>JAFMSR010000001.1:6789868-7324394 GCA_022818135.1 Saxidomus purpurata | reverse complement strand
GTAATTTTATTGGTTGAAGCAGGCATTCCAACAAGAAATATCAATCTAGATTTAGAAAATTTGACTCTTGTTGCTGTCTTTACAACTTATCTGATTTTACAGCAAACGTCTGATCATGTCTTACCTAAGATTTTGGAGATAAGCAGCCGAGGTTCCAAATTATCTATTTGGTTTGGCTTTCGTGTATCTATTGTTTTTGTTTTGTCATATACATGTATATCACCTGTAATGACACTGGATCGATGGGTTATGTTTGTCTCCTCTGGTGGACTGGCTTTTACTTCAACCTTTTTATCATTTCTCATAGAATGGTTACTGGTCTCGCTAATGTGGTACACTGATCGATATTTGGTTATTTTGCAGAACTTTCTTTATTATTTACAGATACTAAAACAGATAACATATGTTCTTTTGTTGTCCTTTCAGTTTTATAGTAGATACTATATTCGGTCTTTCACAGCTTGCTGGATGCTTCGTGCTGGAATTCTTAGTTATTTTTACATTTGTTTCGTCTTACCATTACTAAATCAATGGAAAGAAATGTACAATAAAAGAAAAAAAAGGTTACGTATTCTGAATAGTCTGTCAGATGTTTCGTGCAACAACGAACACACGGACTGCAAATGTTCTATTTGCTTTGCAACTATATTTGATGGGAAAGAACTCCCGTGTCTGCACACGTTTCATACGGAGTGTTTGCAGCTTTGGTTTCAAGAGAGGACCGTTTGTCCTACATGTTATTCAGATGTAAAGTAGCATACTTCATTCGAAATATGTTTGTTTCCAAATGGTCTCGGCTACCCTTCGAACTAAAATGTCCCAATGGTATTGTGTAATATTACAACAAAATATAAATGATTTAAAGTAGTGTTGTTGTACTTTGAACCACATAGGCATTCTTCCTACAATGATTCGTTTAAATCAGGTTTTAATATTACGCCGTGTACTTTTTCCTCGTAGATCAAAAGAGGAGTTGTTGTTGGAGTACCGTATTTTCAAATTATAAAAAATGATCTCGCTATGCAGGGATTACCCAGTAATAAGCTGTGGTGTGCCGCTTTTGGTCTGTTCGTCATGAGCATTTGTTAAATTGTACAATTATCAGGTCATAATTAATAATCTGTGATATAAAAATCAGTATTAATTAAGTTAATTTAAGTATTTATTTATAATAACACATTTCAAGCAAAGTCTGTGTTTAAGCTAAGTCTATGAAGTATGAAACAATTGTGATGTGTAGTTTGTATCTTTGTATTTAGGTAGATTGTAATTATAATATGACATTGCACAAATAAACATAGCTGTCTATAGAGTATTTCTTTAATTATGTTAACGAAAAGCAGTGGTTATAATTCTAAATATATTATGTTACATGATTTGTCACTGACGTGTGATACATATACTAAACGAAACTTCTAACGCACCACCTGTATGTTTCTTTCTTTATTTAATTATCGATCCTTCTAATATCTGCAAGCTTATATTTAGATATCGATGCACGACAGCTATCATGTCTTGCATTTATGAAGACACTGGGTAGATACGTCCCTTACTTGAATTTCAAAATGATCGAGTGATACAAATTCCGTATGGAAGATAATTTTAAAAGTGAGTAACCCAAGGAAAAGCATCATGGCAATAACCCATGTTAAGTCTACGGATGTTTAAACATTAAATTAAAATTCTCTACCATATAATTTGTACCAATCGATCATTTTGTAACGTAATTTTTTTTATTTTTTTGTAGTCTCATCCACATGCACATACATGCAGACACAATGAATATAAAATTAAACTATGCATTTCACACATGTAATGTATGTGACTATTCTAAATCAGAATTATAAGAGACTTAATAGTATTACATTAAATCACATAAAATTAATCACGATGCACAACAGAAAATTACTTAAATATATTGCACAAGATCTGGAGTATGTTACAACATAAAACTGAGGAGCAGATGCTAATCTTTCATTAAAATAAAGTTAAGATGAATTTTGCATACGACATTGAAATCTAATATAAGCATTACTGCGCTAATTAACAAATGGTTTATTTGTTTGTAAGTAATGTTATATACTTCATCGTTATTCAAACAATATAGTGAAGAGTGCTCTCTATATTATACATATCACTTAAATGGATAATTTTTTGTAGCACAGAAATATCTCACATTATTCTCAGATTGCAGCAAGTGCAATTCGCTTGATAAAGACATTTACATTACTAAACACTTTACTCAATTTGAAACAGACATCGCATCCTTTTACAATATCATCATTAACAATTTATGGACAATATTCAGCATTTGTATTATTACTTTGCATGATCAGGTAATATATAAGATGCATGTTATCACACAACTTTCCTTAAAATTGCGTTATTCTTTCCAAAGTTCTAAAACCCTTTTATTTGCATGATCAGCAACAGTCGTGTTCTCTAACAGTAGCTGCTATTTACATACATTGGACGCTAGTGCATCACGTGTCTGGTCCCTTCGGCAATTACACTGGTCTGACGAGCACCAGAGGCGACACTGTCTTGCTGTATAAAGGGCCATAGTATTTGAGGAATGTTAGAATAATAATTATTTGTGCTGAATATGCGTCTTCTGTCTATAGCTCTGGTATAGCTCTATATTGAAATTACTAGTTGTATGTAAACTATTTTAATTACTTGTTATTACATGATTAATCTGTGTGGTGCGTAGATGAAATATAAATAGAAATATCAATACTTCCATTTTTCAGAAAATATATCGTTTCCCCATGACACTAATAAAACTTTGATTTTTTATGCTTCATTTTCGTTAATGCTAGCTTTAGTTTGCTGTATCAATGTTCAATGTTTATGACATCTATAGTACAATGCAATGCATTTAATTGAAAAGAAACCTTTTACTACTAGTCAATCTAGTCAATGACTTTGTTTTGTTACACATAAAATATATCGCACTGCCTTATCCTTATTGTAACAGACTGTGTCGGCGGACAGAACGTGCCTTATTCCTCAATTAGTTTCGTCATTAACTTTCCATTGTTAATTGAGACCTTTTTGGATAGATTGCAGCAAACGACGGCTTAAATCATTTGTTATTGACCTGTCTGTCTCATTTGATGGAAACCTTTTAAGAATTATCCGCCTCAACATGCTTACAAAATACTGCATTCAAAATCCCGCTAGAAAGACGTCAGCCACATGTTATTCATTTAAAAACATTTAAAAAATTCTATCTATTCTATCATATATCAGTATCCTTCATGAGCATTTGTTCACGTAACTTGTACATTCTTCTCATTGGTCTGAGAATAATTTGCTAATTGTTCATTCGGAGCCGGAGTAAAAGACTTCATAAAATATTCGATGGTACCTTCTCTCTGGGCTAGCTTCTAACAAAGCAATAAAATTAAGAAAAACGTTCTCTATGATACACTGCTAGCGCATCTAAAACTTGTCTGTGTTTTATTTATAATTCAGTTACAAAATAAATTTTGAAAAGTGTTTCTCTTGTTTCTTCTAACACAGTTTTTAATGATATTTAGCAGGGTGGATATTCAAACAGCAATGTATCGAACTTTTTGCGGATTTGGATAAAAGGTAATGGCTGAACACAAGGCACCGACTATCAAAACTAACCCTTTGTGGAATAACTATGTGCTTGGAAAATGACATTCCATTCCGACGGATTTAATTTGAAATACACGATCTTAATAACAAAATTTACATTTAACAGTCTTTCACTCATTCATGAGGAAGATAATTACTCTAGGTTACAGATTATATGAAAAAGTTTCAGGAAAGTTAATTCCTGCCAGTAAACTAAATAAAAAAATTTCCAGATATGGTCAAACTGTAGAACTAGAGATCACACAATACAACATTTAGGGTTATTTAGAAATTAGGCGTCGCTATTTTTGTCCGTTCCATTACACATAAAAATCACACACATAATACAAGACCTTTGAGCAATCATACGGCCATCTTTATGATGACAAATGTGCTGAAAGGAGCCGTTTATTTGAATATTTGATATTCGTTAGGGAAAGGGAGTGGCCTTATTATATGGAAAAGGAAAAATACTACTAAAGCTTATTTATTTTCTATTGCATTAAAGGCAATTTCAAAGAATAAATGCTTCAGAGAATGCTAAATTTAATCAGATTTCAATCAACCAAAGAAGATTTACCTATCAATAGAAATTTATCTCTAATTATTTTCAGTCCAGTTAAAATCAAGCATTTATCATATTTAGAGGAATTTTCTAATTACCACTGTGGAAAACGGGGATTTGTGACTGTGAAATTATATATATATTTATACTCCACTACACCTGCACGCCACGAAATGTGCATGTCAAATGAAAGATGAATTAAACACCAATGCGTTTTAATTAAGTAAACAGATAAACACATTAGATCATAACGAAAGCAAAAGTTTAAACTGTCTAAAAATACTCAAAACGTATCTGTATCGAGTAGCATGTGCGTCACAGAGAAAGAACTCATGAATTTACAGGTGTGTCTCAGTTGTTTTCAATTTATCGACAACATAACATTCTTCTTTTTATGTCAAAACAACTTTTACTGATTGCAAGCAGTAACCTTTCACGTTTGACGTAGTTGAATAACTGCATATTATCTCAGAGCATATTGTCAATCATAAATGAGGTCTCATCAACCATATACCTCGAATGAGGAAGATAGACCTTAAAATCATATACAAACAAACAAATCAATCATAAATGAAAATTGCATAATCATTCATGAAATGACAAAATCTAACTTTTGTCTATTTAAGAATTAAAGAAGTTAATATCTTGTACATTGTAATGCGACTATGACAGTTCAACGGCCATATCTGATTGAACACTGCCATTTTCGGCACGTTAAAAGAAAAAAATAGAACTAAGTGCTACAAAGGCGTTGACAGAAACAACACAACAATAAACAAATATGTGAGTCAATCTAATTCTATGACGTTTTTCATATCATATGAGAAATATTAACAGTAGTACTATTTGGACATCCTATAATGGAATCATAGTACTTAGCGAGCTACGCAAATGTTGAAAATCCTGTAGTAAAATCAAAACTAATGTTCTATTTAAAAAAAACCTTACCTTCTATAAAAGGAATGTGAATCTGTAATATATCGAACTCCGTGAAAAGTTGTATTCCTAGAAAATTCTTTTACATCGTCAAGGAACTTCTGCCCCCAGCGTTCTGTTGGTCTGCTTACATTTGACAGTTCTGCATTTATATGTTCACTTTTTAAACTCAATACTTCAAGCTCCATCTGGTCGGCTGTAACTTTATACTTTTTAGATATAAACTGTGAATTCATTTCAGACATTTACAATATTTCAATCTCACTGTAAACCATGCACTAGTTTCAAGCTTGTGAATCTTGCACTTCATTTACATATCAATCACATTCTGATGATAATTAATCTTTGTTATCAACATTAGCTTGCTATTTAAAATCAAAAGCATCCGTTGTTCGGTAAAATTTGCTTTCAACATAAACAAAACGCGAGGTATTTCTTTCTACAGCAATTAATTCCATTCACGTGTAATCAGTACAGTTTTATTCCATATAAAGATTGGGTTGCATTTTACTGATTGCGACGATTTCAAGTTTCCCCCAAGTCTGTCATTAAATCTTGTTATATTTCACAATGGTATTGATAATGTGTTGTTTGTTTTTACTTGAGATCTACTGAGCAATTATACCGAAGCTGCTTTGCAAAATATCTTTTTGTATCAATAAAGTCGTGGTTCTTATGGTACTGTTGTTTGTCGAGTTTCGCCATGTCTTTCTGCAGTTGTTTATAGGCGTGAGGACAACTCTCGCTGGTATACCAGCGAGTATTTTGTTGTATGCAGCTGTAACTTGATACCTCTAAAACTACCTGTCAATTAAACTGGAGGAGGTTACTAGAGTGAATGAATCACACTAGCAAGCAGACGATTTTTGCTCTTGAGCTGACTAGGGGCTTCTTTACGTTTCTTATATTTTGTATCTATGAGCATTTCGGAATCAGATGAAAATTTATCCACCTCCTGAATCATTTCTTCTCACTTTCTTTTTATCCCATGATATTCATTCATATTCTCCCTTTTTAGAAAATTTAAAGATAAATACTATGTTTCACACCTAACTCACAGAGTCAAATTTTGCACAAGGCCTGATTTTGTGTAATTTCCTACAATATAAATACATTGTGGTAAAATGAATATGTCAGCACCCAATTAAGATAGTCACAAAATTAATTGGTAATTATATGCCATCGGCATGCAGGTCTGTTTTGTGTATTTTTGAAGGACAAAACTTCCAGACATGAAACTGATACATGTGTCAGAAAAGGAGGGAAATTATCACAACAGTTCAAAACACAATGTATATGCATGTAGTTGATGAAGAGTAAAGTTTATATTTTAATAAAGCATTGCAGAAAAAGTGCATAAGAAAAAGACCTGTATTGTTTATATCAAGAGAGTAAATGGAGCTATTTGTGTTAGGTTTAATGTTCCTGACACGGATTTAAAAGTTCATAGTGATGATAACATGGGATTATGTAAATTGTAGACCATCAAGGAAAAAATAAAATGGAGAAATTATTAAAGTCAATAGTAAAATCAATCTAAAGCCTCATTCTTGGATAATAATGGATCATAATATATAACGAGCCAGGATAATATTAACTGACCCTGCAGGTGCGATCCTTGCAGTAGTTTAGTAGGAGGATTCTTCGTCTAAGTCACATAAACATTTTTAATTTATACCGACACTGTTTATGGTTTGCCTTATGTTATATATCTGCATACCCACGGGCTTGACCAAGAAATGGAAGACTAGGAAATAGTATCATACAACAAAACATTATTATAGAAAATACTGAACTATACTATAGTCAGAATGGGCTTTTGAAGTAAAGTATAGATGAATGGGGGAAGAACAAAACATATTGAACCGCAAGTGAAGTTGTGTCCTGCTGTGTACTTTTGCAAGTTAGACATTTATACCAAAATTAAAAAGTTCAATACTGACTACTTGAAAAACTTATGGCAACTTGAATAGATTTCTGCACAAAAACATATGTTTACGTTACATGTATCTGCTAACTTTTAACTTACTTATTTAGGTCTTGATTACCTTAATGATTCAATTTAATGAAGGATATTCTCATTTTATGGAAATAAACTTTCATCAAGGTTAGTAAACTGTTTTTGTTCTATAATGCATGCCACTACTCTCAAGTGTATAAACATCACCACGTGGCCTTTGTTTACAAACACAGAGTTTATCAGCAATTAGCCACGCCTCCCGGGAAATTCAAATCTGAGATCGTCTGCTTTACAGGTTGATTTTTGTTCTCAAAGTCATTTTTAGAACTGATATATCATTAAGATTTTTGGATGAACTGTTATGAAATGGCACAGTTTACCTTTGTAACAAATTTCAAAGGAAACAGTTCTGTAATTTTGTCAAAATTTTTAAAAAAGGGTCTCTGATGTGAAACATGTTTGAAATTATTGAAAAACCTGCCCCAGCGCCATCTAGTGGTTTATATAGTCCAGTTACCCCTTTAAATGCGCTAAACCCAAATATAATTAAAATCATATCCTAATGTACGCTCCTCTACCTAGGTTAGCGAAGCAAAGATACTGAGTCTGATTTTAATGAGATTGGCTAAATTCAAATTTACAACAAACGACAAACACGTTGCGTGGTATAAGTTGGTGTGAACCCATATTCAATGGTATGTTACTAGCGATTGTTATAAAAGGAAGCAGAATAAGCATAACGTACTAACTGATTTGCGTCGCCTACATGAATTGTCATATTATTACCTCTGCGTGTAAAAATAACTATAAATTTTATGTATACCTTAGTGATTGATTACGCAGAGAAATCGAACTTGTCCAATGATACTTAACTGCCCTTTGCATCGATCTAAAATATCAAACCTACATTTACTTGCGATGTAAATGCCTTATGCTATGAGCTTACTCCGCCATGGAAAGGGATTTATATAAGCATCTTCAACTCATAACTATGTGAATGTTTTGATGTAAAACTGATCTAAGGGGATATATCGCAAAAAGGCAGCTATTCTGAATCAACTAGCTTGAAATGTCAGTTATATTACTGAGACAAATTGAATTTTCAATAGTCTTCAATCATACGTTCAACTAATGAAAAGATTATTTTTACTTATCAGCTCAACAGCCATCGTTTGATATTGAGGCATAATTAATAACAACAACAGCTTCAAAGTTTTAGCGACACCTTTATGCAGTTTTTATTTTGTTCACGTCTTTGTGTTTTGTTTGCATGATACTCTTCAAACAGCAATTGCTGTCAAATAATGTTACTATAACACTTCAAGGGAAAGTAACACCACGCATTGATTACTTCCCTTTATAGTGTATAGCATATGTATCTAAATTGTCTATGGTTTCTCATTCTAACTATGGAAACAATTGCGCTTCACAAAAATAAACGTCAATTCATCAAATCAATGTACATTTCACTGTCGGTTAACTTTAAGGGTTATATTTCTACAGTTTGAAAGACTTATAAAAAAATGTATGCATTCCAAAGAATGAGGACTAAAAACTCTTTAAAGCAAAATCAAAATAATTCAGTTGTTTTGCCCATCAAGAATATTTTTTCAATCGAAAATTAAGCGACGGTTGGCTTAAAGTCCCAGCCGCACAATTACAAATAGCTCTTATTTTACCAAGAAAAATGTCTTACCGACGAAAATGATATTTATTTGCACAAAAAAACATGATTCCTAACTTCGCGTTTTACATCAATAAGTACATTTTAGAAATATAGCATAGTAGTTTTTTACAATGATATTGCAAAAAATATGAAAAGCTTTCTGGCAACTCTTTTTTATGAAGAAACAACTTGAATACGCAAGAAAAACATATGTCGATATTGTTTATGTGTGAATAGAACACAGTTCTATCATTACCCTATGAGTAAAGTTATTTTTTCTATATCAGTAAATTCAAAGTGATCCTGGGACTTTAACTGACGTTCAAAGTTTCGAACAGTCGGGTCCGGATCTCATTGAACCTTCATGAACTAACGATGTTGTAAGATTGTCTTGAACCTTTTCGATCTTTCTTGAATTGCGGATGAATGCTTGCGGACTGTGTTGCACTATCCCATAAGAAGGCGATTAATGATAATAATCGCTTTCTAGTGAATATTGTTATCGATAATCATAAAAACCATGCTTGTCCTTAGGTCCAGGTTTCACATCTATTTAGAAACTAAATTGTCCTACTTCACAGTTTTTAATTAGAAGTACTAACGATACAACGTTATGGTAAAGGTCAAAAGTTCCCGAGAAAGACGGTAAAACAATGAGGTGTTTCCTTTTAATTTGAATTTTAACTTACAGCATGGGTGTAAATTTTTCTTCTACCTGTCGTGGTTATGAATTAAAACAGTAGATCTAGAGCCATACCTGTTCAATCACGGTGTAAATTACTTCTACCGGTCGTGATTATGAAAATTTCAAAACAGCAGACCTGTTCAAGAATATAGTAAAACTTGATTGATTGATAGGTAGGATAGGGTAGGGTAGATAGGTATAACACTATAAAGGAGGTCATTCAGAATGAGGTATCGAAACGTATCATAACGTTATGTTTCTTAGATAACGCACTTTCTGTAAACATTCTATATATAACTGTGTTAGTATTATGTCAAATAAATATGGTTTAAGGTTTGGGGTTTAAGTTCCGGATATGCGAAGTTTCATTATGATAAGGGATATATTTTTTAAAGGGAAGAGTTGTTTGATAAAAACTATGCACATAAATTTAATATTATCCATGCAACTGAAAAGAATCAACGTAAAATTCCTATTTATGGAACCATAAATAAACATGGACGTGCTATTTTCAAAACTGTACATAATTATTATCACAAATGCGTTTTTCAGTTATAAATCCTTATTTGAAATAAATAGCTTTGGTAGCTTGGAAGATGTGGTTTTTGTTGTTTTTGTTTTGTTTGTTCCCAATGTATAACTCTCAACTTCACTATTAATAGCAGCAGATTTTTTCAGATAACATACCTTTCAAACAGAAGGGGTAAATTGCTTTGCTCCTTGTTCTATCGGTAGAATCAATAACTCAAAAACAGGTCGGATTATTACTCTCAAACTTGCTAGAGAAATTTGCCGTTACCAGTAGTCGACCCTTGTGTTTAAGGTCAGCAATCAGATCAATAACTTTCAACAAACCTACAGAATTCATGGTCATTGTGACTTTAATCCATGAAATTTTCATAAAAGAATGTTCGGTGTAAAAAGTTGCCAGCATGTCTACACAGCCTGTGCATCCGCTAAGTCGTTACTTCCCATTTCAGTATTGACGTAATATTGATTACGCATTAAATAGTATTTTAAAGTTTAATTTTAGTAGAAAAGGTATTTCATAATCGAAATACAAATTTGTACTTAAGGGTTTGTCACGAAATAATGTTTATGGAACAACTCTCATTTCAGCAAAACCTGAAAAATTAGACACTGTTTATTACTTAGAAATGATAATAATCTAGTTTAACACCATTCGCTATTACCAAAACAGAATAAGATTCTAAATAATAAGCTAATTAGTATAACAATAGAAAATCACAAGTTCATACAACCAGTAAGAGTACGTGTTAATTTGTAAAAGTTGTGTATTCATAGAATGCACCCAACCGTCGAAACACTGTCAATGTTAAGTAAAATGACACATGTTTGTGCCAATTAGATATTTGGAGAACATTCACTTATAATGGACTAACTACTATACTGTTTACCAAAGACTGTAAGTATGCAAGTTATAAGTTCGAAACTTTCGTTGGCCTATTCTTTTATTGCATGATTTATTATGAAATCATAATTCTCCAAAATATGACAAATTCAAATGATACCTTTATTAATAAATATTGCATTGGAAATATTAATCATGATTTAGATATGTGAGAAAAATGTGTTTTACAACACGGCCCATATAGTGTAACAGCAATGATATAAAGTTCTTACATGTATACTTAATACATGACATTGTTTACAGAATACTTTCATGTGACAGGAAGGGTCACGCATTATATGTTAGCTGTCAAAAGAACATTACAAATGTATGGACAAAGGCATTTTATTACTACATTGTCCAAGTACATCGTGATAAAATGAATTTGAAATTGAGTAATATAATATATATGTCTAGCCTTGATTTTCTAAATAAAAACGGACCGCAGACACAAGTCAGACAGTCAGTCAGGCAGGCAGTTGAAGTTTGATGCCTAGGGGCGAGATGGAAACTCGCTCCGGGATTTGAGAATTTAAAAAATAGTAAATATGTTTAAGATATAGACTGACACTATGTTTGAAGTTGTTAAGATGTTAAACCGAAATTGAACTAGAAGTTCGTCTTGAAGTTTGTGACTATGTTAAACATATTGACTTATACAAGAGAATAGTATGCATGTAAATAAAACGATGGAAGAACCATGTGTGTGGTGTGATACGTTACAACCTGTTATGCAAGTAGACATATATGAACAAGTGTGATGAACCCTAACGCTCGGGCGACATAAAGTGCAAACAGTAAAGTAAACAAAAATGCATATCGAAATAATCATAGCAAAAAAGAACCTGTGTAACTAATAATAATTATAATGTAATATTTTCTGACCGGCAAAAGAAATGAATTTGAAATTTATGTGCTAGGTTA
Organism: Saxidomus purpurata; assembly: GCA_022818135.1. Lineage (NCBI taxonomy): Eukaryota > Metazoa > Mollusca > Bivalvia > Venerida > Veneridae > Saxidomus > Saxidomus purpurata. Next base: position 7,312,638 of record JAFMSR010000001.1, on the reverse strand, counting down.
GACCGAGGTTGGTACTAAGAGATAGACTTTCCGGCACAAATTGAAAACATTTTTGAATGAATTAGTTCATCGTAATTTTATACAGCCTGATAGCGAACTCTACCACCTGTCACCTGCAAGAGTTCATGAATAATTATGTGCTGCCTTTTTTCTACAAATTATAATAAATTTAAAAAGTTGCGTTTCTTTTGCCTTTGAGTATAGTACCAAAGTGCATGCTTTAAAATTTGCGTAGTATATGCATGAATTGTCTAAAAATATAAACTTGTCATACATAATTTATATATATATACACAAACGATATTGATCCTGCGCAGTAAATCTTTGATTACTTGTAAACTTAAAATAGCAATTAATGGAATCCCAAGCTCTATAGTGTCATGATGAGTTGTCATTAGAATAAGAAATCTAAAACTCAAGGAACTGGATTTGTTAAGAAAATTTCATCTTTCGATTTTTGTTAAACTTCAAGAAGGTATGTGTTTATTTTTATAAATCCTGAATCGAAAACAAATGTTGTGCAGTTATAGTTATAAACAGACATTTTGATTTAAATTATTTTTTCAGACCACATGATTTTATACTTTACAAAGAAATATAGCCTTGAATTGATTTGCATAGTGCAAAAATAAGCTTTTATTAAGTTTAAGGCATGATTAAATCCAAACAAAACAGTCTACAAATGTTATTTAAATATTTCAGATTATCGATTGATTGAAAAACCTAAATAACGTTACCAAATACTTCTTAAATGAGTATCCTTGTCTAGAATGCTAAATGTTTCTATGCATTTTTCAAAAACTTAAATTACCTGATCGACTCTGGCACGGCCATATGATTGATAATATTACTGTCGGCCTTATCTAAACATAACCAAGACATATACCACCCTTTAGTAAAAACACATTTCAGCATTCCGGTATGATTATTTGGAACTCAATACTTGCTGCATTTCAAATGCAAAAACCTTACAGAATACCGAAACTTCTTCTTAGTAAAAAAATCATAGATTATAATACAGAAATACTTAAAGTGACATTATGCGCATATTACTGCACAAAGTGTATTTTTGGTGACAGTTTTATAAAAGCAATTTTTGGTTGCTGTGCATTTAAATGTGTTAAATTAATGATTATGCCTTATTAGTATTTGAAGCTGGTGCTTTAGATATAAAAAATCGGACTGATAAAATGATAGTTGAATGTGTCGTTGTTGATGTTGGTAGAGATTTCGGCAGTGGAAGGGAAGCAACTCCTGCATGCAGTTGTTCTTTTCTTAAAATGACTCTCCCAGTCAAATAAGAAAATCAGTATTTTGAAAGTTATTTTTTCATACTGGTAGCGGGAAGAGTTTGGTGTATTGGGTTAAAAGTTATTATTTCCTCTACACACCATTTTCAGCCGGATTTTTACTTGAAAAAAATGCGCATAATGTCACTTTAACTCGGGCAACTTTGCTCATGTAAATCACAACTTTTGTAAGATGTATTGTACTAATGAGTAATTGTTATTATACCTCCACAAAACGAAGTTTTCGGGGGTATACTGGAATCACCCCGTCGGCCGAGCGGTCCGGTGGTCGGTCCGCCTTTATAACATAGGTAGTTTGTGGAGCGAACTCCTTGCTTTTTAAAGAATTGCGATGAATATTGGTACACACAATCACCACGAGTAATAGATGTGCAAGGCACAATTTTGGGTGTTGCAGAGTTATGCTTCTTTGAACTTAAACTTTTCTATTGCATACAGATAATTTGTGGAGCAACTCCTCCTACAGTTTTCAAATGATTGCATTGAATATTGGCACAAACAATTACCATGAATAGTAGATGTACAAGACACAGTTTTTGTGCTTATACATCAAGGTGTCGCAGAGTTAAGCCACTTCAAATTCGAACATAAATATTTGACAAAGTGGCATAGCGGGGTATTTAGTTACAGCAGTGATAGCTCTAGATGTATTTGATTTTGTATGTTTCTATATGTTTCTATATGTGTGTTTGAAAGCCTCGAGTAAGACAATCCTTTTATATGAATAAAATATAGAATATGTTTCTCTTATTTACTGAATAGAAAGAAAACACTTATACAGACTCATGTATTTTAATTACATTTTCTGAGAGTACTTCTATTTCGGAAAAAAAACATGGGAAAAATCGAATAACTTGGGGAAAATGTTTTTTTTTTTTTTTTTTTTTAAAATTTTTTTTAACAGATTAAAATTTTTACCGTAGCATATTCTGTAGATAAATACGGCCAAATTGATAGGAATTTTAATTAAATAAATAATTCAAACTGTCAACCCTGCTAATGCTTAAACAGCAAATGACAATGTTGCCAAGGTTTAGTTGTTTTAAAAAGCATTCTATATTGATCTGCTGACATAATATCGGATAAACTATAAATAGCTTTTAGGTAGTCTAGTTTGATCCAAACGTTCTGTAATTTAAGGAAGTAGTGAAATGACATTATTTTGATAATAACTTTGATAAGTCTGGTTTAAATCTATTTTGTAAAATAATAGTGTTTATCCTAGAAATGTAAATATGAAAACAAGTATTCTACAGTGTGTATGCCCGAAGTTGTTGTATTAGTGAAAATTATGGATGACATACTTCCAAACACTTTCCTAGCTATAACTTAGTACTGACCTTTTGCCTACTAGTATTTACCTAAAACCTTATCCTCAATCAAACATCTAGAAAGGTGATAAATTAATGTTGAATTACTTGACCAAACAAATGAACAAAATTTTCATTATAAATAAAATGAATGCATTTATTAAAAGGGAATTGAAATCATTAGATACTGTTTTTACTTACAATAATTATGTTATGATTGTAACGAATCTTATAGTTTGTGTGTTCTGTGCCCTCTGTGGTTATCGATCTCTTTCTTTTAATTAGAAAGAAGGGAAAATCTTACTATAACAAAGTGTTGTAAACTTGGTGTTCTGACAAATGTAGGACACAAACCTGAACCGCTTATGAATGTATGTGTTGATAGCATGCCTTGGAGTCTCTTTAATAATACTGCTATATACTGGTAAGAGATAAGCACTGCTAGGTTTTAAATATGAGTAAAACTTCCTCTTTGCAAGTGTTATGACATAAGCGTCTGTCCTCTCTCCCTTAAGTGACCCAGGACGGACACTACATGTAGGCTTTTTGTTGCATATGTGGTGCACCTCTAAGTAACCTATCTGGACGGTTCCTTTGGCTCTACACACCCATAAAAAACAATAAAAAATAATCCCGGAAATTTCATAGGTAGTGTTGGCCGTCCGAAAATAAAGTATCCAAAAAGCCCTGATGCATTTGGACGTCGCACCCCAGACGTTAATACATAGTTTTAGAAGCCGAGAAAGCTTTTGAAAAATTAAATTTAAGCATTACCTCCCTTTTTTTCTCATGAGAACCCCGTAAATGTTTCAGGTATGGCATGTTAAGTTTTGTAAGTACCATATATGATTAGATAAAACTGCACCCCAGAAGCGTTGTTTGTACTTTTCACCCCACATGCATGAAAACACCCACCGTCACCTGAGGGAGTACGTCCGTCCGTCTATTAGTTAACTTTTCCTTGATGACAAACCACAGTCTACAGTTTTCATTTGACTTTCATGAAACTTACTCAGAAGGATGTCTCTAACCTATAGATCGTTAGAAATTGAGTCATGTTGGGCGAAAACCAATCGTGTCACAGCCGATTATTGTAAAACCTTAGTAACACTCTGCATGTCACATTTTCCAATGGTTTTTCAAAAGATTGCGCAGAAGGTTGCCTGCAACCTGTAGTTGATTATACCCCGAAACGAAATCTGGGGGTGGGGGTGAATTATAGGAGTCACCCGGAGGTTGGTCAGTCTGTCTGGCGGTCGGTCGGTCCGTTGCATTTTCCTTGTCCGGAGCATAACTTGAAAACTACTTGTTGGAATTCAATGCAACTTCATACAATGGTCAAGCACATTAAGAGGAAGTGTAGTGTACAAAAACCATAACGCTATCTTGACTATTTACAGAGTTATTGTCCATTGTTACTTTTCCTTGTACGAAGCACAACTTAAAAACTACTACAAATGTAGTTGGAATTCATTACAACTTCATACAATGGTCAAGCACATTGAGAGGAAGTGCAGTGTGCAAGAACAATAACTATATCTTGGCTAAATACAGAGTTATTGCCCTTTGTTGCATTTCCTTGTCCTGAACATAACTTAAAACAACTAGTTAGAATTCAATACAACTCTATTAAATGATCAAGCACACTCAGAGGAAGTGCAGTGTTCAAGAACCATAACTATATCTTGACTAATTACAGAGTTATTGCCCTCTGTTATTTTTCCTTGTCCGGAGCAGTACTTGAAAACTACGAGCTGGAATTTAAAACAACCTCATACAATGGTCAAATATATTAAGAGAAAGTGCATTGTACAAGAACCATAACTCTATCTTGACTAGTTACAGAGTTATTGCCCTTTGTCACTTTTCCTTGTCCGGAGCATAACTTGAAAACTACTAGTTGGAATTCAATACAACTTCATACAATGGCCAAACATAATGAGAGGAAGTGCAGTGTACAAGAACCATTACTCTATCTTCACTAATTACAGAGTTATTGCCCTTTGTTGCTTTCATTTCCGGAGCATACCTTAAAAACTACAGGTTGGAATTCAATACAACTTCATACAATGGTCAAGCACAATCAGAGAAAGTGCAGTGTAAAAGAACCATAACTCTATCTTGTCTAATTACAGAGTTATTGCCCTTTGTTACTTTTCCTTGTCTGGAGAATAACTTGAAAAGTACAGGTTGAAAGTTCATACAATGGTCAAGCATAACGAGAGGAAGTGCAGTTTACAAGAACCATAACTCTATCTTGACTAATTACAGAGTTATTGCCAAGAACCATAACTCTATTTTAGTTTTTTTGCAAGGTATTATGTTACTACTAACTTCTTCAGTTGATAAAGCAGTCTTTCGGGGGTATTAGTCACATTTAGTGATATGTCTAGTTTATATATAAAATGAATCGCGCTGTGCGAAAACCATTATTACAGGTGATTATCGTAAAACCTTGTTAACATTCTACAGGTCAAGTTTTCCAATGGATTTCAAAAAACGTGCTTAGAAGGATGTCTGCAACTGTATATGATCTGTATTGAAATTGAGCCACGCTGTGGGTAATTCAATTGTGCCGAGCCAGTTATTCTACAACCTTGATACATGTAACAGGTCACATTTTCCAAAAGATTTTAACAAAATTCCCTAAAAAACAGTTCAGTCAGTCTAATAGAGCTATATTTGCTCTTCTTGATTTCTTGTTTCAGTGTGATACTACGAGGTGCTGGCTGTAACGTCTTTTTTCGGAAGAATATACTTTAATAACAACTATCCTGAATGCAAACATCTCTGCATGTATTACATATAGTAATTGTGGGCATGTTACCCTTCAAAATTACCGTATTTCATTATAATATGGTCAGGAAAAAAAAAAAAAAAAAAAAAAAAAAAAAAAAAAAAAAAAAAAAAAAAAAAATATAAAACCGGGGGGAAAAAAAAAAAGAAAGGGGGGGGGGGGGGGGGGGGAGGGTTTTTAAAAAAAAAAAAAAAAAAAAAAGGGAAGGGAATTTTTTTTTTTTTTTTTTTTTTTTGGGGTTGGGGGGGGGCGCCGAAAAAAAAAAAAAAAAAAAAAGGGGGGGGGGGAAAAAAAATTTATAAAAATAATTAAAAAAGGGGGGGGGGTTTTTTTTTAGTGGGGATTAATTTTTTTTTTTTTTTTTTTTTTTTTTGGGGTTTTTTTTTTTTTTTTGGGGGGGGAAATTTTTTTTTTTATAGGTTTTGTTTTCAACCCCGGGTATTTTTATTTTTTAAAGAACTTAAAAAAGAACTTTTTTTCCCAAAATAAAAAATTCATACGCAACATTAACACACAGTGTAACTCTTGTGCGTGATCTCTGTAGGTAGGCCAATGCAAATCCTACTTTCATGTTAAAACTCAGTATCTTTGCTGACGTATACAACACATACTATCATAACGTGATGTGCATTTTTTACAAAAACACACTCGTGTCTGCCGCGTGTGTATCAAAATATGCAGGTTGTCCGAAGAATAATTATTATGTATTGTGTTAGCAGATAGAAAGGGGGAAAATGTTACAAACACGTCTATCAATTTTGGACTGGTGTAATCAAAAACTATTTTCACTGCATTCAATAAAAATAAAATTGTAATTCAATTCATACGTTCACTTTCGTAATATCTAAAATTTTTAAAGTTGCATATATAAATCAATACTAAAAGTATTTCGTAAAATTAAGATGGTCACTATGAAGGATAACATCTAGCAGTTTGTTATTTATTGCTATGGATCGTCTTTGTAACTACGACAACATACATTTCTGCAGTATTAGAATATTATTAAACATGTCATTGAACTATAAGTATTCCGATATTGATAAGTTGGCAGACGAAGACAAAAGTGGTTAAAATATTCAAAACATCCCTATATTACTAGTACTTCCTCTTCTTCAGCATGGATGACTTATTAAGAGCAAATACCTTTGTACAGAATTTCCTAAGAAAACACGCACTTCCTTTAATAAGTGTGGTACGATCGGTTGGACAGAAAATCGATAATTTCGTGATGAAAACTACACCAGGACTGAGCTACATTTGTCAAATACTTATGAGGATACCTTTATTCTTTGCAATACACTACTGGCTATTGCTAAGTCCAAGTTCAGATGTCAATGTTTTAGAGGTTCCAATGATGGCAGTCAGAGTGTTTGGTAAGATATGCAATATGGCTTCTTCCTAAAGCATTTGTTGGGATGTAGCAAAATTTAACATATGTCATTAGACAAAGTGTTTGATATTACGCTTGTAGAAACATCTTTGAAAGACGAGGGCCAAACAGCCAACATCACTCACTGGTGTCAACAACGCAATTACATTTAAGTCTTAGATTTAAAAGAACTCATTTTTGCCTCCTAAGCGATTAGAAGGTTCCTTTCATTTTTCACAAAATAACCAGTTTGTTAGACTTTTAGTTAATCAAAACAAATTTTCTTATTGCATAATATGACTGCCAGGGAGTTTACAGTACTTTTCTAATTATATATCATACTTACTTAGTAGACGTATATTGTGTAAAGGCGCTGGTCGTCTTTCGTGCCTCTGTTAGTGCATTAGCTTCCGCTCTTTTTAATCAAGAACGCTTTGGCGTGAGAACTTCAAACTTGCTGGTCAAATTGCCGAGATAACTATTATACCTATGTATCTCTGTTTGTCAAAATCGCCGAGGCCTTTGGTTAAAAAGTGTTAACCGCTCAGTAAGTCGAGACAAAAATGGCACGTGCTAGTTATATTGTTAATGGTTGGTACATTATCCCACTTAATGTATTAGACAGTAGGTTAGAAGGGTTGAAAATTGTTGTTGCTTAATAATTTGACAATGTTTTAGCCCAAGATCCTAGCATTTGATCCTTGAACTTAATGTTCATATTGCTTATTGTCACAAATAACACCTGTTGATTTCGAGTTCAGTGTATTAAAAGTCAAGGTCACGGTGACTTTTTGTTGCAAATGCTAAATGAAAGGGATATAAAGGGATTGCGGCATAGGAGACATTATGGAAGAAGCCTAAACCTGAACGAAAAGTCTAACTTCAAATTTCTACAGGAGTTGTTTAAGAGCTATATTACTGCTTTTTTGTTCCGCACAGTGGTGCTCTTGCTGATCTCATTGAAATCGATTTTTACCAAGGAAACGTCAGGATAAATGGAAGCATGATTTACACCTAACTCCTGAGACTTGGTAACCCAGTGCCAAATGTTGACAGACGGCGAACGACAGACAGACGACTAACATTAGGCAATAACAATAGGTTATCTTTAGACCTTCTCAGGTGAGCTAAAGTTTGAAAACCGGACGATGAATGTCAAAGATATACTTTTCAAATACAAAGTCCCTTGTCATATTGATTTCCTCACATTGACATTTTTACATGAGATACTCCAGTCATGTCCGTTAGGAAGAATATGTTTAGTAGTTCAAAACATTGAATGCAGTAATTAACAAAAACTACTAGTAGGACAATACTTGCTTTTAAATGTTAATCTTACTACATGTATTACATACACTTCAAACAAAAAATATTTTCAATATTTCTGGCCTTATTTTGTTTTCAAAGATGTTTCGAAGAGTTCTTTTCAAAAGTCGATGCATCACATGTGAACTATCTTACCTACACAATATTGAGACAACAAAGGCTTAATCATGTTCTTAAAATATTACAAAGATATGTGTCTGCAATATTTGAGATGCATATTTCAATAATTCAATATTTAAAACCTGAACATATCCATAATTTTCAGTGGTCTATCTGATGGTCGGTTCGTGGATCTTCAACATAGAAACACTGTTTCTATACTACATCTCAGTATTCTACGAGTTAGTAATTTCCACAATTGAGGAGTCGTTATACTGGATGTTCCAAAACGAATATAATAGTGTCTGTCATGAGACACGTGTTATCACATTTGGGGACATTGATGACATTTGGTGGACGCCGGCACTTGTATCTGTACTGATAGAATCGTTATACTTCTGGTCACACGTGTACCCTCTTTATAAAGTACAGCCTTCATCTGAACATTACAAATATTGCATTGTATTCGTTGCTTATCTAACACCTCTTGTCTGTTCAATAACAGGTATCTTTCCGAATTTCATGTCAACAGTGTGGTATTATGTTAATAAAACACGACTGGTTATTGTTTTAATACTTGCAACAACTGAAATGGAAGATGAGGACAGATCGGTTGATGTACAAAAATTAAAATCAGAGATTGAAAAGTACATGACTCTGCAAGGTGATGAAAAAAACGAATACAAACGATACATTGATTATCTACACAATCGAGTGAAAATGGACCGTTCCGAAGTTCAAATACACAATTTATTTGAAAACAAAAGTGTCCGAGGTATGTTGTTACTTTTTGGAATACTGTATTTTGGATTAGTTTTAATCTTAGAAATATTCTGGTACAAAACGGACATAACTGACATTGGTAGTATGTATTACATTATTGAATTTCTAAATAATTGGTCCACAAGTTGTGCCATTTTGTTTGTTTTTATGTCTATTACTGGATTCATTTCAGCATTTATTACTGCAGTTGCAGTTTGCTTTACTACTTGGGAAATAAGCATTGGCGATGCAATGAACATAAACACAGGATGTATCGCTCAGTATTCATTATTAAATGTTCTGTTAGAAACAGGCAGCATTTCTAGATTAGATGCAGAAATATTTAGCATTGTTACTACCTTCACAATTCATTTAATTTCATACCAGACATTTAATTTCACCAAACATCATATTCTAGATATTGGCAACAGAGGTTCCAAACTACCTGTTTGGTTTTACTTCCGGGTTTTGATTGTTATCTCTTTCTTAGTTATATCACCTATACTATTGTCATTTAGTGTAGCTAACAGTTTTGCCCTTGATCCATGGAATCTATTTTTCTCTTCAGGCGGGTTGATATTCATTTCAGATATTTTCCTCTTTCTTGCTGAATGGATAATAGTCTCGCTTATGTGGTATACTGACCGATATATAACTTCATTGGAAAGCTGCATTCAGTATATTCCGATAGTTAAACAGTTCAGTTATATTCTTTTGTTGCCTTTCCAATTGTATGGCAGATATCATATTTCCTCTTTTAAAGCATGGTGGATGTTTCGTGCTGGAAATCTAATTTTCAATTATATTGTTTTGCTTGTTGTTACCATAAGTCAGCAGAAAGTGATGTACGATAAAAGAAAGAAGTTGTTAAATATATTGCACAGTCTTTCAGATGTTTCATACAGCAATGGACAAACAGACTATAATTGTTCGATTTGTTTTACAACAATAGTTGATGGAAAAGCACTCCCTTGTTTACACACGTTTCATGCGGAGTGTTTGCGGCGTTGGTTTCAAGTGAGGATCGTTTGTCCTACATGTAATTTAGAGATCAAATAGTACACGTAATTTGTGATATTTACCCTTACGGTCTTCATTGTTTCGGTTTACCTTCGGCATTTCAAACTGAAAAGTCTCCATGAGTACGTTCTACATTGTAATACTATATCCAGATTGAGCTAAATAAACTATAACCATTATGTGATTAAAAAATGTGGTTAAGTCAGAAAAAGACAAATGGATGTAATGTCAACACAACATTTTATGTCTGTCAAACTCTTAAAACTAGGCAATAGATATAACTTTAAAAGCCGATGTTACCTAGATACACTAAGTAACTGTTACCGATCAACAGTGAATTTCTTTCACAGTTTGTTTAATACGTACTCCAAGAAATGACATGTTTGGGTTATTTTTGACAGTAATAATTAATCAGGTGAATGTAAGAAAGGAGAGCAATACAGTGAAAGTACAATCTTAATGAATGTGAAAGTGAGTATGTATTGAGTACATACGTTTTTTGGGTTCTCAAGGTTTGCTTTTTATATATTTATACAATGTACACGAGCATTTTTGTGTTTTACATACCATGCCTTTTGTTTCCATTGCGTGTGTTAGAGATTCACCTAGCAGGGATTACTTTTATTTACACTGTCCTGTGACTTTGGAACATGGTGGGGGTAAGAGTGAGGTTGGGTGCGCACCATAAACCGGTTTAAGCTCCCCAGTGGTGTTTTTGCCACTGACCGTTCCAAGGCGGTGCCCCACTGTGTTCCTTTAATTGTTCGTTTTGTCCTCGTGTGTTTGCTTTGTATGCTAGTGTGTGTTGTGTGTGTGTGTGTGTGTGTGTGTGTGTGTGTGTGTGTGTGTGTGTGTGTGTGTGTGTGTGTGTGTGTGTGTGTGTGTGTGTGTGTGTGTGTGTGTGTGTGTGTGTGTGTGTGTGTGTGTGTGTGTGTGTGTGTGTGTGTGTGTGTGTGTGTGTGTGTGTGTGTGTGTGTGTGTGTGTGTGTGTGTGTGTGTGTGTGTGTGTGTGTGTGTGTGTGTGTGTGTGTGTGTGTGTGTGTGTGTGTGTGTGTGTGTGTGTGTGTGTTGGTGGTGTGCACTTCTGGGTGCTGTGGGGCTCGTTTTGGGGAGGCTGCGTTTTTGGTACGTGGCATTCCCTGTTTGATATTATTTTTGTTTTTAACTACAAGACGTATTATAAGAGGTGTTTTCATTTTAATATTACTGATTTCTGATTTCTTATATTTCCTATTTTATGCGTTGCATAGCTCTCACAACCGCTTTGCTTGTGTACAGCACATGTTTACTTGGATGAATCAAAAGCACAGGGATTAAATATTTTAATACACAAAAAAGGAGTGTGGATAACAGTATGAACATTTTTGCTGTCGTCTTCGTATTACTCATACGAACATTATTACATGTTTCAACAATTTATGATAAAAATTACAAAAATGTGTTCTAGCAAAATACAACCACAGACCCGTCTGTCGTACAAATCATGGTAGGGCACATTTAACAGTTTCTGTTGTGCTATAAAGGCTACTACGTATGTTGTGCAAAAAGTAGTTGCAGGTGGTGTTTTATATAAAAATAACTTTACCAGGACGATGTTATTGATTAAATATTAACCACTAGAAAGATGTTTTAAATCAGTTTATGTGGATATACCAGCATGTATCTAGTGGTGCATGATCATACTATATCATTCACACTGATAACGAACTACTTTAAATCAATTGATGTTTTACTTTGATAAGTGTAATACATAGCTAAATGCTTACATCAATACGGGTTTTTCACAGACCTCTGCGCATGCGCGACATCAATTAAAATTGACCGTATTAGCAACTGAGGGGGCAGTTACACGCCACTGCATAATCGATATATACTAATATATTGATCTATCGTTTATATTTGTTTTATAAAACACTTTATCGAGATTGTTTAAAGCCATTTATTAATTAAGCTATGGCTTGGAGTGCTTTATCGAAATGAGCATTCCCCGAGGGTGTGCCTGGCGGAATAATTCACGAGGGCGAAGCCCGAGTGAGTTATTACGCAGGCACATACCGACGGGAATGCTTCAATTTCGATAAAGCACCCAAGACATAGAATTTCGATTCTTAAGCCGATTTTTTGAAAACTATCGTAACTACTACGGACCTTTTTCAGTTCGGCGGTAATGGGTAAAACAGCATAAATAGTAGCTGTTGGAATTCACCCCCTATTCGGGCAACCATTCAAGATATCAAAACATAACTATATTATACAAACTTATTTTAGTTTAATCATCTAATACATAAAAATAAAAAAGAAATACCTGACTGACACTATGCAGAAGATGTCAGATTCAGAACCTAACAAAGCAGCCAATCGATATAAAGCGTACCGTTAATTTGAACTGTACAACGTTTTAACGTGGAGTAATGACGTCAGTGTGATGACGTCAACGTTTTCATTCATTGTTTTGTCCCCGGAATCAAAACATTGTATGACGTCAATCCTGAATTTTCTTAGCCTTTTTAAAAGGAAAACAAAGGTGAAAGGGAATTCTAAGGCGCTTACTTGACGCAATCAAAAATAATATTTAGGTACTTAAACACAACTATTTCATGCGCCTGATGTATTTATACAGATATTATTTCTATTTCTATAATGCGAGGGAGTAAATTAGAAAAGTCGGAAGGAGCTACTTCCTTGTCCGAAACTCCGCCTTCTTTTCCGAGTGCTTTAATCATATTAATGCACTCGAATTGACTATAGAAATATACCGTAGGCATATTAGAATGTTTAATAATATATCATTGTCGAGCCCGCCTGCGGTGAGCTCGATATAGTTGTCACTTTTGGCGGTTCGGTGTATGTGCGTGCGTGCGTGCGTCCGTGCGTCCGTCCGGGATTTTGATGTAACTTGGCACAAATGTTCACCATCATGAGAAGGAGTGTCATGTACAAGAACCAGGTCCCTAGGTCTAAGGTCAAGGTCACACTTGGAGGTTAAAGGTTAAATTCAAGAATGACTTTGTCCGGAGCATATCTTTTTCATGCATGGAGGGATTTTAATTTAACTTGGCACTAATGTTCACCATCATGAGACGGAGTGCCATGCGCAAGAACCAGGTCACTAGGTCTAAGGTCAAGGTCACACTTAGAGGTTAAAGTTCAAAGTCAAGAATATCTTTGTCTGGAGCATTTCTTCATGCATGGAGGGATTTTGATGTTACTTTGTACAAATGTTCATCACCATGGTCTACCCTTGTTTTTAGAATTACTTCCCTTTGTTTTTACTATAAATAGCTTATATTGTAACTTTTATTACTGGCCGTAGAGAAAAATCGAGACCAGTTTTCTGTGGTACAACATGCATGTTACATCCAATATTTTGGTGTATTTTGACCCATCTCTACTTGGTAAGGAGTTAGCTCTTTTTACATATGGCGGGCTCGACATGTTGCACGTTGGCATCTAGTTCTTTTAATCATTCAAATATATTTAAAGTTATTATTTAGAATGATCAATGAAACAAGTAAACGACGGACACATCTACTCGGCGGTTATTTTCTTTCATAAAATGGTACGGTAACAGTTTTAAATATATTTTACTTAAACCTTTTTAATGTCTTCCTTTTTTCTCTAAATGGGAATTTGAATTTAATAATCTCTGCAACGATGAATACTTTTAATATACAGGCGTAATAATTAACTGCACGGATCTAAATACACATATGGTCCATGTTAACTGAAATAAAACTGCATGCACAGCGGTCTTTTTTATTTTCTGTCTAATTATCTTTTAAATAGTATGACGATGTTAAACTTTTAGTTAAAATAGGATATAATGTTGAAATTAATAGATATTCATTTATATTTTTACAGATCTATACAGTATTAATCATGTCAGAAGAAAGAAAACGACCGCGTCGCGTTTTTCATTTTTTTCTGTATCTTCATATGAATATCATTATTTGATACTATGACAACACTTTTAAAGCTATGAGAATTATTTTCGTGTTTCTTAAAAAGAAATCATTTTGTGAACAAGCAACAGCAGCGTTTTGAAATGATATTCTTAATGATTAACATATACTTTACCCGGAAAAGTAGAAGAATAAATGAATAAAAACGGCCCGTACACCCGTTTATATAATTCAAGTTATAGAAGTATGTTAGCATTGTCTCTCTTCATTTACCTCTGAGTATTATGCATCCTCGGTAACCCAGGCTATTCATTACCCAATTGAATACCCTGGGCAAATTGACTGAAGAAATCTCGTACTCATGAATAATTAATGAGGTAAATTCAAGCCTTTCGATTGGTTTCTTGATACTTTTCTCAAGATTAACTATCCAATGAAATCGCGGCTCTCAAACCGCGTTAGGGGAAACATTAAAAATGGCAGCCCCCATGCTTGTCAGCGATGTAGTTTTAAACAGATTCTGTGCATCACTCGTCTCCGATTGTAGATTTCTATATGATCGTCCCTTAATCGGGACAAAACAAACAATCATTTTTTTTCAACGTTCTGCATGGCGGTCATTATTTGAGGATACTCTTCATTGTGGAGGTGCTCTTATTTTTGTAAGCATCGATTTCATTGGATGAAAAATAGTCATGAATATTCATGCATTACGAAGTTTTGCCAGTCTATTTTCCCACGGTATATGACGGAGAGAAGCGGCAGGAATCAACCGTGGGTTCCGACGATGAGTATTATGGCAACACGTTCCAATTTTCATTATTAAAACATTTTTCACCCGTTTTTTCATTATTTGTTTTTTCTAACTATTTATATTGATTTGCTTTCTTTAGAATATGTTGCTGACATCGTAAAATAATCGTTAGTAGATTATTTTAAAGTCATGATCGGTGTGTTATTAAGCTGTATTAAGTTTGTATAGGTCCGTGTCCGAAGAAGTTGAGTGACGGAAAAAATCTCTCACGCTGTACTTGCTATTACTATTTATCATAATTTGCTTCCGTTTTTAAGTTCGCTTTGACATTTTTCAAAACGTTTTATTGACATTTACTTCTTAACTTCTTTTAAAATTATTCTTTTGTTTAGATAATAAAGTAATTTAAAGTAATTTACAGTTAACCGTATACATGTAAATTAATAGTTGATACACAGAAGAGTTTCTGTTTGAAGAAAGAAAACTCCCTTACCACGTATTTTGCTTTATTTTTTACATAACTTATTAAGAAATACATTACTTATTATTACTAATATTTTGTTGAAATGCTGAATGTACAGTTTTATTAATTTCTGTAATCGTTTATGCACATTTATGAAATTGTAAATGAAGCCTTCGCCGGCGATTCTTTTCTTTCCTCCATATTATAATTTCATCATTTTCTACAATTAAAGTTACAAAAATATACCTATTTAAGTATGGATATAATTTATAGTAGAAATTAGTTAATTATTTAGCAAAATACACGCTTATCATAGGATTATTCATTCATGATACATCAAAACAGTAAATACGCTTCCGTTATCAGGCCGAAACTGCCCCCTCATTCGCCGATCGATAACCGTTTGTGCTCTTTAACGCTGAAGAGTACGCAAGAACGATAAGTCTGTGAAAAACCCGTATTGACATATAGATTGTTTGAGGTTTGCAAAGTTATAAGATTCAATTTAACTCTCTTTAGTGAATCACAAAGGTAACAAAGGTCCAAGCTGTAATTTATTTCAAAATTGCATGTACATACTAAACAGGTAGTTAACAGACCTCCTATTTGAAATTGTTATGTTCACATGTTTATGCATTCATACATTTATCGATCCCTACCCCTCCATCAAAACAATTATTCCCTCATGTATAATTACATTATTAAACCAGTGGCTAATTTTACTAATATAGTACGTGTTTACTTCTGTTGTCAAAAACATCCGGCCACAGTGACTGCCCTTCAATAACATGCATGTATTCACATGTAGCTTGAGTCAAACAGTCGCATATGTAGTCTTCCCTCTTCTTTCTGTGGTAAATATTACATCTTGAAGTTCGTCGACGTTATCCACAGTCTATAAAGAGCCAGATAGTACAACTATTGGCAGAGTGATGTAACATAGCAGTTGCAACAGTAATTAACTATTGTTTCCTTCGAGTAGATGTTTATTAAGACTTTCCGGTCTGCTAAATCAATTAACTATATTTTGATGATTCAAAATTCGAAATCACCAATTTGTTTTGATACTTCTTAGAAAATTGCAGAATTGAATGACTAACGTTAATTGCCTTGTTTACTAGTAAAATCCTGCAAATTGCACAATATTTCGACTTGCTTTCTCCCAGTATTACGTAATAAGCCTTGCGTTATTCAAGATTATAAATAACTAATAGTTTTGTTTTGACCAAACAGTTACTATAAATAATTCATAACCCTACGAAACAACGTATTTCATAAGTATTATATGCAGTTCTCGTTAACTATGTTGATTGATTTCATGTTTACAATTTGTCGCATGAAGCAGGTATAAATATCTCAGCGGGCAGACTCAGAGAGAGAAAAGAAAGATCAAAACGTAGAAGAACCGTTGACGACTTAAACGCGTTTCGGACTCTACAATTAAATTGCTATTTTGGCGCGGGGTTAAAATTATAATGAGCTCTGATTGTTTATACCTGGAGATGATCTTTAGGTTTGACGCTTAGATAAAATTTTGAAATTGTAAATAAATTTGTGTATATTTGAAACGGCGCCTTTCTCAGTTTATTGCGACCCATCAAAGCACGTGTGGTGTTTACAGTAATAACAATCATTGAAATCTACTTTTCCACCACTAAACTGTTGTTATGCAGAAAATGTATCTTTATGCACAGAACCTGGCAGAAAACCAGATAAATTGTCAACGAACGATTACTAATGGTTTTACTGATTTTTTTACCAAAATCTACAATTTTACTTTTCTTGTTTGTTAGATTTATGTCCTAACTCTGCAAATAGGTGAATGAAAAGTTGTCGTCAATTCGACCACAAACACAAGAAAACCATTTGATGCAAAGCGTCAAAGGTCGCCGCTAAAATGTTAAAAAGATTGTAATAAAGAATATATAAGAAATAAGTTCACCCATAAAAATACGACCACTTCAAGACGTGATTCATTTCAATTTTCGTAAAATACAGTTACGTAATATTAAAAAGAAATATATATCCAAAACTATTACACCGACAACTAAAATAGTTTACTTTGTATTTTCTGTTTCTGTTTTCTTGAAAATGATCCAGCTGAATCAAAGTTTTGTGAAAACATTGCGAGTATAACATAAACATTTCGTACCGTTGTGAGAAGACTTTTCGAATAACAGTTTCAGAAGAGTGCTCCAAGTTAATACTTTGTTCATTGACCTTGCGTTACAACAGCTGAGTTATCAGCTAATTTTGTATATACGGAGTGGATAGCTTTATTGTTTACATCACGTGAGAACTATTTTCAACTTTCTAAAAATAACTTATGTCTTACACTGGTTTCAGTCAAAGACCTGACCATTTGAAACGTTCTCACAGGGAAGGGAATAAATTAAACGATTTTTTTAAATAAAATAAAACAATAAAAAAAATATAACAAATACTTTTTCTCTAAAACTTTATTGTCAGTGGGTAAAATTATCTTGCATCGAATTATTTTCGAAAAAAATTAAGTCACGTACCCCTCGACGTAGAAAAAAATCCCATTCCAGACAGTCCGCCGCACTCGAGTGCGGCGACAATAAAGGGGTATTGCAAGTCGAACAAAACGTTCATAGTTTTTGCAAGTCATTCTAATTTGTTTTTTAATGACATGGTCCCTAATAGAGAAGTAAAACCTCTTATATTTTTGCTATTTTAATAAATGTGTATATGTATTTGCTGTATATGGATCATGCAATAAGACATACGTTTATTATCAAATAAAATCTGTGTTGTTTTTATTATACATATAAGAACAACAATATATAACATACCTTGTTCCTTGTTTTTGCAAAATTACCATTTTAGTGTCCCAATTTAGCATTTACTAAAGCAATGGCCGAAATGTGAAAATTCTTGACCGCTCTTCATCTCCAAAATCCTTTGTTGGATTTTCATTAAACTTGTGGGAAGCATCAGTGTTAAGTGTTATTGTGCATATAAAATTTTGCGTCAAACGTTTAAAGGTAAAGGTCAAAGGGGCATGAAATGTGAAAAAAATATTGTCCGATCTTAATCTACAAAACACCTACTTTTGTACCAACGGACTGTAAATGTTTCATTTGCTTACCACAATGGTTGATGGAAAAACACTCCAATTTCTGCACACGTTTCATGCGGAGTGTTTGCGGCGTTGGTTCCAAGTAAGGAACCTTTATCCTATATGTACTTCTGATATCAAGTAGCGCACTTCATTTGAAAGATGTTTGTTTCCAAATTGTCACGACTACTCATCGTCATTTCAAACTCAAAATGTCCAAAATGGTAATTTGTAATATAACAATAAAATATCAATAATTGAAAGTAGTATTGTTTTACTTTGAACCACACAGTCATTCTTCACACAATGGTTCGTGAATCATTTTCATAATTACGCCGTGTACTTTTCCCTCATAGCTCATACGTGGAGTTGTTGTTGGAGTACCGTATTTTCAAATTATGAAAAATGAGCTCGCCATGCATGGATTATCCAGTAGTAAGATGTGGTGTGGCACTTCTGGTCTGTTCGTCATTAACATATATTTGCTATATTTTATAAGCATTTAGTAAAGTACACTAAAATTGGTCACTCGAATTATTCGGATGTTTATTCATATATTCATGAACATATCTTCTTACGCACGTTTAAATATATTAATTTTATTACTAACGTGCTTTCTCACGCGGTCAGAGAACATTCAGTTATTGTATTCCATGTCCCCTTCAATATACTGTTGTTCTTGTCATCGGTCGATTGACGCATTTTTCATTTGACCCCTCTACTTTCATTTAATATTCCAATTTCATAAATTTTAATAACAGTCGATAAAAGCCAGATAGGTTAGTTTAGGCGGGGTAATAACCTTCACCTATAATTCGCTTTTACGTTCATGTGCATGCATCTTATTTGCCAGTAGGTAGAGTTGAGCATAATACTAGATAAATAAACGACCCTAATGGTGTTACAAACCTTTAGTTAAAGAAATGTATGGAACTTAAGGTTCCATAAATAAAGGTTCAATATATATTCTAGCTTTGCAAACAGATAAAGCCATGATGCGAGACAATTAGAATAAATCATTTCACGACTAAGAATAACATATGGTAGCATGGCATGTCAAACAAATCATTCATGTTTGTTGCAAATCATTCAAATTTGTCTTTCAACGGCATTGACCGTCATAGTTCTGCTATGTATAACACGTACATTGTTGCTATTTCAATGAATATGTTGATTTATTGTTGTATATTGTTTTGAATAATATTTACTTGAATAAAAGAATATAATATTTCTTGTTTGTTTAGTAGTTATGAAGTAAAGCAATATCTAATTTGTTTTTGCAACGACATACTTTTTAAACTGTCTCCAATAAGTTTTTCAGAAACACTTCTTTAAAGTAAATTTACTTATCAAAGTGACAACTATAGTTTTATGAAAGACTTTGAGCAATGATTTATACATTCAGAGAAATGAATGTCACAGAAGTTACATTTAAAATATATAAATACTTATCACATATTCATAACTGTTTCGCTACGATGTCAAGAATTGGCCACCAGAGCAAATAAAAGAATCAAAGCGCTGTGAGTGTTGAAGGCTTGGGGGCTATAGAATTAGCTCTCGAACAAACAAATTTTGACCTTCGTGATTTGCGCTTAACCATACCTGATGGTTCAGTCACACCGGACTAACAGACGTGCAACGGATAAAAAATGCAAAATCTGTCTTATCCGTTGGTGTCCGTTGGTAAATTTGTCCCCGCCGCTTCTCTTCGGCCTCGCGATCGATGTAACGAGCGCATGAAACGTACAATGACCGGACGAATAACGGACATGTACCGGGTGATAAACAGACTGTTAACAGACATCACCGTATAATTAACGGACATCACCTTACGATGAACGTATGAGGAACTTATATTATCTTACAACTAACGGACATGTACCGGAGGAAACGCATATGTACCGTACGAGAAACGGACCATATTTGTACCGGTCACGTGAATGCCACAGCAGGTACATGCGGGTTGGTGCATCTGTTTCAAGTCCGTTAGTAGTCCGGCGGCGACATCGGGTCACCGGACATCAACAGATATAAACCGGACATATACAGGACAAATAACGTATTCGTTCCGTACAAAACGTATAAGGAACGCACAAGTTCCGAGTAAAACAGATGAATACCGTATAACTCTTATCCTTTTTATCTGTTGGAAAGTTTTGAACATGCTCAAAATTTTCCAACGGATATAACAGACACAAACGGATATCACCGGACAAGGACCACAAAGACCGTATAAGAAACAGACGAGAAACGTATGCGAACGGACGCTAACAGATTGAAGAAAAAAATCTGTTGCCTGTCTGTAAGCCCGGTGTGACTGAAACTTAAAGCGCGAGTCGAAATGAGCAGAGGACGAAATTTAATAAACAACACAGAATGAATGATTAACACATATACGGGTGGCAGCGACATTTGTTTTATTATAAAACGTACGTTAATTGAATAAAAATCACAAGATTAACAATATCAATTGTTTCAGATACAAATACAAATAATTCGATTTGCTTTGTTCAACTTCAAACGATATGATCTGATGATGTGAAGTGAAAATTAATTTGTACCAAAAACAAGATATTGGAACAGTTATAAATAAGCAATACCAGCAATGAAATATAACTACAGCACTGTAAAATGTGTTTAACAGGGAAAACCAAAAATGATTCTTGGTTACCTTGTAATCAGTGAAACCGTTCAATGAGGCATACTCAGCTCAAAAAAATTGTATAAATAGAGCCCGTAAGATATTGACCTTTCTGCAATCGTTTGAAGTTGTATGTACTGTTTTTATTTGGTCTGGTTTGTCTTGCACTACTTTCCATAGCGCATGCTTACAGTTGTTATCAGCACATATCACAGTTAGATTGACTGCAGTGTTTGAAATGTGGTATGCTAACTTAGGCCTAGGGGACTTCCAGTCCCTAGGCCAAAAACCTTTAAAAGACATCTCCTTCTTAACCAATATAGGCCAATTTAAACATTTTACAGAAGCGTTACACTGATGATCTCCTACCAAACTTTTTTAAAACCGGTAACTGTATACCAACAGAGGAAGTAACCGCTATTGGGAGTGGGCTGAAACCAATTCCAATGGTTGAAAATATAACGAGATGCAAACCTTGTAATATTTTATACAACGCCTTGCATGTAGACAGTCTCAGCTGCAACATGATATAACGTAATGGTCAGCTTCGCACATCATAAGAGCAATAAATCTTCCATTAAGAATTCTCCTAACACTTTGATCAGTAAACATTATGTGCAAAAAAGTAAACAAGAAGTCTAATATATTGTGCAAGTAAAAAACACTTCAAACCATAATGTCTGACTTGCAATTAACGTACCGGGTAGTTCTCTTTTTATTGCTCTAGAACATTTTTATTTATTGATTTAAGTAAATCAAATATAGACAAAAGAAAAATGCTTAGGAGATATTGTCATATGTTGGCTGTTGAAAAATATAAGAAATCTGATCAAATATTGCTATAAATTATGGCATAAATGTTAAATGTTTATTTCTGGTATTATTAAAACATTTAACCATTACCCTGCTAACTGAAATGTTCATGCCATTGCAATCAGTGTAGATCATAATCAGCCTGTATATCCGTGCAGTATAATCATGATCTGTACTGTTTGGATCTCAGTCAATACATTTTCACAGAAAAACTCTGCAAACAATTAATGAATTGTACTGTTCAAAGTGATAGGTGAAAGAGTACATTTAAGAAATAAACAGGATAAGAGTGAATTCTTTTATAAAAGAAAAGCATGTACAGATTTAGTTAATAAATTATTCATTGAATTTCATATATGGACTCTCTTGTGTTATGAATGTAAAAATTACAACCTTCAACTTTATCTAGAAAAATCTTTACCATCAGGTAAGAAATATCTGGGCTGACATCATTGATAACAAACCATAAAGGAACTAGGGGTCAAGTCCTGATAATAAAAACATCTCCAGAAGAGATGCTAATGGCCTATACTGTTACCTTATCCAAGAAAATTATACAGAATTTTGTTATTAAAGAACACAGTGGATCATTAAACTTGATCTGGATGTCATTGAGGAAAACGTTTCAATGAGACAAATACTATAGTCAAGATCGAGTTTAAATTGTGGTCTCTAATGGGTAAAACTCTTTTTCTAATTCACTTGCCCTAGTGATATCGTAAATATTTTGAAACACTTCACTTTTCAAATCCACGTAGCTCTTCTTGAAGTTTTTAAAATTCACAGATTTTCTTAACCACTCCAGGTCCTGAGTTTTAAGATTTCTTATTGAAATGACAACTCATCATTTCACTAAAACGTGATCACCATTTGTTACTATTTTAAGATAACAAGTAATCAAAGTTTCAGATATTATGAACGCATATACTACGCCTTTTGTTTATTATGGGTGCTTGCCAACAAAGCCATAAATTATGTAGTTGAAACACTTCAATCATGTATATACAACCAAAAATTAAAAACATGCAATTTGATACATAATTAGTTGTTCGGGTTGGATTTATACCCCCTTCAAAGAAGAGGGGTATATTGATTTGCAGATGTCGGTCGAAAGGTAGGTCGGTATGTCCGTCCGTCCGTCTACCAACTAGTTTCCGGATGATAACTCAAGAACGCTTGAGCCTAGCATCTTGAAACTTGATGTGAAGGTTGATCATGATCAACAGAGGACCTCTTTTGTAATTAAGGTCAGTATGTCAAAGGTCAAGGTCACAATGACCCAGAATAGTAAAATGGTTTCCGAATGATAACTTGGGCCTAGTATCTTCAAACTTGATGTGGAGGTTTGTTATGACCAACAGATAACCCCTGTTGGTTTTGAGGTCAGTAGGTAAAACTTAACCGGCAGAGGACCCCTATTGTTTTTGAGATAAGTAGGTCAAAGGTCAAGGTCACAGAGACCCGGAAATGTAAAATGTTTTCCGCTCAATAACTTAAGTTATGAGTGACCAATTGCAATGAAATTTGATTTGTATGTATATTGCTGAGTAAGTTTTGGGGTCACTAGGATCAAGGTCAAGGTCACTGTTACTTAAATAGAAAAATGGTTTCAGCTTAATAACATGAGTTTGGAGTGACCAATTGCAATCGAAATTGGTGTGTAGGAGCTTGCATGGTGAGGAAGATATTTTTTTTTAATTTGTGTTAAGCAGTACAAAAATAGATACTTTTCAGATTTTTTTTTGTTGTTGCAAAAAAAAATGTTTAAGTCAAAGTCACTACTAAAATAATTCTTTTACAACTATATTTTTTAGTTTTAAATTGTATTCAGCAAAAGAAAATTTAAGGTACAAAGTAAAGGTCACTTTAACTAAAAATAGACTTTTTTCCAAAAAAAATATTATAGATGTAGAATAGTTTTAAGCAAAAAAAATTATTTAGGGCAAGGTCACAGTTACTAAAAATACTTTTTTTCAATTTTATTTTTAGTTTAAAATTATTTTTTAGCAAAAAGAACATTTTTAGGAGGTCAAGGTGATTTATGTAATACATTTTTGTTTTCGAGTTTAAAAAAAAAATTAAATTGTTTTAAGCAAGTGTCTTTGCCCGAAAACACTCCTGAAACAGTCAAGATGACTTTGTTTTTTCACTAGGGTCAAAGTCAATGTTAAGTTCTAATATTGTTCTATGGAGCTGACTGTTTTATTTCCTTTTTAGAATTCTTTTTTAATTCTACAATTTCTAGTACGTAGTACAACTTTTGCATCGAGGGAAGGGGGGCATACGTGTTTTACAAACAGCTATTGTTAATAACAAATTTGTACCGATGCATTTACTTGGCGGTAATAATAAAATGTTCATTTATACAAATGTTCTTTCGTTCAGTTGCTGACTATGACTGCTTCTTAACACTGACCACACTGAATATATAATATCCAAATCGAAGGCACAGTCAGGCGCACATTGGTAAATATTTAAACAGAACGTTTCATTTTAATTTAGCTTTCTTTGGAATCAATCCGGCATAGTGAATGTTAAAGGTTTTTGTAAACTACAAATTACAATGAAAAGCTTCCGTTTGGCGCAACATTTGTTCTGATCATGTTACACTCCCGTAAGGTTAACCAAGCTTACAAAATAGCAATAAAAATTATTAGAAAAGAGCTAATTTAGACGTATTGATGACGACGTAATGATGTCGTTACGCTACAATAATATTTATGGATGTGCTGTCAATAAAACGTCATAAAAATGCGACTAATTGGTCCGAAAAAACGCATTAATTTCCAAGATTTAAATGTCTGAAAAAATTTCAGGAACCAAAAATGTATAAAAAGTAATTAAACCTATTTTACCATTTTGTTTGTTTCTTTTCTCCTGGTCCTGGTTTCATGCTCAGTACATTAATAGCTTACAAATTCATTATATTAAAATGTCTCAAGCAACTTTTGTGTTGGCATTTAAAATTACTTTAAGCTATACAACTATTGCTTTTCATGACTACGCTAAAAAAAAGGATGAAAAAGCTTTTTAAAATCACGTCGCCTGGTAAACGTGATTCTAAATTTTATGATTTCAACAAGAAGCAATGTCACTTTATATACGTAAAAAGTACGGTCTGACAAAAAGCCTACCATATTATCATTGTTAACCTTCAGTTAAAGATTGTTCAATAATTCGAACAGTTTGGCAAGTATGTCGTCTTAACCCTATCTGTTACATGGACCCAGAGAAGGATATTAAAACGGTTAAATAGGTGAATCAAATCTTTTTGGTGGGCCCTCAAAGTTACACAATAGATAGTGTGCACAATCAGTACAATCTGTATAATCGCGCAGACAAGACGCGGGTATTTGTGAACTTTTGCAGCAACGTTAAGCCAGAGCAAACAGGACAGCGAACAATCAAGTGAAATTTAAACGGTAATATTGTAAGTAAATTATTTATGTTAAATTCTTCGGTTTCTGTTCTACAATTGCTCTTGTTCTGAAGGTTTTTGTTAATAAAACTAAAATATTTATATTCCTTTCGTTTATATTTTTTCTTTTTTAATTAACGTTTTGTTTCTTATTCTAGATATTTACTAGAGTATTTCCGTCTTCTATTAATTACAGTCTTCTCTCAACCAAAGCCCATAACAATAAATCTTAACAAAGTTAATCATCATCCTAACTGAAGTTGTGATTTTTAATATTAAAATAACAATTATCCTCGTCCCATCATTTCATTTTTCCTCCCCATAGCTGGAAAACGTATTCTCAAGATATACATGTAGTTTGTTTTTTTCACATCTGATTATTGCTGTTGGCATTACCGTATATTTTTGGGTTCTTTTCTTATATTTTTGAATATTTATTTCGTGTCTAGTTTTTCCTTGTGCATAAGTGAATATGCATGAAGAAATACTGTGACACCTTTGTACAGCCGTTTGTTTCTCTTTCTATCACTCTTCTAATTTATAAGTAGATATGTTGCAAATAGAAGCGCTCTGTTAATGCAGTGTACATGATATTAATTATATGATCTGCATAGACTTTACAGTCACAAGAAGTACTTTTACTGTAGCAATGTTCATTCTTTAGATACCTTCAATGAAAACTTGGTACTGTGATGTACCGGGTATTTTTGTTTCATTTCTTATTTTATCAAAGCAAATGCTCAAAGAAATTTACTGGCATTTTAGTATATCTGTGCAATACATAAAACAACTTAAGGTCTTCTAAATTGTAAGGATCATCCGACAGTCAATTCTTCTTTGGTAAGCTTTAGGTTTTTGGAAAATATACCAATTAATATAATAGTATTAATTAAGATATAATCTATGCCTTGGAGTGTTTTTCTGCCTCCGGAGGTCATGTGCCTGGCGGATAATTTACGAGGGCGAAGGCCGAATGAATTATCACGCAGGCACATTAGCGACGGGAAATGCTTCAATTTCGATAAAGCACTCCAAGGCATAGATTGTTTCAATTCTTATAAGTTGAGTTTATGAAAATTCGTAAGTACTACGGACCTTTTTTCAGTTCGTTTTCATTCATTGTTTTGTCACCCGGAATCTAAACACTGCGTGACGGTTAATCCTAAATTGTCTTGGCCTGTTTACAGGAAATAAAGGTGAAGGTATTCTTATGTTTAACAAAGTTATATTGTAATTATGTCCACAGTATAATCACAGTACTTGTACGTTGTATAATCCGTTCTATTGCAATTAATCCAACTTGCATGTTCTTTGCTGATTACGTATCGACTCTACCCGAGAATTGAAAAAAACATAATTTATTTTAAGAACGATAGAGATCAGCAGATAAACAAAAATCATCCTTTTAGGATTTTTAAATGAACACAGCAAAATGCATTGTATGAAGTTACTTAAAAATTTGTTTCAGTTTATTAACATAAAAGCGTTTAACCGATAGCTCTGGCCCAGGGCTTATAAGATCTTTTTCATGCTCATCTGAATTATAGCACAAAACATTTTTAACTTCTAACATCATATATTATAAGAAACAAATGAGCTAGGAAAAAATTGTTTGACATACTTTTAAAAGGATTTTTATCAATATTACAATATTATTATGATCCAAAGGCGTCGAGCATGAGACTCAGTTGAGCATGAACACAGTTTTATAAGCACGGAGCCTTGAATGTATTCTTTTTTACAAATAATCCATGAAAATGACTCAGTAATTTTCCAAGCGTTATCTATATCTTTTTGCGAACCTTAATTGATTACCTTATTATCATGATTTATAGACGTCAATAGCTTATATGGCCCAAAATATACCCAATGTTGCATAATCCCAATTTTTCTTATCAGTTAACAGGTTTGTGCTATAGCGACAGACATAATAAACGCCGTTCTTCAATCGTTTGGCTAATAAATTAAGATTCTTAAGTCACGTATAGCGTTTTGAACACTAAATTATAGATTTTTACTTATCATATGTCTACATCTAGTCTGAAAAGTTTAGGTGTATGTCCCGAGAAAATGAAACTAAACTTATATAAAACATTTCCTGCACGGGTTAGCCAATAATAAATGGTATAATATAATATATAATACGATGCTCAGCCATTCTTCGGCACACGGTCTTCGTCAAATACGACATTAGTCGAATGCAATATATAATAGATTTCCATGGTTCGAATATGACAGCTGCACAAAACTTACGAAAATCAGTTTAAGATGATTTATTATGTATTTCAAAATTACAATGTACACATTTAACAGAGATATTTTTTTGAGTCTGATTCAGTATTGTTTCTGCTAAGTACATGTGGACAATATACCTAACTACCGCTCCTGAGAAGGACCGGAACTAGAGTCACACTTCCAACATTATCACATAAAATTTAAGGCCGGTAATGCGACTCGAACCCATGCGTTTCTAGCAATGAAAGGTCTGGCGATTACAAATCAGACACCCTAAAGATTATTGAAATGGAATGTGAGATATGTGGCCACAGTGGCCAAGACTTATTCTTTAGCTCTGGAGTTCTATAAGTGAATTATTCCTTGTGTCTGTATTTTGTGTTTATCATTAAATGCAGAGTTACGTTTGTGATATAGTTATAGAAGTGTTATGTTCTTTAGGTACATGGTTGTAAAAGCTTGTATATGCCATTTTATACGCCCGATAGCTGCTCAAATGCTGTGTTAGACATACAATATGTCGTTGTATTAGACGGACAATCGTCATCACGATTAAGCTTTATACAACTTTGCTGCCCATCACACCGTAGAAGATGTCAATTCCAAAGCAAATCTGTTAAACAATTTCTTTCGTGACGAATCACTTCTCGACGATTCTCACGCATCTTACCTTCCAAAAAAACAAAATCACGGGGCCACGTACCCAAAAGCAGCCTCCCCCGCGGGGCCCCCCGGCCCCCGGGGGGGCACACCACCAACACCAAGGGCACGGGCCCCCCGGCCCCCGGGGGGGCCCACCCCCAACACCAAGCACAGAACGTCATCTTACACCTTTAAGGTCTGATAGACAACTTAACAGTCACTCCTACAGAAGTAAAGGATGTCTTAAATTCTCTTCCTACATGCAAAGCCTCTGGCCTAGACGGAATAAAAAACAGAATTGAAAAAGAACTTTCTTCTGACCTATTAGAACCACTATCAGACCTATTCAATCAGCCCATATTTTCAAGTATATTGCCTGACTCTTGGAAAGAAGTCTTTGTAATTCCAATTTTCAAATCTGGTGATCGTTCTTTCGTTGGCAACTTCTAAACTTTTTTTTCTTACCTTTCTGGTCGTAAATAAAAAAGTTGTAATTGCCGGCGCCCAATCAAGTTGGAATAACTTTAATGCCGGAGTCCCTCAAGGTTCAATCTTAGGACCCTTATTGTTTTTTATTTACATAAACGACATAGTAACATGTATTAGGACAAAAATACGACTATTTAAAGATGACACCAGTATATATATACTTGCCGATGATCCAATTGCAATGTACTTCTGCTCAAACACTCAACACAGATCTCCAAACACTCTCTTCTTGTGCCTCCCGTTGGCTAGTCAAATTTAATTAAAGATAAACTAAATCTCTAATCTCAAAACTCGACCTCCTTCTCATCCTGTACTCTCCATGAGTAATGAACATATCTCTGATGTGACTACACATAAACATTGGTATCATCTTTCAGTCTGATCTCCGTACGAAATCACAAATTGATTACATCCTACAAAAAGCATACAAACGCATTAACACCATGAGAAAATTAAAATTCATTCTTGATAGGAACTCTTTAGAAACAATAAATATGTCCTTTATAAGGCCTATTCTTGAGTATGACGACATAATCTTTGACAACTGTACCCAGGCGTAGTGCGAGTCACTTGAGAAAGCCCAACACGAAGCTGCTAGGATTGTTTCCGGTGCGACAAAACTTGTTTCAATTAATAAGCTCATGACAGAAGTAGGTTGGAAAGTCTTAAAAGCCGTCGAAAAAAGCACAAACTCATATTAGTCTTCAAGATTTCAAATTGAACCGCTCCTATTTACCTCCTTGATCTTTGTCCTCCCACTGCCTCTACGGAAGCCTACAATCCGAAACTCTAATGACTTTTGTATTCCAAGAGCAAGGATATCTCTCTATCTTGACACTACTGTTCCATCTACTGCAAGACTGTTCAACCAGCTTCCAGCTAACATACGAAACTATCCAACGCTAAATTCCTTCAAGAGCCAGATAGTGTGTACAATAATGAAAGTGCCTAGTTACTATTACGAAGGCAAACGACAATTCAAAAATTACCATGCCAGACTCAGGACAAATTGTTGTTCCCTTGCCGATGTTCTTTTCAGTAAAAACATTATCGATTCCTCTCTTTGCTTATGTGGCAAACGGGAGACAACTAAACATTATTTACTGGAGTGCAAACGCTTTTTAACGAAATTCGACAGACTTTACTTTACCAAATTTCACAAATTTGTCCGATCTCTGTTCAAGTGTTCCTATTTGGAAATCTCTTGTTGAGCAACAATCATAATAGCAATATATTTTCTGCTGTTCAAACGTACATAGAAAATTCAAAACGTTTTGAAAGGCAAGGTATAAACGTGTAGTGTTGGCCTTTTAGTTCAATAGCTTCAATCACTTCTCTTCCTTCTTTTTTTTCCACCTTATCTTTAAAAGATATTTAATAAGGCTTCGTTGTTAACTGCAGCCAATCAATCGCAATGATTTACATTGTCATAATCTAGGTACCGTGATTTCGTATGTAGTGGAACGAATCTTAAACAAGCAGTTTGCATTCGGTTCTATCCACTCGCTTTTTGTATTGCACAATAAATTGTAATTGCATATGTTTTGTAAAAAAACATTGTTGAGTAACCTTGCTGTCGTTGCGGTCAGTTAGAGGACAATAAACATCACTTTCTCGGATGTGATATCAATACAAATGTACGCAAAATTGTTATCAATCAAGCATCAGCACTTTGTAAAATTACACTCAAAACTCTTTATAATGGGGATGAAACAAAATATTATAATACCAATATCAAGCTGTTTCATGCTATCCACGATTATATTCTAGCCAGTTATAGATTTTAATACATACACATCAAACACCACACCAGTATGAAATTAATTATGGTCCTTTCAACATGTAAGCCTCTTCTGCCTTCTGTTTTTTTCTTTCTTCTAAGAACATGATTCTAACAAATACAGACCTTTTGGTTGTTTTTGTTATTCTTACTTAATTATCTTTTTTTGCTTTATTCCCTACATTTATTTTATCGATTTCTTGCTTAAATTATCTTAGTGATAATTCATTTTGATTTCAGTAAAATTAACTTAAATGTGTCCCGTCATGGTTACAATTTATTATGTCATTTTTTCTTAGGGAGGGGAACTCTATAAGACAAAGTATTTCGTTTCAATCCCTTTCAGTGTTTATATTGTTACACTTGTTTGTATGTTTGTATTACACATATACTGAATAAATATTTTAAACTAAAACAATTGACGACGGACACATCTACTCGACGGTTATTTTCATAAAATGGCACGGCAACAGTTTTAAATATATTTTACCGAAACTATTTTTAATCTCTGTAACGGTTAATAGTTTTAATACATAGGTGCAGGCGTAAAAATAACCTGCACCAATCTAAATACACATGCACAACGGTTTTGTTTTGTCTTCTGCCTTAATATCTTTTAATGATTATGGCGATGTTTTTAAGTTATTCTACTTAAATTGTTTTATTTGAATTTTAAACTTTTAGTTAAAATAACATATAATGTTGAAATTAATAGATATTCATATTTATATTTTTACAAATTTTTTACAAACTATATTTATCATGTCAGAAGAAACGAACGCGTCGCGTTTTTTTTTCTTTGGTTTTTTTTTTTTTTTTTAATCTTTATATAAATACTAATATCATTATTTAGTACAATGACTATGGTACTATGACGATATGACGATACTTTTTTTAATTTTGTCCGTGATTTTTAATAAAAAAATCATTTTGTGTAAACAATAGCATCGTTTGAAAGTGCTATTTTTAATGATTGATATATACTTTTACCCGTAAAGGTAGGGGAATAAATGAATAAAAACTGCCCGTCCACCCGTTTATATACATTCATTCGTAGATGTGTGTTAGCATCTTTAAAGCATTTTCTCTCTTTTGTTCATTTACTCTTGTTGTGGCAACACGTTTCAATAGTTTTATTACATTTTTAGCCCGTTTTTTCATCATCTGTTTTCAAACTGATTACTAAGCTATGTACTTTAAGCCCTAAATGAAAATTAGCACACGCCCGTTTTTTTAACTATTTGAATTAAAATATAAAGCATAGAAAATACTTGGTGTGGGAGTTTTCTTTTTTCAAATAGAAACACTTCCACAGCGCGTTTTGTGTAACATATATAATATGTGCTCTTATGTGGCTAAACATTTCTCCTACGGGGCTAAATATGACACATAAATACTTGAAATACGTAACATAGCCACTTAAGAACCATTTAGTAAGAACGTCCGTCTGTCCGTCCGTCTGTACACGGAATATCTAAAACAAACCTGGTCAAAATTTAGTGATACTTCACAGAAGTGATAAGTACAATGCCTAGTTTTGCATGGTCTATGTTTCATCTCATTAGGTCAAAGGTCATTGTCATTGTGATATATTGTGAGTTAATCAAAACACCTAGTTGAATGGTGCTTCGAAGGATAAGTAACATGCCTAGTTGTGCATGGTCCTTGTTTCGGGTCACTAGGTCGGTCAATGGTCAAGGTCATAAGGGCTCAAAATAGTAAATTTGTGTGCACTCTTTATCTCCTAAACCCCTGGTCACAATTTAATGATATTTGACAATTTAGTGATTAGCTGACAAGTGCTATAGCTAGTTGTGCATGGTCTATGTTTCGGGTCACTAGGTCAAGGTCACAGGGTCTCGACATAATAAAATCGTGTGCGCTTTTATTCTCGAAAACCGCTGGTCAGAATTTCATTATACTTCACAGAAGTGATAAGTACCACGCCTTAAGTTGTGCAGGTACAAAAAATAAAGCATCATATGCTACATACATTTTATATACTGTGTCAGTTGGGTGTTCGGGGGTATTCATCACCCACAGTGATAGTTCTAGTTACCAAATACTTTTAGTATTGGGTGTTCTCTCGTTTGTTTGCCTTACTAATCATGAAATCATAGCCATTGGAATATGAGAAATTCAAATGATACCTTAGTAAAAAGAATTATGTTGAAACATGATTGAGATATGTGACAAATGTGTTTTTACAACACGGCCTAGTTATGCAGGTAAACATATATGAATAAGTTTGATGCAATTTTAACTGCTTCACGCGCGGGAAGTACAAACAGTAAAGGCAAAAGAAATGCAACTTTACTTTGAACTTGAAATTTATGTGTTTGGTTAAGCCGAGGTTGGTACTACGAGATAGACATTCCGACACAAATTGTTAACAGTTTTAAATGAATTATTTCATCGTAACTTAATGCAATCTGATAGCGAAATTTACCACCTGCCATCTGCAAAAACTCTTTCAAAAATTCAAAAATTGTGAACAAATGTAGTACCAAATTTCATCACGATGAGTAATAGATGCGTCAGGTATCCATCAAGGTGTTGCGGAGTACATCTTCTTTGAACTTTTCTATTGCATGAATTTCATATAGCATTGCATTGCGTGTCACTAAGGTCAAGGTCAAGATCTGCTACTTAAAAATAATTCAAAACTTTCAACAAAATAATCCGAGAGGTGATCAAGGTCAATGTCACTGTACTATAATTTTTTTTTTGAGTTTTTAAATTGTTTGAAGCAAAAAAAAAACGTGTGTGTTTGTTTCTTTTTTTCGGGGGGGTCAAGGTCACTGTTACTTTAAATATATTTCTTTTTTTTTTCTTTTAAATTGTTTTAAGCAAAAATAGCGAACAGAAATTCTGGAGGTAAAGGTCAAGGTCACTGTTACTAAAAATTGATTTTTAAAAAATACGTTTTTAGTTTTTAAATTGTGTGAACCAAACAAATTTATTTCGGGGGTCAAGGTCACTGTTACTATACGCGTAGCTATAACATATATCTTAAAAACCTACTTCCCAAACCATTTCTGACCTTGGTTCCCAAAAACAGAGAGTGGTAATGTGCGTCGGGGGAGACATATGTTTTTGTGTAAAAAAACAATACTCTTGTTATCATTAGTATGATTATGATTATGACTATTATTATTATTATTATTATTATTGTTATTGTTATTATAGCCTTTATGGGAAACATTGACTGTATAAACAAAACGATAAAAGGCTAATGACAATAGATGTCATAACACTCTACAGGTCACAGTTTTCACTGGATTTTTACAAAACTTACTGTATGTATGGAAATTTAGCCACGCTGTGAGAAATTCAATTGTGCTACAGCCAATTATACTATAACTTTGATAACTGGTCACACTTTCTAAGAGATTTTCACAAAACTTACAGAACAGTACTGATCCTTCTGGATCTCTTGTTGTAGTGTGATACCACAAGGCGCTGGCTTTAACGTTTTTTTTTTCGGGAAAATATACATTAAATAACAACTTTTCTCAAAGCAAAACTCTCTGCATAATGTATTACACTTAGCATTGGGGATATGTTACCCTTAAACATTACCATATTGCATTATAAATGGTCATGTAAAGATGCTTAGAACACAATGAATGCTTTGGATATTAAAAAATCAGACATCTGACGCAACTTTAAACCTTGATAACGAACTTGGACACAATTGTACTAGGTTTGAAAAGTTTCCGTTTACCCTCGTTTGCTAACAGGCCCCTGTAGTTTTTGTGTTTTGACCGCGTGCAAATATTGTTTCATAGACATGTCGTGCTCAAACCAAAGTATGTTGACATCTTCAGACCTCTTAATCGACCTCTCTTAAGCAAAATAAAAAATCTATGCGCATCTTAAGACACTGTATTTTATATTGTGTTATTTGTTTTCTTATTAGCAGATAGAAAAAGGGAAAACGTTACAAAACACATCTAGATGGAATATCAATTTTGGACTAGTTTAATTAAAAGCAATTTTCACTAAATTCAATCAAAATAAAACTGTTTTTCAATTCATATGTTTACTTTCGTAATATCTATTTTTCTAAAAGTTGAATATATAAATCAATTTTAAAATTATTTCGTAAAATTAAAATGGTCACTATGAAGTGTAACATCTAGCAGACTATTATTTATTGCTATGGATGGTCTTTGTAACTACGACAACATAATTTTCTGAAGTATTAAAATATTATTAAAGATTGAACTATATGTATTCCGAAGTTAATATGTGGGCAGCGGAATACAAAAGTGGTTCAAATATTCAAAACATCTCTATATAACTAGTATTCTTTTTCTTCAGCATGGATGAATTATTTAGATCAAATGCATTTGTGCAGAATTGCCTGAAACACGCGCTTCCTTTAAAAAGTGCGGTACGATCGGTTGGACAGAAAATCGATGATTTTAAGATGAAAACTACACCAGGACTGAGCCACATTTGTCAAATACTTCTGCTGATACCTTCAGTCTTTGCAATACACTACTGGCTTTTGCTTAGTCCCAGTTCAGATGTCAATGTTTTAGAGGTTCCATTGATGGCACTCAGGATGTATGGTAAGATATGCATGATTGTAGCATATATATGGATTTGTCAATATTCAGCGCATGTCATAAGACAGAGTTTCTGATATGAGAAACATCATTGCAACATGAGGGGCAAAACTGCTTACATCGCTCACGGTTGACAACAACAAAACTTTAAATGCAATGAAAGATCAGTTTAGATGGAAAAAGTCTCTTTTGCTTCTTAAGCTATTAGAAGGTTCTTTTCATTTATGTGGCCTAGATTTTGACAAAAGATAACCTGTCAGTTTTTATTGCCTTTTAGATTATCAAAACGAATGTTCTGGTTATACAAAATATGACTTCAAGAGGGTTTACAGTGTTTTTTCTAATTTCATGTTCTACTTATTACACACCCGAAAGCGTATTATGTGAAGGCGCAATGGTGATCTGCTCGTGCGTCTGTTAGTAATTTAGCTTCCGCTCAATACACCAAGAACACTTTGGCTTGAGAACTTCAAATTTACTGGTCAAATTTGTCATGATACGTAGATGCCCCTGTAGATGTCAAAATTGCAGGGACCTTTGGTTAAAAAGAGTTTCCCGCTCAAGAAGTCGAGAAAAATGGCATAAGTGCTCAAAAGTCATATTGCTTATTGTAAGAACATAATCCCACTTAAACTATTAGGCAGTAGGTCAGAAGTCAAGTTTTTATATATTATGTTTCGGGTTAAAATGGTGTTTAAACTATTTGAGAATGATTTAGTCCAAGATCTTAAAACTTGCTTATCATATTGCTTAAGATCCGTAAAATCTGATCCCAAAT
This sequence comes from Saxidomus purpurata, assembly GCA_022818135.1. Lineage (NCBI taxonomy): Eukaryota > Metazoa > Mollusca > Bivalvia > Venerida > Veneridae > Saxidomus > Saxidomus purpurata. Next base: position 7,277,068 of record JAFMSR010000001.1, on the reverse strand, counting down.
GATTTTAAGTTACAAAAAAGGTTTTTCCGATACCCCGTGAATGTTTGGCATATGATGCTTGCTTGTTGTCACAAAATAACGCCTTTTGATTTCGGGTTCAGTGTATCAAAAGTCAAGGTCACGGTGACTTAGGTGCAAAATACTTAATGAACGGAATATAAAGAAAATGTGACACATGAAACATTATGGAAGAAACTTATACCTGAACAAATAAGTCTAACCGCTTTTTTCCGCACAGTGGTGCTCTTTCTGGTCTCATTAAAGTCAGTTTTTACCAAGAGAACGTCAAAAAAAATGGGGACATATTTCACACCTAGCTCTAGAGACTTGGTTACCCAGTCGAAAATGTAGGCAGACAGACGATTTACATTTGGCAATAACAATAGGAACAGGTTATCTAAAGAACATCTGTCATGAGCTAAAAGTTTTAAACCGGTCCATTTATGTCAAAGATAAACTATTTTCTAGATGCAAAGTACTAGCGTTACTAACCATGGTGTCATATTGATTTCCTTATATTGACCTTTTCAGTCAATGTCAGTTAGGAAGAACATGTTTAGAAGTTCAAAACATTTAACACAGTATTTTATTAAAACTACTAGTAAGATGTGTCGAAGTGGTAACTTTTTCAAAAGTTTTAAGATATATTACTAACACAATATTGAGGCAACAAAGGCTTCATTATATTTTTAAAATTATTTTGTACAAGACGTGTTGGCAATATTTTAGACGCATAATTCAATATTTCAAACCTTAATATTTCCGTAACTTTCAGTTGTTTGTGTGATGGCCAGTTCATGGAACTTCAACATAGACATCCTGCTTCTGTACTATACCTCAGTATTCTACGAGCTCTTTATTGCCTTGGTGCAGGAGTCGTTATACTGGATGGTCCAAAACGAGGCTAACAATGTCTGCCATGAGACACAAGTCATCCCATTTGGGGACTTTGGTGACCTTTGCTTGACGCCGTTACTTGTATATATATTCATAGAAGCGTTGTATTTCTGGTTACACGTGTACTCTCATTACAAAGTAAAGTCTTCGTCTGAACATCACAAATATTGCATTGTGTTCGTTGCGTATCTAACACCACTTGTCTGTTCAATAACAGGTATCTTTCCGAACTTCATGTCAACAGTGTGGTATTATGTTATTAAAACACGACTGGTTTTTGTTTTAAAGCTTGCAAAAGATATTATGGAAACTGAGGACAAATCAGTCGATGTTCAAAAACTAAATTCAGAGAAGGATAAGTACATAAATCTCCACGGTGAAGAAAAAGACGAATCCAAACGACACGTTAATCACTTACAAAATCGAGTAGAAATGGACCGAATTGAAGAAAATATATTTCTAAACTTTGAAAACGTGTATGTCCGAGGTGTGTTGTTACTTTTTGGAATACTTTACTTTGGATTAGCTTTTATCTTAGAAATATTCTGGTACAAAACAGATATAACCAGCATTGGTAGTATGTATTACATTTTTGAATTTCTTAACAACTGGTCCACAAGTTGTGCTATTGGGATTGTTTTTATGTCCTTTACTGGATTCATCTCAACGTATGTTACTGCAGTCGCAGTTTGCTTTACTACATGGGAAATAAGCATTGGCGATGCAGTGAACATAAACACCGGGGCTGTGGCTCGGTATTTATTATTAAATGTTCTGTTAGACACAGGCAGCATTTCAACAACACATTTCAGATTAGACGTAGAAAGTTTTAGTATTGTTACTACATTCGCAGTTCATTTCATTTCACTACAAACATTCGAATTCACCAAACACCAGATTCTAAATATTGGCAACAGAGGTTCTAAATTAACTGTTTGGTTTTACTTCCGGGTTTTGATTGTTATCTCTTTCTTAGTTATATCACCTATAATATTATCATTTAGTGTAGCTAACAGTTTTGCCCTTTGTCCATGGAATCTATTTTACTCTTCAGGCGGGTTGATATTCATTTCAGAGTTTTCCTTCTTTCTCGCTGAATGGATAATGGTCTCGCTTATGTGGTATACTGACCGATATATAACTTCCTTGGAAAGCTGCATTCAGTATATTCCGATAGTTAAACAGTTCAGTTATATTCTTTTGCTGCCTTTCCAATTTTATGGCAGATACCATATTTCCTCTTTTAAAACATGGTGGGTGTTTCGTGCTGGAAATCTTATTTTCAATTATTTTGCTTTGCTAGCTGTTACCTTAGGACAACAGAAAATGATGTACGACAAAAGAAAGAAGTTGTTAAATAAATTAGGCAGTCTTTCAGATGTTTCATTCAGCAATAAACAAAGAGACTATGAATGTTCTATTTGTTTTGCAACAATAGTTAATGGAAAAGCACTCCCTTGTTTACACACGTTTCATACGGAGTGCTTGCGGCGTTGGTTTCAAGTGAGGGACGTCTGCCCTACGTGTAATTTAGAAATTTAGTTCACCTCATTTGTGATATGTATCATTATGTTCTTAATATTTCCGGTTTACCTTCGTCATTTAAAACTGTAAAGTCTCCATCAGTACGTTGTAATACTATAACTAGTTTGAGCTAAATAAACTATTAACCATTATGTGATCAAACATTCGATTAAGTCATAAAAGGACAGATGGCTGTAATGTCAACACAACACTTTTATGTCTGTACAACTCTTAAAACAATAGACAATAGATATAACTTCAAAAACTTTGCTGCAACTTTTAAACACTAAATAACTTTTACCGACCAACAGTAGATTTCTTTCCTAGTTTGTTTATTACGTATACCAAGAAATGACATGTTCAAGTTATGTTTGACAGTTATACTTAATAGGATCAATGTTGTTCTAGAGGAAGAGCAATACAGTGAATGTTCAATCATCATGAATGTGAAAGTGAGTATGTATTAACTACAAGACATATTATAGGAGGTGTTTTTATTTCCTATTTTTGTGCGTTGTAGATTTGCTTGTGTACCGTAAGTTTCTGCTTTGGTGAATCAATAGCAAAGGGATTTGATAATTTAATAAACATAATAAGAGTGAATAAGACCTCTTAGCGTTTGCATACAATGAAAATTATGTTTTAAGATCTACAAGACGACGTGATCTTGTTTTACCAAAGCACAAAATTAATTGCATGAAGGCTACGTTTACTTATCATAGTAGTCATATTTGGAACGCTTTTTATTACTTTTGCAATTTTCAGAAATATATTAATGTGTTGGATGTGTGATACATGTCTGTATGTCATATTTGGAACGCTTTACCCTTGTATATAAGAGAGATAAATTCATTGTACTCATTTAAATATAACTTAAAGAATTGTTTATTACATTTGCAATTTTCATAAATATATTAATGTGTTGGATATGTGATACATGTCTGTATGATATGAATACTATGTATATTAATTATTTAGATTTTTACTTTTAATTGTATTGTTACCATAAATACTATTTCATGAATCTCAAAGTGTTTGTCAGGTTTGTTATTTTGTGTATGTTTTAGAATGATTGATAAATGTGCCTTTTTTCTATTTTTTTTCTTGTTTTATTGTTTCATTTGCTGTTTGAAGGCCACATTGTAAATAAGTGTAATGTCTGTACTTTCACTTAATGTGCTTACATTCATGAAATAAAGAATTTATTATTATTATTATTATTATTATTATTATTATTATTATTATTATTATTATTATTATTATATGAACCTTTTTGCTGTCCTCTTCGTATTACTTTGTTATATGTATATAACTTTTCATCAAATGATAAAAATTACAAAAATGTGTTACAGCAAAATAAAATACCAGATGAGTATGTCCTACAAATCGTCGTATGACACACCCAACAGTTAATGTTGTGCTATAAAGGGTATCAGGTATGTTGTGCAAAGATGTAAGTAGTTGCAGATGGTGTTTCATGTAAAATAAAGGCGTTACCAGGACGATGTTAATGATTAAATATTATCCACTAGAAAGATGTTTAAAACAGTTTATGTGGACATATGTAGTGGCGCATGATCATACTATATCATTCACACTGATAATGAACTTCTTCAAATGAATTGATGTTTTACTCCGTTTGGTGTATTACATTGCTACATGCTAACATCTTGTTTAAAAGGACATACCTTACATCTAGCAGATTATATTCTCGAAACATAGATAATTTGTTCAATGAACTTTATAGTGCGTTATAACTCTAAGACGTGAATCACAAAGGTAACAACTATCGATGTTAAGACTTGTCCTAGCTGTAATTTATATCTAAAGTGCATGTACATACTACATATGTAGTTAACAGCACTCCTATTTGAAATTGTCACATGTAAAATTGATAACTTGTATGTATTCATTCATTTATCCATCCCGCCATCAAAATGTTTATTCCCTTATCAGTCTAATTTTAGTAATAGTAGTACGTGCTTACTTGCGTTGTCCAACACATACGGCCCCGGTGACTGCATTTCATGCTCTTTCAATAAAATGCACGTATGCACATGTAGCTTCAGTTAACGAGTCGCATGATACGTGTTATTGCTATTGCAAATAAATCTTCTGGAAATTCTTCCTATTTAAAGAGCCAGATAGCACAATTATTGGCAGAGTAATTGCCCTTTAATTATAACAAGCATTGAAATCTGCTATTGCACCGCTAAACTCGTTTTCATGGGAAAATGCATCTTTATGCACAGAACCTGATAGAAAACCAGACAAATTATTAATGGTTATATGAAATTAAATTGTTTACCGTAATCTATAATTTTATACTCTGTTTGTTCCATTTATGTCCTAACTCTGAAAATAGGTAAAGAGTCAGTTAGAATGAAATTCGATGACAATCTCATAAAGGGATATTGCAAATCGAACAAAACATTCATGATTTTTGCAAGTCATTCTGATGTATCTTTAAGTGAAATGGCCCATAATAGTTCTGTTATGTATAACCTCTCACATTTTTGCTATTTTGATAAATTTGTATATATATTTGCTGTTTACGAAGGAAACCTACATTAAATGATAAATAAAATCTGTGTTGCTTTTTATTATTGATGTAAGAACAAAAATATAAACTATACCATTTTTTGCAATATCATACCATTTTAGTGTCCCAATTTAGCATTGTACAAATGCATAACGTTAAAGTGATGTTACCTTTCTAAATGACCACCATAATATTTTCTGAGAAGATGGTGAACCCGTAATATTTTTATATACTGCATGATGATTCAATTTAAATTGTTGCGTTTTTAGCTCACCTGGCACAAAGTGCCAGAGTGAGCTATTAAGATCGCTTTCCGTCAGGGGTACGTCGTACGTCCGTCCATCATTTCCTTCAAACGACATCTCCTCTGAAACCACTTGGCCAATGTTTAGAAACTTTGCAGGGATGTTTCTTGCACAAAGCTCTATCAACGTTGTTCAAAGAATTCCATTCCATGCAGAACTCTGGTTGCTATGGCAACAAATAGGAAACATTTTAAAAATCTTCTTCTCTGAAACCACAAGGCATTGAGCTTAGATATTTGGCATGTAGCATTGTCTAGTGGACCTTTTACCAAGATTTTTCAAATTATGACCCCGGGTCAAAAATGACCCCCTGCGGGTGGTCACTTAGTTTTGCAAAGGCTTATATAGGAAAATTTTTAAAAAATCTTCTTCTCTGAAACCACAAGGCCTAGAGCTAAGATATTTAGCATGTGACATTGTCTAGTGGACTTGTACCACGATTGTTCAAATTATAAGCCCCGGGTCAAAATTGACCCTGGCCGGGGGGGGGGTCACTTGGTTTTACATAGGCTTATATAGGAAAAACTTTAAAAATCTTCTACTCTGAAACCACAAGGCCTAGAGCTTAGATATTTAGCATTTGGCATTGTCTAGTGGACCTCTACCAAGATTGTTCAAATTATGAGCCCTGGGTCAAAATTGACCCCGCCCAGGTGGTCACTTGGGTTTACATAGGCTTATATAGGAAAAACTTTAAAAATCTTCTTATCTGAAACCACAAGGCCTAGAGCTTAGATATTTAGCATGTGACATTTTCTAGTGCACCTCTACAAAGATTGTTTAAATTATGAGCCCTGAGTTAAAATTGACCCCGCGCGGGGGTCACTTGGTTTTACATTGGCTCATATAGGAAAAATTTTAAAAATCTTCTTCTCTGAAACCACAAGGCCTAGAGCTGAGATATTTAGCATGTAGCATTGTGAAGTGGACCTTTACCAAGATTGTTCAAATTATGCCCCTGGGGTCCAAATTAACCCTTCCCGGCAGGGTGGAAGCACTTCATTTCACATAGGCTTATATAGGGAAAACATTTTTAAAAAAACACAAGGCAGACAGGCAGATAATAGATATTTGAAATGTTACTTAGCATTGTGTAGTGGACCTCTAAGAATTATGTTAGAATCATGACCCCTTTTATTATAGCAAATGGTAGTCAGGTGAGCGATATAGGGCCATCATGGCCCTCTTGTTTTATTTTATTTTTCTTTATATTTCTCCAAAATATGTCAATATATTCATTCAGAAAAATGGAGCTCTGAATTACAGTGATTCACTTGGCTTTAAAGCTGCTCGCTCTCAGTTGCCGTTGAAAAAAATAAAATCTTAAGAAATGACATAAAAATGCATAACTATAAAACATAAAGGCTATAAATCAACAATGAAAGTCAAAATCTAGGTAAGGATTGAAAATGCTGTTTTACGACACCGGTTTTTTTTTTTTTTTTTTTTTTTTTTTATAAGGTTTTTCAACTTTTTTTTTTTTGGTAGCGTATTTTTCAAATCCTATATGGAATTTTACTGGAACCTTTTTAAATGACTATGTCAAATAGTTATTTTCATACAGTTTGAAGAACTTTATTTTTTTACCAAAATCTGAGAGCGCGCAGCTTTAATTCTTTCAAACCTATCAATTTATGGTTCGGACAAACTGTCGACAAATAAAGCCTGGCCTATCTGTCAAAACCTACTATAACGACGTTACGTGGTAAAATATACAGCAATATAATTCAATCAGTTTGTGTAGTTAGCAACATAGTAAGGCCTATTGTTTCCTATCAAATTATCTGTCGAAAAAGGAACCAACTAAGAGTTTAACTTCTATAATGTTTCTAACTAACTGCAATTAAGCCTGCTTGTAATATGTATAATTGCTTAAAAAACAATTTCGCGGGATGAAACTCATATCTACTAAGCACAAATAGATATCATAATATAGTTTTCATAAAACTTGTCTGTCACATGCTACTCGGGTAAAATTCCACTAAAAATTAACAAGTTTCATGCTTCACATATGAATATTTTCTGTTAATATTTATAAAAGAACAAGTTTTTCTTAAGTTTTACCGCCCGTTGCAACACATATTTTAGTTATGTACACGAGGACAGTGTACCTAACAGTTGTGACCAGTGCTAGACACATGTCCTCGATAAGAAACTACCAACATTTCTAACATACAGAGGATGTCGATAGCTCGAGTCTACGTAACGAGCTTCAATAAGCCAGAAGTTAAGAGATTACTAGTTAGAGTCCTTAATCATTGGAACATTTATCTTGTACAATTATTAATCAGTCATCAAAGGGTAAAATTGACTGTTTCTATGTATTATGTGTTTTGAACTCGTTAATTACACATTAACGCTATTATACTATAATGTCGTTTACTTAATTCTGTATAGCAAACACTTCTCAAACAGATAGTAATAGGATAGCGCTTAATAGTTTATCACCAGTCTCCAAAAGCAAACTTTGTATTGGTTTTATACCTACAATGACACTATATCATTTAGCGTGATGTGGACTTTCTAAGTAGTTTCAAAGCTTGACAACTAAAAGGAATTTTGAAAGAAATTGTTTTACTTAAACCATGCATTTTACATTAGAACTACAGTGTGTTCCTTCAGAATATATAGTGTAAAAGATAAGATACGTTAGGTAACTCCTTAACACCATGAAACACAGCACTCGCCAACAGCCAGACTTACTCGCAGAAAAGTGAATCTACCTACTTTGCACAATTGGGGCTCAGGCTTTCTTGATTTTATCCTGTCTGTTTTTTCTTCTCACTTCTTTTTTAATTCAAATTGTTTCTTACGAAATAGTAACAATGAAATGAAAAGCATGTGGTATTTTTAATTTCAAATCTTAATCAGCCGAAACGTTAAATTGAATGTGGCATTGTGACTTTTTAAAACATGAAAACATGAAAAAAAAATTAATCAGGTCCATGTCACGAACAGCTGCGTGCATTAATTAACCTTTCGATTTTAATCAATTCTGATTGACCGTAAGCTCGATCGGTGCCATTACAATCCCCTTAAACTAAACTTAAGATGTAGTCTCTGAATTTTATAAACGAGTTCTTATTTCCGCTTTTTCTTTTTCTATCATATTTGTAGTATTTTACATTATTTTTATATTGTGTTTCATATAATGTAATCTATTCTGTATCTTTTGTTTTATTTGACATAGTTCATACTTCTTTTTAATTTATCTGTATGTATTTGACCTTTCTAACAGACTACATATCATGAATCTGAATATGAAAGACGGTACATTTTTGTACACTAAAGCAAAACCAAATAGAAAGCCAATATCAACATAAATATGATTATATTTCCCACTAAGAAATTTTAAGAAAATGTACATAAATGTTTTGCATACAAGTATTACGTCCCTTTACTGTTGCATTTGTTTATAAACTGTTATAAATACGCTCGACTAACTACGTCTTCAATAAAGATATCACTATTAATTTAAAAATAAGATAAGTGGGATCATAAAAGAAATGAATAAATCTAACAGAAGAATAACAAATAATATCTCTTCACATTGTGTGAACTTAAACTCTCTCTCTCTCTGTCTCTCTCTCTCTCTCTCTCTCTCTCTCTCTCTCTCTCTCTCTCTCTAGCTGAAGAATAACACATAATTTCTCTTTACATTAATTGTGAAGTGACAAGGACATTCTGACAACACGGTTATCGCTCATGAATTCCTAGCAACATGTATACGAGAATTGGAGTTTGGTCTACGAACTGGGAAATAAGCATTACTGAGGGAGCGACCGCTAAAATTAGTTTTGTAATTTCACTGGCTGAATCAGGCATTCCAACAAAAATAATAATTTCTGTCATGAGCATGCGATTCAGATCGAAATATCCGTCACCGGGGGTTACTGTTTTGGCGGGAACGTGGCTCTGCAAAACAGTTACCCGAGGTGACGGATATTTCCATCTTAACCAAATGTCTCATGATAGAAACCTTTTCTTGCATACCATCTTGCACTTTAAAGTAGATTTCTAAATGCAAACTTATCAAAATGGTGCATTTTCATATAAAACAAACGAAATTCAGACGTTGTGTTTGGGAAATTCTTAGTGTCTATGTCATTTGTTTCGTTGTAACAATCCTAAATCAATTGAAATGTACGATAAAAGAAAAAAGATGTTCAGTAGTCTGAATAGTCTTTCAGATGAGTCGTACAGTACAACAACGAACAAACGGACTGCAAATGTTGCATTGCAAAATTATTTGATGGGAATACACACGTTTCATACAAAGTGTTTGCGGCGTTGGTTTAAAGTGAGGTCCGTTTGTCCTACATGTACTTCTGGTAGCACATTTCATTTTAAATATTTTTGTTTCCAAATAATCTCGGCTACCCTCATTTCGAACTCAATTATGAAAAATAATCTTGCCATGCACGGATTACCCAGTAATAAGACGTGGTGTGGCACTTTTGGTCTGTTCGTCATTAGGATTTGTTGAATTGTACAATAATCAGGGGAAATAATGTTTGCCGTTGGAAAGCACACACCTACAGCTTCATGAAATTTAGATGCTAACACAATGGTTACAATTGAAAATGCAATGTCAGTGTCAATTTTAGTGCGTCCTTGCCCGTCTCAGTTGGAAGATGTGGTTGATCGTAAAGATCGTAAAGAATGAAACAAGTGTATTAACTGTTACACTAGTGTTAATCTGTTGTTTAATGTTCGTCAGTAACGTAAATAACATGTTTGTAAGTAATGTTATATACATTCATCTTTATTTTAACAATGCGGTAAAGAGTGCCTTCTCTATTATACATATCACTAGAATGGATAATTTGTTTGTAGCATAGAAATATCACACATTTCTTCTCAGATTGCAGCAAGGTCATTTCATTTGATTAAAATATTAACATAACTAAACACTTTACTCAATTTGAAACAGAAATCGCATCCTTTTAAAATATCACCATTAACTATTTATTGACAATATTCAGCATTTGTATTATTACTTTGCGTGATCAGGTCATATATAAGGCGAATGTTATCACATAAATCTACCTAAAATGCCTTATTCTTTCCAAAGTTCTAAAACCCTTTTGATTATTTGCATGATCAGCAATAGTCGTGTTCTCTAACAGTAGCTGCTATTTACATACATTGGAAGCTAGTGTATTACGTGTCTGGTCCTTACCACATCAATTACACTGGTCTGACGAGCACCAGAGGCGACACTTGATGGTTCTGTCTTGCTGTATAAAGGGCCATAGTATATGAGGAATGTTAGAACATTATTTCTTTGTGACGAATATGCGTCTTCTGCTTGATATAGTTCTAGACTGAAAATACTAGCTGTATGTAAACTATTTTAATTACTTGTTATTATATAATTAATCTGTGTCGTACGTAGATGAAATATAAATAGAAATATCAATACTTCCATTTTTTTTTCAGAAAATATTTCGTTTCCCCATAACTCTAATAAAACTTTGATTTTTGTATTTTCATTTTCGTTAATGCTAGCTTTAGTTTGCCGTGTCATTGTTCAATGTTTATGACATCTATAGTACAATGCAATGCATTTAATTGAAAAGAAACCTTTTACTACTAGTCAATCTAGTCATTGACTTTGTTTTGTTACAAATAAAATATATCGCACTGCCTCCTGTATCCTTTCAATACTTATTGTAACAGACTGTGTCGGCGGACAGAACCTGCCTTATTCCTCAATTAGTTTCGTCATTAACTTTCCATTGTTAATTGAAACCCTTTTGGATATATTGCAGCAAACGACGGCTTAAATCATTTGTTATTGACCTGTCTGTCGCATTTGACGGCAACCTTTTAAGAATTTTCCGCCTGCTCCAAATTCAACATGCTTACAGAATACTGCATTCAAAATCCCGCCAGAAAGACACATTGCTTTATGTCAGCCACATGTTATTCATATAAAACATTTATAAAACATTCTTTCTATTCTATCATATATCAATGTCCTCCATGAGCATTATTTACGTAACTTGTCCATTCTTCTCATTGGTCTCAGAATATTTTGCTAACTGTTTCATTCGAAGCTAAAAGACTTCATAAATTATTCGATGGTACCTTCTCCCTTGGCTAGCTCCTAACAAAGCAATAAAATTAATAAGCACGTTCCCTGTGATACACTGCTATCGCATCTAAAACGAGTCTGTTTTTTTATTTATAATTCAGTCACAAATGTGTTTTTGGAAAGTGTATCTCTTGTTTCTTCTAGCATAGTTTCTTCATGATATTTGACAGGGTGGATATTCAAACAGCAATGAATCGAACTTTTGCGGAATTCGGACAAAATGTAATGGCTGAACACAAGGCAGTTCAAAACGAAATCCTACTAGCAATAACTTCAAACATAGGTGTATTAAAACCGGCTATCAAAACACTTTGTGTAAATGACTATGTGCTTGGAAAATTGCATTCCATTCCGACGGATTTTAATTTGAAATACACGATCTTTATAACAAAATTTACATTTAACAGTCTTTCACTCATTCATGAGAAAGATAATTACTCTAGGTTACAGATTGTATGAAAAAGTTTCTGGAAAGTTAATTCCTGCCAGTAAACTAAATAAAAAATGTTCCAGATATGGTCAAACTGTAGAACTAGAGATCACACAATACAACATTAAGGGTTATTAAGAAACTAGGCGTCGTTATTCTTGTTCACACCATTGCAAATAATAATCACACATATAATACAAGACCTTTGAGCAATCACACGGCCATCTTTATGATGAAAAATGTGCTGAAAGGAGTCGTTTATTTGAATATTTGCTATTCTTTAGGGAAAGGGAGTGGCCTTATTATATCGAAAAGGAAATATACTATTAAAACTTATTTATTTTCTATTGCATTAAAGGCAATTTCAAAGAATAAATGCTTCAGAGAATGCTAAATTTAATCAGATTTCAATCAACCAAAGAAGATTTACCTATCAATAGAAATGTATCTCTAATTATTTTCAGTCCAGTTAAAATCAAGGATTTATCATATTTAGAGGAATTTTCAATTACCACTGTGGAAAATGGGGATTTGTGACTGTGAAATTATACATATATTTATACTCAACTTTCACGTTTGACGTAGTTGAATAACTGCATATTATCTCAGAGCATATTGTCAATCATAAATGAGGTCTCATCAACCATATTCCTCGAATGAGGAAGATAGACCTTAAAATCATATACAAACAAACAAATCAATCATAAATGAAAATTGCATAATAATTCATGAAACTTTTATTTTTTAAAATCTACCTTTTGTCTATTTAAGAATTAAAGAAGTTAATATATTGTACATTGTAATGTGACTATGACAGTTCAACGGCCATATCTGATTGAACACTGCCATTTTCGCACTTTAAAAGAAAAAAATAAAACTAAGTGCTACAAAGGCGTTGACAGAAACAACACAACAATAAACAAATATGTGAGTCAATCTAATTCTATGACGTTTGTCATATCATATGAGAAATATTAACGTAGTACTATTTGGACATCCTATAATGGAATCATAGTACTTAGCGAGCTACGAAAATGTTGAAAATCCTGTAGTAAAATCAAAACTAATGTTCTATTAAAAAAAAACCTTACCTTCTATAAAAGGAATGTGAATCTGTAATATATCGAACTCCGTGAAAAGTTGTATTCCTAGAAAATTCTTTTACATCGTCAAGGAACTTCTGCCCCCAGCGTTCTGTTGGTCTGCTTACATTTGACAGCTCTGCATTTATATGTTCACTTTTTAAACTCAATACTTCAAGCTCCATCTGGTCAGCTGTAACTTTATACTTTTTAGATATAAACTGTGAATTCATTTCAGACATTTACAATATTTCAATCTCACTGTAAACCATGCACTAGTTTCAAGCTTGTGAATCTTGCACTTCATTTACATATCAATCAAATTCTGATGCTAATTAATCTTTGTTATCAACATTAGCTTGCTATTTAAAGTTAAAAGCATCTGTTGTTCAGTAAAATTTGCTTTCAACATAAACAAAACGCGAGATATTTCTTTCTACAGCAATTAATTCCATTCACGTGTAATCAGTACAGTTTTATTCCATATAAAGATTGGGTTGCATTTTACTGATTGCGACGATTTCAATTTCCCCAAGTCTGTCATTAAATCTTGTTATATTTCACAATGGTATTGATAATGTGTTGTTTGTTTTTACTTGAGATCTACTGAGCAATTATACCGAAGCTGCTTTGGAATATATCTTTTTTGTATCAATAAAGTCGTGGTTCTTATGGTACTGTTGTTTGTCCAGTTTCGCCATGTCTTTCTGCAGTTGTTTATAGGCGTGAGGACAAGTGCTTAAATGCGCTAAACCTCAATCTCATTAAAATCATATCCTAATGTACGCTCCTTTACCTAGGTTAGCGAAGCGAAGATACTGAGTCTGATTTTAATGAGATTGGCTAAACTCAAATTTACAACAAACGACAAACACGTTGCGTGGTATAAGTTGGTGTGAACCCATATTCAATGGTATGTTACCAACGCTTGTTATAAAAGGAATAAAAATAAGCATAACGTACTGACTTGTTTGTAATTGTGCTTATTAGGTCCACCAACCTCGTTCGAGGTATAATCGGTACTACCCGTATAACGTACTAACTGATTTGCGTCGCCTACATGAATTGTCAAATTATTACCTCTGCGTGTAAAAATAACTATAAATTTTATGTATATCTTAGTGATTGATTACGCAGAGAAATCGAACTTGTCCAATGATACTTAACTGCCCTTCGCATCGATCTAAAATATCAAACCTACGTTTACTTGCGATGTAAATGCCTTATGCTATGAGCTTACTACGCCATGGAAAGGGATTTATATAAGCATCTTCAACTCATAACTATGTGAATGTTTTGATGTAAAACTGATCTAAGGGGATATATCGCAAAAAGGCAGTTATTATGATTCAACTAGCTTGAAATGTCAGTTATATTACTGAGACAAATTGAATTTTCAATACTTTTCAATCATACGTTCATCTAATGAAAAGATTATTTTTACTTATCAGATTAACAGTCATCGTTGATATTTAGGCATAATTAATAACAACAACAGCTTCAAAGTTTTAGCGACGCCTTTATGCAGTTATAATTTAGTTCACGTCTTTGTGTTTTGCTTTTAACAGCAATTGCTGTCAAATAATGTTACTGTAATACTTCAAGGGAAAGTAACACCACACATTGGTTACTTCCCTTTATAGTGTATAGCATATGTATCTAAATTATCTATGGTTTCTCATTCTAAATATGGAAACAATTGCGCTTCAACAAAAATAAACGTCAATTCATCAAATCAATGTACATTTCACTGTCGGTTAACTTTAAGGGTTATATTCCTACAGTTTGAAAGACTCATAAAAAATGTATTCATTCAAGAGAATGAGGACTAAAATCTCTTTAAAGCAAAATCAAAAAAGTTCAGCTGTTTTGCTCATGGCAAGAAATATTTTTTCAGTCGAAAGTTAAACGACGGTTGGCTTAAAGTCCCAAGAGCACAATTACAAATAGCTCTTATTTTACCAAGAAAAATGTCTTACCGACGGAAATGGCCTTTATTTGCACAAAAATACATTCCTAACTTCGCTTTGTACACCAATAAGTACATGATAGAAATATAGCATAGTATTTTTTTCAATGATTTTGCAAAAAAAAAGAAAAGCATTTTGGCAACTCTTTTTTTATGAAGAAAAAACTTGAATACGCAAGAAAGACATATGTCAATATTGTTTATGTGTGAATAGAACATAGTTCTATCATTACCCTATCAGTAAAGTTATTTTTTCTATATCAGTAAATTCAAAGTGATACTGGGACTCCAACGGACGTTTAAAATTTCGAACAGTCGGGTCCTGATCTCATTGAACCTTCGTGAACTAACGATGTTGTAAGATTGTCTTGAACCTTCTCGCTCTTTTTTGAATTGCGGATGTATGATTGTGGGCTGTGTTGCACAATCCCATAGGAAGGTGATTAATGATAATAATCGCTTTCTAGTGAATATTGTTATCGATAATCATAAAAACCATGCTTGTCCTTAGGTCCAGGTTTCACATCTATTTAGAAAGTAAATTTTCCTACTTCAAAGTTTATAATTAGTTGTACCTACCATTAACAGCCAATATATTATCGTCGATTTATAACGTACCCCTAACTTCTCCCTGCGTCCAGTTTCAACTCTAAATCTAAGCTTTTTTATTTGTCTTGCCAATTAATTTCCCCTCCATTATGACAATTTGAAGCTTATTGTGTTCTTCTCAAGTGCATTTTCCTTGAGGAAATACCGTTGTCTAATGAGAACATACTGACTTAACCATCAAGATTCATGGATGATGATTGCTAAGAAGTTTAACATGAATTTAAATTATTCACAATTTTCTCTCATCTCTCATGCATTGTGTACCTTTAGAGAAACCAACGTTTCGCAATTGAGTAATGGATTAAGTAAAAGTATCTGTTTGTTTTAAGAGAGAATACAATTGATATTTGAAACATCCAATCAATCTAAGTGAAAAAAGCAGACTTTAAAAACAAGTCAATACAGATATTTATGCCCACCTCCGCGGTCGAGTGATTAAAGCCGCTGGCTTGAAATTACTGTAACATCTCATAGATTGCGGGTCAGGCGTTCGAGCCCTGCTATCTACCCTGTTTCTCCTTATGAGAAACAGTTGGCAGTTTTTTACGGAAGATAAGAGTCTCATACTGGATTTTCCCAGGAACGATGATTAGGTAAACTGCCCGCCTGTTGAAATTACCAAAATACGGTTTGCCGAGCGTTAAACTCTTACAGCAACAACAATAACAACAACAGCAAAAACAACGGACACTCAATGTATTCCCGGAAAGAAATATCTGTATTGTCCGAAGACATATAATATACATGCTTATCTTCTGGAACTTATGTTTCAATTATACATAAAATCTAACAAATATTTGTACTAAGGCTTAATTTTTCATTTGCCTGTAATATAACGTAAAAAAGAATGGATTATTTATTTATTTATGAAACTGTAGTATCAATTGATTTATTGATTTATTTATGTCCTACAATAACACAATGTTGAAGTACTTTCGAACTGATACTGAAAATAACAAGCAAATTCAGTGAATCTATATCCCCTACCAAATATAGCAATGAACTAAAAACAACTGGAAATCTGTTCACCACCCCACTGAGGTCTCATCTCCGAGGGTATCATTGTTTTCTTCAAGTTACAGTCATAAAGAACGAAATTGTTGTAAGTAAAATTAAATCAGCACTACTGGTTTCAGACAAGAATAAGTATGTGAGAAAAGCAATACATCCCCTAAAGGGTCTTATTTCTGTAAAAACTTCTAAATTTTCCGCTGTTTCAGAATACAAAGTTGATTATTTATGCGAAACAAAATCAAATTCTGATTAGGTCTTTTCAGAGAAAAAGAACATTTTTATAATTTCACCACCCCATTTGGGCCTCATCTCTGACGGGTAATTCTTTCTCCTGCATCTTACAGTCATATAGCACTCAGTTGTTGTAACTTAATTCTAATCAGCACTATTAGTTTCAAAAAACAAAAAATTCTATATAGAATATTTAATTAAGAAGAGCGCTACATCCGGGACCTCTCGCTTACAGGGCGAATGCTGAGCTAACCGGTCGCTTCCACTACTACTACCCAATTGTGATTAACTCTATACCGTGACATGTGCATCAGGAACCAACTTTAATCCTTGTTCGGCACAGCTTTTGACCGGAAGTCAGTTACCTTTCAACCGCCAATGAAATGACGAGTAGAATGTATAACATTATTAATTTAAAAATGTGCTCTACAAGGTATCTTTTACTTGGATAATACTGTATCAAAAATGTCAATAAAATACTCTTGTGTTTTCAGTCTTTCATGTATGGCTTTATAATTTTAGTACGTAAGTAGTTTATATATATATATCAATATAATGTGTTGTTACCTTCAGACTAATGTTAGTAATGAGTGTAGAGCAATTATACTTTCTCGACTAATGTTAACGAACGAAATGTCAATATTTCGAGTAACATATTTGATCAGGAAAATAGGATTAAGTTTGTTTTCCCGGTGCACATGTCACGATAGACTTAATCAAAATTGTGGAAACAATGGGTAAGCGGCCGATTAGCTCAGTCAGGAAAGTATTTGCCCTGTAAGCGAATGTTCCCGCGTTCGCGTCCGGGTCAGGGTGCGTATTTTTTCTCATCCTGTGACGTTTAACTCTTACACTCGACAGGACTTTTTACTATGAAATCTAGCTACCCATCTCTTTCATATACTCAACATCGCGCCGACCATCTTTTGAAAAGATAATACTTGATTACTGCTGATCAAATATGATATTGATCGTTATTCTCTGGTCCAGAAATTATAATTGCTCTACACTCATAGTATTGTATTGACATTTTTTATTCGGTATTATCTAACTTAAAGGTGCCTTACATTGTAAATTCCAATCCAAAAAATGTTATACTTCATTGGAGGCTGAAGAGTTACCAACTTCTGGTCAAAGGCGAGCTTTATACATTTTCTAAATGTTCAATTCTTAGAATTATTTCGCCAAGTATAATCAAATTCTGACAAGCCGTTTCAGAAAAAAGGCATTTTAAATATCTGGTCCCATTCCTATATCTATAAAATGGCCATAAAATTGAAACAAATAAAGTTTACAAAAAGCCACACAGTTAACTCAGCAAGGTACATAAAAAGCAATAAATGTTTTGGGTATTAAAATGGAAGACGGGTAAGAAATTTATCACATTTAGTGACTTGTTTCTTTTTTAAGTCATCAGCAGTCTAAATAGTATAATTTGTGACGAGTATAGCTTGAGCCAAGCTCTACCTTGAGGATTGTGGACACTTTAGGATTGCGGACACTTTCGAGATGCCACGGGTTATCGCTCACTACCTTAAAGATTGCGGACACTTTCAAGATAGGTTATCGCAAGAGTTTTAAAACTCGTTCATGACCCTAGATAAACCAAAGTATTTCAAAAACGTGAGGATATGTCTGTAGTCAAGTATCCTATCACAAAACTTAACAAAGCATCTAGTTTCATTTTTACTTTTTATTATACAAACATAACAACCATGTACATAATACATGTCCAATAGTGTGACAAGAGACAAAGATTTAATACCTTTTATATTAAGAATAATGTCTCCGTGCCAACATATATTTCAATTTAACAAATATTTCTCTGCAGATGAATTTCACTAGATCACCATGATTATCTCTACACATAAATCACACATGATAAGAGAAAAATGAGAAACGAATAATTTAAAGTTCTATTGAATACATGCCAGTGTTGAGGACGTAATGCCGTAAAGGGATAATTATTTATGTGTCAGCGGCCTGATTTAATCCATTTCTTGTTCAGCTAAATACTCATTTTTATACCTCTGTGGAACTGTTCTGTGAATATTCATTTCTGCTCTTGGAGATAAGTGCTAAGTTTATTTTGATAGCGTCATCTGCCATAACATCAATTATGTTTTCTAGATATGCTTTCACAACTGCCCTTTTACTGAAAAAGGTGCCTACGAGAGGCCAGTTTAGTTTTACTTCAGGATAGAGTTCAGCACAAGCAGCAATGATCCCAGTCTCTGTAAAATTGATTTCAAATCTTTTAAGATTCAGGCTCTTCGACATATCTTTCACTGATGTATTCATGAGTTCAGCATATGCTAAAATATCTTTGTCTTGAAGTGAAAATGTTTGCTTGTACTTTTCTATCTCTTGCTTAATGCAACTTATTTCGATAGATATTGGCGTTGAAGGAATTCTGACATCTCCTTCTATCGCCGATTTCATTGCCAGTGGACCAGTTTCTATCTTCGTCTTTTCCTTCATGGTCCCAAAGAAATCACAAACTGCAAACGAAAACATACTCTCCCTGAAGTTTATTTTGATAAAAGGCGCATCGCGTACCATATTTCTGTAAAGTTTTGGAAAGTCATGTTGGTTAGGTTCAAAATGGTTGACAAGAAAAACTTTAGAAACGTCGAACGAATTATGCCCCAAGTCATTAAGTCGAGCGATACAGTCTCCTCTTATTCTCTGTAATATAGTTTGTTCGTCATATGTTATTGGATGACTGGCCTTCATGTTCCTCAAATCCGAGTCGATCTTACTTCGAACAAAGTAAAAGTTCTTCCCCAGGTCTTGAACTTTGGCAGCTAAAAAAACATCAAGCTCTGTAAACCTGGTTGATGAAATTATGACATAAAAGTCGTAACTTGAAAACTGTACAGCATCAACATAATTTTCTCTAGAATACCGCGAGCTACCACCAATACCTGGAAGATCGTAAATATAAAGATTCTTGTTTTCCGGGTGTTTGTATACAATCACTTCTTTGGTTGTTTCAACAATTCCAACAGGTGCTGCCTTTTCATCGTCATTTTTCACACCTCGAATACTGTTCACAAAGCTTGATTTCCCTGTTCCCGTCTGACCCGTGACTGCGATTCTAAACATATGCATATTCCCCTGTATAAATGTCTGTACACCTTGTATTCCGTCCTTCCTCAAAATATCTCTAAACTTTTTTTCATCATTGTGTAACGAAACGTTCGAGTTATTAGCCATTGTAAAATTTTGAACATTAAGCTAATAAACATAACGAAAGTAAAGTCACAGCAATCTAAATACGGAAGTAAACAATGGCTAACGATAAAAGCCGGTATCGGTCAATGAAGGCCGGTATCCTCCGATATTAGAAGCTAACAAACTCCTCACAGCGGTTTGATTGAGTGAGCTCCGCTCAAACTCCTCACAGCGATTTAATTGGGTGAGCTCCGCTCTCAATTATGTATTTTTGCAGTGTAAAAAGACTAAGAAATGAAAATTGATCATAAGACCTCTTTATATCAGAAAGATCAAGAACAAATGGCTTGGTTCACTAAGAGGTGAAAATGACACAACATTAAGTTTTATCAACTTAATGCAAACAAAAGACTTTTAAGTGAGCCCTCAAAATATCACATTTTATTTATATTTGAAGTTAATTCGTTGCCATAGCAACCGATCATTTCTTTTCATCGAAATAGAAAAATCACTTACACGAATTCAGTTAAGGCAAAACAGTGTTTATATGCAAAACCACAAATATCAGATGCAATGGAAATGTATATTAGAAAACGAAAAGATTATGTTTGTTAACTTAACGGTATTGATGTACCTTTTTACTATCACTCCAAAGCATAAGACATGCTAGTTGAAAGCTGATTTAATAGCAGCTATCAAATGAACTACATTTTCTTCGTTGCTGTGTTTACAGTAGAGTTGTCACATTATATATGTGAACTTTGGCGTTATGCAGTCGTTCATTTACTACATATTAAGCTAATATGTGAAGTCTTCAAACGAACGCCCAGTTTAGGAGTGCGTGACCATGCTAACATGTGGCCAGATACCTCAGCTTTGGCCGATTATAATAGGACATTTAGGTCCCTGCGCGAATCAAATTGATGGCATAGGATCAATTACACTATGAGTTTTGGATAATGATCTCGACCCTACCGACCGTTTCGGGACCAAATTCAACGCTCCGGCTTCATATCCGAAAGCAAAGGCAACGTCCTATCAATTCCTTCCGTTCAAACAGACCTTACCTTGAAAACACCTGCTGGTCATGCAACCGCCGCCAATGTCCAAATCAACATGTCTGTAGGTTCTGTAAATGGAACCATGTTGCCTCAGAGTGTTCCATCCTTAACAAAGAAAAAGCCCAAACTGCCCTAAAAAGCATGTCTGGGAACAAATTATCAGCCCTTCCCCCTAAGAATTGAAGCTCTAAATCAGGATGTGGTTACTCTGGTTCGCCCTAATTTACTACAAAAATTTCTACAAGGTCACAATTTGCAATCTCAGTTAGTTCTGGTTTCAAGGGAGGCTTCCGCTAAGGTGATTTCAACTATCGGGCTTCGTTACTTTCCCCAAATCCTAAATCTTCCACAGATTACCCTGATGAAAAAAAAAAAAAAAAAAAGGGGAAACCCCCCCCACAAAAACGCCCCCCCCCAAAACGAGCCCCACAGCACCCAGAAGAAGAAAGTCTTGATAAAATGAATAACTCCATAAAGAACGTTTTGCGGGCCCTTTTCTTCTAACAACTTCCTGATACAATAGTTAGTTCCACAGGTCCGGAGTGATAAAGGAAAAGGACAAAGGTAAATTCCGTTTAATCTATCACTTGAATTTTCTTAAAGGGCCAATGACTTCATTCAAGCGGAACTGTCCACAGTATCCTATTTATTCTTTGATGATTCAGTAGAAATGTTGTGAAAAGACGGTCAGATGTATTATTTCTGTAAAACAGCCTTCCGTCTTATCTCGGTACATCCAACCGACCGTGAATTACCTACATGTTTTTTCTTTCCAACGTCACTACTATTATGATAAGTGCTTGGCAATAGGAGCTTCTGGCTCCTGTGCTATTTTTGAACGGTTAAACACTGTTGGTTAGGGATAATCTGATGTCTTATTTTACATTGTGATAACATATCAGTAGCAGACATTTGAATGAATACACTAGCAAAGATGCAGACATTAAGCTACTAGTCCGTAGGTTAGTTCTGTTGCTATGAAATTTAATATCTTGTTCAAAGCTTACAAACAACGCAAGGCAAATGTATTACCAGATTCATTATACCGACTTCAGATGACTAGATTTAAAGCCTTAGCACCACATACGGATGCGCTCCAAACTGCTGACTGGCGCAGGTTGCTCTTCAATAGACAGATGCAGATACAAGGGAATCCGGGTACCAGACCCTAGCGCTTTTACGAATAGACCCCTTGGTTCTTTCACATACCCGGTGTATAGCACCATCATACTTCTGGGTTTCTAACCAGTTCATCACTGGATTGGTGGGAAACACTGAAAGCGTTCCTGAAATGTCAAGTTCCCCGGTCGTGATTTTACGGATTTGTTCTTCTATTTACCTCTCATTAACATGTAAGTCTTGAAATAAAAAGATTTTCAGGTAAACGTAAACCACCATTTCGAACTGTAAATATTTCAACATTGTGGTATAATACATTGTAGCTGATTTAAAATTAGTATAAATTTATGTTCTTGGAGACACGTTTATTACTTGAAACTAACACTTTTCAACGAAAGCATTTCCACCATCAAAGATATATGATGTGTCTGTTGTTAAAATGATCGTGTTTGATTTATTCTGACATGTCCGGACACCATTATTATCTATGTTTGTTTTTCGACTCTTGCTTTGTTGAAGCAAACATATTGATATGACCTTAACGGATCATTTTCAGAAGCCTTCTGTACACGAGTCAGTAGATGCAGTGTCACTAAATAAGATAATAGCAAAGAGCCTAATGTGTGCATCTGTGGGATAATCATTGTATATTAGCAAAACATAAGTACGATGTCAATATACATATACAAACAATTACCCATTACCCAGCAAACATGCATATATGGGTCCCATATGGGCTACTTCTGGGCAAGCCCATATGGGTATGCCCATATTGGACCCATATGGGACCATTGTGGGCAAGCCCATGTGTGTTTGCCCATAAGGGTCCCAGATGGGTCCCATATTACACCACTTTTAGAAAAAACGAAAATTCATTTATTAATGTATTTCAAACTCATTTACTTTGAACTTTTATGTGACTACCTTGATCTAAACTTCTATCATTTAATCTAAAATTAGCAATTCAACACATACGTGTATATTTTACATCCCATGTGGGACCCATATGGGTCCCATTTGGGCCTCCCGATAGCGTCAAAACCCCTGGTTAGGTGCGCGAAATTAATATAATTATAAGTTTTAATTTTTATACATAAAATATAGTATATTATTTAGAAATAATTATTAAACTTATTTTCAAGGATGTATCGCATGATAATATAATTTATATGAATAAAATAAATTTCGAGCATGCGCAGATGCGACTTCCGCTTCCGCCAAATTTAACCGCAGACTTGAAACAAGGGCATTTGAAAAGGTAAATATTGTAAATTTGTACATATAGATAATATTTCTTTTGAATTCAGAACCACGATCTCACATTATCGACCTGTCACTTTAAATTCATGCACATACTGTGTGTATATGAAAGTTGTAAACGCATTTTAAGTTTTTGTTTTGCCTTTGCAAAAGTATTTTCGCGAAAGTCAGTGGTCAATATTCATGTTGGTGACATTATCTATATAAACTGTCCAAGTCAAGGGGCATTTTTGCCTGTTTCAAGTGCACTGGTATATTTGTCAGAGGTCATAATTACTTAATTGTGTGGTAAATGCTGCTTACATTCAAACACCAACCAATTTATTTTCTTATTATTGTAAATAGGCCAGCAAAAAGGCTATATGATTCGTTTGAGGATGATGGAACAGACGGTGACGTGGATGATGAGAATGAGAGGGACACTGTGAGCAGGCCACCATAATCTGAAATACCTGCCCCAGTCACAACACTGAAACAGACACCTGCTGGAGGTGAATTTTCACCTTTGCCTCTTTTAATGTCACGGGCACTGTGAGAGTCCAGCAATGAAGTGGGGAGGCTGGTTTGGCGATTACTCCACTACGAAGATCCGAAGCGCCGTCCCGTGGGCAGAATATTTGGCCTAGTAAGTAATTTTAGTGCTGTGATTATTTATGTTTTATAGCTATAAATGTTCTGTCTACAATACAAGCCAACCACAACTGTATTTTGGTTGAAAATGTGTATTCTTTTCATAATGATAAAAAGGTATACAGTACACGCAAAGTGTTTTCAATTTTCACCTATCACCGCGATGTCCAGCCATCGTGTCAATGCCAATTTGGTTACCCAAATGCCCCCAGAGTCAGCCCAATTCGAGTGTCAGTTCGCGGTGACCATTTGTCACTGCGAATCGCAGTAACTGGGCACGGTGTTTCGTGGTGTCCACATTCGGGTCGCAACTTTTGATTTTTACGGCACATTGTTTACGTAAATAATTACTTTAAATCTACATAAACATAGTATTTACAGAGATTTATGTATTCTACATTTTGTACTTCAATAAATATAATAAAATAGTTGTCAAATTCTTTATTTTAGTCGAGTTGGTCAACATGATTCACCGTGACAGGCCACGTGAATCACCGCAACCACATATTTCAGCGCATCGTAAGTTCACGATGGCTATTTAGGTGTCCAAAACCTTTTTAGAATGACCACGTTACCGTGTCTGGTAACCGAGAATACATTTTGCGTGTACTGTACATTATTTTAAAATACTTGAAGTACTGTAATGACTACAATACTTATTAAAAGCCTATTACATCATAATAAAAACAAAAGTAAGAATATGACATTTACAGGAATTTATGAATTCATCACTATTGTAGTGATAGTTCCTATTAAACACATTTTTGACATCGTTTTTCAGCTGTCGTAACACAGATTCTCGTGGTGTTGGAGACGATGAGAATTAAAAAGATGAAGAGAATGCTGCAGCGGTTGTTGGCCAGGTCAGCAACAGATGACCAGCCACGCAGTTCCCCGAGTGAGGACCTCATTTTTCCGAGATGGAAGCATTTGACGAACTTCTAGGAGATCAAACAAAGCTGTAATCTGAGGTAAGCAAAAGTGTTAGCCATGTATATGAATCTTTTAAAAGTTATTTAATCAGTACCGTAGCTGAACAAACTACAATGCTGACCTCATATCCACTAACCTAAATGCGCAGAAACATAATGGTCTGTTGTGAGCACAGCATCTTTTCCTTTATCATTCTGCTGTAATAAATTTATGGTAAATATTGCACGGTGAACAAAGACTTTGCGCATTAATTGCGAAACTGAAAAATGTCATGTTTTAATTAATTGGTTCATTCAGTTTCCCCAGTCCTTTCTTTTTAAATATGCCATAAAAGCCATGTGCACAACATAATTTTGAAAATTCATAGTGTTAACATCTCTATTTAAAAACAAGTTTATGCATTCATTTAAGGTGAGGTATCTTTCCATGTTTGGTGGGGCGGACGTGCGTGAAACGACTGACTGCTTGATGAAGGAGGCCGTGCCAAACCAGCTTGCCAGGGAATACAATATGAAGGGGCTTAAGAGAAAGAAGAAATTTACATAGTATAAAACAGTATTACATTCAATGTTGCTACTTTAGTGTACCAAAAGTAATACTTGATGTAAAAAAATCTTCAGTATTTTAAAAATTTAAAATTGTGTATGCCAAAATGAAATTCCGTGGATTTACAAAAACACAGTTTCCTGGGATGTTTATTTGGTGTACTTCTAAGTTTATATACGTAAGTATTAAAAACATTGTCAAATGTTTCTTTGTTGATTCACGTACAAGACGTCCACAGAATGTAAGCTACAGTAGTGGGTAATATTGGTTATTGCAGTTATGTCTCTTGATTTTAGAAATTAAGATTTGTATTATGATACACTATTATAAATACATGACATGTAGTTAACATAGACTTTTCTCTTCAAATATGTTGTTTTAAAAGGTTGAATTTTGACTTATTTCTTATTCTGATTATATGCATGCCTGTATATGAACCATGCATGAGTTAGTTAATAAAGTTTTAGTGTTAAAAGGATATAGTGTTTTGTTTTCTTGCAGGATGATATTATAATATAGTCCTTTGCCCGATATGTCTCTGTTCCAGGAAAAAGAAAGAGTTAAAAGCATAAAAAAATAAAAATGGAAGTACAAGAATCATGCACCTGATGTTACAATCCAGCTTAAAGAATTTCGCATGTGTGTGTCCAATGTTTCTGACAAATTGTTGTTTATTGAAAGTTCAGCAAACTTAAAATGGAAGTAAATGCAAATGGTTCTAGCCAAGAAATGCAAGATTTGTCCAAAATGGAAGTATTTGGGCTGCCCACGTGGGACCCATATGGGTCCCATATTGGTTGTTTATGGGGCAGCCCATATGGGACCCATGTGGAACCCGGTTGCACATCCCATATGGGCAGCCCATATGGGACCCATATAGGTGCCCATAAGGGACCCATATGGGTCCCATATAGATTGCTATCTGGGTAAGAGCACTAGCCATACGGTGAGTCTTACACTTGTCTGTGTATTTTACTGATTATGCATAAATTTAAGCTAAATCTTTCATGAATATTTCAATAAATGTATAGATTAATAACAAATACTTACATTTTAAAATTAAAGAATCTGAAAATGAATCAATAATATGTTTTAATGCCATAAGAAAATCTTTCCTATGTGTCTATAAACTAAAGACAACGCATCTTATTAAAGCTCTAAAGTTCAAAAGGTGTATATGCAGTTCGTATTTTTAACATGTTAGTGCTCATAAAATGCATGTCCAGAGGCTATTAATTTTGCAACATGATATCAACGTTAAACAAGTCATAAAAAGTAAACGTTTTACTTTAAATGAAGGAACATATCAATGTTCAGATAGCACTAGTACACGCACTAATCATGCTTCTATCAGCTTAACATGCATTCCCTAACTGCCTTTAACATAATAAGCACATTAAGGTTATTGATCGGAAACAGTACCTTTAACTAGTAGCACTAAACTTATCGAGCTGTTGTTCTTTATCATACGCTGCATCGAAATGTCTGTAAGTTAATCGTTTGCTTTTAGAAATTCATAGAACGAATATATATATAAGCTATTTCCTCAGTGAAGTTCATAAAAGCACATATGATAGGAAAGCAGTTTTTTAAGTTTCGTGTTTCCGCTTTTATTATATGAAACAAGTAAATCTTACATAATAACTTGTAAATTGTTTAAAACATAAACGAGAACATGCATTTTTAGTGACACGAATTAAGCGTTTAAATAATAACTTCCTTCTCGGCGAGGTACAAAGTACTGTTCTACTGTAGAAGTATTGATACAGGCGAATACTTTGGTGAATAATGTGAAGTAAATGAATGTCTCTGTTCTAATTCATAATATGCCCTTTTACAATAAAAAAATTATAATGCATTTCTTCCTGCGCTGCAAACCTGGTGGCTAGTACCAGATTTTAAAAGAAAAACGGAATGGTGTTTTCAACAGAACACAAAACAAGTATAACTGGATCAGTACTATTATTTTCATAAATAAATGCGTTTCGTGTCGCATATTTTGCTGAATAATACAAACAAAGACTGTTTACAAGCTATATTTAACGAGTTTTAATTCTTCCATCTTTTGTATTCATAAAGTCTAATGTTACCTAAACTACGTAAAACGCCTGAGATGTGTTATTGTCGGACATGTTTACCAGTAAGATGATTCCCCTTCCAATTAAGCCCCGTTATTTTAACAATTTGATAGATGCGTTAAGGCATCGATATAGCCTATTGTTCAGCTGAAAATTTATGCAAATTATTGAGCCAAATAAAATACATTATTTTAATGCGTTTTGATCGTACCATATGGTGAATTAGATACATTGTTTTAAGATTATTGGCATCTTATACACACGTAAATACGGATATCAGTTCATAAATTTCTCATAGAAGTGTTATAATATACCAATATGGAGGTAACTTTTTGTATTTTTGGACACAGTATTTCATTTTGCATGTTATGTTTATTTTTTTCTTTCTGACAATGTATTGTTTTATTCCTTTTCGATGAGTTTAATACCGACTTTGTTCTAATATTAATTTAGAAAATAAATTGTTGTGCTGGGTGGTATTTGTTTTAGAACAAACGAGTGTTGGTTGTTATATTCTTTGTGACCGAGGTTGGAACCTTGTTGATTCTGTAAGTAAACAGATCAGATTGCATAACTGCAATTTAAAATAAATCTATTTTGTGAATAAAATGTCGTCTTAGATTGAGACAGAGGCCAGAGTTTCACCAGATATAAAAGATGATGCGATAACCGAGAACGGTGTTGAAGAAAATGAGGAGTCTGAGGAGAGTGAAGACGACGAAGAAGAGGACGAAAGATATTGTCTTACAGTAGAGCAGAGACAAAACTTAAAAATAAAGAAAGACAGCTACAAAGGTAACGTCATCTTAAGAGTGGCTGTACTTAACGATACTAATGATTCAAGATATAAACACAAACAAATAATCTATATTTTAAGTACGACATTTTCATTAACCATTGTGTAGTTTATTGTTTCGTTTATCATCAATATCGTGTCCGATTGTTTCTTAAAAATTAGTGTATTTTAAGCTGATAGATTTCATATACCCATAATCAGATTGACGTTTTGGCTGTGTTGGTTACCACTATCAGATAAGTGAATATTAAAATATGTTATGACTGTTTTCTATCTCAAAACTTTTCATCAAAAGATTCCGTGCTAGTGCACTGCACATGCACTGGATGATAATGGCTAAGTTAAACAGCCAGCACTGAATAAGAACAAAATAACGAAGTTGTAAATTAGTAAGATTTCACATTAATATTGCAGCAATGCGCGATGTGTTCCGTACATTGGATGCAGATGGAAGCGGATCGCTTGAGGCATCGGAACTCGAGACTGCCATGAAATCTATGGGTGTTGAATATTCGGACAAAGATATGGAAAATCTCGTCAAACAAATGGATTCTGATGGTACTTCTTTTTTTTTTTCGTAAATTACTGTAATCCTATAAACGTACCGTTAGCAGAGCTTATGGCTAAACAATATCTCAAATATCTTATTTCTGACCGACTGGAATTAGCCTTAGGTTCGTATAAGGCCAATAATATTTCAGAGATTAGAGGTTTTCATGAGACAACATTGCAACCACCCTGATGACGGAAATGTCAAGTATTTCTATACGGGTTTTGCAGGGGCTGGCCATTGCATTGTTTAACTTTTTCGAAAATAATACACAAATTATATATGCTTTTAACTAACAGTTGTGAGAAGTAAAACCTTCAGTCTTTCAGCTGGACCACCTAACGATAGACCAACAACTAATCAAATGACTTGAGACTAGAAACAATGTGTTGAGCATTTTCGTATCTGCCTACTATTCGAACATAACAGTAAATTAAGACTTTCAAAACAATGACAATGCTTGCTTATCTAAAGAAATAATATTCGTTTGGAAACCATTCCGTTACTAAGAAGACACGACACCGACAATTGTGTCTTGCTTTGAACAGTTTTCACGACTTATTAAGTTGCGTCTTTGTTTTTTGTTTTTTTACTTATTTACTTATTTACCGTAAGTATTTTTCGCATCGAATGATCTAGGATACGATTTAATTTCCTTCTGAATAACATTGTTTCGAAAATTCATCGACTGCCTATTTTTTCAGGAAATGGTTCAGTTGATTTCTTCGAGTTCTGTAAAATGGTTTCAGAGAAGATGAAAATATATGATCCTGAGAAGGAGCTACGAGAAGCTTTCGCTGTGTTTGACATCAACGGAGACGGTAGTTACCATAGTTACCATACAATCTTGTTTGATCCAACTCCTCTGTGACCCTTTGTTTTCTTGTAGTTTTATTGTTTGTGAAAACAACTGACTATATCAAATATATATTATATGTTATTTGGGATTTTTGACGAGGTACTTGAGGATATATTACCCACATAGATTGATATTACCTGAGCCGTTAGGCTATAGATATAGGATGTTTTTTAAATACAAAGACTTTTTGTCCCATTTATAAGAACTATTTATAAGTTGATGTCAAAATGTATTTAATGGGGCAAATCTCCGAATGCTTTATGTGCTTATGAATTCTAGATACATTCATTTCCAATTTTTTCTTCGTTCTGCATTTTTGTATTTTCTATTCGATGCTTTAATACTAACTCTGAGATTTAAGAGGTTCATGCATTTTTTGTGAAAATTGAAATCAAAATTTATTCTTTAGCTGTAATAGCTGAACTTTATATAGGAGAAAAGCCAACAAAAATTGATCAAGACATCTCGTTTCATCTTTAAATTATATTTAATATCCACTTTCGGAAGTTAATAGATAATAATTTACATACATTTGTAGTTACATGTTTTAATTAGTCAAGCACGATACTTCCTTTCAGAAAATGTGTACCAAACTTTAGTTTTATTTTATACTTTTATACATTTTGCTCAAATTTGCATGCCACTACTTTTCAATTTATGTGCAGTTAACTATTCGAATATATCCTGTTAGATACACACATGTTTTGTATATTTAATTCTTTGATATTACTTCAATGTCATATTACAGGAAAAGTTAGCGTGGAAGAAATACAGACGGTGGTTGAATCTTTCGGTGGTACAATGACTAAGGAAGAAGTTGACAGTATGCTACTTGAAGCAGACCAAAACAGTGATGGTTACATTGATTATGATGGTGTGTATTCAGATAAGTACTTTGTAATATAATTAGCATTTTATTGACCGGTTTAATTTACATGTTGATAATTGAGATTGTACGGTCTGTCATCAAAAAAAAAAACAAAAATAATATCAAACAGGGAATGCCACGTACCAAAAGCAGCCCCCAAAGAGCCCCACACCACCCAGACACACACACACACACACAACACACACACACACACACACCCACACACACACACACACACACACACACACACACACACACACACAACACACCAACACAAACATGTACACACACATAACACACCAACACACACTAGCATACAAAGCAAACACACGAGGAAAAACGAACAATTAAAGGAACACAGTGGGGCACCGCCTTGGAACGGTCAGTGGCAAAACACCCTGGGAGCTTAAACCGGTTTGGTGCCACCCAACCTCACTCTACCCCCACCATTTCCAAAGTCACAGGACAGGTAAAAAAAGTAATCCCTGCTAGGTGAACTCAACACACGCAAGAAACAAAAGGCATGGTATGTAAAACACAAAAGCTCGGAAAAAATAAAAAGCAAACCTTGAGAACCAAAAACGTATGTACTCAAGCCTTTGCAGAAGGCAGAGACTAAGAGAAACACCTTAAGGGCCCGACGAAACAGGCCAGAGGACAGAAACAAAACAGTTTCGTCCCGTGGGTTTAAACGCCCATCACAGAGCCCCCCCTTCCGTCAGACACAATCAAAGAGGAAGCATAGCGCCAACGTAAACGGGTTGACACCAAACAGCGTGTTCCAAAACAGTTGGGTCGAACCCTTTTAACAAAACGTTTTAAATTTTAGCAAATACAGTTGGAAAATTCCCATGACCCAAAATCTACATTTGAAACCACATCCCCATAAAATCGGGTTTTAAAACCTTCTCGCAGAAGAGTCTTTAGATTCTTGAATTTCAAAACCAAATCAGAATAGATAGAAAATTTGCAAAAATTTACGCAATTTGAAAACGGTAGCCCTTTAGAAGTTTATTTGTAATATATTAAGACTCGTTTCAATGCATCTAAATACGTTTTGCTCTAGTGTGCAAAGCTGAATAGGGTGAGCATTAGCGGAGAAATCTGAATAGGGTGAGCTTTAGTGGGGTGACATAACAGGGTGAGCTTTATTGGTGGTACCTTAATACGGTGAGCTTTGGTCGGTAAAACTGAAAAGGGTGACCTAAAACAGATGCAATATGCAGATAGTGAGCATTGCAACTGGTGTCATTTAGTTTTTTGAGTTAAGCACATCATTCACCAGTAAAATACTTTATGTATTCATTACAAATAAGCAGATCAAATTAGGCAAAAATATGTATAGAATTATGTTACAGAAATGTTATACATACAATCTCCTCTTATCTCTTTTCAGAATTTGTCAAGATATGGATGGGAGAAACCTCAACGGAATCAGACAAAAACGTTGACAACACAGATTCTGAGGAAGTTGACAAAGCAGGCAATAAAGACAAAGAACAAATGGATCAATTAACTGTTCCGAACTTATAAACTGGATTTATTACACAGTGCTTCATATCAACTGTGCGTCTTTTGTTTATAACAAACAGATAGATATACGAATGGATAAATTCGAACACCAAAAAATAACTGCATTCCTTAGGAAATTTTCAATTATTTTCTACTGGAAAAAAATATGATTGTTGCATAGAACATGATTTTCCTATTTCATGTTAACACTGCTCGATTTGCCGAGTTTCAATTTGTTCAAACATATTACCAACATTGCCGACCTACCATAACCTTTTACTGCCAACCTAAAACTTTTTGTAAGGAAATGATCAACTTGAAAGACCAATTTTTAAGCGCTATTAGGGCAAAAGAAGCATCTTTTTAAATCAATTAAAAGACTGCCGACCGACATACAATAATTGTTTGGCTTATAGATCAGAAACGAAACACACATACATCAAGCGGAGTAGAATTATAAACATATGATCCCGTTCTGTTCCCCCGCCGGACCCACCCACTTAAGCTCACTCTATTCAGCTTTCTCTGCTTAAGCTCACTATTCAGGTTTACACGCTATACCATACGTATTCAGAGGCATCCAAACAAGTGTTGATGTCCATGGTTGATACTTTACATATTTAAACCATTTTCTGTTATTTTCATGTTAAGCAGATAACGCATTATAAACCACTTGCTCCGTGCAAGTATTCTTAGTTACAATGATACTTTCACATGTTATACGTATAAAGCATATTCCCCGTACAAGAAACATGTAAATGCAAGTTTACCTTAAATTCGTACTCATAGGCACATAGACCCTATAAAGGGGATTAAATCATTTGCAGACATCACTTTTTGCCACTGAACATCAACTGGGTTAGAGCTTTATATAAAAGCCCTTACAAAGCACGTTTTATAGCCAACTCCATTCTTGCACAACTAAACTTATTCATAACCTGCCTTTTGTTGTTGCTTTGAGTATTACGATAAGTCGAACTTCCAATTCTACGTACATATTGTAGAGCGTTGTTAATGTTGGAACTTAACTGAGAGTTGTGTATTAGTCGATGAACAACGCTTAATTGACACCATTTCGATTCTAACATGGCTATTTATAAATATCACAAAAGATATATAAAGTGCAACGAGATAAATTTACACGGACGTTTATAAGTACGTCATAAGGTATTATTCCCTGTTTGATATTATTTTTGTTTTTTGTTTTTTTCCTTTGTGACGTCATGATGGCTCATGTATCAAAATGTGTCATGTTAGAATATGTAATTATTACACATTAATATCTGCGGAAATGTTAAACCAGCTGTTTCTTTGAACTCTGCATATCCAAACCTGTATTGAAAGCGGTGATGGACTCTTATATATTATATGGTGTATTCTATAAAAATGTGTCAAATCACAAGAACTTATCTGACCTTCTTTCCTCTTTTTACTTATACCAATGTCAAACTTATGAATGCGAGTTATTGTGAGGGTGTTTCTGCAGAAGGTACATTTCCTTCTTAAACTGGCTACTTTTCAACTTATCAGAGCTGTTTTCGAAAAAATAACAAGAAAAGAAGTAGTCTAAACTGGCTATGTTTATTCTGGGGTTATTTAAAATGTGCTGTTAGTTCAATGCCCGTTCCAACCGTGGTTTTTGGTAATTTAAAGAGAATGACAATGAATTGTGTACCAAATGCTGAATTAAATGGCAGTGGCTAGAGTTACAGTACCGTAACTCTAGCCCGTGAGTCTAGAGTTACGGAAGTTCTGTATCTCTAGAAAATCCTATGAGGATTGGCTACAGTTACGGAAGTTTATTAAGGCATGTATATTGCTTTAATATGTGCATGATTATATGTTGTAAACTTAAATATTTTACCACTTTCCGAGGAAATAAGAATTCTTAGAGAACAAAAATGCAAACAAAAAACGACATTAAGATTTATTGTTCAAATTGACAGAAGTACTTTCGATTAAATTACAATAGAAAAATGTTTTTTGGCGGGGTCACGATTTTGAGTGCCATCTCGTGGTTGTGCTTGGATATAGTTGGACAATTATAGTCAAAACAACATATGCCAACAACACTTTTTACTTAACTGCTATCATGCGTTGCAAAAACTATGATAATTGTCCAGCTACAATTGAACGCTCAAGTAAAGACGAAGATAACAGCGATATTTCCGTAATATAATAGCAATGTATTATGTATTACCAGAATGGCGGTTATGATTTCGCTTCAGTAGCTGACGGATCGGTTTATTCACTATAACTAGCGAAATATTTAAGTTTACAATAAATTACCATGTATATTTAAAGCAACATACATAAGCCTCTATCAACTTCCGTAACTGTAGCCGATCCTCATATGATTTTCTAGAGATACGGAACTTCCGTAACTCGATCTAGCCACTGCCTAATTTAATTTTAGTTGAAAAATGCATTTTATGTTTAAAATGACTTAAGAGTAATTTGATGGAATAACTGTATAAAAAAAGTTGATAAGTCCCGTGGGTCATGAAGGTGTCGGTCCAGAAAGGCCCGCTTCCGAAAATGCCTAATACCCAAAAAATAACTGGTGTCAAAAAAGCTTAGTCCAAATGTCGTACTTGTATACCAAAAAGTACATACTACACTAAAAATGTCAACCAGTTCACTAAAACTATTTAATGAATTAACCCATAATTATGTCTATTATAATGTTAAAGTAAGTTAAAACATATAGTTACCTAGCCAAATACAATTATATACAAATATAAAGTTACTAACTCCATTGACAGCAAGTGAAGGAATAAAGTAAATAACACAAATAAGAAAATTGCAGAATTTAGAATTAAGGGCATGTTCACATCATTTATGGCTAAACGGTAAGGCTGTTTAAACATAATACAAAAAGCAAAGCAAAAACTGTAAATACAAAAGCAAACTCGCACAGGTAAAATGCAGAGTTGGCTTTATGCAGAGCAAACAAAAATTCAAATAAAGCAAACACAAAAGTACTACAGACAAAAATTAGTATAAAATAACACAAAACCGCATACAAACAAAAAAAACAAAAATAATATCAAACAGGGAATGTCACGTACCAAAAACGCAGCCTCCCCAAAACGAGCCCCACAGCACCCAGAAGTGCACACCACCAACACACACACACACACACACACACACACGACACACACAAACACACACACACACACACACACACACACACACACACACACACACAATCATGTACACACACAAACATACACTACCAACACACACTAGCATACAAAGCAAACACACGAGGACAAAACGAACAATTAAAGGAACACAGTGGGGCACCGCCTTGGAACGGTCAGTGGCAAAAACACCACTGGGGAGCTTAAACCGGTTTATGGTGCGCACCCAACCTCACTCTTACCCCCTTAGAACGAATAACAATCCCTGAAGGAAGAAAATATAACAACATTGATTGAATGTAAAAACATTTTAAACTCTATGTACATCACACCAGTTCTTTAGAAACTCAGCTATCCATGTTCATGTCAAACTATTTCAATCATTTATCAGGGGCGATAAACGTGTATTTTCCATATCAGTAAGCGCCCCAAGATATAACTGTTTTCTCCCTTGGAGTACATGCAAGACACTTGAAAACAAAAAAACAAAAATAATATCAAACAGGGAATGCCACGTACCAAAAACGCAGCCTCCCCAAAACGAGCCCCACAGCACCCAGAAGTGCACACCACCAACAAACACACACACGCACACACACACACACAATCATGTACACACACACATATACACTACCAACACACACTAGCATACAAAGCAAACACACGAGGACAAAACGAACAATTAAAGGAACACAGTGGGGCACCGCCTTGGAACGGTCAGTGGCAAAAACACCACTGGGGAGCTTAAACCGGTTTATGGTGCGCACCCAACCTCACTCTTACCCCCACCATGTTCCAAAGTCACAGGACAGTGTAAATAAAAGTAATCCCTGCTAGGTGAATCTCTAACACACGCAATGGAAACAAAAGGCATGGTATGTAAAACACAAAAATGCTCGTGTATAAATGTATAAAAAGCAAACCTTGAGAACCAAAAAACGTATGTACTCAAGTCCTTTGCAGAAGGCAGAGCACCAAGAGAAACACCCTTAAGGGCCCGACGAAACAGGCCAGAGGACAGAAATCAAAACAGTTTCGTCCCAGTGGGATTTAAAAACTGCCCATCACAGAGTCCTCCCCCTCTTCCGTCAGACACAATCAAAGAGGGAAGCATAGCGTCCAACTGTAAACGGGTTGAACACCAAACATGCGGTGTGTCTCAAAACAGTTGGGTCGTAACCTCTTTTAACAAAACGTTTTATAATTTTAGCAAATACAGTTGGAAAATTCCCATGACCCAAAATCTTACGAAGTTTGTAAACCACATCCCCATAAAAATCGGGTTTTGAAATACCTTCTCGCAGAAGAGTCTTTAGATTACTATTGAATTTCAAAACCAAATCAGAATTACGATAGTAAAATTTAGCAAAATATTTACGCAATTTGTAATAACGGTAGCCCTGTTGAAGAAGTTTATTTGTAATATATTGATTACGTTCATTGAAATCCTCAACATAACTACACGCTCTGGCAAACCGAATTAACTGAGAAATGTATACCCCATAAGATGTAGCATGAGGTACATCCCCATCCAAATGGGGGAAATTTACAATACTAAAATTAAAATCATCCCTCTTGTCATAAATTTTGGTATGTATAATATTGTTATAAATAGAGAGATGTAAATCTAAAAATGAAGCACCAGTATCCAAATTGTTAGTTTTAATTAACTGGAGTTCCCGGGGATAAATAGAAGAAGACTTCTTAACTGGTTGAATCCGGAGCAGGTCCTGAAGTGGTATGGGAGTGAGTTCCACAACATTGGCGTGGCATACCAAAACGAGTTCATACTCTTAATTTACTCTGATAGCTGTTACCTATAAAATATTTGAATATCTACCGTTTATGTCAGTAGATTTTAACACAATATTTGACAATGCCGGTGGTGCAATGCTGTGAAATATTTTGAAGGTTTCTAGGGCCATACATCCGTTTCGTCAAACATGAAACGAGGGGAAAAAATGTTGTCAATGAAATCAGAAAAAGATGCGTTATCATTGTGATCAAATCTCAAAGTTCTTCCTAGAATTAGTTTCCATTTTCAATGTATTTGATAATGTCATGCGGGGGAACAAAAGTTAAGAATGATAAAAACAAAAGTATCAAATATTGTGAGCCTGTTTGGCCTTTTCAGATTACGACCACTTCTTTTAAGAGCATTAATTGGCTGTGCAGTCTGTTTACATAGATTTCTGACATGAGTATCAAACTTTAACTTGAAGTCAATGTCCATTTTAAAGAGTTTGACTACTTCTTAACATGAAAAGCATGAGGGATCTTATATCTAATGAATCCTTAAGGCATGTATTCAGCTTTGAAACATGAATTTTGAACAAGAAGATGAAAAATATAACAATAATTGTGACGTATCGTAAAGGGAAGTAACGCTGCGTCGGAGTTGTCCACAATAACCGTCGAGAACGAGTTTTATCATACGCAGAGAAGATTGTCCAATCAACAACAAGAAAAACTGTCACATGTCCAAAAAGCGGTAAATCGAAACAAAAGAAAACAATATCTGCTGAATTTGATAGACAAGAAATATAAACCATGAAAGCTGCTGATGTCGAGGTTTTTCAGTCAACATATGAACAAAGGTAATACATGCCTATGGCGACCAAATCATGGTGTCTGTCTTTGAAAATTTATGGCAAGCATACTTTTCTGAATCGAGTTCGTAGATCATCACGAGATCTCACCAAAATTTTTATGTTCACCAGATCACCTTAATTTCAGATGTTCCTCTTAATTGTTTTATATCAAAGCTCCAGATCAAATTCAGATATGCTTGAAATAGAGCTGAAATTTGGCAGACCAAAACGCCTCCCGTTGCACCATGTGTCCATGCAAAAGGAGTGATTGTGTTTGCAAACAAAACACTAACAAAGTTCTATGCTCCTGCGTTTATGAATAAATTATGCAAATGAACCGCCATATTAGAATTACGGTAAGCGCGCTATGGTGCGCTGGAAATCGACACATGTCCGTTTACAAAGCTCGTCACGTTTAACAGTTTTCTTCCATGTAAGAAAACTTCATGTTTTGATTGCATATTGAATGATAAATAAAACAAAAGAAATATGATAAAAATTGGCCGATGATTGATAGTTTACGAGCGTTATAAAGTTCAGGAATTCATCGGAACGACCGAGATTCTGTCGCCGGATAGCGGCTGAAAATAGCCTTTTAAACCAACTTTGAAATTTTTTTGAACATGCAGACAATTTTTTCCCAATAGATATTTGAATATACTTTACGAAACTACCAAGTTTGTAATGTGTCCACTTCTTATTAAAAGTGTCTGGGAAGTTGAATTCGTTTGTTTACATAAATTTGTACCGCCATTCCGAAACAAACGTCTGTATTGGTGATAAACGAAGTTATACGCTCTATCAAGCAAAGCCTCAGTAGCGCAGTGTCTTGTATTCCCGCTTGACACGCGGGAGATCTGAGATCGAAACTCCGCCGGAGTAGGAAAAATTTATTATTTACTCTGAACATATTCATTTATACTCACACTTCGGGATTAAAAACGTAATACCGATTCAAAAACGTTTGTTGTTTGTAATTGTGCTTATTAGGTCCACCATCCTCGTTCGAGGTATAGTCGGTACGACCCGGATTCAAAAACGTAACGAATTAATTTGAATATATGGGTTG
Source organism: Saxidomus purpurata (assembly GCA_022818135.1). Taxonomy (NCBI): domain Eukaryota; kingdom Metazoa; phylum Mollusca; class Bivalvia; order Venerida; family Veneridae; genus Saxidomus; species Saxidomus purpurata. The sequence continues at coordinate 7,238,170 of JAFMSR010000001.1, read as the reverse complement.
GGATAAAGGCCCACGCATGCTCTGTGTGTGCGTGATGTTTACATCCGGTCGTAGCATACGAATAGAGAGCAAACTTTGTTAGTGCAAAACCCATTATCAGGCTGAGCAGATCTCCCGATCGGGGTAAATACCCTGAATGAGCTAAAATAGCCCGATCGGGCTAAAACATAAACAATAGAAAAGTACAATTTTTTAAATAACTTTTTTTCAAAGAAAAAGCGCAAGTTAATTTTTTCACAGAATATTTATCTCATTTATACAGACCTGATAAATGTGTATTACTTTCTGTTTTTTCAGTTGGTAAAAAAGTCAAAATTTCACCAACAAGATATTGACATGAAATTTGCTTATTCTTATTGCTTACAATAATATAAACATACACTGAAAAAACAAACTTGCGCTTTTTCCTAACAAAAAAGCTTTTTAAAAAATTGTACTTTTCTATTGTTTACGTTTTAGCCCGATCGGGCTATTTTAGCTCATTCGGGGTATTTACCCGGATCGGGAGATATGCTCAGCCTGATTATATCCTGGTGGGTTGTATTACCGGTGTATTTAAATTTCAGAAACAAATTCTGAAAAGATTTATGACCATTCACTTGATATATTTGATTTGTTACTGTCCTAAACCTTTTATTGATAATTTATGTAAAAGACAGATCATGTTAAGAATTCCTTCAAAGTAAAACATACGCAAACGTAAACACCATTTAGTCTATTTTTAGTAACAGTCTTGGAGGGTAATACCAGTGTATTGGTAAATTTCTATCCCATGTTGTTCTTCAGGTCAAATATAACTAATACAATCGAGTCAGTGTTATTCAGGTAAGTCACTAGGTTAGTCCTCTGCAATTTTTTAATCACTGACATATAAAATAATGTAATAAAAATATGTTTTAGCAAGCCAAGTGTTAAAACATTTAAAAGAAACACTGTTAAATAACAGTGATTGATACAGTGAGTGTTGGGGTTGGAACATTTAGGGTTCGTATACCTAAAATTTGAAAATCTCGCACCATGTTATTTAGCATGTATCAGTGTCTATGTACAATATGCGGGAAATATGTTGTGGCGTCATTCATAAGTCACGTTTGGATCATTTTTCGAATGCCCGGAATAAGGGAACTGGTAAAAAATACAAACTATAATTTACGCAAATTATAAAAATTCTAGTAATCCTAAAGACAAGATAAGTTCTAGTGGGTGTATAATGAAATTTAATCTTTTGGGAAGGAGTAAGCCTTGCACTGTACATAACAATATTCAGATTAATCGAAATTTTATATCAGAATCGATCTAGTGTCAGGACAATTGACCTTAGCAGCTTAGGATGGTTAAAGTTCACTTGATGCTAAGTAATACGTATATGTTCAATGATGAAAACATTGTATTGTAACATTATTCATGTATGGAAATAATTGAAAAATTAACATATTGGAAAAAATAATCAAAATCAAATTGGTTGTCAGCTGAATCAGTGCAACGATACAAGGTACTGGTGACTTTAACGGCTGACTATTTCAGACTCATAGGGAGAAGTGACTTCTCCCTCCAGAGATAATAGGGAAGTTTTTCAGAACAGGGAAATTATTGTAGTGCGTTGATAACTTTATAAAATCAGTATGCCCTTTTCATACTAAAAGACTGGATAAAACAAACTCTTTATATATAAATTTCTTTCTTAATGAAAGATTCTTATGAAAATCATTTTGTGGGCTCAAGGTTTTTAGCATTTTTTCAATGAAATGCAATTTGATTGGGTAAAATATATTATTAAAACTCTTTTTTCCACTGAGTTAATGGGGATTAATGAATTTGATTACCAGATAAAAAAAAGGCAGCAAACATCAACAACTGAAGAAGCAGTGTCGATATTCTTGCATAAATAAAATGTGTGAATACGATTAAAAACTTACTGGCATCTTAAAACAGCCAGTTTAATTGTAAGCATGTGTAATTGGTCCTTATTGTTCCCAATCAATGCTAATCCGTTTAATAATCGATGTTTACTCAACTATTAAATTGACAATAAACATTACACATGTCAAAATGCACTGTCAAGATTTAAGTTGCTATGGGTGTATCAGTGAAATTTAATTGGCTTAGAGTAATTTTGTTGCCCAATGTAAGCTATAATTAACAATGATTAGCAGTGTGATTAATTGACACTCGAAAACATGGTCAATGTTTACGAAAATTAGAGCAACTTTGATTTCCGCTTTCTTTGCGACACGCCTAAATGGCCGGGATACGCGACTATTAGTTCCCCTGTTGCTCATAAACGTGATCCTGGATAAATGCATCAAACATTAATAAGTGAAATTATGCATGGGATACATCACATAATGGAATTGGAAAAATTAACATATCGGAAAACATATATATCAAACTCAAATTGGTTGTCAGCTGAATAATCACCCTACAATTTGGTATATGGTGTCATTATAAATACATCAAACATTAAAAAGTCACAGATCTTATAGGGATATTTCACATAATATTTTGGTGGCCAGGGGTAAACATTTATCTCCACAAAACATTTATTTAGACAAGGGCTTTGCCAGCTGTTAAAATCATCAAATTTTTCAAGGTTTTTGGTCAAGTTATAAACTGTTCACCGAAAAGTCATAAATCTTGTCATTTTTCCAGCTGATATACCCCTGACAAAGCAAATATTTATGCTATAAAAAAATATCAAATGTATCTCTAAACCTCGCTTTTAATGACACCATTTTCCTGCAATGCTGTGTGGGCTCAGAAGTAAACTTTTCTTCAACTTCCATTTCAATCACATGACACCTGCGGGTTACTGATTGGACAACGCTCAAGAAAAAATCACATGACCCATATTTGACACAATGGCGGAATCGACCAGAAAGTTGCGGCTACGAAAATAAACAAAGCATTGCAGGAGATATAGACCTGCTAGTGATTAAAAACTGAGGTTTGTGAGATACATTTAGATAATATTTTTAATAACATAATTCATTTCCCTTTGTTTTCGTGCCGTACATGTGTTTTAGAGGCAAAATTCAACGACGAGTTTCTGAGCTCGCTGTGCAAAAACAGTTCATAACAGCAAGAAATAATTATGTTTTCTGTGGAGATAAATGTTTAAGCTGTGTCAGGGTATATCAGCAGGAAAAATCAGATAAAATTTGTGACTTCTACAGCAGTTTATAATGACCATATACCAAAATTGTGATTTTGACAGCTGGAGCCCTTGTCTATATAAAGGGGTATCAATACCCCAGACCACCCAAAACCAGGGATCGACCCAGACTCAGATTTTAGGGAGAAGTTCCCTTGGAAAAATAGGGAGAAGTTTTCAGGAACAGAGAGAAGTGAGACACATCTGCATTAATTTTACCAGGGTCTGTATATTACGTAATATACGGACCCTGATTTTACAGATTAACTTTCATGATGGATTGTTGTAAAATGAGGCCTCTAGATTGCTCACAAATGATATAGCTTTTAATCCCATTTCTACCATGATTTTTCTGAAATTTACCAGTTTTTTTGTTGTTGTTTTAGCATTTATTAATTTTGATAAATGTTCTTTATATTTAATTTGTCCGAAATTTCGTCTATCCGGAAATCGGTGCAGATGCCAAATTTTGCGGTTGTAATTTTGTGAACAATATAGTCAATATTTCATAAAAAAATGTTAAAGTATAACCTATAAGGGGGGGGGGGGGGGGGGACTTTGGTTCTGTGAACAATATAGTCAATATTTCATATATTAAAAACATTTGTTAAATGTATAATCATTTTTTATTAAATCTCTTTCATAATTGATAACGTCCGAAATTTTCCTTATCCGAAAATCGGTACAGATTCGTTATTTCGTAGTTGTTTTCTGTGGTTAAAAAATTAAAATAAGCCAAATGTTTTAATAATTTCTTCACTCAACATCATCTAAATGTTAATTTTAACTGCTAACAGTGTACAAAAACTAAAGTGGCAAGTATCATGTGTATTTTGAATACACGGAGAGGTATCAAAAATTTGGCAGACGTCTGAGGCAATAAATGAAAGGTGCAATAAATATCATGTATTTAGGGCAGAATGATTATTAATTCGTTTGAAGTGTTGTTTATTCAAGTTAGCAGCCTATATATTTTCTATTCTGACTACTCGCCAGACAGTTAATTGAGTCAAAGGTCAAAATACGTCATCGGAATTTCGGCGGCGACTTTGATTTCGCTTTGTTCTGCAGAATAGGCAAAGTGGGACATGTCAGAGCGACTTCTTCGCTCTAGTCGCCCCCTCGGCCGATCCCTGAAAACCATTATGTGATGTATCCCTTTGGTTATGCGCTTGCAAATTTTTTCAATTTGAATCTTAACAAAAATTGAAAATAATGAATAAAGTGTGTATTTTATTAGCTTTCCATTGATATAAAACATTTTAAAATATTGAAAAGTTACAGCCATTAAAAAAGACGTAACAACACAAAAACACAGACTACAGACCGCTGCCCACCACATTGATCTCTTATGAGAAGAAAATATTGCGTAATACAGGGTTTTGTTTGCAAACACAATCTCCCCTATACGATACATTCGCCTGCGCTAAATAAAAAGTTGACTTATAAATTGACATCTAATCATTCATAATTTTTAATCACAAAAACCATCATGTCACTCATGAAATGCAAATTCTGATAATTGTCAATATAAGCCGCCAATTCGGTAATGAAATGTAGATCAACTTCATGATAGCAGAGTAACGCTAAAAATTGTAAAAGTATGGACAGCCATATCCTGCATTAACTTCAGTTTACATTTAACATGCCTGAACAGTCATGCGAATGTGTTTCGTGTTAAAATGGTTTTGTTTAAGAAAGCAAAGTAAGAGTTATCAAGAAAACTTGTAACATCTCGGGAAAATGTCACTTTTAACTAAACTGTTAATTTTTTCAGTGTAGACACATAACATGTTTATTCACAGTGTCACTGTTCATGGTCACTTTAAATACATGTCCGGTTTTGAAGAGCATTTTTATATGCCCGAAGGGACGTATTATGTTATCGCCTCGGTGTCCGTCTGTCCGTTAGCAATTTCCCTTCCGCTCTCTAACTGTTGAACCCCTTAAAGGATTTCGAAGAAACCTGACACAAATGTTAACCAGACTGAGACGACGTGCAGAAGCAATGTTCCGGATCGCTGGATTCAAGGTCAAGGTCATACTTAGCGGTCAAAGGTCATATGATTTTGTTTCCCTTCCGCTCTGTAACTCTTGAACCCCTTGAAGAATTTCGAAGAAACCTGACACAAATGTTAACCAGACTGAGACGATGTGCAGAAGCAATGTTCCGGATCGCTGGATTCAAGGTCAAGGTCATACTTAGCGGTCAAAGGTCATATGATTTTGTTTCCCTTCCGCTCTGTAACTCTTGAACCCCTTGAAGGATTTCGAAGAAACCTGACACAAATGTTAACCAGACTGAGACGACGTGCAGAAGCAATGTTCTGGACGTCTGTCCGTCTGTGTGTTAGCAATTTCCCTTCCGCTCTGTAACTCTTGAACCCCTTGAAGGATTTCAAACCTGACACAAATGTTAACCAGACTGAGACGACGTGCAGAAGCAATGTTCCGGATGGCTGGATTCAAGGTCAAGGTCATACTTAGGGGTCAAAGGTCATATGATTTTGTTTCCCTTCGCTCTGTAACTCTTGAACCCCGTGAAGGATTTCGAAGAAACCTGACACAATTGTTTACCACATTGAGACGATGTGCAGAAGCCATGTTCCGGATGGCTCACTTCAAGGTCAAGGTCACACTTAGGGTTGAAGCGTCATATAACTGTGTGGATATTGCTCTGCATTTGCTCTTGATTACAGTGCTCTTGTTTTTATTTGGGAGATTCTGTTTTGTTTGCTTAATTTTTTTATTGAATTACTTCCCTTTTATGTTACTATCAATAGCATATTTTGTAACTTTTTTATTATTGGCAGTACAGAAAAACCGAGACCACTTTTCTGTGGTACAACATGAATGGTACCTCCAATTTTTTGGTGTTTTTTTGACATTTTTGTACCAGGTTAGGATTTTCTGGTTGGGGACTTAGATTTTTTTATATAACTTCAATTTTTTATTCTTGTTCCTGTCCGTTGGGCTTCAACAGCCTAAATTTTGCTCCCATTCTCTGATACAACACTTCGGGCGTATATTGCTGCGCATTGCGGTGCTCTTGTTTTAAAGTGGGTTCAGTGACCACAACATCACATTTACTTGATTGACTATATTGTAATATAAAAACTTCTAGCTGTGAAGGCTACTTTTTCTTCCCATTAACTGTGAAGTATTATTTAATGCCATGTGACCAAATAACTTCCTGTTAACATACAGGTGTCACTGCGGTGTGGGCCTTAGTCATACCTTTCTTAGAACAAATTATATTTTAACAAATTTTATAACATTGGAAAACTAATAAAACACGCTGTAAGTGATATTTATTCCCAATTTTACTTAAAAATCAAAACCGGAAAAGACGCGAGCATGTACCTTAAACTTTTGTTAGTGGTTATAGTGGCAACATGCATATATATATAAATTTATGAAAAATGAAGTGTCATTGAAAAAACAGTTCAATCTAATTCATTTTGAAAAGATAATGTAATGTGACTACCAAGTTGAGTGTACAAGTACTCAGGTGAGTGATATAGGGCCATCATGGCCCTCTTGTTGAGTGGGGAAATTCTTGAATTCTAGAATAGGCACTGGGTTGAAAAAAAAATGACTCGAATAGAGAACTGGTTACTAGTAGAGTATATGGCTCAAATCACTTTTTTTTCTATTGACAGGTTTGGATGTTGTATATGCCTTGGGCCTAAATTAAATATGGTATCTGGAAGATGCCAGCATCGTATCTGTGATGACTGCTTGTATGTAGACACAGACAGAAGGCCATGTATGGAAAGATGTCCCGTGTGCTGTATGGAAGACGCATTTCCACAGAAAAGGTATTTAAGAAGTGGTATAAAGATGAGATAGTGGGTTATACATTAGGCATGCAGAGAGGTCAGTACCTGCCCTACATTGCCTGAGGACTGGTTGGATTTTCAGACTTGCTGTCTGAACATGCATTGTTAATACTATCTCGAACAGATCAGCAAACAAATGTCAGATCCCACTGATATGTCACTAATCAACATCATGCTTAGTTACAAAATCTTTTTATTTTAAACTGTCGTTATTTTGGGTGCAATTCTTTGTTCTAACCTAACAGGTACTGCCTGTCACAGTTACTTCTCTTTCATACACCTAGGTGCCTAGTGGGGAAGTTACTACAACCAAGAGTTTACTACAATTAAATCATGTGAACTATTTTAAAAGAAAAATGAAAACCAAATTTCTTGCAGTGTAAACAATTCGCTCAGTCTTTCTTTTGATATATTGAGAAATTCCGTGCATTTTGTGAACTTTTAGGCCTCCACTTGTGAAAAGAATGCAATATTTCAAATTGTGAAATAGCCTCTGCTAAAGAAGGCAAAACAGCTCTGGGTGACTTACATGAAAAAAAACACACAAAATATCATATCTACAACTTATGTACTTTTTGTTTTTGTTAGGGGAAATTGATTTTAACCAAAAATTTGGCTGATGATTGGTCAACTTAAATACAACTTGATATTTATGAAGCTGTGTAGAGAAAGGTGTATATCATGTTTTCTTAATCTTGAACTAAGCATAACATAATGTTAACTTCTTGGAACCACTTCACATGTATAGTATATTTTCCATGGCCAAAGTTCCATTTTATTTGCCGTGAACAATGGAAGAGAAGAATGATGTCCCCTTCAGCAGTTACTAATATATATGCTAACATACTTTGCTTTATGTTTAGTCCAATTCTTCCGGAACAAGTGATAGAGATACAGCGATGTATTGGTGTCCAAGTATGTCCCAATGGTTGCTCTGCACAGATGTGGTATTGGGAAGTGGAAGAACATACTAGGTTTGCTGTTCTTCCTTCATTTATCAGTTACCTTAATTGTTTAATATAAGGCTTAAATTACAATATTTGCACTGTATACAATGGGTTGAAGATCATTGCTTAAGTGGCCAAATTGGCAAATTCTATGGTAAAATTATTGTATTGATAAACTTTTCAAATGGACTAGAATCAACCGATCAGAATTAAATAACTGATTTATGTGAATGAGAACAAATTGTACCTGATATGGAGTGGGAGAACCCCCAATTTCAAAGAACATTAACCTTGTCATGCAATCAGTGAATTATCAGTTCATTTATTCGAAAAAGGCAGTTTTATCTAAACGTTTGAAGATATAGCTGATGGCTGTTGATTTACATGTGTATAACACATGAACATATCTTTTATAGAAATTGCCCAAAATCTTGCAAATCACCAGCAAAGAAGCAGGCGACACCGAAAAGAAAGCGAAGTCGTGTTAGTGATAGAGGTCGTGTATCAACAACCAGAACGCCTACACTCCGACCAAAACGTAATGTAACTGAAACTAACAACAGACTCCGACCAAAACGTAATGTAACTGAAACTCACAACTTGAGACATCAAAGATAAATACTTGAAAGCTGGAACAGTGATATCATTATAAACATTCACATTATATCTGCCTTTTGATAAGGCATCATTCATTGAGCTCTGTTACAGAGTCAGTCAAGGAAATCAGTCTGATCATGTGTTATTTTGTAAACATTTTTTCATTGTACGTTATATAGATATGTAGCATTAATATTTCACATCAGCACATTCAGAGACAGGACATAAAGGATGTGGGGGTCACCAATATTTTCCACTCCCGTGCTGGATGGGAAGTGTATCCAATTATCACCTTATCTGGTTACATTTTCATTTTGCAAGTGAAACAGTCCGACGGCTAAAAGCAGTTCAGCACTACACAGTTGTAGTCCCAGGAACTGCTAAAATTTTGCTATTTCAATACTTTGAACTCTTCGTTTACATCAAGTCATTTTCAAACCTAGTCATAATGTGTATGGGTAAATTATCTTGGACAAGTTTGATAACTGGCTGAATTCCCCTTAGCACACAAAAGCCTTTGCCATTCAGGTACTGAAATTTCACAAAATAAATACTGTCCACTTATTTGACACCCTATGTATGTGCAATTGCCAATGCAAGTTATATTGGCAGTAAAATCGATGGAGGTACTCCGAAATTATTGCCCTTGAATCGGTACACTTTTACAAAGTTGACGTTCCTTTTCTCCAAAAAAAAATTAAAGCCATTTTCGCCAAACTTTGTCCGTTATTATGAAGATGGTATTTTATGCCTTCAAAAAATGTGGGCAAATAGTGATCAAGCTGCCACCAATTTGCCCAGAGCATACAGGGGAAAACCATCAGACTTTGATGTAGATAGAAAATGCCAAGAAGTAGGGTAAATGAGAAACATAACTCAAGCTTTAGTCATTCTTATTCATTTTCCTTTGAACGTAGCATATAGAGTAGAGGTAACAAGAAGTGCAGAGTGCAAGAACCACAAATCTGGCATGGATCATTAGTTACTTTCATGAATGAAGTAAAACTTAAGTTTTAATTCAAAACTATACAATACATGTAGATTGACTTTAGAGATATGTTGTACATGGCACAAGAACCATGACTATAATCTGTTATTCTTTTGTTGTCATATTTCATCTTCTTTTGTACCTAGCATAACTTTACTAGCAAATGGATTCGCTTGAAATGTAGGTAGTTGATGCAACAGTGAGGAAATATAAGACATGACTAGGTTGGTCCAAATTGTTACTCATTTATTTCCTTGATGACAGACAACACTACTGAATGATCAGTTGATCACACACAAAGGCATTTATCTGTTTATTTACAGTGAACATGTATGTTAATATTTCCAAGTATTTTTTGCTGTTAGTACAACAGTTAAACTACATGTACAAAGATATTATTGCTATACAGCACACTTCAAGGGTCAAGTCAGTTAAACAGTGACTGCTCTTGTTACACTTTGCTACATATACGTAGTCAAGGTCATAGATTTATAAATTGCCACTGTTGGCATTATTTAGTTGTTGAAATGTTTTTTGACTACCATTACAGTATCATTTACTTAAAAAACAAAGGGCATTGTTCTGACAGTTTTGCACTTGTGTCATAAACTGTTATCTTGTTACATTTTTTTTTTCTACTTTGTAAGATTTTGAGTAATAACCATTTTGTATTCTTAAGATTTTCCACAAAGTAGTTTCTATTAGACTGTTACCTGCCGTCTTTTTCATGTTTTCATAAGTATGGCTTTTTACAAGAGTTGTGGCCATTTAAACTTGGCAGTAATTTTATGCGAGTGACGGAACTGTAGGAAAGGATGTATAATCTTGAATCCAAGGATGTAACGAAATTCACCAATAAAAGTGTCCCATTTTATTACACATTGAATTAAATAATGTGTTGAAAGAGCAACATGTACATACATCTATTTATGAAATAATAGCCGTTCCAGCGGTGTGTTTTTGTGCATAATAATAAAACCTTATTTTTCTGATGTGTATATAGAGACAAAATCGTGAGTCGTGTAAAAATAAGTTGCTACAACTTAGATTTCTATTATTAAATTGTAAAAAGATTTAATTTTTAGCTCATTTGAGCCAAATATTCAATGTGAGCTGTTAAAATCAGTGAATGTCCTCTTATCTGTTCGCCAGCTTGATGGTCCCTGATTTAACAAAAACTCCTAGATTTGAGCCTTTGTACATGCCATACGTATTAAGTAATCATAACCAAACCGGGAGGGGGGGACATTTGGTCAACTTAATGAATTTGATTTTGGGTCACATGTATGCTGAATGTCTGGAATTATGGGTCCTTTATTTAAAAGAATACAGTTAGAACTTGGAAGCACTAGCACCTTCATTGTTTCATTATATCAAATAATATTTAAGACACAATGTGTAAAATAGTTGCTAGGTAAAGGTCAAAAGAACAAATTATGTAATATAGCTGCAAGTTTGATGCTTTTGAACTGGAGAACAAAAATAATATATATATTTATTTTTTTGATTGTATTTTTCTTGTTTTCTAGTTTTTAAAAAAGTACATTTGAAAATTTGTTTTCTTTATTTCTAACTCCTGTATAATATTGTGGTTGTGTTGTGCTGAATGTAGCTATATCACCCTTCATCATGTAGGAGGCAAATGGTTTTGTCTTCGTGATCAATGTAGATCATGATAAACCTACATGGTCATGATCTGCACTGTAACTATTCAGGTGTGCACCTCTGAACAGTGTGTATGGCCGAGTTCTTGGTCAAGTTCAATTATAGGCCTAATCAGGTCAGGAATTTGGGTAAACCTGCTATTTTTGAAGACCACAACCAAATCTTGATGGAATGTGTATGGCCACAAAATCTGCAAGGTTCAGTGATTGGCCTAATCGGACCAGAAATTTGCCATGTTCAGAATAAACATAATCGGACCTTGATGTCACGTGTATGTATGTTCACAATACCTCATGTACAATAATGGGCCATTCCAAGATAAAAACATTTCGTAAATTAAGCTTTTTTACCCTCGGATGTCTGCCAGGTTGAGCTGTTGTGACCTCTCTCTGTCCGTCCACCATTTTTTTTCAAATGGCATCTCTTAAACCACTGGTCCAGTGTTTATGAAATTTGGCATGGATGTTCCTTGCATGAGCATCTTCATAGAATTCCATTCCATACATATCTGATTGTTATATGGCAACAAATATGAAAATCTTTTAAAACTAGAACTATCACTGAAGGGCGGGGGGCTGTGACTTTGACCTAGTGAACCGAAACATGGACCATGCACAACTAGGCATGGTACTTGTCACTTCTGTGAAGTATCATGAAACTTTGACCAGGGGTTTTGGAGATTTAGCGTCCACAAGATTTTACTATCTCGAGTCCCTGTGAAGTTTGATTTGGTGACCCGAAACATGGACCATGCTCAATAGGCATGGTACTTATCACTTCTGTGAAGTCTCATTAAATTCTGACCAGTGGTTTTGAAGATTTAGTGTCCACAAGATTTCATCTACAAGTGGACAGACAATCCCTTGCACTTTGTGTTCAGGGGGTATAAAAATATTCTCCATAACTGCAGTTGAGACTCTAATCAAATGCTCAACTCGATCAAGTTCAAAGACGCAACTTGAAACCAAAGGTTTGATATTTCAATTGACATCAGCTCAATATCTCGTAAATTGCTTGATAGATTTTAATGAAACCGCTTAAATGTTCACCTCACGAGCTCATGTGCAGAACCCATCATCTTGGCACTGGAAATCAAATACAGGTGATTGGTAGAGCACTCTTTACTGCATATAAGGAAGACTTCATTTGCTTGTAATTTACAAACGGCCCAATTTCAGATCCAGTTTTCTTCAGAAATTTGGTTCAGGATTTTCATAGATTGCACAAGACAGTTGTAAGGTTTGATGTGAACACAAACAAGGATCAGGTGCTGTGCAGTCGTGGTCTCCTGCAACATGGTGATCAGTCCACCAATACCCAGGGAGGTAGGATGGACCATATGTATACAAACTTCGAGTGCAAGTCAAGCGGGAGCTTTTCCTTTGCCTTAAAAATTATTTCCTGACATGGAGTTTGCTGTCCAAATAGAGTAAGCTATAGGCACATGCATTTTTGACATTAAATGCACCAGCTGCTTTTTTCCTCCTTTATCTTGTCAACCTTTCAAATATCTGCCAACTTATTTTTAGTTATCAGTACACAAAAGCTATCATGTCATGTTTTTATGAAGGCACTTTGTGATACTTCTGTTACATGAATTTCAAAATGATCAAACTGTACACATCATATGGCAGGTACTTCGAATTTAACATTAAACCTCCGTAGATTTAACTTTGCTTATTGCCCTAGTGCTCTTCATTGGGAAATCCACTCTTAAAATTCTCTACCAAATGAAATTTGTACCACTTGATCATTTTGAAATTCATGTAACAGAACAGTTTGAAAGAAAATTAGGTTTTTTAAATGAGGTTGTTAATTTCGGGACGTGTCGTTGGGTTGACCATATTTTTAATCAGATCTACTTTATTATGCACCCATTTGAAGGAGGGGTGTATTATTTTGCAGATGTCCGTCTATCTTCCAAGTGGATGATAACTCGAGAAGGCTTAGGCCTAGCATTTTGAAACCAACTGGTGCAGGTTCAATTCAATCGGCAGGAATATTTTATAGCCGACATTACAATTAAGATTTGAACTTAAGTATACTTGCTGACCATTCTTTACACGTTCCATGTGCAGCAAACAGGCAAACTACTAAACCTTTACCCTAATGGCATTTTTTTTATGACTGGCGCAGATCATGATCTGCACTATTTGCTTTGAGTGAATAAAATTTCAGTGGGCATCCCTTGAACCAAAAATGGTACTGCTCAAGTTAGAAGACAGACCAGTCCATTTTAGAAATAGGAAACGGTCAACCGTATAGTGAGCGAACTAAAATTTTAGTGCGGGAGTTTTCTACTACTCGGTAGAATCAGATGACAGCAAAACAATAGTGGCAAAAAGGATAAAACACAGTTTGTTTCTTTAATCTCTATTTATTTCGTTTATTCTACTTTGGTTATAATTGAAGAAGGAATGAACAAGTTTCAATATGGCTTTGATTATATACTGTGACTAATGAACATTTATGAACAACTGATCTTTCAAGGGCTGACCTCAAAACTAGAATTGTAAATTGTTAATTTCATGAAGTTATTACAGTTTTGCGGTCAACCCTCCATGTGAGAAGAGAAAATGTTACCTGTAACCTCTATAAGGTAGCAAAATATAAATGACTTCTACATAAAAGTTTAACAACATTGTAAAATCCTGTTTAACTTAAGTATTTTATCTAATACTGTTTGATTCATCTTTTATGTTAACATTTTTTTTAACAAATTGCACTTCATTCTACAAAAACTATGTGTTTAACCCAAATGTCTCCAGGCCCAGTGATTATAAAACTTCTTTCACACTTTACTCAGTTTGAGCAATTCATTTTTTTACCTGCAACATAGCATGTATAAAAAAAGAGCCTTTGCAACATTTTCAATTTGTTATCCTTTATAGAAAAAGTAAGTATACAACTTTTTATGAAATCGGGCAGGTGGTAAAGTTCCCTATCTGGCTGCTTATAATTACCATGAGATAAGTTACTAAAAACTGTTTCAATTTGTGCCCATATGGCTATTTCTCAGTACCAGCCTTCTTCTCAATGGGTGTATAAAGTTTTAAGTGCAAAGGCAAAGTTGAGTTTCTTTTGCCAGTGAGTTTAACATTGATCGCGTATATATATCCACAAAATAAAGTTGAGTGAAAAAAAGCCTCATAATTTAGGGACTTGGAAAGGTAACATAAATAATTCATGTTGTCCAAAGCCTGTAATTATCAGTTGTAATTTTGCAGTACACAAAATGACAATGCTAATTTTGGAAATTTTATGCAGTTCAAATGGATTCTAAAGTTTCTAAAACTAGATAGCCCAAGTGGTTGTAAATACATATTGAATGGAAACATTTTGTGATATAAATTCAAAACCACCATGAATATTTCAAAATATATAAGGTGAATCAAACTACATGTATAACAACTTTGTACTGAACTATTATAAACAGAGGACATGATTACAAACACATTAAAATTTCATGCAGCAGTTACTTCCCCTTTTTAGTATACAAGTATATGTTTTTACCAAATCTGTAAAAATCTAATAAATTCTTTACTTTTTTGTTATTGCTTGTACATGTACATGAAATTTCGTGAAAGGCCTGGCAAGTTGAGTATTTGTGACCCATCTTGAGGTCACATGGTGCAATATCTTCATAGACAACAAAGCTACCGTGAAGTGAAATGCATGAAAAGACACACACACTGGCCTGCCATTCTGTTAAAATGTAGAGGAATGCCTGTGCAGACTACAAGAAATATTCACGAACCAACTTTTAAACATCATTTTCTTTTTATACAAAATCTATTACAAAGGAAGCGAAACATTCTTTAAAATCTGATGCTACATGCACAATATATAAGGCAGTGCCCTGAAGAACATCATATTCAGTTCTACATAATTGTTAGTACTTTAGTAAACCTAACTATATGAAGAAAAAAATGTACAAAAAAAAGAAAATATAATCCATTCAGAGCTTTGAGTCTTCATTCTCATGGGGACGTTTCCTCGCCAGTCTCATAGCTTTGTCCACAGTACGTTCCTGTGAGAAATAAAAAAAATGCCTTACTGTCTACCGAAAAGAAAAAATCCAATTTTCATTTACTGACATATACATAATGTAAAGATTAGTATGACAGCAATTTTCAGCCTTTATCTAACAGCAGATATTTCTAGGTTTGCAACACTAGATAATAAGCAGCACATTTTGAAGCTTTAATAATTATAGTCTATACTGCATTTATTTCACACTTTTTGAGTCAGCAAAATTCATTAGGACAGTTAATCCAAGAACTGAAATAGTCGCAAAATCTTCCCTATCTAAGGAATCAACAATGTTTCTAAGATTGATGATGTCAGTTTGCAGATTTTTTCATGTATGACATGTACGTCAAATGTGATAAGAATATTAAAATACATAATCAAATGCTACACATAAATAGTAACTGCATGGAGAATAATATTTAACGTTATAATTATGTGAAAATGCAAAACAAATTTTGTATTTTGTCTACTGAAGAAGGCCAGAATGCCGAAATATTTAATAAAGAGTAGACATTTGGACTGTTTTATAATAACATTAACAACAGAACAAAAAATCAAAATAACTATTATATCGCTCTTGATATTAATTTTCTTTATTTGACTTATAATAGGTCTTATCAAAAAAAATATCGGGCAGTTTTATTTTTAGGTGTTAAAACCAAATTTGCTACTTTATATTCGCGGTGTTAAGGGATCCTTTGGAAATGCAAATATTTATTGTCATGAAAATCTCTATCAAAGACAAAAATAATAATAGTTGTCGTCTCAGAAATGTTGTAGGCGTTAAGTAATATTTCGGCTGCTGTATTTTCAGAAATTGTTGAGCACAGTACATCATCTCTGAAAAGCTGCAAGACAGGCATTTAGAAATTTGGCATGCAGGCTTGCCTAGTTTTCCATGATTATGCTATGTACACAAAATGAAAATTGCTTTTAACTTAATGCTCTTATGTAGAAATGTAGTATCTATTTACAACATAATGTATATTGACACAATAATTTGGCATAAAATCTAAAAAATAAATTTAACAAAACAGTAAAAAAATGCTCCTTTAAGTGGAATATGCATATGACTTGTAAAATATTAAAATAGACAACAACAATATATATATATATATATACATACATATAACAAGATAATTCTTACTTCATTACTCAAGTAACAAATTAAAACATGCCAAAAAGTTAACAAAGCACACCTATTGCTGTTCTAAATCAGATGTCCTACATGATAACACAGAGATTGTACTCTATAGCTGGTACAGTAATTTGTTATCTATCAGTAAACATTTTTAGGACACAAAAAATTAGTACAAGTTAAGAATTAGAACATGAACTGCCCTTAAACATTCATCTATAGATAAACACAGCAAGTTCTACTTTCTAAAAATATGATATATAACCTGCTATAGGTGAAGGTTTACACATCAATGATAAGGTCTTTGTCACACTTCCATATTCACACCCATTCTGTTCTCCGAAACTTTGTTAATAAAAAGCATGCTGAATGACGAGATGAAAAAGTGAAGTAATATCTGTTTTTTAATATTGCATTCCTTCCTATAAATTGAACTTTCATCTGAAATTTGACTTAATACACTGGACTCTCACTATCTCAGATTCTGTTCAGTCAAAATCATGCCTATCTCAAAGTCAATTAATTTTGATTGTGACAATCAAATTCCTTTAGAGATGAACCTTTTTCATCTGTTTTTCAAAAGGCACAGACTTAGACTTATCAACTGTATACTTGAAATCATTTGCACCATGATAAATAAACTTTGAACAGTTAGTTAGCTTCTTTCTATCTGTATAGTTTTTTTCAGTTTTTTTCGTAACCAAAATTTCTTACAATTAAAAGATTCACTGAAATATTTCCACAAACTGATACATTCTTTGACACTTTGATTAATTGCCAAATTTCTTTAAAAAATGATACATGTGTATTCTGTGTTAGGAAAGCCTAATATTGCATTTTACAGAGAAAGGTTTTGGAGAAAGTTCAATAGTTGAGGTAAATAAGAGACAGATTTCTTGCAAAAGTTATGCAATTTCCCAGCTGTAAATTTGGTAATATTTATGGTCATCTTCAGCTCAGCCAGACAATAATGTTATATTGGTCATTTTTACAGCTGATTTCTTCAATTAACCACCTCTGATTCATCACTGGGGCTGTCTAGGTCAAGTTTGACTGTACTTGCAGCAACAGAAAAGCTCAAGGATTTTGTTTTGGCACAGCAATGTTCAATAATTAATTGTGTCTGTAGTGGCACTATTTTGGAAACAAGAGGGCCATGATGGCCCTATATCGCTCACCTGTGTACCACTGCTCCAAAAGACAAGAAGTAGGTCAAACGGACATGATGAAAGTCAACCAAGAATAATTTTGTAATCTGCCGTTAGACTGTACCCACAGTCCAAATTTCATTACTGTAGGTTCAAAAACAAAGCAGTAGGTCAAAAGGTCAAGATCAATGTACCATGTGACATTATTTTTGACATCATTTTACCAAGTTTTGATACAGAGTTCATCAAGACACATTCTTAATTTCAAGATGACTGCCTGTCAAATGAGGTCTCTAGAGTCAGTGTACCCGATTGACAGGACGGGTTTCGCACACCTTCTAGTTCTATGTAAATTCTGAATAAACTGTTGTTGATTTTGGCTTGTTTTTGTTTTATTTGTATGGGATTTGGGTAGTTTCAGACGGAAATGACATCGAAAGGATCCAGTTTCCGAGTCTCGCTTAAAAAAAGCAGACGTAAACATAAACAAATCTTACCGAGGTCACTGGTTCAGTTGCAAAAATATTTTAAAAAATCAATACAAGTGGTAATTTTCACAACTGAAATGCAACAGTCATCTACATCAATCTATAATCCAGCGAATCTGCAAGTTTTTTCATGTTTGTTAGGTAGAATAATGTGAAAAATCAGTTGGTTTTCTTGTTCTCCCAACATATAGCTGAACTTGATTTAGCATTTTTCATATTTTCGGATAGTGAAATATTTAATCGAGTAATTTCATTTACAGTGCAGGACAGCCCAGTGACTCTAATATAAATTTTACAAGCTTTAAGATGTTATTCCTTCTTTTTCATCAACTTGTTTTGCTAACTGATCCGTCGTTCTAAAAATAACAGGGTGTGCGAAACCGGGTCCACTATTTAAGGTGAACCGGTTACATTTTAGATGTTTATAATCGAGCTAACCAATGGTATGACGTCATTATAAAAGAAAGTGAAAGTAGAAAAAAAATGTGAAAGAATGTTCATTTTTTATGATCAGTACAGTTAATGTTTTGATTCTTGAGCTCTTTTGTGTAAATAGTTAATTTTTCATGAAAAGTGTGCGAAATCGGGTACACTGACTCTACACTGAAAAGGCGAAAAGAAAATTCTGGCTAACTTTCATGACTGGTCACAAAATGTGGCTTCTAGAGTGTTCACAAGGTTTTTCTCTGATTGTGACCTAGTTGTTTTATCCTGTGTGACCAAGCTTCATACTAAAACAAGAGTTCATCAAAACTAACATTCTGACAAACTTTTATGATCGGGTTCAAAATTTGGCCTCTGGAGTGTTCACAAAGTTTTTCCATGATTTGGCCTAGTGTCCTAGTCTTTGACCCCATGTGACACAGTTTCAAATTTGACCTAATGTTCATCCAGAGCACCAAGACAAACATTCGGACCAATCTCCATGATAAGTGGACTAAAAATGTGGCCTCTATGTATTCACAAGATGTGGACAGACGTCGACAGATGATGACGAACATCATGTGATCACAATAGCTCACCTTTGAGGACTTAGTGCTCAGGTGAGCTAAAAAACAAAATCTGCAAGGTTACACTCTTTTAAGAATAAATGGGAATCACTGGCAAGAATAAGTTGAAAATATGTTATTCAAAAGAAGTTACATCATTACAAATATCATAGTTGTGTAGAGTGCTAGCCTACCTTTCAAACTTTCTAGTATGCAGAAAAATGGAAATGTTCATAAATATATCTTTGGAGATACATGTAAACAGTATAATAAAAGAAATACTGGAGGGTTGAGGTGCAAAAGGGAGAACTAGAAACATTCAAAATTGCAAACAGAGGTATCTGTTGACTGCAATTATCACTAAAACATCTTTTCATCTATTGTCTGATTCCCATTTTCTGTGACTGATTTTTTTATTTGCCAACACAAAAACTGCCATTTTTAATTTTCAGAATGGTAAAGGCTGGCTATACCAGTAAGAACTTCATCAATCAGAAAATGCATACATGTTATGCTGTTAAAACTTTCAGCCAGTTTTTATCAAAATTAAATTTTATGTTTATATTTATTTATACAATTTACAAAGAATATTCATCATTTTTCTATGTTGTATGCGATAATATGTAAATGCAATAGTTCTGTCAAGAAGTCCAGTTATTCCACTAATTCATATGCAGAAAATCATACACAGCTCTTCCTTTTTAAGGAAATATAATTATGCTTTTAACAATAACTTGCTTTATATTTAAACTGTAAATATAGCTGTCACAGAAAACAAGAACCAAACTATAAGATTCACTGCCTCTGCAAGGAAATGTGACTGTTAACTGGCAAATACTCATGCGGACTTTATATCCAATTGTTTTAATTTTTAGTGTTTTCAATCATTTTCATTGTGTTTTCAATGATTTCCAAAGTTAGTATTTTCTTTGCAAATTCAAAGGCAGTTACTTCATAATCTAGGTACTAGCACTTCATGCCAATTTTTCCCCTGTTTGCTCATTCATGACATCATGCTGACATCACAAATATGTCTCAAAATCATGAAATCAAAAAATAAAGGCAACATGAGAAACTTCCAATTTTAACACACAGGTTATGATGGCAGTGAACAAATACACAGTGACTCACAAGGGACTCTACAAGCACTGACTACAAAACTGTTCTATGTGTATACAGAAAGCAGACAGGTCAGTTATGCAGTCAGTCTTAAAACATTTATTAATTTATTCATAGACTAGTATCTTATAATAAGTGTTCACTTTCATATAATACATCTTGTTCATGTACATTGAGGATTGGCCGCGAAACTGTAGTAACTTGTATGAAATAAAGAAGGACTTTCGACAGTTTTGCAGTCAACCCTCAAATTATTATTGTAATGTAGGTAACAATATTGTATATACTAAAAGACTTTACTCTGAATAAGATAAGTTAATGATCTAAATGACTAAATGACTGAAAATTCAGCAGGTTTATTTCATGTAAATAGTGGCCTGTGATGAGCAATCGTTGATGCACTATGGGTAGGTCCAGTACAAGCAAAGCAGAAGATCATTGTTTCACCTACAAAATGACACACAAACACATGAGTTAAACACATTAAAATACTCAAGACATGTTAACTAGTTGTGAAGGGTTATGCAAGTGCATTAGCACTAAAAAAACATGCACTAAAAACACTTTGAGAAGTGAATACTTTAAGTATAACATTATAGGAAAACTGGTTTGTAAATTTATATTGCATATAAATACGGTTTTAATGGTGAATATTTTTAACGGCGACGGCTTTAGCCAGAGCTGTTAAAACTGTTTGCGACCATTAATTAAAACCATATATACGATCACAAATGTCGAAATCACTAAATAGTTAACCCTTTTCTAACCCACATTGTGTTTAAATGCGATAATTAAAACGCCGTTCCATTTTTGCAACTATATATACGTTATTTAATAATAGTCACAAATTTAAACAACGTAATCAATCAGAAACGACATTACATGGGTATTACGCTAGAAATCAAGACCTTTAAGCCTTAGTTTATCAGTAATAGTACATGTTTATTGTCTAGGGTTGTTTCTTTATAATTGACAATTTTTATTGAAGTGCAATAACGTTCTAGATGAAGTTCATCCTTAAATGACAGAATGGAATTATTTTTTCTGCGTCTTTTCGACCTGGCATTGGATTGGTTGGCACTATGGTTATATTTTCCGATCACCATATAACGCTGTACCATACACATTCTTTCATTTTTATACAGGTAAGATAATATCTGTCAAAGTATCACAACCAATCCTATAAATGCTACACAACTATGTCAAAAAAAGGAAAGGCCGAAGGGCATTACTCAGTATAGGTTCATAGGTCAAGGCTATTTCACCTGTTTGAACTATAGAGTGAACAAGGCTAACTGCATCATTTTTCGATAATTCAAGGGCCATTATCCAAGAGCCTTGTGTGATTTTGCTGGTTATCGATCTTCACTGAGTCATTATGCCAAAGAATATTTTTCACCAAGTTTGGTGATGATCAGATGAAAACTGTTTCAGTAAGAGAGCGGACATGGCTAACTTGGCAACCCCATCCTCTGTGGAATAAATGTACAAGGGCCGATCATCCAACAGTGGCCTAGCGATTTGGCTGATTATCAAACATGGCCAAGACATTAGTGCCCGCAACCCCATGCTCATTTTTCTCATGACTAGTGTTAAGTTTAGTTTAAACATATTTTATTGCTGATTATACATGTATATACACATGATTGTATAATTATACAATAAGGGCATTTTTACTACAAAAAATCAGCAAAAGGGTTGGGCCACAAGTTCTTCCAACATTAGTAAACGACCCTTCCCTTAAATCTGAATCTGACTCTAGTGTGAAGGTACATGTACATGTGTTGTATTCTCAAAAGTACTACTACTATTTCAGAAGCAAGCATTAACTGTGCAATACAATGCAGAATCTTATATATTACTGCTTTCCTGGCAAAATGTATAAAAAAAAGAAGTAAGATAAAAAACAAGCTTAAGTCAAGTCTGCGCACTAACATTTCCAAACAGTGTAGTAACATTATTTTTTGTTTAGAAAATCAGAATATAAAAATGCATTTACATCTTCCGTAATGAACAACTGATCTTGTAACTTTGTATGCCATGAAAGAGTTGATGGAGAAATACAGGATGATACAAGAAAAACAGAAGAAGAAAATGGGATGTATGGAAAAAGTACATGGAGATTCAAATAATGATGCCTACATAGAATACACAAAGGAAAACATGCTAATTCTTTGCTGTATTTACTACTTGTACTATTTAACAAATCATTAATTTTGTCTTTTTATCTTCCATCACTGGAAAATTAGGTATACAATGATTCTAAACTTTGGAAGAAAAACAATTTTATAACACAAAGGGAATGTTCATGCTTATTGCCAAGCATATTTTGCAGTAAAAAAAAGGTCTGCTCAGTTACTCCCGTTCAAAATTTCTGTCAGATCTAAGTTGGCCTAATAGCACATCTATTTCCTTTCTAAAAATATGTTGTTTCAGAGGTTTCATTGATCAACTCGTTATTTACCTGATCAGTTTCCCCTTTGACACCTGGATTCAAATTCAACTTTTGCTGGGACAGAGTAGCCTCTAGAGTTGGCGGAGCTGGTTTCACGGTTTCAAACTTTGCCAAAGTTTCCGGATCAACTGTCTCTTTAATTTTGTTTACATACCATTCATGATTTTCAACGGTAGCTAAAACTCCACCCGTATTTTTATGAACGACATTGGCATGATATGGAATTGGTTTTCCGTGTATATCAGTTAATTTTCCACCAACAGATTGCAAGATAGCTTCCGGTGCACAAGTGTCCCATTTCTTACAACCGATACTTGCAAAAACATACGCATGTGCTTTTTTCTCAATCAGTAATAAAACCTGAAATAAACATTTAGGATGTTATCACACAAACATTTACTGAAAACTAGATAAAGCGGGCCCCACTAATGTACTGTGACTCCCTGAATGGTGAATTTAAGTATATAAGGTAACAAAACTTAAACTCAAATTAAACCCCAGCATAGTAATACATCTTACGAAACTTTACCCTTCTATGATCATGTACTTTGTAAAATTTGTTTATAAGCCAAGCATATCACTTACAAGATTTCATTGTACATGAATAAAAAACACTGCAAGTATGATATACAGAAACTGGATAATATCTTAAATTTAACATGTATGAAACCGGGCAATGGGGCGCAGATAATTTTATTCTTTACAACCACTGTAGGCTACTTATACAGTCTGGCTCTTTTTGTCTCTTGTCTCTATGTCCTTTGCTTCGTTGCCCACTATTGGATAGAGACATTATCTAATAGAGCTAAAGAATTGTTTATATTTTATCTGGACAAGGTTATTTACTTACAATGACAATGTAAACAAACCTTATGCCCTGCCCCGCCCACCCTGAGAACCTCCGTCGGTTCACACGCTTGCACAGTTTTGGTTATTGTGTAGTCGGAATGAGATCTAGTTGTTGTAATTATGTTACCCTCTAAATGTTCATTGCGTTGAAAACCAAACGAACCTGTGAACAAATCATTAAAACATCAGACACCAATGAACATAATTATCAAACATTACAACTGAAATTACTGTAAATTGGGCAATTATCATGTGACGAAAATTTCGCGATTTGTGAGCGGCCAGACTTATTTACAGTAAATCTATGTGAAATGAATGTTTCGCGAGATTTTTATATTAGCAGGATATTCATGAAAATAACAACAATTTAATAATCACAAAAATTACGCATTTAACAGTAAGACACAGTCCTCTTCACAGCAATTTCAGCTGTTTTAGCAAATCTTGCATTCTGCTCGAGCAATATATTACGATCAAAGCAAATTGCAATGGTTCCAAGGCTGTAAAATATGTTTTAAGGTCAGTGAAATTTGTCCTGGGGCAAGTTTCATGAAATTAGCTCCAGTTATACTTTTTTAAGCATTGCAGAATCAAGTTTTTTCAGTGAAACCAATGACCACACTGTCAAACCAAAATCCCCTTCGCTAAATCAGCTAGCTGACTACAGACAAAGTAATGGAGAATCTTAAGTCAATCTCATAAAGGTACTTTTATTCAATATTGAAGAGAAATTCTCATGCTGTGTCTAACTCACCTAAACCAAGAATACCCCAGATGCACCGAGATTTACCATATTTGGGAAGGTCTTCGTAATTATGGAAGGGTTGATTTATTATTCCCGCCGTGGCTACACCTCGTACCGCAATGCCTATCAGCACTGTCACATGGTCCAAGAAACCTAGGAATAATACAATCTGGTAATGTTAATAATACAATCCTTAGGAATAATACAATCCGGTAGTAATAATACAATCCGGTTAGGTAATAATACAATCCGGTTAGGTAATAATACAATTTGGTTGATAATACAATCCCGTTAATAATACGATCTGCTTGACTGTACAATGCCGTTAGGAATACAATCCGGTTGATACTATTTATGTATCTTATAAACTGGTGCTTCCTGGGAATGCATACAGTAAATGACTTTGAATCTGCCAGTACAATGTACTTTATTGTACTATTTTAGCAAATTTTGCATTTTTTAATTTGTATATCCTAACTCTGCATCACAAGCACATTGAACGTGTCATCATTAGCATGTTATTAATTTTATGACACAAATGACTTTCAAAATTCAATTTCTCACTAAATGATAGACACATTTTCCTGAACATTTTACCCCTTATTTTTTCCCTGGAAAATTACCTTCAAAACAAATAATATCTTCCTATGACATGACATGTAGAAACATTACTGTAAACAAACTTTTTTTGTGTAACTTATTTTCGCTATTTGCCAGTTTTTTGTGAACTTTAGATTACCTGAATAATTTATCTATTCTCACTTCATTCTTTTTCATTGTTAAAAAAAAAACACAAAATTAAAATATCTGTGACTCAGTCTGGTATCAGCAAAACACAAACATTGATTGGTGAGAAAATCAATTTGTTTACGGTAGTAAGCATCCTGTCTTATTAGTTATTACGTATACCAGCTCAGGAGTATGCGTCCGAACTGCCACTAAATAATACTCTTTCCTTCATTTAATTTTTACAACCTTCTTTATGTTGTTGATGTATGAAAAATGACTTCATTTTCGGATGAGCAAATTAACCAAGTAAAAATATAAACACAGTGCAAAATAGTGCCAAGCTTTCCCTGTAAGGAGGTTTTTTTTTTGGAAATTTATTTTTTTTTTTTTTTTTTTTTTTTTTTTATTAAAAAAAAAAAAAAAAAAAAAGGGGGAAAGGGGGGTTGGTTTGGGGGGGAAGGTTTTTTTTTTTTTAAAATTTTTCCCACTTTAAAAATTTAAATTTTTTTAAACCAAAAAAAAATTTTTTTTTTTTGGATGTAAAAGACCATTTCAACAGAATTACGGTTATTAACTAGTGAGCAGTTTACCAAACCATCGTTACTAGGAAAATATGTTACTTCTCTCTGGTCTACTGTATCACGCACATGTATTTAGGACCTGTATATAGGTCCATGACTGTCCCGGCTGTAAACTTTCAAAATGTAGTTCTAAGGCTGCCTTACATGTGTAAAATCCCTTTATGGTTCCCTTTAAGTACCACCCTAATCTACAGTGTTTATTTACCTATTTAACACAACACATCTATACAAATTTTAAAAACAAACCCTCTGTAAATTCTTTGGTTCCATCTAATGGGTCTACCCATATAACTACCTGCAAAATGAGAGAGAAAAAACACTTTCAATGTCGTCTATTTTATCATTTTTCATTCCACTGAAAATTTGAAGAAAAAAAATGAATTGTTAAACAAGAGGGCCAAGATGGCCCTATATCACTCACCTTGGTACAAGTCCACTTGCCTGGTGGAAGATCACTAGATAATGTTATAACCAAATAAGTTT
Organism: Saxidomus purpurata; assembly: GCA_022818135.1. Taxonomy (NCBI): domain Eukaryota; kingdom Metazoa; phylum Mollusca; class Bivalvia; order Venerida; family Veneridae; genus Saxidomus; species Saxidomus purpurata. The sequence goes on along the minus strand of JAFMSR010000001.1, from coordinate 7,212,224 downwards.
TCCATATACGCCTTTGTAAAACAAATGATCCCCCCTGGCAAGGTCAATTTTGACCCCAGGGGCATAATTGAACAAACTTTAAAAGAGGTCTACTAGGCAATGCACATGCCAAATATCTAAGCTCTAGGCCTTGTGGTTTCAGAGAAGAAGATTTTTAAAAGTTTTTACTATATATTCCTATGCAAAACTAAGTGACCCCGGTGCGGGGTCAATTTTGATCCGGGGGTCATGATTTGAACAATATTGGTAGAGGTCCACTAGCCAAGCTACATGCCAAATATCTAAGCTCTGGGCCTTGTGGTTTCAGAGAAGAAGATTTTTAAAAGTTTTACTATATAAGCCTATGAAAACTAAGTGACCCCGGTGCGGGGTCAATTTTGATCCGGGGCTCATAATTTGAACAATCTTGGTAGATGTCCACTAGCCAAGCTACATGCCAAATATCTAAGCTCTAGGCCTTGTGGTTTCAGAGAAGAAGATTTTTCAAGTTTTTCCTATATATTCCTATGCAAAACTAAGGACCCCGGGGCGGGTCAATTTTGACCCGGGGCTATAATTTGAACAATCTTGGTAGAGGTCCACTAGCCAATGCTACATGCCAAATATCTAAGCTCTAAGCCTTGTGGTTTCAGAGAAGATTTTTTAAGTTTTCCTATATATTCCTATGCAAAACTAAGTGACCCCGGTGCGGGTCAATTTTGACCCGGGGTCATAATTTGAACAATCTTGGTTGAGGTCTACTGACAATGCACAGCCAAAATCTTAGCTCTAGGCCTTGTGGTTTCAGGGGAAGAAGATTTTTAAAAGTTTTTCCTTTATATGCCTATGCAGCAAAACTAAGGGCCCACCCCCGCGGGGTCAATTTTGACCCGGGGTCATAATTTGGACAATCTTGGTAGAGGTCCACTAGACAATGCACATGCCAAATATCTAAGCTCTAGGCCTTGTGGTTTCAGAGAAGAAGATTTTTAAAAGTTTTTCCTATTTGTTGCCATAGCAACCAGAGTTCTGCATGGAATGGAATTCTTTGAACAATTTTGGTAGAGCTTCATGCAAGGAACATTCCTGCATAGTTTTATCAACATTGGCCTAGAGGTTTCAGAGGAGATGTCATTTGAATCAAAATGTTGACAGAGGACGGACAATCATCGATCAGAAAAGCTTACCCTGGCGTAGCCAGGTGAGCTAAAAAAAAACACATGTCTCCCCCTACTACCATCCCTCCTGAAAGAAAAACTCACTCGGGTAGGTTCACCCCCTTTCCTCAAATTAAATTCCACAATGATCCGTAATTATGATATGAGCAACAGTTTGATGAAAATCCCATAAGGAATCTAGCACATGAAGAGCAGACAAGATTTTGTATCTTCAAGCCCTTGTGAGTTTGACCTTTGACCATACAATGACCTCATATTACAATGTGAACTACTACACTTCATATCAGTTCTTCCCACCAAGTTTGATGAAAATCCAACAAATCATTTTGGAGTTGAATGAGCAGACTAGATTTTTTCACATATCAGACCCCTATGACCTTGATTTTACTTTGTAACCTTGACCTTTAACCATATGACACCAAATTACAATGTGCAAACTAGACTTCATACTGATGCTTTCCACAAAGTTTGATGAAAATCAAACAAGGGCTTTTGGCTTAGAAGAGTGGACAGATGGATGGCAAGGAGGAAAACAATATGGGGGAGACTCAATAAGTACAAGGATTGTATATCAAGATGTATAGACTATATAAAAATGTTATCTTTAGAAAATGGATTGTTTCAAACACTCAGCTGTCCCATTTCTATTGAACTTAATACCCAAGGGCAAATAGGCTGCAACAAGGGTTTCAGAAAAAAAACCTAGTTTACCAAATGTAAATGTGTGAACTACATTGTACAGATCTCAAAAGTATTTACATCTTCACTTTTGACATTCTGTAAATTCTTCGGACATTCATGTTTCAGCACTTCTTCATCAAATCCTAGCTCTATTAGTTCTTCTGGGATATGTGTGGTTGGAGCCAACTCCTATAATAAAAGTATACAAACAGTTGAACTAGTGTTAAGTTTATAAGACAATCACCTGCCACAGTGTTCAAATATTAAACCTATATTAACCATCTACCTAAGTGTTCAAATATGGAACGCCATAGCTGCCTTCTATACACACTTCTTAAATGGTGATGTCCTTTTGATATATGGTGATGTCGTTTTGATAGATGGTGCTGTGGTTTTGATAGATGGTGCTGTGGTTTTGATAGATGATGCTGTGGTTTTGATAGATGGTGATGTCGTTTTGATAGATGGTGCTGTCGTTTTTGTAGACGGTGATGTCGTTTGGATATATGGTGATGTCGTTTCGATATATGATGATGTCGTTTTGATAGATGGTGATGTCGTTTTGAAGGTGGTGACGTCGTTTTGATAGATGGTGCTGTGGTTTTGATAAATGGTGATGGCGTTTGGATATATGGTGCTGTGGTTTTGATAGATGGTGCTGTGGTTTTGATATATGGTGATGTCGTTTTGATAGATGGTGCTGTGGTTTTGATATATGGTGATGTCGTTTTGATAAATGGTGATGGCGTTTGGATATATGTTGCTGTCGTTTTGTTAGATGGTGCTGTGGTTTTGATAAATGGTGATGTCGTTTTGATAGATGGTGCTGTAGTTTTGATATATGGTGATGTCGTTTTGATAGATGGTGCTGTGGTTTTGATAAATGGTGATGTCGTTTTGATTTATGATGGTGTTATTTTGGTATATGGTGCTGTCATTTTATATATGGTGCTGTGGTTTTGATATATGGTGATGTCGTTTTAATAGATGGTGCTGTGGTTTTAATAAATGGTGATGTCGTTTTGATATATGGTGCTGTGGTTTTAATAGATGGTGGTGTCATTTTGGTAAATGGTGCTGTCATTTTGATAGATGGTGCTGTGGTTTCGATATATGGTGCTGTCATTTTTATATATGGTGCTGTGGTTTTAGCAAATGGTGATGTGAGTTTGATATATGGTGCTGTCATATTTATATATGGTGCAGTGGTTTTGATATATGGTGATGTCCTTTCTATATATGGTGATGCTATTTTGATATATGGTTCTGTCATTTTTTATTACGATGATGTTGAACTATTTATAGATGGCCTAGTTGTTGACCGAGGATAAAACTGTTCTGACACGGCAATTTTGTCGTCAGTTGGTATGAGACGCCTAAATACATTTCCATAGACTTACATTATAAGGGTTTCTTCCAGGTGCGACTACCGAAAATCTCAGCGACTGCTGAATGAACTTTATTTTCTAGAATCATCCTAGTCCCACATAAAAATAACAAAATTTATACATGTGATCAAATACTTTATGCCAGTAATTTGGGGCTCAATGACACCACCCCCATTTTTGTGGCAGTTTTAGTGGTCACCGACCAAATATGTCAGTATTTTCAAATACCAAATATTTTGATTATAATTTATATCAAGATTTTTCTCTTCATATTTCATTTGTGATCTATCATGCAGCGATTATTTCAAAGTAATTTTTCTTGTATGCATCCACTTAGTTTCGGCCAATCAGCAATCAAACACATAGTGTAGGTCTGCATGTTCCCTAGACAAAATAACCTGCTTCCGGTTTTCACCGATTTAGGCGTCTCCTACCTAAAGACTGAAACGATTGTTTTTGTACGCACTTAAAACAAAGCTATACTTTGGTTCAGTAATGGTTATTTTATTATTTGAAAGAGTTCTAAGTGTGTACAAAAGCAATCTGTCTAGGAAACATGCGGACCTACACTATGCGTTTGATTGCTGATTGGCTGAAACTAAGTGGATGCATACAAGAAAAATTACTTTGAAATAATCGCTGCATGATAGATCACAAATGAAATATGAAGAGAAAAATCTTGATATAAATTATAATCAAAATATTTGGTATTTGAAAATACTGACATATTTGGTCGGTGACCACTAAAACTGCCACAAAAATGGGGGTGGTGTAATTGAGCCCCAAATTACTGGCATAAAGCATTGGATCACATGTATAAATTTTGTTATTTTTATGTGGGACTAGGATGTTTCTACAAAATAAAGTTCATTTCAGCAGTCGGTATGGAAATGTATTTAGGCGTCTCATACCAACTGACGACAATTGCCTCCATTTTCACGGTGTCAGAACAGTTTTACCCTCATCAACCTGATCCGGTCAACAACTAGGCCATCTATAAATAGTTAAATTACATCATCGTAATAAAAAATGACAGAACCATATATCAAAATAGCATCACCATATATAGAAAGGACATCACCATATATCAAAACCACTGCACCATATATAAAAATGCCAGCACCATATATCAAACTCACATCACCATTTGTTTAAACCACAGCACCATATATAAAAATGACAGCACCATATATCGAAACCACAGCACCACCTCTCAAAATGACAGCACCATTTATCAAAATGACAGCACCATCTATTAAAACCACAGCACCATATAACAAAACAACATCACCATATATCCAAACGACAGCACCATATATAAAATGACAGCACCATATACCAAAATGACACCATCATCTATCAAAACGACATCACCATTTATCAAAATCACAGCACCATCTATCAAAACGACATCACCATTTATCAAAACCACAGCACCATCTATCAAAACGACATCACCTTCTATCAAAACCACAGCACCATCTATCGTAACGACATCACCATATATCAAAACCACAGCACCATTTATCAAAACCACATCACCATCTATCAAACCACAACACCATCTATCAAAATGATGTCACCACCTTTAAAACGACATCACCATCTATCAAAACGACATCACCATATATCAAAACGACATCACCATATATCCAAACGACATCACCATCTACAAAAACCACAGCACCATCTATCAAAACCACAGCACCATCTATCAAAACGACAGCACCATCTATCAAAACGACATTACCATCTATCAAAACCACAGCACCATCTATCAAAACGACATCACCATATATCAAAAGGACATCACCATTTAAGAAGTGTGTATAGAAGGCAGCTATGGCGTTCCATATTCAAATATTAAACCATTATTTATCAATGTACCTAAAGTGTCCCAATATTAAACCTTAATTTACCACCTACCTAAGTGTCCCAATATTAAACCTATATTAACCATCTACCTAAGTGTCCAAATATTAAACCATTATTATCAATGTACCTAAAGTGTCCCAATATTAAACCTATATTTTTAACCACCTACCTACCAATATCATCCATCTACCTAAGTGTCCCAATATTAAACCTACCTTATTTTAATTATTAAACCTATTTTAACCACCTACCCAAGTGTCCCAATATTAAACCTACTTATATGTCTGAATATTAAACCAATACTGGCCACCTACCTAAGTGTCCCAATATTAAACCTACACAAGTGTCCAAATATTAAACCTACATAAGTGTCCCATTTTTTACCTTTATTAAGCAGTCAGCTCCAGTAAGAAAACAATTTCAAGTCTAAAACAGGTTTGACTGAAAACAGCTAAATGTAAAACATTTAAACACAGTTGTACATAAACTAACAAATTGCAAAAATAAAATAGACATGATGAACTAACCAAGTCAAATTTGTAAAAATCTTGTTTCCAATGGCAAAAACAAGAAGGCCCTATATCACTCTGACTCACCTAACTACCATTATTTAATATAAGGTTATCAATAGCAGAAAGGGTCAATTTTGACCTGGGGATATTGATTTGAACAATCTTCATAGAAGTTCTCTACATAATGCTTCATGTATATTCTAAATATCTAAGCTCTAGTGGTTCTAGACAAGAAGTTTTTACAAAGTTTTCCCTATATAAGCCTATGAAAAATCAAGTGAGTCCCCGGGCGGGGTCAATTTTGACCCAGTGGTCATGATTTGAAGACTCATCATAGAGGACCGTCCTATAGCAATGGTACACGCCAAATATTTAAGCTTTCCTTATGGAAACATTATGTAAAATCAAGTGACCCTCCTTGGCTAGGTCAATTTTGACCTGGGGATATCATAATTTGAATAATCTTGGTAAAGAACCACTAGGCAATGCTAAATAGCTCATTTAGCTCTAGGCTTTGTGGTTTCAGAGAAGATTTTAATAGTTTTTCCTGTATAAGCATATGTAAAATATGAGCCCCTGTGAGGGGTCAATTTTGACCCAAGGACCATGATTTGAACAATCTAGGTAGAGGTCCACTAGGCAATGGTACATGTATGCTACATATCTAAGGTCTAGGACTTGTAGTTTTTGAGAAGATTATTAAATTTTTTTCTTTCCGTTGCCATGGCAACAAAAGTTATTCATATAATGAAATTCTTTGAACAGTTTTAGTAGAGCTTCATCAACATTGGCTTAATGCATTAGCAATGCTACCAAGCAGTAGTATGTTAATCTTGAAACGAAATTTTATTTTTACATATGACCTTGAATGAAATTACCATCATGTCAATGTTAATCATTTATCTTCAATGTTAACCTCAAGATACAGGGTTTCCACTGGCCCTTAATTTTTTTTGGCCACAATTATTATATACAGCGTTATGCAATATATACAGCGGTATGCAAGGGGGAGTTTCCAGGAGGGGTGTCCCCCCCTCCTCTTGGCTTTTTTTTAATTCACAGATAAACAAGACACCATTTGAAGTGTGCTGAATACCTGTATAAGCTGAATTACAACTTGTGTTAAGGCCAGATATACACTAATTTTTGTGGCCTTGGAAGCTAATAATGCCCTGTCATATGTATTGAACAAGTTTTTTTTCTTAAAAAAATCAGTCTTCGCCCCCTCGGAAGCGCCTGAAAGCAAGCATTTTAAACACATTTAGAAGCTTTTCCTGACATGTAGTTTGACAAATAAAGAAGCAAAGTCTGTTGTACATGATGGTGATAATTCGTAACAGTCATATCAGCATTTAATATTACTAGCTCTACCAACTTTATTTTAAAATGTTTTTTTTTTTTAATATAAACACAGTTTATTTATATTAATCATTTTATTTAAATATGTAGTAAAATACAGTCTTTAGCTGAAAACATCGTATTTATATCTGTACTTTGAGTCTTTATAACACTGTTTTCTTTGAAGAAATAAAAAAAACGGGATCGCGAAAATAGGTGAAAAAACGATTTTCGTATCACAGTTTCACATGTAACTTACCAAATAATCGCAAGAAATCATGCTGAAATGATTTTATTGATAGAAAGTTACGTTTTCCAAACAAGCTAACGGTACATTTATCAAATCTTCAAGTTTTTGTCAACTTTTCAAGGGAAAATTTTCCGTCAAACAGGACATTTTTTGATTAAAAAAAAGTGCCCTGTAACCTCTTTATGAATCTAACGATTTGTGATGCTCTAAGATTCTCAATATTAAACAATAAAATGCTTAAACTTGCTTGACAAAAGTTAATTAGTTTGTTTATTACGAAGAACATTCCCGTCCTCGAAGTCGGCACTTATTTCGGGCTTATTTAATTATAAGTATTGAGCTATTGTTCTTCGATTCGACTGCGAAAAATGGCCGAGAATTTTGCAAAGAAATTTATTTAACTTTACAACATTATACCAAGACAATTTCGATTGCGAACGTCCTTTGATTTAATTCATAATTAACTATTGATATTGGGACGCCGAGGGTTAATCATTGTTCAGACGATCCGACTGTGAGAGCTGCCGACAATTACATAAATGTCGGCAGAATTTTGCGTTAATCTTTGCTCCGCCCACACGAGGGCGGTACCGCGCCGATGATTGGCGATGATGCAAGCATCAATTATTTTGACAGCTCGGGAGATAAAGTAGGTATCAACTTTTAATCCGTGTCAATTACGTAACATACCGTGGTCACCAATTAGGTTGTATATTGCTATTTCCGGGCGCCCAATTATACGATTAGCGCATGGATAATATGCCTTGATGATATAGGTTTATTATGTTTATGAAAAAAAAACGTTCGCCAGCGTAGAATTTTTTTTCGCCACGTTCATTTTTTTTTCGCCATTTCCGAAAATGGCGAATGGCAGCGGAAACCCTGAGATATCAGTATGACACCCTCACATATCATGATAGATGAATACTGAGTATTTGATGCAAAACAACACCTAAAACCCCAATTACTCCCCTCTTAATCTATAGGTAGTTACATGAATTTTACACCAATCCCTTGATCCCTTCGGCCTTGAAATTAATAAAACAAAGATAAAACCTGGTAATGTGGGCTTGTAGACCCATAACAATGAAATCAAAGTATTCGGTTTATAATAAAAAGCAAAATTTAACATCCCTCTGTAACAACCTTTAAAAAAGAATCTATAATAAAAGAATCAATGACATTTCTTAAAGGAGACAGTCAAACAAACATACCTCTTCACCATATATTGCAATCTTAGGAAACTGCTTGTGTAATGAGGCTACAATACATCTCTGTGCTGATCTATCTGCTTGTGTCTGCAAATCATTTTTTCCACTCTGAAAAATATAACAGTTACCACTTTAATATATATATAACCAACAGTAAACATTTTGATATATGCAAGTTACCATTTTGATATATGCAAGTTACCATTTTGATATATGCAAGTTACCATTTTGATATATGCAAGTTACCATTTTGATATATGCAAGTTAACATTTTGATATATGCAAGTTACCATTTTGATATATGCAAGTTACCATTTTGATATATGCAAGTTACCATTTTGATATATGCAAGTTACCATTTTGATTTATGCAATGTATGGCTTTTTTTACAAGGGGCCCAAGTCTTGTATTTGGGGAAAGAAATAGCTTGGCTAGTGTATTAAGGGGAATAAAATATCCAGAAACAATTTTGGGGGGAACACGACATGATTTGAAAGAAATTTTCTGAGGGGAAGACGCCTGTTAATGGCCTGCTATAGAAGGAAAAAAAGCCCTGCAACAGTTACCATTTTGATATATACAACAGTAAACACCCTAAAATATACCACACTTACCACTTGGATAACAGTTAAAACCCTGAAATATACTTCACAGTTACCACTTTGATAAATGCAACAGTTACCACTGTGAAAAATACTTAACAGTCACCACTTTGATATGTAACAACAGTTACAAACCTTAAAAATACCACAGTTACCACTTTGATATATACAACAGTTACAAACCTTAAAAATACTACAATTACCACTTTGATATACATAACAGTTACCACTTTGATCTATACAACAGTTACAAACCTTAAAAATACTACAGTTACCACTTTAATATACATAACAGTTACCACTTTGATCTATACAACAGTTACAAACCTTAAAAATACCACAGTTACCACTTTGATATACACAACAGTTATAAATCACTTAATATAGAGAGTCACAAACCTTAAAAATACCAGTTACCACTTTGATATATACAACAGTTACATGTACCACCCTAAAATATACCTAACAGTTACCACTTTACGTGTACCACCCTAAAATATACCTAACAGTTACCACTTTAAAAGTTTGATAATACAACAGGTACCAGTTTGACATATACAACTGTTACTGTTACCACCTTGAAATATACCATAGTAACCACTTCGACATTTACATTTGTTATCACTATGAATTATTGTAATGGCTACTATGGACTGACATGACCTTTGACTGTTTTTCTCATGCAACAATTTTTAACAATTCAAACCACCTTTAAAGATTAAATAAGGTATGATAAGGCACTGTTTGGACTTTAATAACCCTTAACACTTAAGTGAAGTGACAGACATCACTTCAATGATAAGTTACTTAGATATGTGCATTGCTCATGTTGCTGTAACGAGACTAGTTACCAGTCTGTTAAAAAAAAAAAAAAAATTCTCTGACTATATTTAATGCATTACTTCCAGTCTATTTTATATCATTTTGCTTGTACACACAGGCAGTTTCATTCTGAAACCGGTACTTGATAGAAGACTGGCTCTACAGTAGGTACTTTTTAAAATTAGTAAGCAAGTATTTCAGGGCATGGTGACCAGGCTAGTGTGTAACTTGCTTGCAAAAACTATAACCTACACATGTAATTGCGAAATGACATACTGTAATTTGCTACTTATAAGAGTTATCTCACCTGATTGTTTGATACTGGTCAGCGAACACAAAACAAGAGGGCCAAGATGGCCCTATATCGCTCACCTTGGTACAAGTCCACTTGCCTGGTGGAAGATCACTAGATAATGTTATATACCAAATAAGTTTTCCTATATACGCCTTTGTAAAACAAATGACTCCCCCCCCCCGGGCAAGGTCAATTTTGACCCTAAAGGCATAATTTGAACAAACTTTGAAGAGGTCTACTAGGCAATGCTACATGCCAAATATCTAAGCTCTAGGCCTTGTGGTTTCAGAGAAAAAGATTTTTAAAGTTTTCCCTATATAAGCCTATGTAAAACTAAGTGACCCCCGGTGCGGGGTCAATTTTGACCCAGGGGTCATAATTTGAACAATCTTGGTAGAGGTCCACTAGCCAATGCTACATGCCAAATATCTTAGCTCTAGGCCTTGTGGTTTCAAAGAAGAAGATTTTTAAAGTTTTTACTATATAAGCCTATGTAAAACTAAGTGACCCCCTGTGCGGGGTCAATTTTGACCCGAGGGTCATAATTTGAACAATCTTGGTAGAGGTCAACTAGACAATGCTACATGCCAAATATCTTAGCTCTAGGCCTTGTGGTTTCAGAGAAGAAGATTTTGAAAGTTTTTCCTATATATGCCTATGTGAAACTAAGTGACGCCCTGTGCGGGGTCAATTTCGATCCAGGGCTAATAATTTGAACAATCTTGGTAGAGGTCCACTAGCCAATGCTACATGCTAAATATCTTAGCTCTAGGCCTTTTGGTTTCAGAGAAGAAGATTTTTAAAGTTTTTCCTATATATTCCTATGCAAAACTAAGTGACCCCCGGTGCAGGGTCAATTTTGACCCGAGGGTCATAATTTGAACAATCTTGGTAGAGGTCCACTAGGCAATGCTACATGCCAAATATCTAAGCTCTAGGCCTTGTGGTTTCAGAGAAGAAGATTTTTAAAGTTTTTCCTATATATTCCTATGCAAAACTAAGTGACCCCCGGTGCGGGGTCAATTTTGACCCGAGGGTCATAATTTGAACAATCTTGGTAGAGGTCCACTAGCAATGCTACATGCCAAATATCTAAGCTCTAGGCCTTGTGGTTTCAGAGAAGAAGATTTTTAAAGTTTTTCCTATTTGTTGCCATAGCAACCAGAGTTCTGCATGGAATGGAATTCTTTGAACAACTTTGATAGAGCTTCATGCAAGGTACATCCCTGCAAAGTCTCATCAACATTGGCCCTGTGGTTTCAGAGGAGATGTCGTTTGAAGGAAATGGTGGACGGACGGACGTACGGACGGACGGACGGAATGCGATCCTAATAGCTCACTCTGGCACTTTGTGCCAGGTGAGCTAAAAAGTTAGAAATCTATCTAAAATAGATCACAGTTTCAACAGAGTTGTATAGGAAATTGGTCATGAATTGATACAAATCAGTAGAGAACTGTTTGCTGGAACGATTACATTACAGCTGTATTACTCTGAGGCAAAATAATATAATTATTTTTGCCAACAGAACTGATCTATTACTAGTAATATTAAAATTTAAAGGTCGGACATGTCTGAATTAAATGATAAACACAACTATAATGTGGAGATGTGAAGGCAACTTCATGCCTCTTACAGGGCTTTTATGCCATCCATAGTAGGGTCCGTTTACAGGTGTTTTCCCCTTAAAAATTTCTTTCAAATCATGAAGTTTTCTACCTAGAATTTTAATTGTTGGTATCAGTCTAATATCCCAATTATTAAATTATTTGCATTTTGGAATTATTACAGGTTAAAAAGTGGGACCATGTTAAGGTTATAAAGTAGGAGGGTGTCAGTGTTTTCGGCTAACTGTAGTTTCGGCTAACTTAATTTATATAGTAAACATGAAGTCTTTTCGGCTAACTCAATTATAGTAACACAATAGATCAAAAGAGGGGCAATCAGTTGGTGTTATCAGAGGTGTTAATTAGGTTCAAACATCGTAAGCATGTGTGAAGTTTTATTTGATCGAAATGATATATTTCAGATTTAAAGATGTAATTGAAATACAATAGTTTATTAAATTAAATAGAGATATGAGAGACGAACGCAAATAATTACTTTGTCTTCGCATTACCCATTTCTTATAACTTTAACAGATTAAATACGGACAATTTTATCTTTTTAAATATCATACTTTGATATCAATTTCTTTATCCTCAATACATCGTAAATTTTCATATTTTCATATTTAAATTTTATGTTGAATAATGTTGCGGAGCGGATCTGGGATTCTACGTGCTCGTACCTCTCCTTCGTGGAGAGGCTGAGACCGTGGATCTCCAGATCCGTCTTGTATCTGAGAATTTGTTAACAAGAATACACTGGAAGAAGTATGCTTCCCTTCACGGCGTCTGTTTGATCTTTGTGATGATTATGAAGAAGGCAAAATAACCACATCACAGCTTCTGAGGAAATGTAGCAAGATCGCTGGTTTGGGACCATCTACAACACACGACGCCATACACGAAGACTCATAAATATACTGAACAAAAAGACTGCAATGTGTGAGTGTAAATATTGATGAAATTGGTGAATAAATGAATAATGTTTGAGTTTATTTATGTTGATATTGTCGTATATTTGTGAAATAAATATTGAAATGTGTGTGTTTATTTATGTAAATATTGAATTCAAATTGGTATATAAATGAATATTATGTGAGTTTATTTATGTCGTAACTGTTTTGTATGTATTTTGTATGTCTTTGATTGATGATAATTTATTTCAGGAATGAAAAGTATAAATGTGCTATGTGTAAAATAAATGTGCTTTATATTGTCGTAATTGGCGAGTGGTGTTAGCATGGTGTAAATGAATATTGTGTGAGTTTATTTATGTTAATATTGATATATTGTCGTATATTTTGTGAAATAAATATTGAATTGTGTGAGTTTATTTATGTAAATATTGATTTTGAAATTGGCGAATAAATGGATAAAGTGTGAGTTTATTTCTGTTGACATATTGTCGTATATTTTGAAATGTGTGAGTTTATTTATGTAAATATTGAATTCAAATTGGTGAATAAATAAATTTTGTGTGAGTTTATTTATGTCTTTTGCATGTCTTTGATTAATAAATAATTTGTTTCAGGAATAAAAAATATAAATGTACTATGTGTAAAATAAATTTGCTTGATATGAACTTCATATTAGTTATTAAATATATAATAAAATATTGCAACATGTTAAACACTTATCTTATATGAACAAACATTTTAATTGACATACCATTCGCACCTAATTGACAACTCTAATAACTCCTTTGATAGCACTTCTATTGTGTTACTATAATTGAGTTAGCCGAAAAGACTTCATGTTTACTATATAAATTAAGTTAGCCGAAACTACAGTTAGCCGAAAACACTAGAATTCAAAGTAGGACGCCAAACATCTAAAATACAGTTATCTCCCTTCCTGATAAGAGCTATGTTGCAGCAACAAGAGGCGTTTCAATAGAAGTACTTAAATATTTTGTCTGTTAATACCTTAGAATTGTCTTGTAGATATTTTTATACTGTCCATTACACATTAAAATATTCATTGTTATAATTTACAAAACAAGTTTGTTCACGAAAAAAAGTCAGGAGCTAAAGTCAAGGAAATTTTCGTGTTCACGATCGCTTGAACGGAATACAAGTACCTTTTCAACGATGCCAAGGTCTCCTTTAGAAAGCACATCTTTGGCAATCTTCGCTGCTCTGTAAGAAACTGCCACTGAGGAAGACACAATCCTCATCAACAACGGTACCGTTTCTGCGACCGCCATGTTTGTTTGTGTTTGCCAAAAAAAAAATGTCGTAAATATGCTAAACTGAAAAAAAATAGTGTTTATTATTTCTGTCTCAACAATCATTAAAATTCTCATCATAGAAATGACATTATTGCTTTACCTATATTGTGTTTCAATTAAGCAACTGTTGGACAGATTAATATATGTCGTAAAACTACCTATATGCACGTACTATGGAGCGGACAAGCTTAAGTCCGAAGTTTTCTATCTATCTATCTTGTTATACTGCCTCACACCTCTCACGAGTATTATGGGCAGGGTGCACGCCGGGTGTTCGTCAACTAAATGGACTAAATACAACCAGGAATCTAAATATACATACTTCTATGTTCCTGTTATAGACAATGTTTATTTCCTCAAGGTATAGTATTATAGGTCTATGTGCCTTGAGTAAATAAACACCAAACGACAGTTAGCAGTAAAACGTAGATGTTACAAACAATACTATCTGTCAACTGTACTGTATGTTATTCATTATCTTTGATGTATAAAAATATAATGTAAATTTGCATGCTGTTCATTCTCTAAAATAATGCTTTAGACATCGTTATGAATGAAAATTACTGAATTAACGACTGCTAACCTACTAAATGGACTTTATATTTAATCAGTAATCGCTACTTAATTACGTTAATATTCATTCTAATATGCCTATGGTATATTTCTATAGTCAACTCGAGTGCATTAATATGATAAAAGCACTCGGAAAAGAAGGCGGAGTTTCGGACATGGAAGTAGCTCCTTCCGACTTTTCTAATTTACTCCCGCGCAGAAAATAAAATATAGAAATAGAAATAATATCTGTATAAATACATCAGTCGCATGAAGTAGTTGTGTTTAAGAACCTAAATATCATTTTTGATTGCGTCAAGTAAGCCTTAGAATACCTTCAACTTGTTTTCCTTTAAAAAGGCTAAGAAAATTCAGGATTAACGTCATACAATGTTTTGATTCCGGGAGACAAACAATAAAACCTATGGTATATTTCTATTGTTCATTCGAGTGCATTAATATGATAAAAGCACTCAGAAAAGAAGGCGGAGTTTCGGACATGGAAGTAGCTCCTTCCGACTTTTCTATTTTTTCCCGCGCCGAAAATAAAATATAGAAATAGAAATAATATCTGTATAAATACATCAGTCGCATGAAATAGTTGTGTTTAAGAACCTAAATATCATTTTTGATTGCGTCAAGTAAGCCTTAGAATACCTTCACCTTGTTTTCCTTTAAAAAAGGCTATGAAAATTCAGGATTAACCTCATACAATGTTTTGATTCCGGGAGACAAAACAATAAATGAGAACGCTGACGTTAAAACGTTGTACCGTTCAGATTAACGGTTCGCTTTTAAATCGCTTGTCTGCTTTGTTAGGTTCTGAATCTGACGTCTTGTTGTTGTGTTGGTGGTGTGCACTTCTGGGTGCTGTGGGGCTCGTTTGGGGAGGCTACGTTTTTGGTACATGGCATTCCCTGTTTGATATTATTTTTGTTTTTCTGCATAATGTTACAATCGGATATTTTTTTAATTTCATATATTGGATGATTAAACAAAAATAAGTTTGTATAATATAGTTATGTATGATATATTGACTGGTTGCCCAAATAGGGGAGTGAATTCGAACAGCCACTATTTATGCTATTTTACACATTACCGCCGAACTGAAAAAGGGCCGTAGTAGTTACGATAGTTTTCATAAATTTTTTTTAAAAAAAAATATTTTTTTTTTTTTTTTTTTTTTTTTTTTTTTTTTTTTTTTTTTTTTTTTTTTTTTTTTTTTTTTTTTTTTTTGGTTTTTTTTTTGTTTTTTTTTTTTCCCGGCCCTTTTTTCCCCGGGAGTTTTTTTTTTTTTGTAAAACCACCTAAAATCGGCTTAAATATAGAATTGTGTAAGATAAGTCTATTGGTCATTGATTGGTATATCGGTATACGTAGATTAAAGTATCTCGTAATAATTCTGGCTTTTGCCTCGTGAATTATTCCGCCAGGCACGTCACCTCCGAGGAATGCTTCAATTTTGATAAAGCACTCCAAGGTCTTTCAACTATTTGAAAGACCTTGAGCACTCCAAGCCATAGATTATTTCTTAATTAGTGTTCGTGTTAAATGAATTAATGTAAACAAATGGCTGTATTAAGTTGCAGTTAATATTCTGAAATAATTCTGCAACAAGCAATTATCAATGAAAATTACTGTATTATTTATACTAATTTGTATACTCTCGGTTGCGAAACAAGTTCTTACAACTTATATTAATCACACTTGAGACTCATTCCAGCTGGAATCAACCAATCTCGAAGAAAGAGAGAGGGGCGGATGTGGAATTATCTGTGTCTTGCCTAGGAACACTACCACTACTTTGGCGGAATCCTCCAGTCCTGCGACAAACGCGCTACCCCCCGTTCCCGAATAAATGTCTGCAACAAGGATTTTTATCTCCAATATATACTTTTATATCGGCATGCAGTTCATTCCCTAAATTAACGATTTTACTTAAATCTTGTCTACGAAATGGAGATTCGACTTAAGCAAACCACTCAGAATGTGTAAATAGTCATATAAATATTCATGATATATGCAGTAATGCTAATTAATCATATTTGCTTCTTTTGACTTTTCTGTTTTCTTATTTCATTTTTGGAAATGCAAGTTTTGGAAAATTGAAACCATACGAAACAAGGATGTGTCTTGATGATTAATTGCATAACAAACAATTATGTGAGGAAAACGCTTAATCAAAATATATGATGATAGTTCTGCATGTGTGCTGATAACAATGTCAAACGTGTTACGATCAGCAATTGATTAATGTACATGTTATTCTTTAATAAAATAAACATTTCATTTAATGTTCGTTCGCACGTTTAACTGACAAACATAATCTTTATTTCACCTGAGTATATGAATACAGTATGGGTAGTTTCTATAATACTGAAGCAATACCATTAGTGCTTCCAGTGGTGATCACGTTACAGCTTTCGATAGTGTTAATATAAATGTGTAAGCCGTTCGAGGGAATTCTACAAACATGTTACCATTGAAATTGTTTCGTATGCAAATTAACATAAACATCTTGCATCTTTTTCAAAATCAATCTGGATGTTAAAATCATAAAATACTGATGTATTCAGATAAAAGACTGAAAAAGTCCATTTCGTAGAAGCTGTTTTCTTTTCGCAGGCACTTATTCAGTAACTTTTATTTGTAACCGCTATTTAAAATATTACTTCGAAGAATGAATTAGATGGCAATATAGTACACGAAATATTATAGATAATAACGTATTAAAGTAGCTGTTACTAAATAAAAAGTCTATTTCGTAGACAAGATCTGCTTTTCGCCATTTCGCTCCATGAATCTACAGTACATTGTACGTGCGAACGATCGTAACGATTTTAAAACCACCAAGACTGGAATATGGACCCGTTGACGTTTGACTTACACGTCTGAATTATGTGGCAAGCATTTTCTACTGCTCCGTTAAATAAGACAATTAACAATCTTCATGTTCTACTCTTCATTTTCGAAATGAACTTCAGCTAGAACACAGTAAAATTTACAAACTTAACTTCTGTTCATTGTTTTATTGGTAATTCGCTTCGTTAAAGTTCTCATAATCATAAAATGTTAACAATGAGCTGAGCATAATGTCACACTTCGACGCGCTGATAATCATATTTCATGACGTAAGACATGTCATAGTTTTACATATAGAATCTGACATTAAACGCGTTTAAATATTGTCTCCGCATCTGGTATCTATAGAATATAATAAGTAACTTACCAAGTTCAGCAGCTAGCTGTTTCTGTATAAACAGCAATTCCAAAATGATAAATTCCCTTAAATCATTACAGCTTGTTATACTATTTTCAGAGTGCAAAGGTTATTAAGTGGGACATTTTAATATCTAGTTACTACCTTGCTGAAAAAGTGGGACAGGTTTTAAAATATTATCATACCCACATCAAATCTAAACTGAAGGGATCAAATGAGGTTTGGTTTCTTAGCAAATGTCTGTAATTCGGCTTACTTTTGGTAATTTATTATTATGATTGGCAAACAACGTAATAACTGAGATAGACATGCACGTTTATAGCATTGAAAATTTCGTTTTGACGCATATCTGTCTTTACATTTGAATGAATTAAATTATTTATCCGAGAGTAAATCCAACTTTCATTTGGACCTTAAGCTAAGATTTGGTGAAATAAACTATCAAAAGGCTTGGTAAGAAGTATTTAATTCATAGTGTTTGCTCCTTTCCATCCCTCTGTCACTCCGTCTGTCCGTACGTCCGTCCGCACTTCGTGTTCGAGCTGTAACTTCTATATGCATTTTCAAAATACCACACCCATTGATCTACATTGAAGGTCAATGTCACACTTTGGGCTCAAAACATGTAATGTTGGGTTATAAACCAGTACTTTTTTTGGGGGTGGGTGGTGTGTGGTTTTTTGTGTTTTTTTTTGGGGGGCCCTTCTTTGTTGTTGGGGGGTTTTTTTGGGGGGTGGTTTTTGTCGTGGCGTTCCCTGATTTTTGGGTGTTTGTAACTTCTACATCCATACGCTGAGTTTCAAATAATTTCAAACGATTGTTGCTCATAGTCATACCCCATTGGCGAATCATTCACCACCCACAGGGAGCTACCTTGAAGGTCAATGTCACACTAATGGCTCCAACCTTTCATGCAGGGTACAAAGTTTAGGATCGATGATTGTTCGTCCGTCCGCCGTCTGTCATATTTTTGCTTTAAACGACATCTCCTCTGGAACCACTGGGCCGATGTCGATGACACTTGCATAAAGCTCTATCAAAGATGTTCAAAGAATTCCATTCTATGGAGAACTTTTGTTGCTATGACAACAAATAGGAAATTTTAAAAATCTTCTTACCTGAAACCACAGTCATAGAGCTTAGATATGTAGCATATAGCAGTGCCTAGTAGTTCAAAGAGTGTTTAAATTATGACCCCCGGGTTTATTTTACGAATGCTTATATAGGAAAAACTTTTAAAATCTTCTCAAAAACCACATGACCTAGAGCTTAGATATTTGGCATGTAGCATTGCCTCGTGGACCACGGCCCCCGGGTCAAAATTGACCCCGCCCATGGGTCACTTGATTTTACATAGTTTTCTATAGGAAAAATCTTCTTCTCCAAAACCACAAGGCCTAGATAGTTAGTAGACAGTCTTGTTTAGTAGATTTCTACCAAGTTTGTTAAAATCTTGTTCCTTGGGTCAAAATTGTCCCCGAACAGGGTTCACTTGTTTTATATTGACATGTATAGGAAAAACTTTAAAATTCTTCTCTGAAACCACAAGGCCTAGAGCTGATATACTTAGTGTGTATCATTGCATAGTGGACCTCTATCAAGGTTTTTCAAATCATGCTCCTTGGGTCAAAATTTACCCTGACCGGGGGTCACTTTATATAGGAAAAACTTTTTTAAAATCTTCTCCTGCAAAACCATAACGGCTAGAGTTTAGATGTGTCGGATAAAGTATTGTCTAGTGTGTTCAAAGTGTGCTCCTGGGGTCAATATTGGCCCTGCCTAGGAGTTACTTGTTTTACATAGATCTATATAGGAAAACCTGGAGCCTTTTCTACTGACTATTTACCAATTTGGTTCAAATCGTGCCCCTGTGGTCAAAATTGGACACGCCCACCGGGTTGGGGTTTCCTTGTCTGTATACAGAGTTTTAGACAAATCTAGCTTCCAGTGATTTCCTATAGCAATCAGCGGCACGCACACCTAGCAACCACTGATTTCCCTTCCAACCAGTGACTTCCTTAGCAACCACTGACATCCCTAGAAACACGGATTTCCCCTTTGAACAAGTGATTTCCTAAACAACCAGTGACTGCCCCTAGCAACAAGTAATTTCCTCTTGGAACAAGTGACTCCATAAGCAACAAATGGCTTCCTTAGCAAGAACTTAGTCCCCAACAACCAATGACCTCACCTAGCAAACAGTGTCTTTCCCAAGCAACCGTTGGCTTTCTTAGCAACTTCTGACTCCCTAAAGCAACAAGTGACTTCCTTAGGTAATCATGTGAGCGATATAGGGCCAACTAGGCCCTCTTGTTAATGTCTATAGTTCCGGCTGACCTTAGGATTTCTCCTCAGGTGAAACTGCCAAGACTCTTGACAGGCGTATGTTGAAGAGACATATGCAGATACAATGGAATCCGGGTACCAGCCCTAGCTCTTTAATGAATACACCCTTGGTTCTTTTACGACCCCGATGTAAAGTTCCGATACACGCGAGATTATTTCTTGGTTTCTAACGAATTCATTTCTATACGGGTGAGAAACACTGAAAAGTGTTTCTGACATTTCCATTACCTCGGTCGCGATTCGAAAAGGGGACTTCCGGAGTGGTAGTCTGGAGTATTAACCACTCGACCACCGCCCAACTCCCACTAGACTATATCTTCCTAATCCTGTGAAGGAATTCTATGAATTTTGGGTCCTTATCTTGATAACAAATGTCAAGGTTGGTTACTCGTGTGATCAAAAATAATGTTACTATATCCTTTAAACTCTTGAAGGATATTCATTAAATTGTGCGCATACGCTCATTTCATCGCGTCATATGCGGTTCGGGACGATACTCCACCTTTTTTTATTGATACCTTCTTAAAAGACCATCAAATGTCATATGTGACAAATTCCAGCTGACGCTTTAACACTTGTTCTACTGGAAGGGTTAATGATTAGAATTGTGAGATTTATGCGGGTTGGCCAAAAATGGTAACGTTTTCGGAAATGTTCAGTCGCTGTTTCAAAATGGGTTGCATTTAGGCCATGAAGTAAACTTTTGGAACTGAATCTGAAACTTGGTCGAGGTTTTGATGTTTAAGGAGTTTAAAGGAACTAACAAACGACCCAAAACTTTCAAGCAAAATACTCTTTATAAATTAAAATTTCACTGCATTGTCCTGTATATCATATTAAGAAAAGTTCAATCACTCGCCAGTTTTAAACCAACAAAAATAAGAAGAGGGGTTTCAAAAAAGCCTGTGTCCCGGTTTTCCAACTGCAATGCGTGCGTAAGACAGGAACCTCACCCTTTCTGCCTAAGTTTAAACGGTTAATAGTTTCTTTTGATACCGTTGATAAAGAAATGACGTTATCACTAGTTCCTCTATTTGAGGTCACTGTCGCTGGAACTCGAACTACTTAATGCAGACTATTTTACTGGATGTAGGCCTTCTTGTAAACAAAGACTTTACCAGGTTGAAATTACAAAATGCTCTTAAATGTTTCTAGAGGCCGTCCTATTTCTAATTTTTGAGACAGTGGGTTACAACTCAGTTATACTTAGATATTAAAAAAGAGCGAGATTCCCGTCATGCAGGCAGCTGGGAAGCTCTGACACGATTTATTTAAACCCGTCTACCCACATCCGTTGGTTTAAAGCATGATGAAGTTGGCCTCTGTGGTGCGGATCAGTGGTCCAGTCGCGCTGGACTTATAATCCAGGGATAGCAGGCTCGACCCCCCGCTCCTCCAGTATGATAACTAATAGTCTTTAGGATGAGGCCTAAAACCTAGGTCCGATGTGTCGGCTGTGCACACCGGGAATGTTGAAGAACCAAACGGTATCTTTGGAACAGGACGCGTTCTGTATCTTGCAATATCCCCTGAAACCTAAAATAATTTATCTGTTCTGGGGGGGGGGTTTTTTTTTTTTTTTTTTAAAAAAAAAAAAATTTTAAAAGGGGGGGGGTTGGGGGGGGGGGGGGGGGGGGGGGGGGAAAATAAAAAAAAAAAAATAAGGGGGGGGGGGGGGGGGGGGGGTTATTTTTTTAAAAAAAATTTTTTTTTGGGGGGAAGTTTTTTGATTTTTATGGGGGGGGGGGGTCTAAATTTAGTACTGGTTTTTCCCAGGGACGAGCCCGTTGAAAACTCTACGTACTTACTTTACTATTACAAAACATGGTGATGGGCTATGACTAAACACCCATCACCGGGAAAAAAAAAAAAAAAAAAAAAAAAAAACCCCGGGGGGGAAAATTCTTGGGGCAATTCAGAAAATTCCGTTTTGTTTTTTTGTTGAAGTTTTGGTTTTATGACTAAATACCGAACATGTACCCACGATGGTTCGCGACAAGTTTTTTTTTGGTATGGCTTTTTTGGGGGGGGGGGTTTTTCGCCTAAAAACCCGAAAAAAGGTGTGTTTTGGGAGAATAGGGGGTAACATACCGAACATGAGTGATAATTTTTTATTGAAGTGAAATATTATGTTTTTTATGTTAAAATTGATTAGAAACACTTAAATGCGTGTGCACATAAAAAGTTATTATATTCAAGCACATTAAAGCCTTTAATTCATACAATTTCAAAACGCGTGTCCTGACATTTGTTTCTCAATCAAGAAGGTGGTAAAATGTCCGGTCTACTTTAAAGACCTCGGCAAGCGGGATTAGTGCCTGATTAAGAAAGGTGTTATAATCCAATTAGCGCTAACAATTGCAAAGGATAATTGGGTTAAACAAAATCAAGAATGGAAACTTTGGCATTGTTTTTCTTTTAATATTATAATGTTATTAATCAAGTAATTTCATATTGGCCTTGTTATTTGTCCGAGGGTGGTCGTATTGGCCCAAGACCAAGGCGGGGGGGGGGGGGGGGGGGGGGGGGGGGGAGGTTTTTTTTTTTTTTTTTTTTTTTTTTTTTTTTTTTTTTTTTTTTTTTTTTTTTTTTTTTTTAAAAAAAAAAAATAAATTTATTTTTTTTTTTTTTGGGGGGGGGGGGGGTTTTTTGGGGGGGGGGGGGTTTTTAAAAAAAAGGGGGGGTTGTTTTTTTTTTTTTTTTTTTTAACGGGGGGGGGGTTTTTTTTTTTTTTTTAATTAGGTGGGTGTGTTTTTTTTTTTTTTTTTTTTTTTTTTTTTTTTTTACACAAATAAAAAGAAATAAGTGTAAATACAGGATGGGGATGAAAAAATGAAAATCAACTTTTCTCGAATTGCACTTCAAAACTGCTATAGATGGATAAAAATGGTACAACTAAGAAAATGAATACCCACAACCCTATGTTTCAAAAATAAAAATTTTACAGTCATTTTTCGATTTTTATGTGACGTAATTTATTATGTGAGATAAGATTTTCCATCACTGCTAAAAATAGAGATTTTTCTGTCCGGTGAGTGAGAAATAAATGTTCTTGTAACAATAACAATTTTATTTGTATTTAACTTAGTAAAATAAGATATCATTAGGAGTCTAGAAAAAGTCTGCATATCAACTGAAACAAAACAAAATGGCGTCGTTTAAAAATCTAACGGAAGTGACTTCTCCGTATTGGCCCTCTCTTTTAAACCAAACAGAATGCTTGAATTCCATATTGGCCCTGTTTTCTCGTATTGGCCCTGCTTTTCTCATATTGGCTCAGTTATGCTTTGTATTAGCTCTACCTGTTTCATATCATGTGCGCAATTGATCAAATACAGTGGGTAATATTGTAAAGTTGAATAATAAAATATTATAGTGTATTGAACAATTCTCATTCGGTATCAAATCATTATTTGTACGTGTTTTATAATTTTCATGTCACAATTCATGTATCTGTTCGCAAATCATGAATATACAGTAAAATCATGTACGCTTGCTCCTTTTTTTCTATCTGTAATAAATTTGCCAGCAACTGGCCATACTTACATGTATTAACCATACTCCTGTTCGGTATTTTCATCTTCGTCCACAAACATGAATCGCCCGAATACTTGTAAATGTGGTAAAATCTTTATAGTAGCACTCTAACGAACATGAAACAGATGCGATTCACGGGTTTTGAAATTGTATAAACTAAAGCTTTAATTTTCTCGAACATAGTATATGTTTGGATTTATAATCAATTTTAAGAAATTTCTAAAATAATTTTCTACAATAAAGCATATAATACCTTTTAGGTGTGCACACGTATTTTTGTATTTATAATTCATTTTAAGAATAAAAAATTAAGATTTTTTTACAATAAATTAATAAACATTCATGTTCGGTATTTTCCATTCATGTTCACGAACATGAGTCAGGACACGCGTTTTGAAATTGTATGAATTAAAGGCTTTAATGTGCTTGAATATAATAACTTTTTATGTGCACACGCATTTAAGTGTTTCTAATCAATTTTAACATTAAAAACATAATATTTCACTTCAATAAAAAAATTATAACTCATGTTCGGTATTTAACCCTCATGTTCGCGAACATGACTCATGTTCGGTGTTTAGTCATACCCATAAATCACTACACCTTTTCAATTTCCAGAAATATTCCTAGATCGGTACCCTCAACTATATTAGTTGTGTGAAGTGAAACACACAACTGTTAGTTGTGGCTTTTGAAATATCTTTCTGACGGCAATCGTACATCTCGGACGCTACAACGATTGCCGGTGTACGTGTCAAAAATAATTCAAAAAGTAGTCTGAATTTCCGGTTTGTCATTTCCGGAAAGTTTGACACGCAGAAATGTTACATTTATTGTTTTGAGCGGCACAAGTGATTTGTGAAAATGGATAAACACTTAAATTAATCTAGATTATGTGGTCCATATTTTCGCGGGATCCTGCCAAGGATTTTCCATATGTCATCGGCGAGAAAGTCCCTGGAATTGAGGAGAAGTCAGTTTGGTCCCTGCATCAAGGGAAGAAAAAGGTTAATTATATATAACTATAGGGGATACTTATCAACGAGCAAAGCCAAATACATTAACTACAGTCTAACAAAAAAAAATCACATATCATAAAACAACCTTCTGTATAATGGTACGATGACATTCACTAAACAACGCTAATATAACTATAGGTGCCACCTATCCACGGGAAAAACTAAATACATTAATTAATTTGTAACTGTTATCATAATAAGTAATACAAAACAAAAATGTACACCACATTTACTACAGTCTAACCAAAGAAACATTACAAAAAAAATATAACACGAATCATACTGTAATACAACTTTCCGTATAATGGTACGATGACGTCCATTAAACAACGCTTCGGTTCGTGGTCAGTAGACGCTTTTTGAATAACGCAACGTAACGATTACCTCCCCTTACAGCGCGGGAGCTGCGTCAATTCAGCGTTCCTGACAACATTGGGAAAATTCTTTTATATATAATTAATCTCTTTTAAAAAGTTATAAAAAATCGTTAAGTTTAACAACCAGTAATTAGCTGGTTGTTGAAGAATGAAAACAGGGGGAAGAGTTGTTTTCGGAAATGTTTTAGTCATTACCACCGGAAGTCGAAATCCAAAATGGCTCCTGTAACGGAGAACCTAAATTCAACTTGGACGTATATATATACAGGAACCGTATATAACGGGACGTGAAACTAGCTTCTAGTCTGAAAAAGCTGTCGTCCAATCAGAACACGATGACGTAAAATGGCGGCCATGACGGATCGCGTGTAGAATAATTGTCATTAAAATCTTTATATTTCAGTTGTTTCAATGTATTTTCGCTATTTTAAGAATTGGGAGAATAAACTGTAAGTATCCTTTTATTGCTTTGTACCTACTTCAACCGTAATCGCTCTATGAATGGTCTTTGAAAAACGTATGAAAACTAACCTATAAATGGTCGGTAATCGAAACACGAGGGTTAAACTGTTGTGAATGGTAATTTGAGCGATGAATGTTATAGATGAAATTGATTAATTTTTGATTATCTAATGGATTTTTATTCATCTTTTAACTCTGAATTACCAAAAAATGTGCATCATTAGTAGTCTGTTTCACTAGAAATTGATTTAAAAGCTTCTGGTATTTGAGGGTTTTTGAGAAATTAAAGATGGCGTCTTAGGGTTAAACTGTTGTGAATGGTAATTTTAGCGATGGATGTTATAGATGAAATCGCTTAAATTTTGATTATCTATTGGATTTTTATTCATCTTTTAACTCTGAATTAACAAAAAATGTGCATCATTAGTAGTCTGTTTCACTAGAAATTGATTTAAACGATTCTGGTATTTGAGGTTATTTTTGGTGTAAATAGAGTAAACAAAGATGGCGTCTTAGAATTTAGTGGCATATTTAAATGTCCGTAAAAGTGTTTACGAGTTTTAAAAAAATAGTTAAAATTAATTTTTATGATAACTTTGATAACCAAAGTTCGAAATGAAAGGCCTCTTTTATTCATATTGGATGTTTCTCTGAACAAAAACTTTGTTAAAATTTCTTGTTTTTTTTATGTCAAGTTTTCTTTTTGTGATGTTATTTCTATCTTTTAAAAAAACTACTTAAATCATGTACTTTGCTTTTCTTTCAGCAGTTGTCATTACTTTTTGATACAATAATGGTTCTGAGGTTAACTGCAAAAAAATCTTCCACTTTATGACTACATTGCAAGTATTGCGAAGCTACACGTTGATAATCTCATACTCAAACAAGACATTTTCAAAAGTAGTACAAATATTTCAATTCATGTGTTGTTGATTTACTTACTTTCTTTTATTTTGTTTCAGGTAACTTCCAGTTTTAATTTACAAAAACAACGTGAGACGATAGACAACTCATCACGGGTCGCAAGAAAAAGTCAAAACTGTTCGAAGAAAGAGACCAATATTTTATTTCTGATATAGTGTTTGATTGGAAATAACAACTTTTAACACTCCCATCAAAGTATTAAACCAATCAATGTTAAGTTTTACACATTATGCTAATTATGTCAAGGGTCAAGTGTTTTATTACCATGTTACATAACCTTGTTGATTAGACAATGGTCTTATCAGCAGGGGTGTGATATATGTCTTTTTGAAGATCAATAGTTCACTCTGTATGGGATTAGACCTCCTGTGGTTTTGGAGGTTTCAGTTGTCTTTAATAAAGATGTACTAATCGGGTAATCGATCTTAAAAGACTGATTTAATAAATTTTGGCAACTAATTTGCGTCAACGTCAATTGCAGAAAAGTAGCCCTTGGAAATTATATTTCTAATAATTTTGAATATTTGAAAGCAGAAATTAAGGAAATTATCATAAATGAAAAAATAGAAGAAATATAAATATATATTCGTATATGCCTCATCTGTTGCTATCGAAAGTAGAACAAATACCTGTCATATATATGCTTATTGAAAACCAGGAACCGTATATTAACAAATAAAAACTTGTTGCTTGATATGCTTGTTGACATTCTTTACTCCAAGAAAACAATGTAGTTCTCACAACGTTCTAGTATTCCGTGCAAACTTTTACTCCCCTGACACCAACTTCCGTGATCATAATGCTCCTTTCATGCTCAATCAAGTCTGAACATGAAAATTAATATGTACTTTTAATTCATTATTAAAATCACTTCTTTCTCACTTGCAGTGATTTCCCCGAGCAACTCGTCAAGATCAAGATCATTAAAATTAATAAAATCATCTTTTCCATAAGCCATATTAAAGAATTTACTTTAAATACCCGTTGAAATACGTATCGTTCAATAAAATTGAGAAATACCAGCGGTTTTGCAAAAATAATTGATAAATAATGTTTGTATAATTATTATTATTTGCAAACTGTAGAGAGATCAAAGTGATATAAATGAAAATACATATGAATTGCTGCTAATTAAAGTGTTTCAACAGATGTTTAACAATCGAGTAGGATAAATTATAATCTATTTTAACTATAAACACTGTTTTCAGTAAAATACTGGTAAAATTCCCATCTTTAGGGCTCATTTTTGTGACATTATTTACATTTTTTGGTTTCACAAAACGAAAACAAATCTATAAATGTATATCACTAAATATTGAAATTTTAAACTTCGTTTATTAATATATAATATAGCGATGCTAGAGTGAAACAGGCAAAAAATATGATATTGGATACGACTCGCTCTTATCGGCGCGCGTTATCAGTGGACGACAGCATAAAATCGATACTACATAGGTAGATAAGCGAGTTTCATATCCCGGTTATATAGTATTCCTGATATATATTGAAATTATTGTAAATTCATTTTACACTTAATTCATCAATAATTTTTAATTAACGTGTAACTTAAGGATGGGAAAAAACCGGTTTTTCCCGTATTAACAGGCTGAGAATATCTCCCGATCGGGGTAAATACCCCGAATGAGCTATAATAGCCCGATAGGGCTAAAACATAAACAATAGAAAAGTACAAATTTTTAAATAACTTTTTTGCTAGGAAAAAGCGCAAGTTAATTTTGTCAGTGTATGTTTACAGGGCACTCGTTTGGCCCCATTCCCCTCCTAAAATATTGTTTTTTCCCCTTTCTAAGAAAAAAAATCCCCTCGAAAACAAAAATAAAATCGGAAGGAAAATCACGAAGTTACTCTTCGGCCGGACATAAGAACGAATAGTTTTGAGTACGAATCCAATTAAACATTCACGAGCCTTCTCCCTTGATTGACTGTCCAATGAATTTTCTCGTAACAAGTCGGTATAGATTCATTACAGGGTTCCCGCTGTCGGTCGCCAATGGCGCCAAATGCGACAAAAATAAATTCTGTCGCTAAATTCTTTCAGTTGGCGAATTTTAGTGGCGCCAACAAAATAATCTTGGCAATTCTGACGTGTCAATCAAAAATCGATTGTCGTCTGTTGGCTAGTTTATGGAAGAAGGCGGAGCTAATTAGATGCTATCTGATAACGCGCACGGTTCCGTCTCGGTCGTTATCAGAGGTGTTAATTGATAAACAATCATAAAACGAAATATAATAGATCTCGGCGAATTTATAATACGTTTGTAACACGGATTTAATTAGCGATGCTTGGTTGACACGACTCTGTGTATTGTTACTATGTAATTCACAGATTGCGCTCCGGGCAACATAACACAATTCTGTACCCGTTTTTCCGATAATCACATGTCGTAACAGACTTATAATTTCGGCATTGTTTTTTGGAGTCAGTAATTAAATTATTGACTTACATTGTGCATTTTCAAGTTGCAAATTTTGCTGGACGTAAATTTTTCCCCTACATGAATATATCTATTGGCAATCTACTCGGCACCTTCAAAACATTCAGTATTCGTTAATACTTATCAATACTTAGTTTAAACCTTTAAACATTCTTTGGACAAATTGTGTTCTATTTAAAAGTGTTTAAATCGCCAAAATCGAAGAAATATTAATGTACGAAAATAAGTTCACGGACACGCGAGGTCGCGAAACTATGTGTCAAACGGGGAATGCATAGTTACTTTCATTTTTGAATTCATGGTGATCCAGAACAGGAACAGAAAATTATGATATGCAGACTACAATTGACCAAGAGGGAACCCTGTTCATTCAGATTTTTCGGATATTGCCCTTAGCAGGTGAAAAATGTCACAAAATCAAATACATTACCGGCAAAAAATAACATCGAAAACAGCAGATAATTGTTAAAAAATAGACATCTCATTCAACAAAAAGTTTGCATGTGTCACTGAGATGTTTTAATTCATGAAAGAAAAAATAAATATAGTAGAACAACTTGCATAATCATTTGTTGTATTTGTCAGAAAACTATTATGTAGCTACATCTGTTGGAAAAATGATTGAAAACAGTATAAATAAGTGTGAATAGTAGTAATATTTATATGGCTAAAAATTCCCCTATTAGTCTTAAAACAACGAAAAATTCCCCTTCCAGAGGGTATGGGTACCTGTCCCCAAAAGTTGTCTAGTGCCCTGGTTTATATTATTGTAAGCAATAAGAATAAGCAAATTTCATGTCAATACCTTGTTGGTGAAATCTAAATTTGACTTTTTTACCAACTGAAAATTACTTAATACAAGTACATGCCCAAGAACCATAATTCTACCTTGTCTAATGATACCCCGCCAAATACTAAATTTTATTAAATCAGAAACTATACCATATCCATTCCTCTCACCTCAAATTTCTTGGTCATAGAAAGAACACTTGGCGGGGGGATGGCCTTGTCTAACATGTCTCTTGTTGAGATTATTGTTAATTCATTTGACATTCAATTCATAATTTATTTTTTACTGAAGTTTAACCTACAGGCTGGAAAAGTCTGCAAACACGCCCTTCTTGGCTTTTCCCGTAATAAGTTGCTCTTGTTGAATTATGAGTCATCTAGGCTTTCTAGCGCCGTAAGAAATGATTGTGGATGTCAGTCCAGAAATGTCAGACACACATACATGGTGATAGAGCAATGTATGCATGCTTTTTCATGTTGCGTCTTTCTTTTTCAGACAGGGGGTGATGCAGTGTCTGTGTTTGTCTTTGATGTTAAATCAAGTAGCGAATCACAGGTAAGACATTGTGCTATATATAACTTCATTCAAACAGCATCAGCGTACTTACTTTTCAGATCTTAAGGCAATAGATTTGTTTTGCTGCTTGCAAGTATTTCGAGGGCTTGGCGCAAAACTGGACCAACTCAGTTTTTGTAAATTTTTCAGGAGACACAAAAAACTGAATAAAATTCTTAAAATTATGATTACATGAATGAAAATTTACATTTTTGGTGTGAATCCTTACTAGATTTGGTAAATGATTTTATTTTTTAATTATTTTTAGTCTAATTATGGTTTTAGAAAGTTGGACTTATCTTGCACTGAGTTTTTCAGTGCAAAACAAGTCCATCTCAAGTTGGACCTATTATGCAACAAATAATTCAATGCAAAAAAAGTCCAACTTCAAATGGACTTGTTTTGCACTGAAAGTTAAAAGCAGATTAGGTCTAACTTGCACAAAAACAATCGTTTTGGAAAAACTGTTCCAAATTAATCAATTCTTACAGGTTTCATACTTTAAACTTTCAGTATGGACCAAATAATATTTTGTAACTGTTAACTGAAAATCATCTCCTTCTCTGCAAAAAAACAAAGATTAGACAATATCTTTAGCCAACCTCCAGATAAAATTTATTTCAAAGTTAACAGTTCAAAACTATTTAAAACCTGATCATTAAAAAATGATTATGAGTGAACATTAGCATGATCCCATTATATTTCGTCAAAGAATAATTCCTCTACATATATAATACACTTCAATAACAACTGCATGGATACAGAAAAGTCAGCTCATATACTCATGTAACTTAACAAAGTTAAACAAAGACAAAAACACTGTATATCAATAAATCTATGTTGATTAACATTTTTAACAAATGACCTGCGAAACTGTAACTAATTTACTATCAAACCCGTATCAAGACCATAAAAAAGTGGTTGTTCTTGAGAAGTGGGTAAATCTCATTGGAAAACATGTAGTAGATTTAGAACAAGAGGGTCAAGATGGCCTTATATCATTCACCTGTATATCAATTGCCAATAATACAAGGGGTCATGATTTTAACATAATTCGTAGAGGTCCACTACACAATGCTTAGTAACATTCCAAATATCTAAGCTCTGCCTGTGGGCCTTGTGGTTTTTTTAAGTTTTCCCTATACAAACCTGAGCAAAATCAAGTGACCCCCCTCCCGGAAAAGGTTAATTTTGACCTGGGGGTCGTGATATGAACAATCTTGGTAAAAGTCCACACAGCAATGCTACATGCTAAATATCTGCAGTGCTAGGCCTTGTGGTTTCAGAGAAGAAGACTTTTTAATTTTTTGCTATGCAGAATCAAGAGATGCCCCTGGGTTTGGTCAGTTTGACCCAGGGGTCATGTTTTAAACAAACATGGTAAAGGTCATCTAGACATGCCAAATATCTCAGCTCTAGGCCCTGTGGTTTCAGAGAAGAAGATTTTTAAAGCCTATGTAAAACCAAGTGACCCCTCGGGCAGGGTTAATTTTAACCCGGGGGTCATTATTTGAACAATCTGGGTACAGGACTGGTTCACTAGACAATGCAACATGCCAAATATTTAAGCTCTAGGCCTTGTGGTTTCAGAGAAATTTAAAAATTAAAAATTAAAAAAAATTTCCTATACTAAGCCTATGTAAAACAAAGTGACCCCTCCCAGGCGAGGTTAATTTTGATCCAGGGGTCATAATTTGTACAATCTTTGTAAAGGACTCCACTAAACACTATGCTACATGCTAAATATCTAAGCTCTAGGCTTTGTGCTTTCAGAGAAGATTTTTAAAAAGTTTTTCCTAATTTTATGCCATAGCAACCAGAGTTCAGCATGGAATAGATTTCTTTGAACAATTTTGGTAGAGCTTCATACAAGGAACATCCCTGCATAGTTTCATCAACATTTTCCCAGTAGTTTCAGAGGAGATGTTGGTTGAATAAAAATGTTGACGGCCGACGAACAACTGACAATCATCCATTAACCTGGCCAGGTTAGCTAACAAAAAGGGGTTTTAATAGCATGATGGCCTTTAACACTGGTTTGACTTTGATGCTTTTTTTCTACTGTGGTATCAAAGTGCAATATTTGCCTTTTTCAATATTTGCCTTGTTCAAATATAAGACGCGCCATGACATTTTTGGCTTTAATGAGGTGCAACGTCATTCGAGGACAGCGTTAATGCGACATCATTTTTATGCCCCCCACAAAGTGGGGTGCATATAGCGTTGCACTTGTCCGTCCGTCCGTCCGTCAGTCCGTCAGTCCGTCCGTCCGTCCGTCCGTACGTCCCGAAATCTTGTGAACGCAACTCCTCTTAAACCGGATGGCAGATTTTGCTTAAACTTCCAGGGATGAACAACCTTAATGTGTAGATGGTAGTAAAGGAAGGAATTTTCGCGGCGACCAAATTTAACAGAATTATGGCCCTTTGTTGATTTTTTCACTATATATCTTGTGAACGCAACTCCTCTTAAACCGGATGGCAGATTTTGCTTAAACTTCCAGGGATGAACAACCTTAATGTGTAGATGGTAGTAAAGAAAGGAATTTTTGCTGCGACCAAATTTAACAGAATTATGGCCCTTTGTTGATTTTTTCACTATATACTATGTAGAAATTTTGTGAACGCAACTCCTCTTAAACCGGATGGCAGATTTTGCTTAAACTTCCAGGGATGAACAACCTTAATGTGTAGATGGCAGTAAAGGAAGGAATTTTTGCTGCGGCCAAATTTAACAGAATTATGGCCCTTTGTTGATTTTTTCACTATATACCATATAGAAATTTTGTGAACGCAACTCCTCTTAAACTGGTTGGCAGATTTTGCTTAAACTTCCAGGGATGAACAACCTTAATGTGTAGATGGTAGTAAAGGAAGGAATTTTTGTTGCGACCAAATTTAACAGAATTATGGCCCTTTGTTAAGTTTTTCACTATATACCATATAGAAATATTGTGAACGCAACTCCTCTTAAACCGGATGGCAGATTTTGCTTAAACTTCCAGGGATGAACAGCTTTAATGTGTAGATGGTAGTAAAGGAAGAAATTTTTGTTGCGACCAAATTTAACAGAATTATGGCCCTTTGTTGATTTTTTCACTATATACCATATAAATTTGTTGCGACCAAATTTAACAGAATTATGGCCCTTTGTTGATTTTTTCACTATATACCATATAAATAATTGAACATATAAATTTTACATTTGTAATTTAATTTAACATGTACATAAGGTTACCTGTAGATCATTTTAGGTATATGTACAGAAATGAAACAGTGGAATGAAAAAGTTCCACATAAAAATCTTACATACAGATATGCTTGCTCTTGTTTATGAGCACATCTGCACAGTGGGGGCATCCGTGTCCTTTGGACACAATTCTAGTTTATGCTTCTTTTTGGCCCGATTTTTGTGTTAATAAATGAGGCAGTTAATCTGTGATTTACTGTTTGAAATTACAAATTCTTTTATGAATGCATTCACACATGTTAATGTGTCAGAATTTCAGAAAAATAACGAAATTAAAGAGGTAAAAAAAATGCCAAAATATAACGAATATTGATTTGGCTGCCCTAGTACAGTTATGTCTGACACCAAGATTTAATGTTTAGGATGTCATACCACTGTATAAAAATTTAACAACATTGTGCAATATTATTTACCAGGCACTCAATAGGTAGCAAGTATTTTGACCACACTTTATACGAGATTTTCAATATTCACTTTTAAAAAGGAATGCTTAAAAGTATTTTATATACATCAGTGCATGATAACATTTCTGGTTCTTCGCACTAATGTATTTAACTTTTATTTCCGCACGTAAGATACTAGGAAAGGTGGTCAGCCTTTGTGGTCTAGTGGTAAGAGCCGCTGACTTTAACTCATTATAACCTTACATAGATTGAGAGTCATGGGTTCGACCCTCGGGTACTGACCATGTTAGAAAGAATGTAGTACTGGTAATTAGTAAGGTATACTGCCCGCCTGTTAGAATGACCAAAATACGGCTGGAACGGGCGTATGTTCCTTCTTGAACTGTAATTCAGTTTATATCAAATTTAACTGTCATAGCAGCAAGATACTTCTACACTTAATTGTAAGAATAAGCTATTTAATCAGCAAAATTATGCAAAGAGAAAATGTAATAATAGTATGTAAGTCCCGTGTTTGAAACCAAGCCTTTGCACGAGGTGTTAATGTTGCAGTTTTGTGTCCCAATGTTTGATGTTACCGCACTTGATTTTACTTTCCACTTAGTGCGATCTTCAGAAATATCATCTTTATTTTTTTCATAAAACATCAAATACCTGTGTCACTGGTTCATAAGGTTGTTGGTAAAATATTATTGTCTCATTCAGTGTGTAGGAATTGAACCTGTGTCCAAATAGTAAATGACACAAAATCTAATGCTGTTTGCTCCCGATATTGAAAATATCCATGCCGCTAATTAAGAAGTGCAATGTAAAAGAATATGTATATTTCTAAAGTGTTCCTTGAATGCATTTAAAATGAATGTTTTGCACATGTACATATATAGAACATTTATTGCTCAATGCTTTCCTAACCA
Organism: Saxidomus purpurata; assembly: GCA_022818135.1. Classification (NCBI taxonomy): domain Eukaryota; kingdom Metazoa; phylum Mollusca; class Bivalvia; order Venerida; family Veneridae; genus Saxidomus; species Saxidomus purpurata. The sequence goes on along the minus strand of JAFMSR010000001.1, from coordinate 7,177,453 downwards.
CAGGTTCAATTCAGAATCAATTTTGCTTAATAAAAAACATCAAAGCGAGGACAAATCATTGATAAGCACTTATATTATAATTCTTGCGACAAACAAAGATATCTGTAATAAAATAACAAAGTTATGAAAATGTTACAACTTTTTATTATATTATAATACATACTCGGAGAATAGTAAATTCAAGTAACTCATGCAAAAGTTCTATAAAATTATATTTTATAAAACCTTTTATAAAATTACATGTACATTGTACAGTATGCATCAATTTTAAAGGAAAAATTTAATCCTTTACGCCACGTCACGTGGCAAGGTATTTGTCGCATCTTACATTCTTATGCCGCATGATGCCGCGTGGATTTATTGCTCCCGCTTTGTAAAACCTCTCACGCCATAGCGGCAAAAACAAAATCCACCTGTGCTGTACTGTATGTAAGATACTTTGTTTGCTTTCACCATACAATGTCGTATATTCAACATGAAGGTACTTTTTACCATAGCAAAACAAAAAAACAATTCTCTATCTACCAACTCATATTTTTCCCAGGCCGTAACAAGAAACAAACTTATTTTTTTAAGGCTATCTTATCAGAATTGTGCTAATACTAAGAATCCTTTGACTATTATAATATTTTTCCATTAGTTTGATGCAAAATAAGTCTATCTGAGATATTCAGTTGGGATTCATTAATAATTCCAGTGCAAAACAAGTCCAACTCAAGTTGGACCTCTTTTGCCTCAATGCAAACTGTTGTTTTGAGATGGACCTGTTTGTTTCTTAGCAACAGTTACATAAAAAGTAAAGAGTTAAGTCATTATTTTTGCACTGAATGTGTATCTTACTGAATACTGTTTAATTATGTAAAAAAGTGATTTTGTGAAAAATTTGACTTGGACCAGTTTTGCACCAAGCCCTCGATTTGCTCCCAAAACCTAGTGTTACAAGCTTTATCATTGGTATTTAAACTGGATGCCCATTTGCACTCACTACAAGGAGCTTTGATTTATTACTCTGGGTTATGAATTGCCCTCTTCTCTATCCAGTCAATCATTTTTCAGTGTTGCCACATCTAAATTTGATCATTTGAGAGATTTAGCAGTGCAGGTGTAGAAACAGGTAAACCAGACTGTGTTGACTAATTAAGACAGGAATTTATTGTATTTTTCAGACTGCACTTGCAAGATCATCCTTCAAAAGAATCAAAACACTGAGACATCCAAATATTCTCACCTTTCTGGATGGAATCGAGGTATGAATTGTTCTTTGACATCAGTGATGATATTATTTTCCTAGATAGATTTGAGGTACAATGTATAAAATAGTTTGTAACACCCATAGTTTTATTTGCTTTCTACATGTAGGTAGAAATTATATATGAAAAAGGTTTAAATGAAATGAAAATCTATTTGCAGACAGATAAAGTGATCTATATAGCCACAGAACCAGTCACACCGCTTGAGACATACATCGAGAACAACGATGCTTCACATAGACAAAATCAGCTCGCCATTTCATGGGGATTTCATAAAGTGACGGTATTCATTACGTGTTACAGATTTTTGTTCAAGAACTAAATGTTAGTCACATATTAAGATCATTTTATTAGGTAAATCACTAGCATATTAAAAGGTCAAATGTGGTCTCATAAAGTATGGGATTGTAGCCATTGAAATATTAAGCATGTTTCGATAAAAGGGGTTTAATATGAAGTACCTTTCATTTAGTTGTAAGTCTTCAATCTGGATGTTGGGTTCAGTGAAACTGTTGTCACATAGCACCTGAAAATAGAGGGTTTCCTGCTAATCAAGTCAGGGTGGGGATGATTCAGGGAACTATTCATCCTAATCAACAAGGTCTGTAAATTGAGATAACCTGTCGACTTAGACCAAATTTTAGGTTTTTCACGGGTGATCTTTGTACACAGGTTTGACTGTTTTTCCACACTGTGCCAGACTAGATCACTTAGTGAAGGCAGTCAGTACTGGGAGCTCAGCCTGGATGTTATGGGTTCAAACCTCATCAGTGTCTCAAATGCACATGATAATTATTCATGTACATGTACTTGTTTTTCATGGTAGCTGTAGGCTTTCTTGATAAAATGGCAAATCCTATACACAACCAAACTAATATGAAACTTACTGAGCACAATTTTTATATTCACATACCTGTGAGAAAAGCAGTTACATGAAGAATGTTTTTCTTATCTAAAAGCAGTTTCAAAAATGTAGGTATAGGCAAAGTATTGGCCATAACTCCAGGAAGTAGTCACCATGCATGCTTAAGACTATAAATAGGTTTTAAGTTAACTCTCATCAGGCAGTAAAACTGTCGTAAACCATCGAAATTAAAGCAATAACTATCACATTTTTTTAAAATGAGTACAGTCAAAGCTGTGTTAAAGACCACCCTGCGAATAAAGACCATCAGAGATATACCATGCACTATTCAAATATTTTGAAGATTCCTGTGAATAAAGACCACCTGTTTAGCTTCTTTCCAAGAGTGGTCTTTGTTCACAAGTTTGACTGTACATTAGAGGAACATGATATGTAAAAAAAAACATTTCACCAGAATTTTTGTCTTTTATTTTCCATTTTCAGAAAGGATTATCATTCTTGGTCAATGACTGTAACTTGATCCATAACAATGTGTGCATGTCCTCAGTATTTGTGGACCAGGCTGGGGAGTGGAAGTTGGGTGGCGTTGATTATTTATATCCCGCCACAGGCCCAGAATGTGTTCCGCCAGTTAAGATATTACCATATTTAGAAAGATACGACCCTCCGGAAAAGTCTGAATTACGCAGAGGAATCACAGGAGAAAAATGGCAAGACATAAACACCATTTTGCTTCGATTTAGTGAACACAATATGACCATTAAAAAAAGTCATTTCAGTAGTGGAAGATAAAATAGTGATAACTACTGCTTTAGAAAGGTGTAAATTAAATGTAAACCTGATTTTTTCCTTTTCACATAGTCAGTATGACTTTGGCAGGGGATCAAGCCAAGGATATTATGCATACAAAGTGGACATTTGGCCACTAGGTTGGTCAAAGTTATATTAAACAATTTTTATTAGAAATCCTAAAAAAAGTAGATAAAAACAGAATAGGATTATCAAACAAGAGCTTCCCTGTAGAGGTGTGATTTTGTTATTTTCAGGTCATCAGATATGTGGGGTCTGGGTTGTTTAATATGGGAAGTCTTCAATGGTCCCTTACCAAGAACTTCTGCTTTAAAAGCTTTTGGAAAGGTAAATTTGCACTTTGGTTTTAGAGATTAACAGGAATCAGAGTTACTACGATATAAGAATAATTTGGCCCATTTTTGGACTCTGCTCAACCTAACAAACATGCTCACAATGCATGAAGAGTATGCCAGTTCTTATCACTTGAAGAAGTTGTCGGTTTTCTGCAGAGAGATTCCTAGAGATGTTTCAGATCTGAAATTCAGCAGACAGCATCCTTCTTTTAACATTGTATGATCTTATAGCTGGACCTCAAAATCCCATTTGGCAGGAATCTTTAATCATATGAGATTTTGCAGGTACATGTACTTGAATTTTTATATTGAGAAAAAAAACAGTAAAATTTCTTACAGATACCAAAAAACCTGGTGCCAAACTATTGTGAACTTGTGGGTGCGAATCCGTCATCCAGACCAAACCCTGCCAAATTCATCTCTGACTGTTGTAGACAGGGAGGTTTTATGAACAACCCTTTTGTGAAAACCATGCTCTTTCTTGAAGAAATCCAGGTATGTTTGATTCTGTACACACGTCGTTAGGAAGTGATTGTTTACATTCCAAAGCGTTTTAAGCAGATCACCTCGGCACAGTAACCTGCTGTAGTCTGAATAATGTTGTTTCAGTTAGAAGGTCATTTAATTTTACCAGGTTAATAAGAAAACTCCTTTATATGAGCAATATGCACTTGATAGAGAAGTATTTTTATATGCAGTCTGCCTCTGTTGACTAATGGCTAGAATCGCCAACTTGAAATCACTGTAACCTCTCATAGATTGTGTGTCATGGGTTTGAGTCCTGCTTCCGACCATGTCTCTTTCTGTGAGAAAGTTGGCAGTTTCTTATGGAGGATAGGGATCTAGTACTGGTTCTTCCCAGGAACGATGGTTGGGTTAACTTCCCACCTGTAAAAATGACCAAAATACGGTTGAAACTGGCTTTAAACTGGTACTACAAAAGCAACATTTTTATATACATTTGTAATTTTATTATTCATGTGAAATAATAGTCAGGTACATGTTTTTTCTTGATTCTACTCATCATTTGGTATCATTTATAAGTAGATAAAAAAAAACAGAGAAAAGCGCATATATGTGAGAACTCTCCTACCAGTCTCTCAATTAATTTCTTCTATCATGTTGTGCCAGGCAGTGTCACCTAATGGTACAGGGTTCAAATACTGGCTTCTGGCTTGAAATTGATTAAAGGGACATACCCTATAACTGGTGTCGAACTAAATAACTTCAAAAGTATAAATAATAGAATCTTTTGAAGTATTGTAACATAACCTAAAAGTTTCAGCTATGCATTCCAGTCATTATCAATAAAATCAGTGGTTTAAAATATGCTGCAGTACTGTAAACCAATCAATAATCTATGAAGAGTTGTTGTTGTACAATAAATGGGTGATGCGATTTATTATAGAAGGCCTCTATATTGATTAATTGTGGTAAAATAGGCATTTTTCGCCATAGGTTCTTCTTTTAAATAGTATTTATTTATTATTTTATGTTCATTGAACACATGTTTCGATGATATAATCTGCTAGATGTAGGGAGTGCCCCTTTAAAAGTCTCAAACTGCTTTTAATTCTTTTTCAGATAAAAGAAACATCAGAAAAAGCCAATTTTTTCAGCAAGCTCACTGATGCATTAGACTCGTTCCCAAAACAGCTGAGTCGACACAAAGTGTTGCCACAGTTACTGCAGGCATACGAGTTTGGCAACTGTGGATCTATGGTTCTGGCACCCCTGTTCAAGGTAATGCTTACCTGTATAAATGTACATTATTAAATTAGTACTATTTGTTATACCCCATCCCCACATTCCCAAAGCAAAATATACAAGTCAGTCCCTTTGATTTAGATGTGCCCTTCATATCTACTTATGCCCTTGAAAGAGTTTCATGAAACTTGGATCAACTATTTTTCTTATCAAGTTGTAATTTTCGTCTAGAACCTGAACTTTTAGAATGAAGTAACAATATGATTGGATGTAGCCATGTATAGACCACTGACTGTAAGCCTTTTTACCTTCGTTAATACTTGATGACTGTTTTTCTAAAACAAACGATATTTACAGGTGGGAAGTTTACTGGAACATGATGAGTACCAAGCAAAGATTGTGCCTTGTGTTGTGAAATTGTTTACATCTACAGATAGAAATACTAGGGTTAAATTGCTTCAGCAGGTGAGTAGAAGTTTCCAGAATGGCTGTTGCTCTTAAGATAAAGGGAAACAGATTGGATGTTATATTTACTCTCTTAGCTCAGCTAGAAAAAAAAGGAGGGCAACCGAGGTCTCTCTTGCATAGGCATTGACATTGTATTTTTGGGTAATAGGGGTATTTTTTTGCATTTGGCATATCTCAGTAACTCTAGATTATGTGATTGAATTGACGCTCAAGTTAGGTAGCTCTTGACTGAATTTAATGCAAATTATGGCCTGTGTAGCCCTTAGATATTTTTGTATTTACCATTTAGCATTAATTGGATTGATTTGGAAATTGAACATGCTGTTCAGGGGCATCAGGCAACCAAGATAGACAACTCTTCACTGACTTATATCAAATTATGGCTTTCGTTTCACTTAAAAATTTTAGATAAAGTTTCGCTCGCATTGACTTATTCATTTTGAATGTTGCTTGTTATAGAATTAACTTGCCGTTCAGTTCATACTGTCAAGCATGCAGACACATGTTGCAATATACTCTGTCACAGGAAATCCTTTTTTTGCCGGCTGTTATATTCTACTATGCACATACTGAAGAACATGTAGATTAACATTAATAGATACAGTAAACTTAGTGCAGTACATGTATATAACAATTCAGGATATAGAGAAATTACGGATATCAGGAAAAAAATTTCTAGGCCAGATTTTGTTTCCTTTTTAGCTCGACTTTTCTATGAAAAGGGGAGCTATCCTACTCGTCGGCGTTGGCGTCACACCTTTGTAAAGTTTTTCGTACCACCCCACTTTATTTCAAAAGTATTAGAGGTATGGCTTTGAAACTTACCATACTTGTTTACCATCATAACCTCCATCTACAGACAAGAGTACATAACTCTGTCAAGGTTTTTGACAGAATTATGGCCCTTTTTTTACTTAGAAAGTGTATTGAGCTTGGTTAAGTTTTTCATACCACCTCACTTTATTTCAAAACCATTGGAGGTATTGCTTTGAAACTAGCCATACTTTTTTACCATCACGACCTTCATCAACAGACAAGAGGACATAACTCTGTCAAGGTTTTTGACAGAATTATGCCCCTTTTTGACTTAGAAAATACATTGAATATGGGTAAAATCCACTTATTGCCTTAACCCTTTGAGATATTGCTTTGAAACTTTTAATGCTATTTCACATCATTACCCCCATCTGTACACAAGAGAATGTAACTCTGTCAGGGATTTGTTTTGAAAATTAAGGCCTTTTATCAACTTAGAATCTTGGTTAAGTTTTTCCAGTCCACTTTTTGACTGAACTGTTTGAGATATTAATTTGAAAGTTGGAATACTTGTTTACCATCATGATTCCCAAACATGGGCAGGAGAAGGTAATTCTGTCAAGGATTTTATTTGAATTATGGCCCTTTTTGACTTAGAAACTCGGTTAAAATTTTCATTCTTGTCCACTTGTTAACTTAACCATTTGAGATATTACTTTGAAAGTTGGAGTACTTATGTACCATCGTAAGACCTATCTGTAAGCAAAAGAAAATAACTTTGTGAAAATGTTTCTTGATTTGTACTTAGAAATTCCTAGTTAAAGTCTTGTGTGCCCTTAACTGTCAAAGTTTTATTTTATTGGCAAGCACTAATAAAGTCGAGCACGCTGTCCTACTGACAGCTCTTGTTTATTTTATATTAAAATGCTGTATGAATATAAGATATTGTGGATATAAGGAACACATTTAAATGGGCGCAGTGAGTTTGTTATACATCAGTGAGTTTGTTATACATGTACACAGAGTTCACTGTATATGAATAAGATGTACTGGTCTTACACTTTTGTGATTCAGTATGATTTTTGTTACAGATAGATGTGTTTATAGAACATATACAACCACAGACAGTCAATGATAAAATCTTCCCAAATATTGTCAGTGGCTTTATGGATACCAACCCAGTAGTCAGGGAAAGCACCATAAAGGTAACATACTTCTGCAGTCTTCTGTAGCGTCTTTAAAGACCCATGATCACTTGTGATCTTACAATTAGTCATAGATCTAATATTACCAAGAAAGATGGCTTTTATGTGAAAAAGGTAAATGTACATAAAAACGAAAGAAAAACATGTTGAGGGTTGACTGCAAAACTGTTGTAACTACTTTCTTTCACATAAGTTACTGCAGTTTTGCGGTCAACCCTCGATGTGTAAACATTGGTTTAGAGAAAAAAGGACAGTTCTATCATTATTCAGAGTATATTCATTATTCTATATATGAGGAAATTCAAAGTGATCATGTGGCTTTGCGAGCAGCTCTCCCTCCAAAGTGACTTTTGATTGGAAAAACTTTTTAAAGGTTAAAATGTTAAGTTTCTTAATGCATGAAGGGTGTCATGTATATCTTAGCCATGACTGAGTTACGTGACACTCCTTTCTTGCATCCCCCCACGACTCCAAAGGAAGTTCTGATTCATCACATGACTGTAAAAGATAACCCAATACTTTCCCTAGACTCGGAGGGAAAGATCAGGTGGCCTTTCCTGACAGTATCCAAATTACTTTCTGAGATAAATTTCACGATGGATTAGATGTGGAAGATTTTGCTTCGCTCGGTTCCTCCTAGTACAAGTTCGGTATATGGGATAATTTGTGTGACAAAAGTTTCGCCAATTGTGAGCCGACTGGCTTATTCATGTATTTTATATTACGTAAAGGAGAATTCTGTAATAGTAACTATGTGAAAAGAATCTGACGAGAGATTTTTAAATTAGCAAAATGGGAAAATTGCAAAAATAGTTAAAATTAAATCATTATGAATATATATGGTGAAGATTTTCCATGACTTGTGCATTTTATGCCTATTTGCCTAAAACAAAAGAAATTATAATTTTGCTTCCTGCTTGTTTTAATAGATACCCTTTAACAAAAATCTAAGTGAAAGGTTAAACTTAACCACTTGGTCAAAATTGACCCTGTCTGGGGGTCTCTGATAAACTAAAAGCTTTGAAATCTTCTCTGAAGCCACAAAGCCTAGAGCTTATATATTTATCATATAGCAATGCCTGGTGAACCTCTACCAAGATTGTTCAAATCAGGACCCCTAGGTCAAAATTGACTCTTCCTGCTATTGTTGACCTTGTATTATAGCAAATGGTAGTCAGGTGAGCAATGTAGGGCCTTCTTGGCCCTCTTGATATTGTTCAAAGACGTGGTCTCGGAAAATATACTGACTGTGAAGCAATAGCGTAGATAATGATAGAACACATGGATGTGCTAGCCAATCATGATCTACATTGTTAGCAAAGGCAGAATAATTGGCTTCCAGCTGGATAAAGAGATTTGTATTTATTCTATTTTCAGGCCATGTTACATCTGGCGCCAAAGTTAAACTACAAGAATCTGAATGAGGAGTTAATGAAACATTTTGCGAGACTGCAGGCGAAGGATGATCAGGTATAGTCTGCATTTTAGTGCTGATTTATTTTAATCATAACCCTTTAAAATGTTCAATTTGGACAGGGTTATTAGTTGGTCAGGGAGTGCTCATTGAATATGAAGTACATGGATTAAATTATTCTATACAAATGTTGAATCATGTGTAATTGTAAATGGACATATGTCAGAGTGGTTCTTACTTCAAAGAGGCTGTCGTCAAGGAGATGCCCTGTCACCCTACCTGTTCATTCTATGTGCTGAAGTACTTTCAATATTAATAAGAAATAACCAAAATATCAAAGGTATTACAATACATGGAAATGAATATAAGATATCTCAGTATGCTGATGATACTAGTTTGTTTCTTGATGGTACAAATAAATCACTAAAGTACACAATGTTAACCTTAAAATTCTATGCTAAACTCTCTGGCCTTAATATTAATGCAGAGAAGACAATGGTTATCTGGTTCGGTTCACAAAAGAACAGTAATACCATTCTCTGTCCTGAATATAACTTGACATGGAATAATAAAACTTTCACAGTTCTAGGTGTCAAATTTACCAATGATCTATCTGAAATTGTAGACCTGAATTATGAGTTAAAAATTGAGGAAATCAAGAAACTATTTGCAAACTGGTCTAAAAGAATTCTTTCCCCAATTGGTAAAATAGTAGTAATTAAATCACTTGCCCTTGTAAAACTAAATCAGTTGATTTTGAGTATCCCAAATCCCTCTTTGGCTAAGATTAACAAAATACAAACTATGTTTTTCAATTTTTTGTGGAATGATTCTAGAGATAAAGTTAAAAGAAATATAATAACACAAGACTATAAATTTGATGGTTTGAAAATGATTGACTTGAAATGTTTTATTAATAGTTTAAAGGCGACATGGTTAAGAAGACTTGTTAATTCCAATAACAAATTTAGTAATTTTATAGATAGTACTTGTCCCTATGTAAGCAGTATTTTTAAATTTGGAACAGATTTTATTAAGAGAAAACTTCATCAGGATATCAATCCCTTCTGGAAAGATGTTTTATACAGTTACTATACTCTCTCCTCAAAATTAAAACCAGAAAATAGCAAACAATGCTTGTCCATTCTAAGTGGCTGAACCCAGGAATCAAAGTTGGTAATTCAAGTGTTTGTTTAAACAGATGGATATCACATGGAATTCTGTTTGTTGGGGATTTATTAAACCAAGAGGGTGAATTTTTTACTTTTAATGACTTTTCTAATACCTTTAATATAAGAAGTAATTTCTTAGAATACAGGGGTATTGTGAATGCAATACAGGAATTCCTTGAAGTTAACGACTTTCAACATTTGCTCACGAAAATCAACTATAACATGCACATTCCTCAAAGTCTGGCAATTATTAAAAAAGATAAAAAAGGATGTAGGTCAATATATAAATTAATGCTAAATGAAGGCCACTATCCAGACTCTTTACAAAAATGGAAGAACGAATTAAGAGCCAGTACAGAACCAATTTTTTTCGAAAGTAACTCCATATATGATATGGTCCGTAAACTTACAAAAGACCCGAAAATGATATGGTTTCAGTTTAGGATAAATCATAGAATTCTTGCAACAAATTATTTGTTGAAAAAAATGAATATCATCAATGAAGATCACTGTACATTCTGTCAAGGCGAGCCAGAAACCCTGATTCATTTATTTTTTGACTGTGAAGTAACAAAGCAGTTTCAATCTTATATCAAGAATAAATGTAATATTATGTTTCAAAACTGGACTGTGTCAGATATCCTTTTTGGTAATACAGGATTTGAATCGGTATTAAACAAACTAATTTTATACAGTGGAACTTCCGAAAACCGGACCTTCCAAATACCGGAAACTTCTGAAAAACGGACGATTTGTTAAGTCCCGAAATTTCCTCCTCTATTTTCTATGTAAAACGCTTCGAATACCGGAACTTCCAAATTCGAATATCGGACGATATTTTCGTAAATTTTAACTTATCTCAGTACAAATTGTCTTCCAAAAACCGGACACTACAAACACTCGGATCATAAATTAATTGCTTTCAGCAAAATGTTTGCCATTGTTTGGCCAATTAACGGTTATCGTTTATTTTGACACGTGTTAGAATCACAACCTTTCAATCAAAGGATTAAGAATGTAACATAAGACTGTAATTATTAGATAATGATTTCGAATAAAGAAAAGATCAGCGGATTAATGTTAGGTGAGTGAAAATTGAGAACATTTATTTTGATGAAAATATAAATAAAATAAATTGTATCATTTTGGAAAAAATGTACCCGAGACAACTCCGAAACGTCAGAGAATTAAATGCCCCTAAAGGACAGAATCAAAATAATTTGTGAGTCTGAAGTGGTTCCAAAACCAACTCTTGAGGTGTGCGTTTTATTTTGAAATTTATTTATGATATTGATCGAAAAATTTTCTTCAAATACAAATGTATCTTATTTTCCCCGAACACCTCGCAATTCGAACTTTGTTTGAGAACAGTGTCCTGTATATTCCATTTCGTGCTGCAATATGCTAAACAAGAGTTACAATCTCTTCTATGCTTTAAAACCTAAAGACTTTATTATCTCTCCCTTTATCAGTGCAAATGACCATACACTTCCAAATACCGGAAACTTCCAAAAACCGAACTTTTCTGCAGGTCCCGTCAGTGTTCGGTTTTCGGAAGTTCCACTGTATGCAAAATATCACATATATTATAGCAGAATAAAAAAATTAAGGCCTAGTATAGAAAATTTAAGAAATCAGATTGTCACCAATTATAAAATTGAAAAATATAATGCGGAACAAACTTCCAAATACAACGAGTTCGAAAAGTCATGGGAAAAATTTAAAGCCTTAGTGGTTTCAGAATAGTATTTGTCAAGGTTAAATATGTTGTCAATGCAATTGGCAAACAAAAAAAGGACATCGGAACATGTTTATTTAACTTTTTTCACGGGAACAATCCTAAAGAAATGAAACTGCGTTGAGAAATGTCTATATATTTTTTCTCTCTCTCTCTTTGAGTGTGTGTGTATGTATGCTGAGCCGTCCACCAACAACTGAAAAACTCCTTAAATTATTTACAGATATTAGTTTGTAATGGTAAGATGGAAACCCTAGTAGTTTGCACCTAAACCTCTTTTTTAATTTGAATCTTTTTTTTTCTCTGCCTACTTTTTGGTAGACTATTTCAAAAATAAGCCTACAGTCTTGAATTATTTTAGTTGCATCTAGAACAATAAACTTTCTTTAATAGATATTCTTTCAACATCAACTTATTTTTGTACATAATGTAAATAAGGGGACATATTTGAAAATGAAAGTACATTGTACACCTTTGCACATCATAGCATATTTTACTATACATGTAGTAAGCATATTTTACTTTACTATAATCTTTAATATATAAGATTGTGTCTACATTTTTTCCTTGCTGAAGTTGATTAATTAAGAAAAACAAATTCTCTAACAAAACTTAAGTAAGAATATGTTTAGAATGATAATACTGCTCAATCGGATCATTGCCGTTTTTAGCTCGACTTTTCTATGAAAAGGGGAGCTATCCTACTCGCGTCGGCGTCGGCGTTGGCGTCACACCTTGGTTAAGTTTTTCGTACCACCCCACTTTATTTCAAAAGTATTGGAGGTATGGCTTTGAAACTTACCATACTTGTTTACCATCATAACCTCCATCTACAGACAAGAGTACATAACTCTGTCAAGGTTTTTGGCAGAATTATGGCCCTTTTTTGACTTAGAAAGTGTATTGAGCTTGGTTAAGTTTTTCGTACCACATCACTTTATTTCAAAACCATTGGAGGTATTGCTTTGAAACTAACCATACTTGTTTACCATCATGACCTACATCAACAGACAAGAGTACATAACTCTGTCAAGGTTTTTGACAGAATTATGCCCCTTTTTTACTTAGAAAATACTTTGAATATGGGTAAAATCCACTTATTGCCTTAACCCTTTGAGATATTGCTTTGAAACTTTGAATGCTTGTTTACATCATTACCTCCATCTGTAGACAAGAGAAGGTAACTCTGTGAGGGATTTGTTTTAAAACTTAAGGCCCTTTATCGACTTAGAATCTTGGTAAAGTTTTTCGTACCAGTCCACTTTTTAGCTCGACTTTTCTATGAAAAGGGGAGCTATTCTACTCGCCCCGGCATCGGCGTCAGTGTCGGCGTCGGCGTTGGCGTCACACCTTGGTTAAGTTTTTCGTACCACCCCACTTTATCTCAGAAGTATTAGAGGTATGGCTTTGAAACTTACCATACTTGTTTACCATCATAACCTCCATCTACAGACAAGAGTACATAACTCTGTCAAGGTTTTTGACAGAATTATGGCCCTTTTTTTACTTAGAAAGTGTATTGAGCTTGGTTAAGTTTTTCATACCACCTCACTTTATTTCAAAACCATTGGAGGTATTGCTTTGAAACTAACCATACTTGTTTACCATCACGACCTTCATCAACAGACAAGAGGACATAACTCTGTCAAGATTTTTGACAGAATTATGCCCCTTTTTTACTTAGAAAATACATTGAATATGGGTAAAATCCTCTTATTGCCTTAATCCTTTGAGATATTGCTTTGAAACTTTTAATGCTATTTCACATCATTACCCCCATCTGTACGCAAGAGAAGGTGACTCTGTCAGGGATTTGTTTTAAAAATTAAGGCCTTTTATCGACTTAGAATCTTGGTTAAGTTTTTCGTACCAGTCCACTTTTTGACTGAACTGTTTGAGATATTAATTTGAAAGTTGGAATACTTGTTTACCATCATGATTCCCAAACATGGGCAGGAGAAGGTAATTCTGTCAAGGATTTTATTTGAATTATGGCCCTTTTTGACTTAGAAACTCAGTTAAAATTTTCATTCTTGTCCACTTGTTAACTTAACCATTTGAGATATTACTTTGAAAGTTGGAGTACTTATGTACCATCGTAAGACCTATCTGTAAGCAAAAGAAGATAACTCTGTGAAAAATTTTCTTGATTTGTACTTAGAAATTCCTAGTTAAAGTCTTGTGTGCCCTTAACTGTCAAAGTTTTGTTTTATTGGCAAGCACTAAAAAAGTCGAACACGCTGTCTTACTGACAGCTCTTGTTGACTAAACTGTTCGAGATATTACTTTGAAAGTTTGAATACTTGTTTACCATCATGATCCCAAAACATGGGCAGGAGAAGGTAATTCTGTCAAGGATTTTATGTGAATTATGGCCCTTTTTGTCTTAGAAACTCAGTTAAAATTTTCATTCTTGTCCACTTGTTGACTTAACCATTTGAGATATTACTTTGAAAGTTGGAGTACTTATGTACCATCATGAGACCTATCTGTAAGCAAGAGAAGATAACTCTGTGAAAATGTTTCTTGATTTGTACTTAGAAATTCCTAGTTAAAGTCTTGTGTGCCCTTAACTGTCAAAGTTTTGTTTTATTGGCAAGCACTAAAAAAGTCGAGCGCGCTGTCCTACTGACAGCTCTTGTCTAAAATACACTAACCAATGATTTCTAATCGTTGAAAAGCCGTTGTCGTTAAAGTTATAGTTAACTTAAATTTCAGTATGTAGCAGTTCTGTTCTTATTGGGCATGGTTGCAGGGTAGTAAAGTCTTTTTGACTGGCTCAGTCATAAATATTTCTTTGTTAAAGCTTGACTGATATTTTTTGTATACTCTGAGAAAATATGGTTGTATAGTATTATTTACTAGGAGTCCCTCACTTGAGCAGTATTATAACTTTGAGAATGTATCTCAGTCAGCTCCTTCTCGTACTATTTTTTCTAAAATAAAAAACCCTACAAAACAACATGTAATTACTATAGACATGAATTTGTTCAAAAAGACAGATCTTTTTAAGACTGTCAACAGATTTATCAGGACAGTAAGCTTAAAAATTATATTAACATGTATTGTTTTACGTCAGGAAAAAACAACAAAAACCCCCACTCAAATCAATAGTGTTTCTGACCAGGTCTCAAAATTAGCTCTTTTTCTTTTGTAATCTGTTGATTTATATGTATATAACTTTTGTAAGGAGTAGTAGGGATGGCTCTCCGACACCACTCTCCATGATGACGGGGATAATAAATGGGCAGCTGTGGTTGCTGAAATTACAAAAAAAAGAATATGAAGTGACTGAATAGTGAACAGGACCCAGTTGTTTCAAACTTTAACTGATAATTAAGGTGAAAGTCAGTTAATTTTAAGAGTTGTATTTCTGCAGACACGTAAAAACGAATTTTGCCTTCAAGACAGTGAGGACTGTAAACTCTTCAAAGCAAATTAAACATATTCTACTACTATTGTCCATCAAGAATAACTTTTTCCAACAAAAGTTAATCTGTGACCCGCTTAACAAGCGGTTAAAGTTTTAAACAACCGGTCAAGTGCAGATCAAGATCAGATCACATGATGTGCACCGGTTGCAAAGGCAGAATAACTTGCCGTCTGCAGGGTAGTGGTTAATCGTCAGTTCAAAAGGTTCTTATTTTCTGTATTATTGACTGACCACATTTATAGGACTTGACATATTGTATCAGTATTGTACATTGACGCTTTCATCAAACTTCATCTGATCCCTACATGTAGATTTTTCTTCTAATTTCCTTTTTAGAAATAGTAAACTTTATTTAACTTACCAGAGAATTTTGTGCTCTAAGTGAACATTGTGATCTACTGATGTCCATAATTGGTCTGCTTCCTTTCCCTTGTCTGTCGTTGTTCAAATTAAAATTCTGCACACAACCAAATGTTAGAGACAGATGGCAGCAATCACTCATGGTAATCATCTGGAACTTTATTCCAGTTTTCAGTGGTATCATACAAAAACATAGTTAACAGTATTTCATTTTATGCTAACTAGTGAAATACTGTGTTCTATTAGTGAAATATTGTCATGTTATATCAGTGATGATATAGATCTCATATCGGTCACAGTATGGTCTGCTGGAACTACCTTTTTTCAGCGGTATATAGTGTAGCTATCTTGTTTATTATACATGAAATAAAAAGGAAAATTTGTTTGTTTTGCGTGGATATGGAATATATCTCAAGGAAGAGTGATACAATTTGCTTTTGCTAGATAATTAAAATTAAGCAGGTGGGAAATTTGCGAAAATTGAATCATTGCAAATATAACCCAATTTAACAGTAATTGGACTGTAAATTGTTTGTATTTTGTCTTTATGTTCATGAGGTTGCTTGGATAGTGAAACTTAAACTTCAGTTGAATCATGTCTTTTTTCGTGGCTAAATTAGAAAATACTTCAACTTTATTGGTACAGTCTGTTGACTCAGTGATATATACTATATGTCCTTAAAATATCAAAACTGTCTGCATAAACTACTGTATTTCCCCGCCTATAAGGTGATACGCCTATCAGACGAACCCCCTACTTTGCCTTAGAAATTGTGTGGTTTTTGTATAGATTCATTTATAAGACAGGGCATTTTTTTAAGTGAAACCCAGTTACTTTCTTTTCTTCAAGTCTGGATGATTTCTAAGCTAATAAGTTAATTTTTTAAAGAGAAATCGCCAATTTTTTAAAGCGACTGCACTCCAAATTCTTAGTAAATTTTATTTTTTTGGTAAAATCAATATATATTCAATTTGTCAGCATCAAAATTATTTTCTTTGTGTAAGAGCTAAAAATAAAGGTAGAAAAAAATATTTACTCGAGCCAGGTTTTGAACTCGGATCTTTGCGCTTACAAAAAATTTACAGCGGCTTAACCTACTACACTACGGAGTCAGCTGATTTGATGCGAGTTAAAAATATTGATATACCAAAGGGGTGATATATTCTACAATAAAAGTAAGCAAAACAACACATTTTAATTGTTTCTTTTGTTAGAAAACTTGTCACGTTATCATAATACAATGCCCCTGATACAGTAATGACAATTGTTTTCTTGAAATTGAAAATTTTCTTTTTTTAGCATAACTTGTCCATCTGGAGTGCAGTCGCTTTAAGACCCTATTATAATCCAAACTGTGTATTATCAATTTGAATATTGATTTTTGGTAACACTTTGAGATAATTGCGTAAATATGTGTCATCGGCTGATTAGTCAATTATGCAAACATCTGGCAGCTTGTATATGATTATTAGCTCACCTGGCTTTGCCAGGGTGAGCTTTTAGGATGGATGATTGTCCGTCGTCCACCAACATTTTGATTCAAACGACATCTCCTCTGAAACCACTGGGCCAATGTTGATGAAACTATGCAGGGATGTTCCTTGCATGAAGCTCTACCAATTTTGTTCAAAGAATTCCATTCTATGCAGAACTCTGGTTGCTATGGCAACAAATAGGAAAAACTTAAAAAATCTTCTTCTCTGAAACCACAAGGGTTAGAGCTTAGATATTTGGCATGTGGCATTGTCTAGTGGACCTCTACCAAGGTTGTTCAAATTATGATCCCCAGGTCAAAATTGACGAGGACCCCACTTTGAGGCTTTAATCTGGACTTTATTTCCTTGTCTTGTAAGTGGGGAAATACGGTAATGACTTTTTTAAATAAAAAATTCAGTACCCGGTAGTTTGTATACGGTAATCAAAATTGGCTCATTAATATGGGTGTTTCACAACAAACATAATTAATGGGTAAAATTGGCTCATTTTATTTTGTGTGTTTTTCAGGGTGGAATTAGAACAAATACAACAGTCTGCCTGGGTAAAATTGGCTCATACTTGAATCCTCAGGTAAGTTTTTTGACTGAGTTACTTTGGCTTAAAATTGAACAGAACAAAAAAAAAGGCAAGAAAAAGAACTTAAAGGACTATTCAGATGAGTTAGAACAGGTGACATAGAACAGTCGCAAAACCAGAATGACTAAAATAAGGACATTTATTAATCAATCTCTTAATCATTTCATGCAGTTGAATACACTTTTATGTCCAGTAAAACTTAGTAAATTAGTGATCAATCAACAGTTTAAGATATTACTGGTTTTAGAGAAAGCTATGTTACTAAATAGAGTCATATACATCCCTGAAGACCTTTTTCAAGTACATGTTTTTGTTGATAGCTAAGCAACAGACTGTCATTGAATGTACGTGATGCCAAAAAAAGGTTTTCAGTCAAAATTATTGCCTACACTGGTTTGAAATGAGAAGGTTTGCGTATTGAGTTACTGTAATAAGTCAGGATCATAATATGAGAAGTTTATTTACATTTCAGTTAAGACAGCGTGTTTTATGTTCAGCATTTTTGCGTGCCATCAAAGATCCGTTCCCACCAGCACGACAGGCAGGAATCATCGGTATGGGTGTCACGCAGCATTTGTTTACAATGGCTGACATTGCCCAAAAGTTGATGCCTCCACTATGTATGATGACAATGGATCCAGAGAAGCCAGTCAGAGACCAGGTAAACTTCATGTACATATTCACCAGAGTTATTCTATAATTTCTTCATACATTTACCAAAGTTATTATGGTTCACCAGAGTTATCATGTTATTAGCTCACCTGGCTACGCCAGGGTGAGCTTTTCTGATCGATGATTGTCCGTTGTCCGTCGTCCGTCAGCATTTTGATTCAAATGACATCTCCTCTGAAACCTCTAGGCCAATGTTGATAAAACTATGCAGGAATGTTCCTTGCATGAAGCTCTACCAAAATTGTTCAAAGAATTCCATTCCATGCAGAACTCTGGTTGCTAGGGCAACCAATAGGAAAAACTTTAAAAATCTTCTTCTCTGAAACCACAAGGCCTAGAGCTTAGATATTTGGCATGTAGCATTGTCTAGTGGACCTCTACCAAGATTGTTCAAATTATGACCCCCAGGTCAAAATTGACCCCGCACGGGTGGGCCCTTAGTTTTTGCATAGGAATATATAGGGAAAACTTTAAAAATCTTCTTCTCTGAAACCACAAGGCCTAGAGCTAAGATATTTGGCATGTAGCATTGTCTAGTAGACCTCTACCAAGATTGTTCAAATTATGAGCCCCGGGTCAAAATTGACCCCGCACCGGGGGTCACTTAGTTTTGCATAGGAATATATAGTAAAAACTTAAAAAATCTTCTTCTCTGAAACCACAAGGCCTAGAGCTTAGATATTTGGCATGTAGCATTGGCTAGTGGACCTCTACCAATATTGTTCAAATTATGAGCCCCAGGTCAAAATTGACCCCGCCCCGGGGGTCACTTAGTTTTGCATAGGAATATATAGGAAAAACTTAAAAAATCTTCTTCTCTGAAACCACAAGGCCTAGAGCTTAGATATTTGGCATGTAGCATTGGCTAGTGGACCTCTACCAAGATTGTTCAAATTATGAGCCCCGGATCAAAATTGACCCCGCCCCGGGGGTCACTTAGTTTTACATAGGCTTATATAGTAAAAACTTTAAAAATCTTCTTCTCTGAAACCACAAGGCCTAGAGCTTAGATATTTGGCATGTAGCATTGGTTAGTGGACCTCTACCAATATTATTCAAATTGTGACCCCCGGGTCAAAATTGACCCCACACCGGGGGTCACTTAGTTTTGCATAGGAATATATAGTAAAAACTTTAAAAATCTTCTTCTCTGAAACCACAAGGCCTAGAGCTTAGATATTTGGCATGTAGCATTGGCTAGTAGACCTCTTTAAAGTTTGTTCAAATTATGCCCCTGGGGTCAAAATTGACCTTGCCCGGGGGGGTGATCATTTGTTTTACAAAGGCGTATATAGGAAAACTTATTTGGTATATAACATTATCTAGTGATCTTCCACCAGGCAAGTGGACTTGTACCAAGGTGAGCGATATAGGGCCATCTTGGCCCTCTTGTTTATACATACATTCACCAGAGGTATCCTATTATGTACACATTTATTTCCTCAGAGTTATTTTTTCATATGTTTACCAAAGTTGTCATGTTATATAAACATTCATTCTCCGGGATATCATGTTATGTTTGCAATAATTTCCCAGAGTTATCCTGTTACACACAAGGACAGGAGTATGTAAACATACATTAACAATAGTTATCCTTGAAGATGAACATGTATTAATTCAAGTAATCCTTTATGTATACAAGGGATATCGTGTTGGGTTTATGTATACATACACTGACAAGGGCGTGTCAGGTTTATGTATACATACACTGACAAGGGATATCGTGTCGGGTTTATGTATACATACACTGACAAGGGATATCGTGTCGGGTTTATGTATACATACACTGACAAGGGATATTCGTGTCGGGTTTATGTATACATACACTGACAAGGGATATCGTGTCGGGTTTATGTATACATACACTGACAAGGGATATCATGTCAGGTTTATGTATACATACATTGACAAGGGATTTCATGTTTTGCTTAATTTTCACCAGAGGTTTCTTCTGATGTATACATATTAAGCAGACAATAGTTATACCCCCAAAACGAAGTTTAGGGGGGTATATAGGAGTCACCCGGTGGTCGGTCGGTCGGTCGGTCGGTCGGTCGGTCGGTCGGTCGGTCGGTCGGTCGGTCGGTCTGTTGCATTTTCCTTGTCCGGAGCATAACTTGAAAACTACTAGTTGGAATTCAATACAACTTCATACAATGGTCAAGCACATTGAGAGGAAGTGCAGTGCACAAGAACTATAACTCCATCTTGACTAATTACAGAGTTATTGCCCTTTGTTACTTTTCCTTGTCCGGAGCATAACTTGAAAACTACTGGTTGGAATTCAATACAACTTCATACAATGGTCAAGCACATTGAGAGGAAGTGCAGTGCACAAGAACCATAACTCCATCTTGACTAATTACAGAGTTATTGCCCTTTGTTACTTTTCCTTGTCCGGAGCATAACTTGAAATCTACTAGTTGGAATTGAATACAACTTCATACAATGATCAAGCACACTCAGAGGAAGTGCAGTGTACAAGAACTATAACTCTATCTTGAGTATTTACTGAGTTATTGCCCTTTTTTAGTTTTCCTTGTCCGGAGCATAACTTGAAAACTACTGGTTGGAATTCAATACAACTTCATATAATGGTCAAGCACATTGAGAGGAAGTGCAGTGCACAAGACCTATAACACCATCTTGACTAATTACAGAGTTATTGCCCTTTGTTAGTTTTCCTTGTCTGGAGCATAACTTGAAAACTACTGGTTGGAATTCAATACAACTTCATACAATGATCAAGCACACTCAGAGGAAGTGCAGTGTACAAGAACTATAACTCTATCTTGAGTATTTACTGAGTTATTGCCCTTTGTTACTTTTCCTTGTCCGAAGCATAACTTGAAAACTACTAGTTGGAATTCAGTACAACCTCATACAATGGTCAAGTACATTTAGAGGAAGTGCAGTGCACAGGAACCATAACTCCATCTTGACTCATTACAGAGTTATTACCCTTTGTTACTTTTCCTTGTCCGGAGCATAACTTGAAAACTTCTGGTTGGAATTCAATACAACTTCATACAATGGTCAAGCACAGTGAGAGGGAGTGCAGTGCACAGTAACCATAACTCCATCTTGACTAATTACAGAGTTATTGCCCTTTGTTACTTTTCCCTGTCTGGAGCATTTTTCGAAAACTACAAGTTGGAATTCAATACAACTTCATACAATGGTCAAGCACAATGAGAGGAACTGCTAAGAACAATATCTCTTTTTAGTTTGTTTGCAAGGTATTAAGTTACTACGAACTTCTTCAGTTTATAAAGCAATCCTTTTGGGGGTATTAATCACATTTAGTGATAGCTCTAGTTTCTCTTACTGGTAGGTATTCGTACATACACCAGTTCTATCCTGTTATTAATACATACTCTACTAGAGTTGTCCTGTTATGTAAACATACATTCACATTGATAGTATATCAAGTGCAGATAATAACCAGAATTTTCCTGTAATGTATACAAACATTCAAAAAAGTTATTTTGTTATGTAAACATATCTTGAGAAAGGTTATCAACTTATCCTGTTGGATGAACATAGAGTGAAGATATTACAACAAATTTTGCTCTGAAAACAATTTATTGTACAGGAAGTGGGGTGAGGGGCAATGACAGTAAACAATCCATGATATAAAGTTGTCATAATGATAAACAATCAGTAATATTAAGTCATCGTAATGAAATCTGTAATATAATGTCATTATAATGATAAACAAATCTATGGTAAATGTAAACAATCCTTATTATATAGTCAAATATCGTTAAACAAACCTTACAAATTACCTGTATGATTTCACTTTTATTTCTATGCTTATAAACGGAAGGAACAAAAACTTACATGTATACAAGTTTTCAAAACTTTTCAGACAATTTCTACATGTATACAAGTTTTCAAAACTTTTCAGATGATTTTTGTTATGATCTAAAGATTTTCATTGTCCCAAAACCTGGAATTTAAGTTAACATGGCCTCAATTTTTCTTAATTATTCATAGTAAGATTGTTTCTTAGAAAGGAGGTTTCATACAATGAGAGTTTTCATAGTAAGAGAGTATGTTATACAAAAAAAAACCTTCAGAACTATCCAGGGCTTAACAAAGTTAAATATATATGAATAGAAATTGGCTAATATTACAGAAAGTGTAGCTTATACTGGTCTAAATCTTTTATTCTGGATAAAATAAATCAGGAAAAAATCTTGTAAAATTTCATTCCAGGCATTCAAGACGTTGAAAAGTTTTCTGGAGCGGCTAGAGAAACTGTCAGAAAATCCCGATCTCTTGCAAGATATGGGTAAGTTTTTAGAATAAAATTAACTTCCAATTATTTTGGTGTACTGTCAGAACTATGATCATCTCAGAAGGGTCTGTGTCCTCAAAAGGAATTTTACAATATTTATATATTTTCACTTCAAAAGGGAGAAAAGGAAAGAAATTAAAGGAAAACATTTATGACTAGATTAACTTGTTTTAACCACTCACCCAAATGGTTTACAAACTTTTGTTGGGAAAAGAATAGAACATTCTTTTACTGAGAATAGGGGCTGTATTTGGCTCCCTTTTGGGCCTTAATACACTACAGGGAATTGAGAGCATTTGCATAGTAGCCATTTCTCCCATGAAACAAATTTTCCAGTATCTCATGTATAGAATTTTAAAATTGACCTCTTGGTCAACTTTCGTCATTTTAAATATTTTATAAATAAATTCTAACAACTTGCTGTCATATCAGAAATACAGGCAAAATTAATAGTAGTTTATAAAAGATCAGCTTTGTCCTTTTGTTGATGCTCTCCCTACACAACTCCTTAATTTTTGGCATGTTTAAGAAGGTTATGACATCTGAAATGATTTACATCTGAAATAAATAAAGTGCAAAATTGTGGAATAAAAAAAAGTATAAGTAAAATATAAAATGAAAAGTTCTGGATAACTTCATTCCTATCTTCATGCCCTCTTTGCAAGGACATGGCTTGTATACTGTTTGTTTAGAGACCAAGTTGTGGCAATGTTTGGTATCCAGTAATGACAGGCAAAAAAACTGTTCAAAGTTGTCTGTATATACTGTCCGTACAAAGAAATCTTGTCAGACATGACTGTGTATCAGAACACCGCTGAAAGTGTTCCAGGCATCGGAGGCTTGCTGAAGTTTGCGCCCACTATAAATAGGTGTAATCCATACAGAACCGCCGGACCTGAGGGTTGTAATGGCATCTGCTGTGTGACAGCTGTTTTCTTCTCTGTCAAAAAAAAAGCCTCGCTTTATGTTGTTGTTTTCTGCAACTATAGTATAAAAAAAGGCCTTACCAGCAGGGACACATAACTGTATGGTGAACAGATACACCCCTTTTACCGGTGCGGTGAATATACCGGTTGCATTGTCATATCCATTGCCCTCATTCACCAGGGTTGTTTTGAAAATAAGTTTTTGGCCTGCATCTGGTGTTGTGGCAGTAACTTCTTTAGCCAGGAATGAAACGGGTTGTCTTCCACCACGATCTACAGAGAAAACACAAACAGGGATCAACATTTTAAGATGACAAAGGAAACTGATTGCTGAATTGCTGTTTTTATACCCCCAAAACGAAGTTTAGGGGGGTATATAGGAGTCACCCGGTGGTTGGTCGGTCGGTCGGGCGGTCTGTTGCATTTTCCTTGTCCGGAGCATAACTTGAAAACTACTTGTTGGAATTCAATACAACTTCATACAATGATCAAGCACATTGAGAGGAAGTGCAGTGCACAAGAACTATAACTCCATCTTGACTAATTACAGAGTTATTGCCCTTTGTTACTTTTCCTTGTCCGGAGCATAACTTGAAAACTACTGGTTGGAATTCAATACAACTTCATACAATGGTCAAGCACATTGAGAGGAAGTGCAGTGCACAAGAACTATAACTCCATCTTGACTAATTACAGAGTTATTGCCCTTTGTTACTTTTCCTTGTCCAGGACATAACTTGAAAACTACTGGTTGGAATTCAATACAACTTCATACAATGGTCAAGCACAATGAGAGGAAGTGCAGTGCAGAAGAACCATAACTCCATCTTGACTAATTACAGAGTTATTGCCCTTTGTTACTTTTCCTTGTCCGGAGCATAACTTGAAAACTACTGGTTGGAATTCAATACAACTTCATACAATGGTCAAGCACATTGAGAGGAAGTGCAGTGCACAAGAACTATAACTCCATCTTGACTAATTACAGAGTTATTGCCCTTTGTTACTTTTCCTTGTCCGGAGCATAACTTGAAAACTACTGGTTGGAATTCAATACAACTTCATACAATGGTCAAGCACATTGAGAGGAAGTGCAGTGCAGAAGAACCATAACTCCATCTTGACTAATTACAGAGTTATTGCCCTTTGTTACTTTTCCTTGTCCGGAGCATAACTTGAAAACTACTGGTTGGAATTCAATACAATTTCATACAATGATCAAGCACAATGAGAGGAAGTGCAGTGTACAAGAACCATAACTCTATCTAGAGTATTTTCAGAGTTATTGCCCTTTGTTATTTTTTCTTCTCCAGAGCATTACTTGAAAACTACTGGTTGGAATTCAGTATAACCTCATACAATGGTCAAGTACACTGAGAGGAAGTGCAGTGCACAAGAACCATAACTCCATCTTGACTCATTACAGAGTTATTGCCCTTTGTTACTTTTCCTTGTCCGCAGCATAATTCGAAAAGTACTAGTTGGAATTCAAAACAACTTCATACAATGGTCAAGCACAATGAGAGGAAGTGCAGTGCACAGGAACCATAACTCAATCTTGACTAATTACAGAGTTATTGCCCTTTGTTACTTTTCCTTGTCTGGAGCATTATTCGAAAACTTCTGGTTGGAATTCAATACAACTTCATACAATGGTCGAGCACATTGAGAGGAAGTGCAGTGCACAAGAACTATAACTCCATCTTGACTAATAACAGAGTTATTGCCCTTTGTTACTTTTACTTGTCCTGAGCATTATTCGAAAACTATTGGTTGGAATTCAATACAACTTCATACAATGGTCAAGCACAATGAGAGAAAGTGCAGTGTACAAGAACCATAACTCCATCTTGACAAATTACAGAGTTATTGCCAAGAACAATATCTCTTTTTAGTTTGTTTGCAAGGTATTCTGTTACTACGAACTTTCTCAGTTTATAAAGCAGTCTTTTGGGGGTATTAATCACATTTAGTGATAGCTTTAGTTATTTTAAGCAGTATGAGTATACACTATTTACAAAACACTAGCTGGACACTGAAAACCAAAAAAAAAAGTTTTTTTCTTCCCTTCAGAGTACTCTCCCTTGCTCAGAAGAATTGGAAGTCAGCTTAACAAGAGCCTTTCTAAGTTTAATGAAACGTTCATACATCTGATGTAATCTGATCACACCCTGGTAGTTTTGAAAAAATGATGTCAAACTCAGAACTTGGCAATACTTTTACCTAGTATTCTCAGATGAAGTGGGCACTGTGCTCATAAACAGCTAACATTTATCAGTATTTAAAAGATCAGGGTTGTTTCTATGGTTGCAGTGATTTAGAATGCAATGCCTTTTCCCATACTGGGCAACTTTCAGTTGTAGATATAACTCAGTTTTATTATTATGTCGCCTTTCAGAGACAAAGGGATCACTTTGTCTGTCTGTCCATCAGTCTGTACGTCACAAAAACTTAACGTTAGCTGCAACTTTGCCATTTCTTAAAATTTCTTCATTTTGACAGAGTTATGTCCCTTTTTGTACTTAAATTTTGTCACAAAGTCATTAAATATTCTGACAAGGTGTGAGAGGGTGATACAAGTTTTCTACTGAACACCCATCTAATCTGAATTAGTTTATACTAATGGAATGTCGGAGAATGAGGTTTTACTGATCTGTTAATCAAATATTCTGGCAAGTTTTATCCATTCAATAAAATGAAGAAAAAGAACACACAGTTAAAACAACAAAAGACAGCACTATTTTCTGTATAGTGTATTAAACAATGTTATTTTAATTTTACTCAGGTGTCATAGATTGTTTTGAAATGGGCAGAAAAACTTACTATTTCCATTATAGAACCACTAAGTCTTGCTAGTATTAGAGAGAATAATATACATGTATAAAAACAACCTTACCTTTAACCTTCTCAAACTCTGCAACAAAGTTCTGCATCTGTTTTGTATGCTTTTCATTCATCTCATTATATTCTCTCTTCACATTTTCCAGTTCAGTGTCTAAATCCGATTTGAACTGTCTCTTATCTGTTTCCAGTTCTTGTAACTTTTCTAATACTTTCTGTTGGGTTGTCTCTAAGTCTTCTTTCATCTTCTGCACAACCATTTCAACTTTGATCACTTTGGTTAGAGTTTGTTCCACAAAGTGGAATGGGGAACATTCTGGTTCGGAAGCTTGTGTAGTGATAGCAAGCACTGCAATCAGAGTCAGAACTGCAATCATGTTGAAAGTTGCACACTTCTTTCACTGTGTATAATATCCTGCCTGTTTGAATGTTGAGTATTGACTGAAAGTTGCCAAAGTAACAAAGGTACAGATTTCTCAGCGGGGACGAGGGTAGTTCCAAAGTTAAGTCACACTTTTCAAAATGTTTTTACTCTTTTATGTACTTAAGTCATATGTTCCCAATCATAGTTTTGTTGTTTTGAGGTCTGAAATGTGTTACAACTGAGATCATAGCTCTTTAAAAGTCTCAATTTTGTATTTCTTTCTCTAATACTGTGAAAACGTTGATATTCGTGCAACTAGTTTTCATGTATAATGTGGTTGAATCCATCCACAAATTTTAGATCCAAACATACAGCATACAGCATTTTTACATTTTTTTTACACTCCTGAAATTTATGCACCAACAAATCCCCCCCCCCTTCCCCCATCCAAATGTAACAAAGAAAGCTTTGATAATTGTTACCTCTGCTCAGGGTGAGCTATTTTGATTGCCTTATGTCTGTCATTTGTCACATTTGGTGTGTTTATACTCTAGCTCCCACATTTCTTCACTAATCCTTATCACAAAACAGAATATGTATGACCATTAGACCTTAGATGAGGTTGATGTTGGGTTTGATTGGATCAATACTTTCAGAGTTATGGCCCCTGATTTAATAAAAATTGCAATATTTAACTATGTTTACATTCTAGCACCTTCATTTCTTCACCAATCCTAATCATATTTACAGAGAATGTGCATGACTATTATGATCTCGGATGAGATCAACTGAGGGCTTTATTGGATAAATACATTTGGAGTGATGGCTCTTGGTTAAACAAAAATTGCAATATTTAACAATGTTTACCCTATAGCACCTCCATTTTTTCACTAGTCCTAGTTATACTTACAATGAATATTTGTGACTGTAAAATCTAGAATAAGGGGCTCAAACAAAAACATTTCATTTGAACTTGATACAATATTTTATCAACTTGAACTTTTGTGTTCTCTGATAAATATCAAGCAATAAATGAGAAGAACTTTTTTACAGCCCCCTTCACTAATTTTGCCAAGTATTTACTTTAGAGTCTGTATATTCATGTAAGAATTCATTGACAGTATACATCAATTAAGCAGTGTAAAATCAAACTGGCATTTGGAGCTTATGGCAGTTATCCTCATTGCACATTTTTGTCTGACAGTTCATTAACAAGACATCACAACTATTTCAGAAGATAGAAAACAATTTAAACAAGACAGGACACTCAGTTAACAAAACAACTTGTAATGTCTTAGCACAAGACGGCTAAGGCGTCCAATAGTTAACCTTCAGAATTTTATAGTTTTAGTGTTTTCCAGCAAAAAAGTCCTTTGAATAGTTGAGCTGTATTCATACACCAGGTGTTGTTATGGTGCAAGAATTATGTACACGTATATTTTATGATGGAAAGAGCTTAAGCTTTACCAACTGCTAATTACCGTCAAACCTGTGAACAGAGACCATTTTCAGGAAGAAGCTAATGCGATCTTTGTTGACATGACTGGTGGTCCTTATTCACAGGTGTCTTCACAATATTTTGAATAGTGTATAATTTTCTCCCAACTGGTCTTTATTTGCATATGGTCTTTGTTCAGAGGTGGTCTTGAACACAGGTTTGACTGTATAAGGAAGCAGTTAGCAGTACAGATACAGTGCAACATGTACTGTGTTAGAGTTATAACATTTGGGAACAGAGAGAAATTTCAGAACATTATATGTCTATACAAGTTGCTGGCATTTTGGTATGTTTTACAGAGAGAGATGTTCATTCTGGAGGCACAGTCAACAACACTGCGGCTGGCTGGGCAGGATGGGCTATAGGTGGTGTTTCTACACTGACATCTAAAGTGTACAATAAAGCAACAAAGAAACCATCCCAGACAGGTAAATAGTAGGGGCAGGATTGTTGGCATAGGAAATAATGTCCGGGTAAAAAAAAACTGTGTAGGCTTGATGTGGCATTCCTTCTAAATGTGCATTGATTTAGCGATGAAAATCCTTCCAGTAGAAGACAAAAGTCTGGCATAAAAATGCCTGGAAAGTGCACTGAATACTTTGCATTAGACATTATTGAAGCAAACTAAAGCCAGAATCCATTCTAATAAATCTCAGAGCAAAAGCTGGTACAAGAGTTATAGCATTTTAGCTCACCTGAGCAATACGTGCTAGTAATTAGCTCTTTATCCATCAGTAACTATTCATCATCTATCTCTGGTCTGTTTACAACTTTTTCAAAGGATGTACATATACTCAAGAACCACTGAGCTAAGTTCATTCAAACTTCACCTTGAATGGTTCTCTTTCAAAATAAGTCAGAGAATCTTTTTCTTTTCACACTTCTCTCAGCAACCAGAATGAAAAACTGTGTAATCAAATGGCCTAGAGTTAACAGTGTAGCTGTTGTAAAGTTTGTTTTTATTTTACATGTTTGATTAAGCTTTGTCCCATTTAGTATGGGTTGAGATTGATGGCCCAATTTCAGAGCGATTGTATGGAAATGTTCATTGGATGACCTACCACATTGTACTAAGTGCAGGTCCGGGTGGAACATAATCAATCTGTCTGGGTGGGTAATCAATCTCTTGCATACTGAACCATGTATTCAACAAATAGGTCTCTATAACATACAGCATTCAGGTGAGGTGCTGCAATGGTTTTTGGGTGAGCCATTCAGGTCTTGTCCATTAAATCTTTAGCACATGTTCTTGCTAATGATCATTCTTAGTTATAAATAAACACAAATCTAGAACTTCGCCACAAATACAAATGTACTTCCATATAATATACATCTATATACAGGAGCCCAGATGAAAGGGTCAGCTCAGCCTGGCACCGATATTGCAACCAAACCTTCAGTAGAATCAGTGACAGCAGCAGGATCTCATGATGTAAATGATAACAATGATGATGAAGATCAACAAAATGATGATGGATGGGATGATGATGAGAATTGGGGCGATATTGATGTAAGATTTCCTTTGTGCAAAATTTTTATGCCCCAAAAGGGTGGCATATTAACATCACACCGTCTGTCCGTCCATCTGTCTGTGCATCTGCCCTTGCAAAAGACCAATTTTCAAGTGTTTCTAGAGCAAAAAAAAAAGAAAAATGAAGAAGAATAAATGCCAACCAACCAACTCTAGTTTTTAGACTAGAGGACTGGAAACACATGTTTTCCTTCCTTATTCTGTTTTTTGGCCATAGTATTGTTTTCTTGATACTTCATCCATGAAACTTCCAGGTGTCTGATAATTTATGGAATTTCAACTTCACTGCAAGCAAAGTTCCATTAACTTTAACTGAATTTGAGTCAAATAATACCAGTTAAGTTTAATACCAAAACTATGTTACTAAATAAGTAGAAAGAAAAATAAGTATAAACATCACTTCATAAACCAGTAGCTAGAAATATTCTGATGTAATAAGAAGTGTACTTGCATGATCAGCACAGGTTGCAAAGGTAGAATCGACTGACGCCAGAAGACTAAATGACAAATGACATGTCAGAAATACTTGTTTACGTTTACGTTTATTTGCAATACAATGATTTCTGCCAATGTAAATCTATGTAGAAAGAACGCAAACTAATTACATTAGGAATGTAACAGAGTTTCCCAAAAGTACAAATTACAAGTAGCTCTTATTTTTACCAAGAAAGATGTCTTACCGACATAAATGACCTTTATTATTTGAACCAGATGCATTTCTTACTTTGCTTTTTGAATAAAAAATAAATAGATAAGTACATGTAAGAAGTGTTGCATAGTATTCTTTTCAATAATGTAGCAAAAATATAAAACGGCCTTTCTTGCAGCTCTTCTGCATGAAGAAAAAACTAGAATAAGAAAAAAGGGCATATTGTCTACATTGTTTAGAGTTAAAAGAGCATGGTTCTGTCATTATCATATCAGTAAATTTATTTTTCTATATCGGTAAAATTCAGTGATCCTGGGGCTTTAATGATTGAAATGCAGAATTTAGTGTAAGTAGAAGGTCTGTAAAGTTTCTAGCCTTACAGTATATTCTTATTATATTACTTTAATTCTGTTGAACGAGTGTGAGGCAGTCAGCCTAAAGATCAAACAAAAGTGTCCACCTAAAGTAGGTGGCTGTGCTTTAGAAGTGATTACTTTTCTCAAGTTTTAAATTTCAACACTACTCACTTCCCAGTGCCAGTGGCTTCATTATGAGAGTGAGCGCATATACAGGCCCTGTGCATATAAAACATTTTTTGTGCTCAACCGAGTTTCATGCTCAAACTTTTGATCAACAGAATATTGTAACATTTTATAAATTCTTAATAAACATGTGTCTAACAAGTTTGCCATAAATATTTAAAATGATTTTTAGCTCACCTGAGCTGGCTCAGGGTGAGCTATTAGGATCGATGAATGTCCGTCGGACGTCGTCCGTCCACATTTAGTTCGTTAACGCTCTAGTGGTCACATTTTTTCCTCAATTGTCACGAAACTTGGTCAGGATGTTTGTCCCAGTAATTACTCGGACGAGTTCGAATATGGGTCATCTGGGGTCAAAAACTAGGTCACAGCCCAAAAATAGAAAAATCTTGTTAAGGCTCTAGAGGCTACTGTTTCAGTCCAAATATCCTGGCAATTTGTCAGAAAGGTTGTTTCTATGATTTCTAGCTCAAGTTTTAATAAGGGTCACCTGGGGTGAAAAACTAGGTCATACAGCCCAAATATGGAAAAACCTTGTTAACACTCTAGATGTTACATTTTCAGCCCAGATATCTTTGAAATTTGTCAGAAAGTGCAGATCATGATCAGACAGCAAAATAATCAAAGTGCAGATCATGATCAGACAGCTAAATTAAGAAAAGCAGATCATGATCAGACAGCTAAATAATGGATAGCAAACAGTGCAGATCATGATCAGACAGCAAAAAATAAAAAGCTGACAGTGCAGATCATGACCAGCCAACATACAATGAATAGCTTACAGTGCAGATCATGATCAGACAGCAAAAAAAATGAATAGCCAACAGTGCAGATCATGATCAGACAGCAAAATAATGAGGCCTAGAGCTTAGATATTCAGCATGTGGCAATAATTGACTCTCTACCAAGATTGTTCAAATCCTGACCTCAGGGTCAAAATTAACCCTGCCTGGGGGGGGGTCTTTTGATTTTACATAGGCTTATTAAGAGGATATCATGAGCCAAAGGTAAAAATTGATCCTTTCTGCTATTAATAACCTTTTTATTTTTGCCAATGGTAGACAGGTGAGCGATACAGGGCCATCATGGCCCTCTTGTTTAACCATAGCTCTTTGGCAGTTTTGACCACAGTGACTAAGTGTAGATGAATTTCTTACAGACACCGGCATCTACAAATGAACAGATTGGTGATAATGATGATGATGAAGCTGATGATGGCTGGGATAATGAGGATGATGATAATTGGGGATCGATAGAAGCCATGCCTACACAAGTGGTAATAATAACTGTTTCAAGTTCTTTATTCTGAAATGGATTGTCCATCTTTCATGCGGACAGTACCATTAATCGTTTCAAGGGGTGCCCACTAAAAGTCTGCTGACTAACTAGCTAGCAGTGCAGATCATGATCAGTTTGCACAGAGGCAGATCATTTGCTGCCGTCCGGGTACAGTTAAAACAAGTGCGTAAGCTTTCAAAAACGCATTTTTAATGTTGCTAATTTTTCTCATGATGGCCACGATGACTGATCCTGGAGTAGAGTTAGATCAGACACAACAAGCTTTCAGGCAGATTGCATTTACCGGTACATAAAGAGCTTTGGTTAAGTTAAAATACTGGGTGGAAGAGAAAGTTTAGATGCATATAAAGGAGTATACACGTAATCAGACTAATGATACAGTAAAGTTTCGTTATTGAGACTACCCAATATTAAGACTGCTTTTGATATTAAGACCAAACATTTCAGAAATTAAATGCTCAATTACATAGGAAAAAGATCTTGCTTATAAGACCAATTCATTAATAAGACCATTTTTTACTGGTCGGGAGGATGGTTCAGTACAAGAACTTTACTGTAATAGGAAATTCAGAAGGAAAAGAAGATACCCGTAATAAAATTGACAAAAGTGAGCAATATTTGTAAACCTGGGTGGACTTTTACCAGAAGTCGGATTGGTTTATTAAAACAAAAGTATTTACAGAGGTAATATTGAGGTTTTATTTACTGATATGTTTATGTTTGTTCCATGCACAAAAAATAAGAGAAGTATTTGTATAATTTAAAGCATATTTATACATGTATATATCTTCATCTCTACAACATATTCAGTAAATTAGTTATCTTATTATAAATATACGAGTACAGCCCAACCTCTTCAAAGGACACCTCCCTAGAGCAACAACCTCCATCACAAGATGCATATTTTCCTTCCCGTTGTGTCAGTTATATAAGGAATCCACCTCTCCAGAACAACCCTTCTCTACAACAAACACATTTCTGTGTTCTAATGGGTGTTCACTCCTGTGAGGTTGCACTGTATTATTTTTTGGTGATACTTCCTTATTTATATATTAACTTCTTCTTTTGTTGTTATTTTCAGTCGCATTCTAGAAATACCAACAGAACACAAGATTCATTTGGAATTAACAAAACGAACAGTGATTCAAATGCTGGTACTAAACTGAGTAAACAGTCAGACAGTGATTGGGGGTGGGGTAATGATGATATGTCAACTTTTGAAAGTGCTAGTGCTGTTTCAAATAAGCCAGTTAAAGGAGCTTTAAAACTAGGTGGTCCTAAAAAACCACCGTCTGATGACTTTGGTTGGATTGAGGAAGAGTTTGCGCCTATAGAAGACAGCAGTGTAAAACCTGCAAGTTCTTATGACTGGGGTAGCACTGGCGAGCAGAAGGCAGGCGGTGAACAGTTTTTCTCAATGATTGATACTGGTCCAAAGGTTGGTGTGATCTGTTGTTTATTTTGTAGTGATCATCAATACAGGATGGTTAACATCAAAGTAATATATGACCTTGAAATGTTCATACGATTATTTACACAAATGCAAACTTCCTTAGGTTATTTGGGTTGATATGTAGATTTTTACCCATTTCTTGAAGAAAGTGACCCATCTGTACGTGGCAATAACAAACTATTTTGACCAGTAGTAAGAATAGTATATGTCAGCAAATATTGTTGGATGGTTGCATAATCCACTTCTGATGTGTCCCTTGGTTTTCAGCTTAAGACATGTTTGATTGTACAGATTTTTATGCCCCCAAAGGGTGGCATTTTAAAATCGCACTGTCCGTCTGTGCGTCCCCACTTACAAATTTGTGTCCGGACTGTAACTCTGTCATGCATTGAAGGATTTTAAAATAACTTGGCACAAATGTCTAGCAAATCAAG
Organism: Saxidomus purpurata; assembly: GCA_022818135.1. NCBI lineage: Eukaryota > Metazoa > Mollusca > Bivalvia > Venerida > Veneridae > Saxidomus > Saxidomus purpurata. Next base: position 7,143,354 of record JAFMSR010000001.1, on the reverse strand, counting down.
ACGATGTGTCGGGTGCAAGACCCACGTCCCTACCTTTAAGGTCAAGGTCACACTTAGAGTTTGAAGGTTATGGAATCCTCTATATATGCACACATTCGTATAGACTGTAACTTTGTCATGCATTGAAGGATTTTAAAATAACTTGGCACAAATATCTAGCACATCAAGACAATGTGTCGCGTGGAAGACCCACATCCCTACCTTTAAGGTCAAGGTCACACTTAGAGTTTGAAGGTAATGGAATCCTGTATATATGCACACATTCGTGTCCGGACTATAACTTTGTCATGCATTGATTGATTTAAAAATAATTTGGCACAAATGTCTAGCACATCAAGCCGATGTGTCGCATGGATTTTAAAATTACATACCACAATTATTGAGCACATGGAGAGGACAAAGACTGTGAGACACCTCTTTCGGGGGCATTCGTCACTTGTGAGGGACAGCTCTTGTTCAAGAGTGTTTTAGCAGGGTGCTGCACCCTGTCCCTGACATCCTCCCAGATTTACATGTACCAAGTATAAGTTTTAAGGTTCAGAAACTGAATAAAAATTGACAAAAAAATAAGTATACAGTCAAACCTGTGAACAAAGACCACTGTTGGGAAGCTACAAATGTGGTCTTTGTTTGCAGAGGGTCTTTATTCACAGATGCTTCTACTATAGATGAATGTTGCATTGTGATCTCCCTGCTGGTCTTTATTTGGAGGTGGTCTTTAACACAGGTTTGACTGTATATAGGATATTACATTATCTTCTACATATGAGTGTATAGAGTGTATGATAGTTTTACAGCATTGTACATGTATACAAATTTTCAGTTGAATAAAGTAAAGAAACCTGCTCTGAGTCAATCTAGCGGTAGTTCCACACGGTCAACACCGTCCAGGGAGACCACACCCACAACTCAAAAACCGACAAGTTCACAGTCTGGATCACAGTCTGCAGTGAGGGACAAAGGGGGAGGTTTTGATGATTCTGGCTGGGGGGACACAGGGGGATGGGAAGATGATAGCTGGGACAATATGTCAGGTAAATATTAACAAGTAAATGCTTTTTTGCATAGAAGAAAGTAAACACATAAAGCGTTTTAATGTGTTAACACTTTTGATCTACTACTTGGGTGGTTTTGTATAAAAAGTCACTACTTACATGTAGACAAAAGTTCTGTCCGGTTCAAAATTGTCTTACTAAATTTTAATTGTACGTTACTTTTAATTTTTTATTTGCAAATTTATATTTTGAGACAATTTGCTACATCACAAGGTGTTAAGAATTCTATACAAAAACATTTAGTCAACTGTGACGGCATAAACCATGAATTTCACATTTATCTAAAGTTTATGTACATGAATTTTATAATCACAAAACTTTCAAGTGATTTTTGTTACCAAAGGATAGTCCTATCCAAAGACGTAAAAATTTAGACAAATACTCAACGTATGTGGTTATTACGAAGCTTTCAAGACAACAAAATTTGCGCGTTTTATGTCGACTGGAGGTCAGTGAGCCTACAACACAGGTTGCACGTGCATTAAACGCCCACGAACATTCTATTCCATGTCAAGAACATTGCAAATGTGTAAATTGATTCGAAAATGATGATGTGCTTATGCTTTTCCAATTATGAATAAAATATCCAATTTCAGATTTTGTGTTACTTTAATTATACCAGACAGAACTTTTGTCCTTAAGTATATATACTACAGTAAAGTTTCTGTTATGAGACCACCCTTCAGACCGGCATAAAGTCGTATTGATATAGAAATTATCATTTTATTGAGACCTTTTTACTATAAAAGGGGACATTTAGTTCCAAAATGTGTGGTCTTAATATCGAGGGCAGTTTTAATATCAGGTGGTCTTATTAGAGGAACTTTAGTGCATTATAACCACTTGATAGCTTGGTTTTCAAATAGTTTGCAGCATTGCAGTCTCCTCATAAACCACAAAGTAATATACCATCTTAGCATTGACATGATAACTAACTGACACAGAAATCTAGAAATATTGCTGAAATGATGCTCAAAAGCTGTGTGAAAATGAAAATTGTTGTTTTCCCATGAAGCAGCACTGCTCCTCGTAGCCATTTCAGGTATCAGATCAAAAATGTAATTGATAAATTAAAGTACATCGATGTAAGGTATTCAGATATTGCAGAACTTGAAATATACTGAGTGATGCCCAAGTACCAAACAAAAACAGTGTTACACATAAGTGTTCATAAATGTATCTACTGAAAATACATCATGGGTTCACTGTTGGAAATTGAAGAGAAAAACATCAGTGTCATAATTTTTAGCTCGACTATTCGAAGAATAAGGAGACTATTGCACTCGCCCCAGCGTCGGCGTCTGCGTTGGTTAAAGTTTTTCATAAAGTCAAATATCTTGAATACTATCAAAGGTATTGACTTGAAACTCAAACTATATGTTTACCATCAACATCTTCACCTGAGGAAACAATCCCCATAACTCTGTTTTGATTTTTGACAGATTTATGCCCCTTTTTAACTTAGAATTTTTGGTTAAAGTTTTTTTTAAATTCAAATATCTTGAATACTATCAAAGGTATTGACTTGAAACTCAAAGTATGTGTCTACCATCAACATCTACACCTGAGAAACAATCCCCATAACTCTGTTTTGATTTTTGACAATTGATGCCCCTTTTAACTTAGAATTTTTGGTTAAAGTTTTTTTTAAATTCAAATATCTTGAATACTATCAAAGGTATTGACTTGAAACTCAAAGTATGTGTCTACCATCAACATATACACCTGAGGAAACAATTCCCATAACTCTGTTTTGATTTTTGACGATTTATGCCCCTTTTTAACTTAGAAGTTTTGGTATTTTTTTTGTAAATTCAAATATCTTGAATACTATATAAGGTATTGACTTGAAACTCAAAGTATGTGTCTACCATCAACATTATACATCTGAGGAAACAATTCCCATAACTCTGTTTTGATTTGACAGATTTATGCCCCTTTTTTTTTACTTAGAAGTTTTGGTATTTTTTTTGTAAATTCAAATATCTTGAATACTATATAAGGTATTGACTTGAAACTCAAAATATATGTTTACCATCAACATCTACACCTGAGGAACAATCCCCATAATTCTGTTTTGATTTTTGATAGATTTGTGTCCCTTTTTAATTTTGAATGTTTTGTTAAAGATAGAATACTATCGAACGATTTACTGTCAACATCTTCACCAATGTTTTTGATTTTTGACATATTTATGCCCTTTTTAACTTAGAATTTTGTCACAGTTTTTCCAGACTAAAATGGAAATACTCAAAATGGCTTTCTTTTGAAATGTCATAGAATAATTATGCAGCATGAAGCGGTCATGCTTTGGCCGCCCTGAGGAATCGCGGCGTCAGTATTGAATAGGTTTCAATTTTGGACCATGGGGTTGCATAATCAAATAGGGAGCAGCCAACATTATTATTGTAAATCTAAACTATGTTCTATGTATGAAAAATGACTTTTATGAATCATTAAATTGTATTAAGTCATTAAAAAAATAATACAATAAAAAAACTTATGTCTTCTTCCCTTATTACAACACTTTGGACACATTTAATGAGTATTTAATAACTTTTCCACAAACTCGCAGACTACGGGTTTTTTTAGCTTTGTTTACGGACCTTACGACCCGATTCATCAACGCTCAGAAAAAAAGATTCGGAAGATGTTTTGCTATCTTAAAACACTCAGATAATAGAATACATGGGCCAACGCGAAAAATCAATGAAAACCCATTTTAATTACTACATATTAGACTATATTATTGAAACTGTAAAGAAAAACCGTTCACCCAACTATGCAATACGTAGGGCCCTAACGAATTCCATTCCATCATTTGTAAACAAAAACAATAATCAGCCAATGGAAGTTCTGTAAAATGTATACGTCACAGCATAATTAATCATGTGGTTTCGTCTGTCTCAGCCATATTGCTGGAGTGTATATCTTGGGAATAGAAAAAGAATAATCCACATTACCAGCTACAGGGGGGCTGGTATATCTGTTTTACAAATAGTTCTTTTTCACAATATTTGGACCCGTGTAAATTATATTTGCACATGTTTTTTTCCTCTGCTTCCTATAAACCGACCGTAGTCAGTGAAATTGTGGGAGGAGCCATGTTATAAATAGTTTTGTCTATCAGTTCCTTGGTATCTAAAAATAGCCAGTGTAAAATAAGCATCCGAAAAATAATTAATGTTGTGAAAAAGAGGTATCTAACAATATGGAAATTCCTTGGTATCTAAAAATAGCCAGTGTAAAATAAGCATCCAAAAATAATTAATGTTGTGAAAAAAGAGGTATCTAACAATATGGAAGTTACATAAGGATTTAGTATTATGCTAGTTACTAATAAAAAGTTTATTTTTATGAATCAGTTTCATAATTAAACAAAAAAGTACACAGAGGTAATATCATTTTATGTAGTAAAAAGGGTTCGCTGATGTTTACCACGCACATTTTATAGAGAAACCTGTCCCAGTCATGCTTCAAAAACATGCGCGGCGTCTTTGATGCTTTGCATCAAAATTCGTCTTGTTAATTCTATACATATCAATTTTGAAAAGTTACAAAATTATTCATGATCAAATATACAAGGTCATGTATTTCTTTGAAATTATCCCCCCATCCTCCCTCCAGTTGGCTTGCAGAATCCAGAGTAAGGCCTTGAATGCAATGTACATTTACAAAGGTCTTTGAACAAGTTTCATATCTTTGACCTTAATTCTTATAGACAATTACACAATACTCCTGTTCTTAGACAAAAACCCCATTTTACCAACAAGCTTTCGAATAGTCGAGCATGCTGTCATGTGACAGCTCTTGTTTTAAAAGGCACTAATGTTGTGAAGTAATCAGAAATTTGTAGTGTTTGACTGGTCCGCCATACTTTTGGAACACACATGCATAATTTTCTTTGAAAATGTGTGATAAATGTAGGCCCTGTTTGAAAAGGGTAAATTTGTTTTGAGAGGGTACCAATGAAAGGAAGTATAGAAAAACAGAATAGCTGGGTAAAAATAAGTATAAAACAGTGAAAGTATCAGCTGAAGAATTTTGCTAAAAATGGAAAAAACTTAATCAGGATATAATCCAGAAAAGTTATCAGTGAGCTATAAAAACTCTGGTATTAAAATTTAGTTCACAGACTTTAGTCAGCTAAAAATAAACTTGATTTTCCTTTTTAGCTTCAAAGGAAACTGAAGCAGAGAGAAAGAAACGTGAAAGAGAGGAAAAGAGATTACAACGCCAACAAGAGTTGGCACAAAAAAGAGAGGCCAGAAAGGGCGGTGCAATGAAACTTGGAGCAAAAAAATTAGCAGCTGATTGAAGCACTATGTTGTCTATTTATTTACGCAAAATCAGTGACTTGTTAAGACATGTGAGATTCGGTCTTGAAGTTGTTATAATGCTTGTTGTGGATTTCGTTGCATCCAGAAACTTATGTGGAGAAGTCAAGTCTTCCAGTCTTCTGTACCTTCAACTTTTACCTTGCTTTAGACAGATGGTACTTCCCCGATGATTAGTCCAGATCATGGTTAGCGTACTCATACATGCAGTCTGGTTATGATCTGTCATCCCTTTTAACAAATAATGGTTCTGTCAAAATTAAAAGATGGACAATTCCATTTTAGAAATTTAGCAGAGTTAAGGGTTTGAAAAGGAGATTTTGGAATTTGGAGCTAGGATGTAGTAATGACCTTAAAACTTAGATATCCCCTGCATATTCATTTACTGATTAGCATCAAAGGTGGAAGTTCAATAGAATAAACTAAATTGATGTGACAAAGTTTACATTTAAATAAATATGCCCTAGAACAGTGTTACTATTAATTTGAATTACAGCCTTAATATTCTCAGATTTTGGTGCCAGGGCCAATGGGGGGAAAAAACAGAAGTAGAAGCCATTATCAGTCTAACCCTTGTCCCCTCACAGAAAGAATTGTTAAACTGTAGGTATATAGCCTTAAATTTGTGTAATTAACACAACAGCAGGTGTTATATGCATTGTATTGTCAGGGATAGTCACTCTATGCTTTGCCTTCGTGTTAAACTCCAGGTTTTCTAGGTTCTCGGAATACTCTGTCCTTTTCTGGGCATAAGTATCTACAAGGCATAGGAGGATGTTGCCCTTATTTATCCAGCAGTGAGACAACTGATCAAGGTCCCTGTCTGTTCCTGTACGTAGATGACCTGCCAAAATGAATGTATTGAAAATGTTGATGGATTTACTTCAAATTTGAACTGTGATTCATTGTTTCATTCTAACGCGCAGTACCGATGTTACGTCGTTTCTGATTGGTAAAGTCGTTTAAATTTGCCTCTATTAAATAACGTATATGTAGTCGCAAAATTTGAACGGTGTTTTAATTACCGCATTTCGACACATTGTGCATTAGAAAAGGGATAACTATTTCGTGATTTTGATATTTGCGACAGTATATACAATTTTAATGGTCGCAAACAGTTTTAACAGCTCTGGCTGACGCCGTCCCCGTTAAAAATATTTGCGACCATTGAAAACCGTAAGTATAGGGGGGGGGGGGGGGGGGGGGAAATATCAAAATTACAAAACAGTTATTCATATTATAATATGAAATGGCCATTTTTAATTTCTGAAACGTTCCATCAGCCTCTGACAGTGTTGTTGCCAAGCTCAACCTATTTTGGAAGCACAAGTCTTCTGTGACCGCTTTATACAGATTTTATTCTAGGTCATCTGCTTGATAATCAGTGTATGTATCCATTAACCTGCTGGCGGCAAGTGATTTCTGCAAATGTGATCAGTGCAGATCATGATCAGCCTGCATATCAGGACAACCTGTTCATAATCTGTAGTGTTTGCTGTTCAGATTCGTGGAGTTAGTGAGCACCCCATTTAACAGTGTTTGAGACTTGTCCACATTGAAAGATGGAAAATTCCATTAAAGAAATTCAGTGTTGTAAGTGTTAAAACTGCTGTCAAAATCAATGTTTTCCCAGCTGCCTCGTATTTTGTGCATCACATATTTGATAATAAATACCTATAAATATTGACCACATTTTCATAGAAAATATGCCCTTTAAATTAAGAATGAAGAAGAAATGCAAGGAAAATATCAAAAACTGAATTCCTTTGCATTCCTTAATATTTGCGACTTGTGAATCTTGGAATAAGTGTAATATGGTTTCTAGATTACTTTGTGTCAGGTAAATGAAATGACTGTGGAGATGTATGTGTATTATGTAACTGTATCAGATATGACTGTGGAGATATTTGTGTATATGTAACTGTATCAGATATGCTTTTGTCACATGCAAGTATTATTGTATTCATTTTATTGTAATGTTAAATTACAGTGATATTGCATAAAGAATAGAAATAAAATGGGAAAAATCAACCTTATTACTGTGTGTTTAGTTGGTAAATTGAATTGTGGTATATAGGTTTAGCTGATTACCAGTTTTTGACACCTGGATCATGGGTTCAACTCATAGAAAAACCTGTATGAAATAGAGGTTGCATTTTTCATTGAAACTTGGTCAGAATGATTGCCTCGATAAAATCAAGGCCGAGTTTAAATCTGTATCGTATGGGGTAACAAAAATAGGTCATGTGATCAAATCATAGAAAAACCTTGTGTATGACTAACTTGATGAATTCTAGATGGAGTTTGTATGTGGGTCATCTAGGGTCAAAAACTAGGTCACAGGGTCAAATCTTAGAAAATGCTTGTGTATGCAATAGAGGTTGCATTTATCATTGAATATACACAAAACTCATTCAGTAAAATTGTCTTGATGGAATTTAGGTCGAGTTTGAATATTGGTTATCTGTGTTTGCCATACAGGTGACATTAACAATCCAAACTCATGTAAATTGAAAAAAAGTTCGTCTTTCCACGTGTTTATGATATACAGCTATGGGTTGAAGTTTGGTCACACTTCGTCATAAGTAGGTCTCATGTGAGTGATATAAGGCCATCTTGGTCCTCTTGTTTAATTCCACGTCATTAAAAGGAGAGAAATAGCAAACCTTTGTTTAGGTTTGAATCCGTTGTCACATACAAGAGGTGTGTTATCAGTTTACCCGAGAAATGTGTTTTCAGATCTATACAGAAATACTTCCGTTTTCCCGAATTTTTTTCCTTGTTTAAGACAACAGCTTCAGGTTGAAAAAAGGGCAATTAACTAGTAGCAACAGTATATTGTATGTCCTGGAACACAAGTACTTAAAATATGCACCGGGGGTAGAGAATTAATTGAAACTAATATAAAACTACAGAAACTATGGATGAACATGAGCTATGGTGTGAGATACACGGAAAAATACGGTAGTGGTGAACAAAACACAACTAGGTTAAATATTGACCCAAAGTGGGAAGAAAATGTATTTCAAGATTGATCGACAAGGAAACTAAAAACAGGACAAAAACTGAGTGTTGACAGCTGTTGCACGAATTGCTTTTAGAGCAAATCATTAGACATCGTATATTTTGATGAAAAAAGGAATTACTGTTGTTTGGAACTTTATGGAGGTAATGCAGAATGTCAGGTGGGTTTCCTAGACTTTTTCTGAGTAGAATGTTTTCAGTTTTCTCATAAGAATCCAGGCTAGTGGTGGCTATAGACAATGCCATATCTGGCTACAAAAAAGTTAAATTGTCACAGGAAACTCATTTGGCTGTAAGAATGTGTCTTACGTGCCACGTGAACACTGAACAGTGCTATTGGGGAAATGATTTAAAGAAAAAAATGGCCAATTCTACTCTTGACATTATATTGAACTATCTAACCTTAATAAAAGTTGAATTACATGTTTATCAAAACGTTTAACGTCTGTAGCTTTGTTTTTAAAGGTAAATCTTTAAAAATGTGGGTGTAATCCGGAAATTTGTTTTACATGTGATATTTTTCAGAGGGACCAACTTAAGTTTGAGAAAATTAATGTAGCACTGATTTAGACTCTTATAAAAATGAATATAACCAAAGTTACACCTGATATATATAAATCTGTATGGCATTTTTGTTTCTATTTGATACAGTTCTCTGACTATACTTGTCAAAACTTGACCATTCACCTTATGTTCGTTCCTGTTTGTTATTAGTTTATACTAATTTATTTTAGCTCGAATGTAAAGAAAGCTTGAAGCTTATCGAGTCACTTTTAAGTTCGCTTCCTGGAAAAAGCAAACAGTATTGGTGTCGTATGAGGAGGTTCAAAATTTGACTTTGGCAATTGCCAACGCTAACCCGGATTCTTATAATGACTTGTTTCTTACATATTATCAAAACGTTCGTTGTATATGCGGCATACTTGACCATGGTATAGTATGTCCGTTTTGAAGGGTAAAATAATGTAAAACATCATTTGTGTAGAAGTGAAATTATTGCGATCAAGTAATAAAGGTGTTTACTGCCATTTTGAAGGTTTTGATGGAGAAAATAAGCTCGTAAATTAAACTAAAATGACATCTTGCCGTACGCAAAAACCGAAGCCAAGTATTAAAGTAAACAAATACCGACTGTCAACTCACTATTTTTCATATACATGTGTGTAAAACATGTACGTATTTACCTTGTAATCAAGCACTGTTTTAGCAAACATACACGCGAGAGACTAATGAGAGTGGGGTGGGTGCGGGTTAGATTAAATATGCAAACGGCATCTAACATTGAAAACACCATCTATTTTATCAAATTTGAATTTCCTTGTCAGGTATTTAAAGTTAAATTTTGAAAAGAAAATAAGTTCAAATTTACCATTTATTTAAAAAAAGAAGATATTAGCAATGATTTACAAGAAAAGTAACATTATAAAAGTTTAAACTAAAATATGTTCATTCGTTTAACAGTTTCGTTTGCATTAAACAAACTTACGTCAATACTTATGAACGACAACTGCGCATCATGCAAGTAAGATTTTACTTGTTCTGCTCTCCCTTTAAACACACGCCCGTCTGTACTATTTCTATTTATACCGCTGACGCATTAGCGTTAATACAACGTTATGCGTATTAATATGTTTATATAAACGTTCTCTTGCTATTTTTAGTACAAATTTGTTATTTTTTCACACAATTATGTAACTTTGCAAAGTTGTTAATATTTAGACGGTGCAATAACCTGTTTTTCACACGGATACGAGATTCTGGGAGGCTATTAATAGCAACGGCGTTTACAATAACGTTATAGCGAGAAAACGCGGGAACACGTCCAAGTCGTTTATGCTGACGCATTCACTTTACAGCCGTGCGAGTTACGGTCACTTCGGCGTAAAAGAAATACTATTAACTGAGAGAATAAATGCAAGATGTGGGCGAATGATTCTGGCGATACGGAAGAAGAAACTAGACTTCATCTTGCCGCGTTGGAGTCTTTTAATACGGGGAAAATAACACCTTTGTTGAAAGAAGAGTTGAAATACTACATCCAGTCAAGACGTTTGTCGGAGGGCAAGAATGAACTTGTCGTAGAAAACAATATACCCAACAAACCACAGGTATGTTTATTTCATGACACTTCTGCAAATTGAAATTAGCACTGTGACATTTTGTAGCTTAAATATTCGTTTCTTGATGAACTTCACTATCATACTAGATCTAGCTCTTATCAACAATTATATTAATTAATTAATTTAATTAAGTCAATCAATTAATTCAAAGACAAATAAACAGTACAAAATGTTTTAGAAACCGTGTTTCAAGACGCCCTGATTATATAGATAATCGGTATATACCAGAAAATTCCCTCATAAAAATACACATAATGACGTAAGCCCAATAAAAAGATCATGATAGACTGGTGTTTTTTTTTTATTAATTTCCTGGGCAGAAATTGCGTCCAGAAGAGGTGGCCAGACTGGAAAGACGACGTGAACAGAACCGTAGAGCATCTGAGAAATTCCGGGGCAAGAGGAAGACGGAACTTCAAAATCTACAGAAGGTTAATATCACCTCCGTCTTCCAGATTGTTAATTAAAATTACTCAATGACCTGTCCGAGTGTTGTTTAGACACATAATTATTCACTTTTATCACGGATAGGTCCGTGCCTTTGTAATTGCATCAGACACCTGGAAACCCAAAATGTGATTAGTATTCTTTCTGGTGATCTTAACTTTAAATATGACTAGGTTTTTAAAATATGTTTAATTTATATATGTGTGTCTAAAGAAGGCTGAGCTGGAATTACAAGTGAACAGAAAAATATTTAATAATGTTAACCGTAAATTGATTGAGCATGTAGGGATTTTCATAAGCAGGTCGATGTCTCAGAAGTTTTGCAATATTTTCACCTCGTTTCTCTGTAAGTGCCACACGCGTTTATTGACAAGCAAAATGTTTAATATACATTGAATTCAGACATAAATTTATTGCCATACAATATTTATGTTAAGTATTTACTTTTTTCTTACAGCTCTGTAAACAACTAGAGAAAAGAAATGAAGAGTTGCAGAGGGAAGTTGGCAACCTGCAAGCGGAAAGAGATGCACTGTATGAACGAGTAATGGCAGTTCTACAAACCCATAGTGCCAAAACTAACTGAAAACTATAGGAACTACCACGTTCTATCAAAATGGACGAAATATCGAACAGTGTTCAAATACAGGGAGGATAATGTTTGGGGGAGATTTCATCTTTATTTTATTTTTGTTTAGTTTAGTTTTGATGAAAACTGATTGTGTTTTGTTTTTTGATGATTGTATTTGGTCTTTTGACACATCTTGTGTCCTCTAAATATCTTAAAGAAAATAAATATATGTGTTCATATTTATTTGAATTTATTATACCATCGTGGGACGACATGAAATTGCTAGTTATTTCTGTTATTTATAGCGATTGCAGCTCAAATTAGAAAAAGGAAAATTATACAATATAAAAACATGTAACCACCGCCAGCAGGAAATTCATAGCTCGGTGTAGTTTCATAAGAGCACATGACTGTGAATCATGCAGATCACTTCCTAATATCAGTACATAATATTAATTGTGTGATATATTTCCAGCGGATGATAGCGAAAATAATCATAAGTGAATCAGTGAAGACGGTAGCATTTCGGACAAATATTATCAAGGCATTCTAACTCGGATACTTTTGATGTGTTTTTATGTGTACGTGTAGTGGAAATATGTGATTCAAAAGTAAGACAATTTCAATTCTAAAGATTTTTATATCTGCACTGAAAGAGTCTTGATTTGTATTTACTAGTAATTTTATCATACTGGTTCTAGGTTTCTTTCCGCCTGCACAAACATATGTTTTCATCACACAGCATTTTGATATTTGCTCAGTCTTTCAAAGATTCTATGTTCAAATAAAACGTATAAAATGTTCCATAATATATGCAGATGTCACATGATGATATTTGGAAAAATGTTTTGCTGTTATTGAAATTACACACATGCATGTGTTCAGGAAAATGGCTGATAGACTCATATATAGGATTTTATTTTATTTGATTACACGACCAGCCGGGCCCAATTAAGACAGACATGTAGGTTTTGAGTTACTTCTTCTATTATGTTATTTGTTTTGTTTGTTGTGTTTTTAGGGGGGCGGGGGGTCGCACTGAACTAATCAATCTGCCAAAGGGATTTGATTTTCTAAATGTGTTAAAATATATAGAGAAAACTACCAAAAATGTTCAAAGTGCTCAATATTCACTGTCTTCTACACTCAACAGGTTTAGAAACGCAAAAGTGGCAAAATATTTATTTTAACAGTGTTACCGTGTTTCAAATTTATTAAAATTTCATACACAACAAAAACATTATAAAATTGAATTATTGTAAAAGTTTCAATAATTCATCGCAAAAAATGACTTAAATAGAAATTAAAACAATAGCGTCATTCAAAGAAAAATGTTCAACAGGGGGAAATCTTTGCGTTTCTAAACCTGTTAAGTGTATATCAAGTCTGGTCAAGGATTTTTATTTGGCTATTCAGGTCACAGTGTTATATGACTATAAATGTACAATAAAATGATAAACTTGAGAATGTTTTCTTATTATATTTCGTTAGTAATGTAAGATAAAAATGTTGCAAATAAAACCATATCTTTGACTGTCAAAGACGCATTTCTGATTCTTATTTTGTTTCAAGGAGATTTTGTCTGGATTGTCAGAAAACTAGAAAACTCCCGGTATTCTGTGGCTTTTTTAATGATTCGTCTTGTATTGGAATATATATTTACTTTACCGCATTTCCATGACAATCTATCCAAAGATTTTTCTGTTTTGATCTATGAAAGAAACAATTGTTTTGTCACAACACAAATAGTAAATTACTTTTTAATTGTTTTAAACGCAAACGTTTTGTTGCGGCAGTCCAAACATCACTTTTATTTTAAATCAAAAGGTATATATATTCATTCAATTTTGTTTTAGTTACTGTTTCATTTTTGATATTTGTTATGAATATTCCTACAAAAGATCTTTCGAGATTTTCTGGAAGACAATTGTTAAGTTCTCTAGTGGTGCGGTCTTATAAGATATGATAGACGGTAAGGTCAACTTTGACATGCATTTTCTGTTTTTCAAGTTGCATTTGTTTTTATTTCAAATAATTTTATCAAGCGAAAATGTAGATTAACTTTGCTCTACTGGCATATCATAATTGTTTATCCTTTTTTTTAGCTTTCAGTCTGGAACTCATTCAAGATTTTTCCGTGTAGCTTATTATTTATGACAAAAGCATTTTGGTATTTTTCGGACTTATATATATATATATATATATAAAGTCTTATTGTATATGTGTACACCACATGCATCCCAGACATTGACATAAAAGATCTGTTTCAAAACTATATTTCACGGTTTACTGATTCTTATAATAATTTTTAGATTGTCCATTTTAAATTAATATGTTTCATTAATAAGTGCTTTTGAAATTCTCCGGACTTCAATTCAGTGGCAAAGATGTGCTTGAATTATTTCTTCAAAGTAGGCAATCAGAGAAATGTATAGTGTAAGCAGCAGTTTCAACATTTCCCACCACCAACCACAGGTGGAAGGAACATACCTTTTGACTTTTTTGTCTGAAGCTAATGTCTTTTTCTGTGCATTTTAAAATTGATATCAGAATAAATAAAAAAATGAATTTTATTTTCTTCGTAGCTCTTTACTATTTCATTTTTATTTTATGTATTCTGATATCAATTTTAAAATGCATAGAAAATGACATTAGCTTAAGAAAAAAAGTCAAATGTATGTTCATTCCACCTTTCCCACCACCATCCTTCTGCTTTAAACCACTGCAAAGCAGTAAATGCAGTAGTTTTTTAATATTTTGAAACAGAAATCCAGTTTCCTGTTTTAAAACTTGCATCATCAAAAGTACATAGACAATAACAAAACAAACATGGGATGCCTCTTTTCGTGATGTATATTTTGCATTTATATCAGCAAAAGTCTATCCTTCGAAACCGTGCTCGCATAGTGCGGAGGCATTTCTTTTATCTTTCTGAGCAATTGTGCTAAATTAATACCGCGAATGCTTTAAAATATAAATTTAAGAAAATTATGTTTCAAATTAAACAGTTAATCTTGTAGGTTTTTTTAAATATAAAAAGCAACTGAGATTTGTACTTTACGAAACATCTAATCAAAACCTGGTAATGTCTGTCCCAGATTGTAGCAGTCTAAAGAGGTGTTGACAAAATAAATTAAGTGCAGCCTTCCGAACTTGTGAAACAAGAGCATAAGAAGTTAATACGAAAACAAAACGAAATAATTGCATAATTAAATAATTTAAATAAAGATAAAAAAGTCTTCTTCTCTTTCATCATTCATCACCAAAAGCTGAAAAACCAATTTCCTTAGTAGCTTCACTTCTCCTAAAGTCATCATATTTTTTTCTTCAAATTGATCTAACACTTGAGATAAGAGTAAGTCATCCTTTGTTTCCTCATTTTGCCTACAATGTCTAAATATAGGCCTACTGTGACAATATAAGATCATCCTGATCATGTAATACATTAAAGACATCCATAATGTGGACCAGCAAACCTGATGTTAGCAGAAAAAAGAACAATGATTCGATCAAAATGTAAACTTTACTAAATGTCAACACAATTAATTTCAGTCCTGAATTTGATATCAAGGTGTTGATAGAAATACGTTAAAACGACTGGTGTAAATGGATTGGGGTTCAGATGGGATGCTTTAATATTGAAAAGAAATTTAAAAATTGTCTTAAATGTAATTTTTATTTTATTTTCACCTTTCGATAAAACAGTTACAGGATAGAAAACTCGGTGTTATGTGCATATAACAGAATACATTTTATGTACTGGGGCAATATAAAGGGAAGGTCTGTGGAAAAATCTCGGGTTTCATATGCACATATCACCTCGTTTCATATCCTATAACTATAATTAGGATTGTGCTTTCTATTGTTGATTTATGTATTGACAATGCAATTCCAGAGTGTGTTTTGATTTCAAAACCGAATGACAATTGTTTAATTAATGTAGAAGAGGTTGAGCTGCATCCAAACATGTGTTACCCTATTTTTATGTAAACAAGGTTCTGTTCCTGTCGAACTGATTTAGTTGATAATAACTCACCTGACTGAGCTATTGGGACAGCTGGATGTACGCCCGTCCGTTCGTTTTTAACAATTCCTTCAAGTGACTTCTGTAATAAACCACATGATGGAATATATATCACCAAACTTGGCCAAATGCATCATTGCATAAGGCTCTCTTAGTTGTTTAATGGTTCGGGCTAAATGAACAATATGACCGCCAGACACATTTTCTCCAAAACCATAAGGCACAGAGTATACTAATATATCATCGTCTGGTGGTCCTCTATCAGTTTTATACAAATAGTATCCCTTGGGTCAAAATTGACTGTTCGGGGTGTTAAATGTCTTACATAGAAAAATATTGTAAAACTTAAACGATCTTCTTGTCAGAAAACGCAAGATATATATTATCTTATATAGTTAGTGTGAAGCATTATGCAGTGGACCTCTAGAAAGTTCGTTTAAAGCTTGACCCTGGTGTCAAATTGGCTATGCCCAAGGAGTCACCTGTTTTAGTAAGACTCATATAAGGAAATACTTTAAAACATTGCTTGTTAAAAACGATAAGGCCTATAGCTTATATATCTGGTATGTAGCTTCACCTAATGCCCCCTGCCTACTTCAATTAATACGCCTTTGGTCAGTATTTGCCCTGACCTAGGGTACACTTGTTAGCTCTACTGGACGAAGTGCAGCAAAGCCTATGCGATGGTGACTTGTTCGTCGTCGTCTGTCCGTCTGAGCCCATGAATTATGGGTTAAGTGACACAACAGTTACATTACTTTCAGTACGTCATGTACGTCACTTTTGAAATTTAATGTGACCTATCTAAACAATAGAACTGTCACTTAAGTGTCAGTCACACCGGACTAACAGACGTGCAACAGATATTTTTTTCTTCAATCTGTTGGCGTCCGTTCGCATACGTTTCTCGTCTGTTTCTTATACGGTATTTGTGGTCGTTTTCCGGTGAAATTCGTTTGTGTCTGTTATATCCGTTGGCAAGTTTTGAGCATGTTCAAAACTTTCCAACAGATAAAACGGATAAAAGTTATACGGTAGTCATCTGTTTTATTCGGAACTTGTGCGTTCCTTATACGTTTTGTACGGAACGAGTACGTTATGTGTCCTGTATTTGTCCGGTTTATATCTGTTGATGTCCGTCGACCCGATGTCGCCACCGGACTACTAACGGACTTGAAACAGATGCACCGTATGTACCCGCTGTGGCAGTCACGTGACCGGTGCAAATACGGTCTTGTCCGTTTCTCGTACGGTACATATGCGTTTTCTCCGGTACATGTCCGTTAGTTGTAAGGTAATATCAGTTCCTCATACGTTCATCGTAAGGTGATGTCCGTTAATTATGCGGTGATGTCTGTTAACAGTCTGTTTTTCGCCCGGTACATGTCCGTTATTCGTCCGGTCATTGTACGTTTCATGCGCTCGATACATCGATCGCGAGGCCGAAGAAAAGCGGCGGGGACGAATTTACCAACGGACACCAACGGATAAGACTGAATTTGCATTTTTTGATCCGTTGCACGTCTGTTAGTCCGGTGTGACTGAACCATTAAGTATCCATTCGCGTATGTCTGATAAATCCCTACATTTGACTTTAAAGAAACTTGCTCAAAATGTTGTCTGCTACAGCGGTTAATTGTAAAACTTTGATAATACTCTACAGATCACATTTTCGATGGATTTTCACAAAACTAACTAAGAAGGTTGCATGCAACCTGTAGATAGCCTGTATGGAAAATGAGCCACGCTGTGAGAAAAGCGTACTACAGCCGATTATTGTAAAACATTGATAACGCTACAGATAACATTTTCCAACGGATTTTCGCAAAACTTGCTCAGAGGGTTACCTGCATTGTATAAATGATCTGCATAGAAATTGAGCTATGCAAAAACCAACCATGCTGAAGCAAGTTATTCTTTAACCTTTATGACACTCGACAATGGATATGCACAAAACGTGCCGGAACTGCAGATACTCTACATACATCGATTCGGGCAATTATGTGCCTCTTGTTTTATATGGACTTACATAAGGAACTCCTTTTAAAGTCTTCTTGTCCCAATACATGAAGCCCAGAGCTTAGTTGGTGTGCATTATTGTCTTATGGTCTTCTACTAGTATTGTTCAGATTAGTCCCTTGGATCTAAATTGGTAGCACCTTGTGGGTTGTTATTTTACATTGACTTACTAATATACTGGTTATGTTTTCTCCGCTAAACAGCAAGATCCAGAGCGAAGATATTAAGTATTGGAAACATATTTCAACGCTTACGTTGGATGACCTTGACCTTTTGACCTGCCGATGTTTACAGTCTTGCAAATTAATTAAACATTTAACATGGATTACTTTGACTTTTCTTGTTTATGAAGCTACAGTCAGAAATTTGGAACATGTGTGTAGTTTTGTCAATTAGTTTCAATATGTTTGTTTGTATCATTTTCATTGATGACCTTGAAGTTGATGTATTTATCCTCCATTCAAACAACACGTAGCTTATACGTATAGGTTTATTTTACAGGAATAAGCAAATTTATTGCGAGGGAGCGTCAGTGAACCGAAGCAATAAGTTTGTTTATTCCTGTAATATGGACCAATTATCGGCTTACAGTTTTGCCCATCCACAGACAGTATTTGTATTGAAATATAAAAAGATAGCTTTGTGATGTCGCAGTCCCACTTATTACAGAAATAAGTTAAATAATTATTTTCATATTGGTATGGAAACTACAACTTTTGCTTTTTTGATCAAAATGGGAGCATTTGATTGGATCAGAAAGCAGGGTAAACTGTAAATAAACTTAACAAGTGTTAACAGCAACTATGTTGTTGGCTAAGTAAAATGACCCGATACTAGCCACCTAGATGAGCGACGTAGGGTCATCACGGACCTTTTGTCTATCAGTGATGAAAAACGCTGCGATGACTAATATAAAACCCTTTGTCCGGTAGGATGAATTTCACATTTTCTGTTTCGATCCCTTTCATTTCTTATTCAATTTTGTTCTTTATAGAGAATACTTGCAAAAAAATAGACGGACGTAGAGCGGTAATTTTGTTTTCCATTTAGTAACGTCTGTCTGGAATTCGTCAAGCAATCCCAGAAAGCAAAACCTGTTCTTAGTTAGATTTTTGGAATCTGTCGTGTGTCGTCAGTGTTTACAATGGTATTCCAGGAAGCTGTCGATCTTATTATGGCATAACTAATCCTTCGGTGGGATGTTTAAACGTCATTTTATAAGCAGGTCTAAAGGGCTGGGAGTTATATAATACCTCTCTATATATAAGTACATTTGTACTAGTATGTAAACACATTTATTGAGCTAAGTTCGATTACAATCCGTGCAGGGTCAGTTTTGACACGGGGATCATAATTTGAACAAACTTGGTAGAGGCTACACGCCAAATTTCTCAGCTCTATGACTTGACGTTTCAGAGAACAGTTTGTAGATGATTTTTAAAGATTTCCTATAGAAAAACTATGTGAGATCAAATGACCCCCAGTTTTATCAGTGGTCTACAGAGGAGACAACTGTTAAATTTGTGTGTTACTTATTGTTAAGACTATATGAAAATGTTTGCCTTAATAAGAAATTAAAGACATTGCAAAAATATGACAAAAATTAATATTCTGTACGTTCAGTAACAGGAGAATGCCATGTTTACACTTTATCCCTTAACCTGCTTGAATCAAAATATTATGATTTTGCACCTAGTGCAGATCATGGTCAGTCTGTACATATTTTCAATCTGATCATGATCTGCACTGTTTGCTATCCAGCCAGTAAATTTCAATTGGTCACCTCTTTTAACAATTAATGGTACTGTCCAAATGAAATATGGCGAGTCCATTTTAGGCATATAGTAGTATATTAATCTATTGACAATGTTGAGCATCAATCAAAAGTTAGGCCAGTGTCTTCGATGTTTTGTATTTAAGTTTGTGTCTTTGGTAAGCATTATATGAAGACTCTTGAGTTTTATTAATTTGCAATTCTGTTTACTCTAAATAAGGTACTGAGGAGTGGGTTAGACATGAATTTTTCCCAATTGTTTCTTCTCTAATTAAGCATGAAAACATCATTCTTCTTAAATGAGCGGCTTTCACATTCGGTGGCTGGCAACATCAATGTTCTTCGCTACATATTTCAAGTGTTGCAACATTTTACTGATGATGTTACCATAAACACAAATAACAATACATTTTTCGAAGTTTCATATATAGTTTTATTCAATAAACAAGTAACAAACATGTTTGTACATACAAAAACAACAACATACAAAATACACAATGTTACCCATAAGAACCAACTTTTTTATCAAAAAAAGGTGTATACTGTAAGCTTATGTCACCAAAGAATATTATTTCAATGATTACTGTTGAAAAAAATATAAAAAATCAATGCAATCAGTTTTTTTATAAACTCTTTAAAAAGTATATCACATCGGTTCTATACAAAAGCCCTCAGATGCATAGTTTTGTTGTTATTCTTTAATAAGAAAACATAATCATACATTTCAACACAATACACACCGGTTTATATAAATGAACAAACAACGAGAACTGTATAAATGGCGTGTTTAACACACCACATGCCATAAAATAATCCCTACGCAAAAATAAACGTGTAAATTGTGGAAATGCACCATATCTATTTTGCATAGCACCAAAAAAATCATTGAAAATAGAACAAGTTTTACCCAGCACAAGTTTGTTATTGACTAAAGTTAACCGTGCAGTCACAAAAATGCAAGGCATCACTTTTGTGAGGTGAAACATGCCTAAATATTGAACACATTTGGTATGGCAATGTAGAAAAAAACTGAGCGGATGAATCCATGAACTGATGAAGATATGATTTGACTGAATGACATTCACTGAAATAACCGCCACAAATCCACCTGTACAAACACTAAACATTCGACTGAATGTTTAAAAAGCCCTAATTTCCAATAATGCCCTAATATGGAATGACTTATTAAAATGTGAAAACAACCGTCGCTCAACGAAACAACATGCTTGAATGTAAAACTTTCAATGAGCCAATAAAATATGTTCTGAAAATAATATTTGAATATACTGAATACAAATTTAGATTTGAATCGACCTTTTACATGCATCTATAAGTATCTACAATTGTCAAATTTTTACCACTAGAACTCTAAACAGTAACTTGATTGATTACAAATGTGTGAAGTGGTAATGTTTAACAGGTGTCATATATTTCGATACATGATTATATAATTCTAGTCTAACGAACAGATAAAAACGTATGACTATATATCTCAGTATAGCGTATCTACACATATCTGCAAATTATATAGAATGCATCAAGGTAAATCAAACATCAAACCCGAAAGCCAAAGAAGATTTTCAATGTACAATGTATAACTACAAAGATCTACCAAATCGTTTAGAAACGAAAAGCTAAACACCGTCAATCCAAATGCAACACAATAGTACGATATTGCTAACATTTGATTCAGTAGAACGTAGGCGATGCTGGACCGGGTAGGCCATGAAAGCTTTCTTCTTGGTCACACTCTGGAACCATTGCCTCGTCTTCGAAAACTGGAATCAGTGATAGTATACAATTATCCTCCATAGCATTATCGTCTAGAGAAAATTTCTCACTTGCTGTATTTTCGTCAAAATCGTGAGCAGTTTTGGCTTCTCTCCTAGGTTTGATCCCATCGGTTGTAACACTACAGTTAGAGCTTAGCTGTTGATAGTTGTTCTGGAACTGCATACTAGTAACATTTTGGTATTGTTCAAAGGGTATGTTTTCTATACTTTCATTCTCGAACCTACAGAACTCCTCGTCACTGAGAAAATCAAAATCTGTATCATGAGATACACAGGTCTGATTGCTTAAGTTTATGTGAGTGCTGTGTCTTGTCTCTACCAACTGTTCACTTAAAATTTCTATATCTTTCGGCATCTGGAGAGCAGCGTTGAATGTTTGAGCGGTGGTGTTAACCTGTGACTGGTTAAGCAAGTGATTGTACGATGTAACGTGTTCATAGCCGTGAGCGTCTGTGGAGAAGCGTCTTGGCTGGTAATTTATAGCTCCTAAGTTTCTGGGGATGTCCTCTGAAAATCGTCTTGGTATAGGGTCGTGATCGTAGATTCCTGATGAAGTTGATGGCAGATCTCTGTAGTATATATCAGGCTCTTGGTGTGAACATAGCGATTGTGGTATTGGCGATGGCGCTACATGAGATTGCGGCACTAGTGAAAGCGGCACTACCGAGGGTGAATGCGGTACCGGCGATGCTGAGGTTGGTACAGGTGAAAATGATTGCGGTACCGGTGACGGCAAGTGCGGTACTAGCGACTGCGATAGTGAAGCTGGCGATGGCGTTGTGTACTGCACCGGTGACGATGGCGATGGCGAATGTTTTCCAGATTGAGACAGGTTAGTTGAGGTAGGCTGAGCAATTGCGGAACCTTGTAATTTTAGCTTTTTAATAATTTCATCCTTTTCCTTCTCAAGCGTTTCCACTTTTCGCTTTAGGGTAAAGTTTTTTAGTTGTTCTTCTGCCAATACCTAAAGGTTAAATAAAGAGAAACTATTATTCTAACAGAAATGTAAATATTTCTGATATTCAAATGTTCTAATGAAGAGAATAATTTATATCGCTCACCTTAGTACCATTCCCCTTCACGCCAAAGAAAAACAACGAGAAGCTTTAACTCAATTTTGACCGTAGTGGCATCATTTGAACAAACTTGGTACAGGTCCACTACACAATGCTACATACAAAATATCTAAGCTCTAGACCTTTCAAAACCGCAAAAATATTTCTTAAGTTTCCAATATTTACATTTACATGTATATAATCTGTAGGGTGGGGCCAATTTAGACCCCAGGGGCATAATCTGAACAAACTTGGTAGAGATGCGCTAGACAATGCTACGTATTCAGACAAGACGATTTTTTAAGATGTCCCTATATAACACCACCCGGGCGGGGGCAATATTGACACAAGGGGCACAATTTAATGTGCGTGAAGTTAGCTGCCAGTTGCCAGTTGCCGGTTGCCAATTCAATGCCAATTCAATTGGCAACTGGCAACTGGCAGCCAACTTCACACTCTTGTTGCCAATTCGTCTTCACTTGCAAATATAACTAAAAACAAAATTGTTAAACCACGCGAATTGGCAACTGGCAACTGGCAGCCAGATGCCAATTCGATTTTAGTAAAAATCTTAATACAAAATGAATTGGCAACTGGCAACTGGCACCCAACTTCATATTCCAGATGCCAATTCAACTTCACTTGCAAATAGCCAATTCGTTCAACCTCACGAATTGGCAACTGGCAACTGGCAGCCAGAGCCAATTCGTCTTCTGTCAGTAATGTGAATAAAAAGCGAATTGGCTACTGGCAACTGGCAGCCAGATGCCAATTCGATTTTTATGTAAAAATCTTAATAAAAGTTGAATTGGCAACTGGCAACTGGCAGCCAGATGCCAATTCGATTTTTGTAAAAATCTTAATAAAAGTGAATTGGCAACTGGCAACTGGCAGCCAGATGCCAATTCGATTTTTATAAAATCTTAATAAAAAGTTGAATTGGCAACTGGCAACTGGCAGCCAGATGCCAATTCGATTTTTATGTAAAAATCTTAATAAAAAGTTGAATTGGCAACTGGCAACTGGCAGCCAGATGCCAATTCAATTTTATAAAAAATCTTAATAAAAAGTGAATTGGCAACTGGCAACTGGCAACCAGAGCCACTTCGTTCAACCTCACGAATTGGCAACTGGCAACTGGCAGCCAGAGCCAATTCGATTTGTATGTAAAATCTTAATAAAAGTTGAATTGGCAACTGGCAACTGGCAGCCAGATGCCAATTCAATTTTTATAAAAATCTTAATAAAAGTTGAATTGGCAACTGGCAACTGGCAACCAGATGCCAATTCGTTCAACCTCGCGAATTGGCAACTGGCAGCCAGATGCCAATTCGATTTGTATGAAAAATCTTAATAAAAGTGAATTGACAACTGGCAACTGGCAGCCAGATGCCAATTCAATTTTATATAAAATCTTAATAGGGGGGGGGGGGGGGGGGGGGGGGGGGGGGAAAGTGATTGGCACTGGCAACTGGCAACCAGATGCCAATTGTTCAACCTCGCGAATTGGCAACTGGCAGCCAGATGCCAATTCGATTTGTTTGTAAAAATCTTAATAAAAGTTGAATTGGCAACTGGCAACAAGATGCCAATTCGATTGTTATATAAAATCTTAATAAAAAGTTGAATTGGCAACTGGCAACCAGATGCCAATTCGATTTTTATTAAGATTTTTATAAAATCGAATTGGCATCGGCTGCCAGTTGCCAGTTGCCAATTCAACTTTTATTAAATTTTTACATAAAAATCGAATTGGCATCTGGCTGCCAGTTGACAGTTGCCAATTCGCGAGGTTGAACGAATTGGCATCTGGCTGCCAGTTGGCAGTTGCCAATTCAACTTTTATTAAGATTTTATAAAAATGAATTGGCATCTGGCTGCCAGTTGCCAATTCAACTTTTATTAAGATATTTACATACAAATCGAATTGGCATCTGGCTGCCAGTTGCCAGTTGCCAATTCGCGAGGTTGAACGAATTGGCATCTGGTTGCCAGTTGCCAGTTGCCAATTCAACTTTTATTAAGATTTTATATAAAAATCGAATTGGCATCTGGTTGCCAGTTGCCAATTCAACTTTTATTAAAAATTTTACATACAATCGAATTGGCATCTGGCTGCCAGTTGCCAGTTGCCAATTCGTGAGGTTGAACGAATTGGCATCTGGTTGCCAGTTGCCAGTTGCCAGTGCCAATTCAACTTTTTTAAGATTTTATATAAAAATCGAATTGGCATCTGGCTGCCGTGCCGTTGCCAATTCAACTTTTAGGGGGGGGGGGGGGGGGGGGTTAAGATTTTATATAAAATCGAATTGGCATCTGGCTGCCAGTTGCCAGTTGCCAATTCAACTTTTATTAAGATTTTTACATACAAATCGAATTGGCATCTGGCTGCCAGTTGCCAATTCGCGAGGTTGAACGAATTGGCATCTGGCTGCCAGTGCCCGTTGCCACTTCGCGAGGTTGAACGAATTGGCATCTGGTTGCCAGTTGCCAGTTGCCAATTCAACTTTTATTAAGATTTTATAAAAAATCGAATTGGCATCTGGTTGCCAGTTGCCAGTTGCCAATTCAACTTTTATTAAGATTTTTACATAAAAATCGAATTGGCATCTGGCTGCCAGTTGCCGGTTGCCAATTCAACTTTTATTAAGATTTTTACATAAAAATCGAATTGGCATCTGGGTGCCAATTGCCAGTTGCCAATTCGCGTTTTATTCACAATTACTGACAGAAGACGAATTGGCATCTGGCTGCCAGTTGCCAGTTGCCAATTCGTGAGGTTGAACGAATTGGCTATTTGCAAGTGAAAGTTGAATTGGCATCTGGAATATGAATCTGGCTGCCAGTTGCCAGTTGCCAATTCGCGTGGTTTAACAATTTTGTTTTTACTTAATATTTGTAAGCGAAGACGAATTGGCAACAAGAGTGTGAAGTTGGCTGCCAGTTGCCAGTTGCCAATTGAATTGGCATTGAATTGGCAACCGGCAACTGGCAACTGGCAGCTAACTTCACGCACATCACAATTTAAACAAACTTGGTAGAGGACCACTAGATCATGTTGTATACCCAATATCAAAGATCTGGGCCTAGCAATTTTTGGGAAGAAGATTTTCAAAGATTTTGTTCTATTTTTAACTAGTACCATTTTAACAAATAAAAGAGAATTTAATGACAGGATGCTTCTGGTCAAGTTTGGTGAAATCCCACGAAGTGGTTTATGACTGGATGTCGTTTGAAGAAACTGTTGACTGACGGACGGACGACGACGGATATCACGCGATCACAATAGCTCACCTAGAGCACACAGAGCTCAGGTGAGCTGAAAAACAGTTCAACAAAAGGAAATCAGTACATTCGGTTTCTTCGAGTATTTAATTCAAGTCTTTTAAATTCATCTTTCATTCTAACGCAAGGCTTATAACATTACCTTCTTCATATTTCATTACATTCCTGGTTTCTGTTAAATCTGAACACATAAAACGAATGTTATATTGTCTAACCTCAGTACATGGCCATATGTCATTTTATTACTTTTGTTCTAAATGGTAATAAAATCTTATCAAGAAGCAGGATGTTTAGTTTCGGTCAAGTAAATGTTTTTAATACTACTAACCGTTTTTTGATTTGCAGCTGCAGACTTTCTTTTAAACCTGCATTTAGCTGCTGCAACTCTATTTCGTTCTTTCCTTAACTCCCTTTTCTGCTCTTCCTCTGTTGTTAGCTGTAACGATACAATAATAATAGTAATATTAATAGTAATATCAGTAACAATGATGATGATGATGATGATGATGATGATGATGATGATGATGATGATGATGATGATGTGATGACTTTAAAAATGTCAATGCAATGATGCTACAGAGAAAGTTTGGTTAATGAGTAGACTCACTTCCGAGAGTGTTCTGTATTTAAAATGCGTCGTCTATATTTTCAAGATTTTTTGTATGTTATTTAGTTTAATATTTAGAGTGAGGAAAATGCGTGATATATTTTGATTGGTTTGTTTTACTTTGCTCAGTATTCATTATTTTTGCTATTGTCTGTTTTTGTAGAATAATAAAAACTGTAGAATCAACTAAGGGGTTAGGAGGATGAAATACAAACCATTCTATTATTCTATATCCTGTGTTATTAAACCTGCATACTCAGATACACTTATCAATTTCCTTTCAAACAACCCCTAACTGATCCGTTTTATAATTTTGAAGTGTGTAACTATTCTTTGTATACAGGATTGATCATTGAGGAATGAGAACAATTATGTTTAGTTTCCTCGGTCATTTATTTTTAATCGGATGTGGTACTGTATCAAAATATACATTACATAATTCATTGTTAGGAATTTTATCTATATCTACATAGTAAATTGAAACACGTAATGTAAACACACAACTAATGGACTTTCAAGAAGACGAAAGTTTGAACTTTGCAACTATCGGTAATTGCTAGAAATGTAATGTTTTCAAAACTTCTTTATTTGTTTTTTTATTACGTCTTTGATTGTATGAATACAGTAACTTTAATGTGTAGATTAATATTTTATTGCATAGCTCCGTATTCTCTTTTTACTCCAAGCCTAGCATATTCTTTTTTTTATTTTTTTGAGACCCCATTTATTGCATCTATAAGGTTTAGACAAAATTCATCATTTAGAAACAGAACTATTATCTGATAATACACTTTCAACAAATATTTACAGCAAGATAAAGTATAAACACTTGTGTAAACGTTTTTTTCTTCAGATTTCTTATTTCAGAAGTTTTCTTTCACTATTATTCCCTAGAGTTTGACTAACATATTCTTAATTCGTGCATGTCTTGCCCACAATACGATGTTTCTTGTGTATTTTCCTGAAATTAATTTATTAAAACTATAAACAAAACAAATCCCTTTCCTTACAAGAAAACCCTTCTTTTAGCAATGCAATTTTTGTTTTCAGTCAAACAATTTTTTTCTCTAGTTCTCCCTTATCCTTCATTTATTAAAGAAAGTCTCTGAACATTGCGTCTATAACACACAAAACTTCAAGCTCATGTAAATACTGAGTACAATTTCAGAATGATATTACCTTCAAATTGATAACCGTGATTTTTATAAAGACATTTAGCATTTATCTTTAGTCTTGGAAAAATAAGTTTTACCCTATTTGTAACTAAATAATCACATATATTACCAAATTCATAAGTAAAATATATAAATCTATATTATATATTTGATATTGTTGAATCATAATTAGAATCTTTTTTATCCTAGTGTAAAATTTTAAGAATCCAACTATTTTATAAAGTCTATTTTGAAAGTTTTTAAAGAAATTCCATTTTAATTCAAGAATATTACATGATGTAATATGACCATGATATTGTATGACCACTTTGAAGAGTAATTATAACTTAAATATAATGGGAGGAAAGTGCTAACTCTAATTCTATCAATTATTTCAATAGGCTAACCTCGCATTTTTCAGGCTCCCTGAACACTGGTTTCGGTAGTTCCTCTTTCCCTGCTGCTAGTCTCTTGGATTGTATTTTCAACTTCAATTCTTCTTTGATAATAGGGGTTAGTGTCTGGGTTTCAAAGGAAAGTAGTGTAGCTTCAACTAACCCAAAGTCTAGGCCCTGAAGACTTATTCCGTCGCATACTTGTACATTCTCCATCTTCTCTGTGTCCTGAAATGAGTATCATAAATTGTTATCATCAGTGTTATGGATAGAAAATATTTATGTAATATTTTCTTTAATTCTCGAGATTTTCAGTATCTTTTTATTTCATATTGCATAAATGCACTAAAAATATTACCTGTTCAAATTCAACTTTATAAATAGTATTTTTTATTTTAAATTATGCTCATATTCATTGAAACTAGTACTTCATCAAAGTAGACTTTAACTAATGGGGTGTTGTTTTTCATATTCTTTATTTTTTTGGTTCTTAATGTTTGTTTTGTATTGTTAAAAATAAATATTTTGTTTCTAGCTGATGAAAAAATATATTAGACCATTATATCAGATAATATTATGAAGTTTATTCTGCTTCTTTCAACAAAGCCTCTGGTGTCAACGTATAATTTATAGCTGCGTGGTTTATGATTAAAGACTTTACAATATACATACAATATGTTCATGTATCTATTGCACATATTGCATATAAACAAGTGTTTAGCTTGTCGAACACTCTCGTGTAATAAGATGTTATGACACTCTCTAGTGTAATTATAAACTGATATAATCTTACATGAGCTCTTTTACATTTTATACATATGATGTGATGATCGTGATACATTTGCATGTTTTTTCTTGCGTGTAAAGAGGATAAAATATGCGCACAATTATTACAAAAGCTATATCAAATTAACAGAGTGGGATTATATTGTGTTGGATTCTTTAACTGGTTTATAGGAGATAGGTTAGTTTATATTATCTTCTCTTTTTTTACAAACACTTACTTTATAATGGCCGTAAGGAGCATATTTTTGTCCTTTACGTGTAATTTTGCACAGAAATGCTAATATATGTATGTCTTTCTCTACAGTTAGCAATATGTTACTCTATCAGTTATTTTTCTGGAACTGAATTACAACCTATGATTAATTTATCTTTCTATGTACTAGAAACATTTTCAATTATCTGTGTCCATATGTTATGCTGCGACCACATTTTAGTATAGGTTAGTGTTCATTCTGATTAATTTATGAAAATAAATTGGTCTGGCGCGGCTCATGCCGCGCAATTCATTGTGATAAATGCATAAAAATGAACATTAACATTTCTTAGTGTTTGAAATCATTTTTTGTCCAATCCCAGTATTTTAACACTAACCTATACTTTTTTTGTACATCAGGAGTGTTCCCCTATTTACTGACTCGGTATATAAATATTGCGCTGCGATTGGACAAACAATAATTTCAAAAACTAAATAAATTAAAAGGGCATCAAAAGAATAGACATGCCGAATTCATTTACATAAATTTCAACTTGTCATAAAGATTATGTACATGTATAATCATGGTTCATGACTGTAACGCAAATCAACAGTCATTTTCGGTCACTCCAGCTCCATGCCATTATGACCAAACTCTATGAATAGGAGAGATAGTTTTTTTCCTATTTAATTTAGAGGAAATCTGAAAAAAAAAAAAAACACACACTCATTTTATGAATATTTTAGTCAAAAATTAAAATCCAATTCTCTGTTTAAAACGTATGTTTTCATTTATATCGAGCAAAAGCAGGAAATAATTCAGTATAATACATGTCTTGTTTGTTTTTAAAGTGTTTTTTCTACTGTGTTTGCAGCTTTATTCTTGGTCATAATTTAATATGGCCATTTAGAAAGGTAATATAACTTCAAAATTAAAAAAGAAATGATTTCAAATATTTTCAGTTAAGTAACACCTATTTTGAAAAATGCGCATTTTATGATATCAGATATTTGTTTGAATCTTATTGCATGGTAGATGTAACTAGAAATATTTCAGAAAGTGATTAATACTACAAGGCACAAACCCAAAAACAAAACAAAGAGTTTGATTTTTCTCAAAACGGAAAGTAAAAATAAAAAAAATAGGTTTTCCATGTAAAAATCTGAAATTATAGAATTGTTTCAACTTCGCTGTAATTAATATTACCATTTTTATTAACAAATACGATAAAAAAAAAGATATTTTGCAAATTTCAGTTCTAAATATAAACTGATGAAGCCTTGTTTTACCCTCTAATGTTTAAATGTTTGTACTTTTGAGGACATATTGCTCACATCAAAAATATTTAAGCAGTTTACGGTTTTACCTTTGGACATAATTGGACATAATCAAACGAATGTTTCTAAACAGCTTTTCAACAAATAAAATTATTTTCTGGGGAAAAATTGTTAATAATTTCTATAATTACTTTCCTTTCAAGACCCCAAATATCACATTGATATTAAAATTATTTAGACATTTTTTCTGATTGATGAGGATGGTATGGTTTTGGTAGTTTGTAAAATGGTTGCAAAATGGTAGTTCAAAAGCATGCTTAAAAATTCCTTATGTAATTTCACTGGCAATGAATATTTAGTTTTTATTATTTACTTACGTAATTTTTTAAAAATTGTGTTGAGACATAGTTCTTTTTTATTGTTCTTTTAAGTCCCAGGATCTTGTTACTGATACAGTAAAATAATAAATTTACTGACAGGATAATGATAGAACCATGTTCTATTCACTCTAAAACAATGTTGACATATTCATTTCTTTCATATTCAAGTCGTTTCGTCATGATAAATAGTTGCCAGAGAGCCTTTCTTATTTTTTGCAATATCATTGAAAAAAAATACTGTGCTATATTTCCAACATGTACTTTTCGATTCAAAAAGCAAAGTATGAATGTTTTTGGTACAAATACAGGTCATTTCTACCGGTAAGATATCTGTCTGGGTAAAAATAGAGCTACGTCTGGTTATTGTGGTCCTGGGACTTCAAATTATTACATACAAAATAGGTGGATAATTCATTTTGCAAAATATTCAAGATTATTCCTGTCATGTTTCATAGGAAAATTGCTTAACAATGTGAAACTATTTCATAAGCTCTCTAAAATGAGCAAGATGACTATTTGATCGACCTATTTGTTATAAATCGGCCCTTAAAACTTCGGTTCAACCCAAAGCATGTCCAAACTGTGCATTTATAAAGTAATATTATCCTTCAGAATGGCCAACATTGAATATTTTGAAAACATGTAAGAAATAAATTGCAATGAGTTATTTCTTTCATCATCAAATAGAAGTGAAAATAATTCTTACAAAACAGACGTATTATCATTCTACCAAGTTAAAATTTACTTATATTCAATGGAAATAAAAATGTTGTACAGATTCTTATATTTAGTTATATTTTACATACTTCTTTTTTCTAGGAGCAAAACCTAAAGCTATTTAAGGGTAGGTCTTATGTTTATGGCGATCACTTGGTGGTTGTGGTGTCATTTTAATGTTACAAAAAGAATACTAGCGGATCAATCAACGTAGAATTTAAGTTTTCTTGAGACCCCCTACACGCGCACGCACATTTTTCTTTGATTTGGAGGTCTAAAGGGTGTTAATGAAGGTTTGTTTTTCTTTCTTTCTTATTACGTTTTGGTTTAATTTTCAGGAAGAAAAAAATGATCAAAGCATGCACTTCGAGGATAAGAGGTTAAATCATTGTAGTTATTGTTACTGAATCTATGACGACCAGTACGCACGAATGCTTCAGAAAAAGGAAATGTGAATTAAATTTTGCTGATACTTGATATTTGCGATATGTGCAGTAGATGATTAGATGCATGTATATCCGGCAGACCAATAAATAATGCAGATCTGTGTGCTGTAATGTGTGTAAGGAGTGTTACTATTTGTGAGATTTGCAACATGTGCATTTCCGATGAGGCGAGATTCTGTTGAGTGTGATTGGATGGAATATCACCACATATGTATTGTGTACATGTATATAAAAATCAGAAATATGATCATGTAAATTACTGTGTCATGTACACATCCAAAAATAGGTAATATATATTTATTTTGCATTTACAGTTTCCGGTTCTGCATTTTGCTTTCAATATATTAGCATTTACCGAGAAAAATGACTTGCTTAATTTGTACTTTGATAATAAAATTTGAATAATAAACATTAAATTCTTCCTTGCATCTTAATACATGCTATCAGAAGGACGAGAACAAAATATACTTTTTAATGAGAATAGAAAAAGTCACATCCGATTGTGAGTTTGATTTAAACAATATTAATTATGATGAAACATTTTATCCTGGGTAATTTGTATGGATTTAAGATTCATTTATTGAATATAATTAATTACTGCCAACGTTCATGATTTCTTACGGAGGCTGGTGGTGAGATTTCGGTATACAGCCCGCCTGTAAATGATTGAAATACTGTTGGAACGGGCGTTAAACCCCAAGAATTTATTACGGGGTTGTTGTTTACAATTAAATTTTCCTTCAAAATGACTACATTAAATTATGATAAAGAATGAAGCTAAATACATAGCGAAACTTTGAAAACATGTAAAAAAATATGTTGTACATAGTTACTGACTGTTATAAATGAAAATATACCAAACAGACAGGCTTGAAAATTTAGTTTTTGGACATATATTTACTAATTTTTTTCTATATCAAATGGGAATAACACTAGAATAGACCGATATAGACATAATATGGCAATGTTTATTATTCCAGGAGTATAAAGCAGCGATTGATATAGTTTTTAAAATTATGATGGTCACTTTTAACGATAATATCATAAATGATTATGGTGTGGACCTCGCCACTTTCCGGTACAACATGGGATCAGTATGGGATCCGGTGACGAGGTCAATTCACCAAGCTTCTGTGAGTAATATCACTTTAATAGTAGCCTAGTTATTTAATTACGCGAAACGTTGAACTCAATTATGAATTAGGTAATCTACGGCCAGTTTTAAAGCCATGCATCTTACACGGTCGAAGAACTTTGACAAAGTTTCGATGGCTATTGTCTTCTTCGGAAGATTTTTACTGCCAGTTTACTCTCATCAGACTCATGTTTCGAAAAGATCACAAACGTTCATCAACAGAGGACTTTCTACTAGGATTTGGTCAAAGTTCTGATACAGTTCTTTTGCGGAGAGATGATAAAAAGGGCTATCTAATCGTTGGCGGCCCAATATGGCTGTCCATCAGAAAATATTTTGACTTAAGGGGTGTCGCTGGTGAGGTTTTGGATTTTTGCACTTCCGGAAATTTACATTTGTTATATTTCAAATATGATGATTTAACCGAAATAAACAATTATGCAGTAGTAAACTAAGGCACAATAGGAATATTTTAGTGCAAAATAAATGAACAATTGTGAGAAAAAATAATTTGACCTCACATGTTGTGACTAAATTGAAAACTTTTACCATATGCCAAATTAGGGGTAGGGATACAAAAATATTAATTTCTAAATAACTGTATAAGATGTTTACTTAATTGAAACTTTATTACAAGGCCAATTGTTGGGATATAAAAATACAGTAATAACAAGTTCCTATTACAGTTCTTTGTTACACACCTCAAAGCTCGTCGCAATCTAAAAAAACACATTTTTGTCGGTTTTTATTGAATTTCTTTCTTATATGCACATTGGTCCCCATTTTTTATTTTTGCATTCTAAAACAAACGTTTTAATCAAACTGTAGGCAAACTATCTTAAAAACCTTGTTATTTCTTTATCATGAAAATATTAAAGCTTATCAAAATTGAAAAAAAAATGAATTTTAGTAAAGTGGGTGGGGTAATGATAAGGGGCGTAATATTTATTCGGATGGTGATAAAATACCACTTCCTATAATTTTTCATCCTAAAGTATGACATATTACATTAGAAAAGATTTAAAATTGATACCTATTCTGAAAAACACACGACATACATAAACGTTTACAATACCAAAATTCTAGCTAATTCTGCATTTAGTACCTTGATCTGATAGTGTATCACTAAAGATTAATATTGCGAAAAAGTTAAGCCATTGACCCATCATTATTTTTCTATAAATTAACTAGCAATATAATCATTAGCCTCTATAAAAAAAACAGGGTCAACAAAATTTCTTGTTATTTTGATTTTCAGCAGTTACCCCCATTTAACATCCAGTCATATTGATAATGCAAAAATCGAACGGCGTTTTAAAACTAGGTCAATCGCAGTAGTATCGCACTCACAGATCTCATTGGTCACCGCGATTGACCTACTTTTTGGCAACCAATCAAATTCAATCTTTTGCAAAAAATGACCGGAAATTGCAGTCAGGTAAATATCTCCTTTTTTGGACACAGAAAAATCACATTTTTGCTAGGTAGGCATGATAGGAGACATGCCGAGATCTCATCCAAGAATACAAGCTGCTATAAATGCTCTCATGGACGGACCTTTATAAAATGTGCTTTAAATCAAATCAAAACGGCGTTTTAATTATTGCATATTAACACACTGTGCGTTAGAATATGGTTAACTATTTAGTGATTTTGACATTTGCGACCGTATATACGGTTTTAATGATCGCAAACAGTTTTAACAGCTCCGGCTAATGCCGTCGCCGTTAAAAAAGTTTCCGACCATTAAAAATCGTATATACAGTCGCAAATATCAAAATTCCGAAACAGTTAACCCTATATTTAACAGTTACCTAGTTCTAATTATTTTTTCAGGTGCCTTCATTTTATTTTAATTGGATTTATTTTTACAGGCTTGTTTTAAAATAATCAGATATTAATCCTGCAATTATTAGAACTGCAATAACGTCTTTGAAAGTGATATTGCCGTTCAAACTGACCATCACAACTTTAAGAAAGATATTAGTCACCGATTTATACTCCTAGAATAATGAACATTGCAATAGATGTCACTAAAATATATGCATTTTTGTAACAGTTTTATTCCCATTTAATATAGAGAAAATATGTAAACAAAAAAAACGCCTTTGAACATCTTGGTAAAAAAATGAAATCCATCCTTTCTGTTAGTTATATTTTCACTCATACCAGTCAATGACAGATATATCTCAGTATAAGTCTTCAAAGCATCCGCTATGTTTTAAGCTTCATCCTGGACGTATGAATGTATTTCATTAATTAATTACATGAGACCTTGCATTAAAAGAATGAGTGGGTATCTTGCCTTTTGTGGTATAACATTGCAAACTTAAACTAAATTCTAAGGGTGGAGTTACCACAGGCCGTGTGTCAGGCTAGATAGGTCGTGATAGCTCTGAATAAATATGGAAACACTGTATTTGCGTCAATAGTTCTATTTAGAAAAAATATATTATTTAGTTCTATCTCTTGTAAAACATGATTTTTCCCATTGTATAAATGTTCTTTTTTTATATATATAATGTAATATTAGTGTAAACAGAATTGATGAAGACATGTTACATAAGCTGAAACATTCGTAGTCTAAATCAAGTTGTATAAAAGTGCACATGCAACACGTACTGTATTAAAAGTCTGTAGAGACTGAGATAAGTCTTTTTCTCTTGAAGTATTTTTTAGAAAAAAATATCTCTATCAAAAAAGCTCATCTCAGCTGACATTAGAGTGAAAGGAAGAAGAATTGAATTATGAAGATATTGTTAAATGTCCAGAAAAGACATGAGGTAATGACTCTAAGGATTGATGCCAGTCTATACGAACTGGTTCTACATAAGTTATTTATATTTTACAAATGTTATGCAAAAATGTACGTTTTTTATTAAAGTGACCTGTTATCATTTTCACACTGTACTTTTTATTGGACATCCACGGGAATATTTAATTTTCGTTCTATCAAAGTGTCCATTAATTCCTGTGTTATAAATTTTGAAGGGTAAACGCTACATTTATTACTTTTATACAGCAACATATAAATATTTCCTCCGCCTTTAAATATTCTCAAAATTGTCATTTTTTTCTAAATGCTTATATATTATGTTATAAAAACTTTTTAAAAAATAACTTTTACGTTGTTAATTTTCTTTTTGACAAAATCAGCGACAGTCATCCCTGGCGTTTATTCTTACTTTTATATAATTTTGTACTCTCGAAATTGTCATATTTTCTAAATGCTTGTATATTATGTTATAAATACTTTTTTCAGATGATTTTTACGTTGTTAATTTTCTGTCTGGCAAAATCAGCAATGATCATCCCCGGCGTGTATCATGTTTATCCTTACTTTTATATGATTGTCATATCCGCAGCAAAAACTTCTTAAGCATATAACATACTTCAACATTTTCAACAAACTTAGAATGCGAAAAAATATCATTTCTCGTCCACGTACATTTTTCTGTCTTTCCCAAAGGATTTTGTTGTTTTTTTCTGTCTGCGTGGTTATTCATCGGCGGAAACAGATGGGGGATCTATGACCAAGAGTCGCAGAAAAAAAACGTTAATATCTGATTTCACGGACAAGGTGAATGAGTCATGGGAAATATAATGTAGTTTTGTAGACGGATGATTCAAAGGGAAAAATTGTGGCAATTAAATTAACGGCTACAAATACAAATCTGCAAAAAAACTCATTCATACGCTACTGATTTATATTAAGTAACTTATCATTGCAGTCAGAAAATGATGACAATATCAACAACAAAAACTAATCTTAAACACTAGCAAACGCTATATTTATTTTAGATTGTTTAGTCCAGGCCGACCGTGGGATTTCTCCCCTGGTGCACTTACCAAGATCCCAGTATGACTCCTACCTAACAAAATTCGAACATTTAGGGAGTTTTGTGTTTACCTGACTAAAATTACACGTCTATTTTGTCCAAAGACAATGGTTATTTAGCCAACTAATGTGTTAAATACCAGTAGCCAAAAGATATGTGTACGAGCTTGCATACCAGACGCGCGTTGTCAGTGTACATATTCTTCGTTTGTTGTTCAATATAACGCAATAACTTGAAAAAAGACTGCCAAGTTATTAAAGAAAAGTTTAATATACAAGTTGACTTATTGGAAGACTAAGTCTTACTAAACAAAATTTGAAATACGAAGAGTTTTATAAATGCTGACAAGCGTAAAAAAAATATTGAAGAAAAATGCACAGTAATATCCTTATTGTTTAATGTTTTTTTAGACCGTTGTAATCATGTATTATTTATTAATTTATTTAAGTTGTTTTGCTAAAACATTTCGCCACATAAGTTGGCTATATGTGAAAAGATTCAGTTTGTTTGGCAGCCGACTAATAATGCCTGGCCCTATTCATTCATACCCTGTCATTCTAAATCTCTTACAATCGCTCTGTTCGTTCAATTTCTTTCACCCTCTTTTTTGTATTTTTGTACTTTTTCTCATTTATACATATCGTATAATATGCAAAATTTATTCAAATGTACAATCTGTTAAAAATGCACTCTTCTTTTGACGTCATACCTTCACTCTTTCTCTCTCTCTCTCTCTTCTGTATTTTTATTGTTGGTCGTTCAACATGTCTATACACACTATATAGATGTACACAAACATTAGAAATTTTGTTGAGTTGCGATAATAAATAAAAGCTTTTTTTCGAAATCAATGCTTCTAGTTTATATTGAAACAAAATACTGTCTTACCTGTAATTTAAGCACATTTCGTTTACTGTATACAGCATTATTCAATTTACAAATTCAAGATGCACTGCATACAACTAGGGACCTGGTCCCAACCTTATAAAAGCTTTTTTCATGCTCAACTGACGTGACTGAGTTTGAGAACAATATTTATAGAACAATCTTAGTCGATCATGCGATTATCAAGAAACTTAAAAATGTTACAATATTCTTTAACCCCGAGTTTAAGCATGAAGATCAGTTTAGCATGATTTTTTTATAGAAAATGGCCTTATTCGGCAGTGACTTTTAAGTCAAGAAATTTAAACATATGGTACATGATATATTTCACTATTAACCCAAAGTCTTACGACATAAAGGCTCCTTGGGCAGTGAATTGTTTATATTATAAATAAATATGCCTGTATCAATCATGTTAATAAACAATTTGCGTACTTACCTACTGACTTACCTACTTACTTACATATAATATATTTTACATTTTTAGCGTTTTGAAAACAAATGAAACGTATGATGTACACTTGGGGCCCACTTTCTCCATTATTTTTTTTAAATTTCTTCTTTAAAAGTGTTTGCACTTAACGTTCATTTTTCTGCATCAAATGCTTCAGTTGTCCGCACTAAAAAAGTGAATTATGCGGACATGACAAACTCGGACGGCTTTATTACATTTCAGCGGCTTTTCTGTTATGTCCGTATGATGTTATCCTTAACTATGGAAAAGTGTCCGTTTCTTTCATGATTTGAAGCGCACGAAAATTAATATTAGTTTAAGAAAGAAGCAGGCGGAAGAAAAAGAAAATAGCTCTTTTTTAAAAGAAAAAAACTGATACAGTTTCAAAGACAAAATAAAACATAATTATCGCATGACTTCCTCCCGGACAGGAACATTTCCATTTTGTAATAATTGCAAAATTTGATATTCTGAAATAATTTAAATTCATTCATCTTTTCATGTCTGACTGAAATATTTAACGTATTAAATTTGTTATGGTCGGACTTCAAAATAAAAAAAATCAAACGAAAAATAAATGTACATTTTTAATATTTTTGGACTCGTTAACTTGAAACCACAGGATGGATTTTCAATTTATTTTGGATTATACAATCTTGTAATGTTGTTCAATCAACAACAAAGATATAACCTGTTATGTCTGTTTTTTATGATGATTAAAAAGAATAGCTATTTGATGGATATCTGACAAAAGTGAAGAAATATCAGGGAAATATTTTGGAATATTAAAGAACGCCGACTCTTCAACAAGAAAAAAAATAACAGAAAGCAGTTAAGCAAAACAAAATTAATTACAATACTTTTTTCTTTTCTTCTTTCTTATGTCGCTCTTATTTTCTTATTTCTTACTATCTTTTTTTTTAATTTTTTCTGAATAAATGCGTTCAACTCAACTTTATAACCTTCAATTAACATGGATTGAAAATAAAATAATTATTTAAAAGAGACTGAGGATGTCGCGACTTATAAACATTAACAAATCACAATAATTTGCCAAAAAAAGTATGTCCAAAAATTTAGAATTTATGAATTCTTTGAGAATTCTTTGAGAATATGCATAATTAAACTACTGTATCATCAATTGATCCTTTAAGTTAGTTTTAAAAATTATGTGTGTGTGTTTGAATTGATTTCTATTCACCTTATTGCAATTGTGGCAGAAATGATAGATGCACATTCAGTTTGGAAAATTCATGCGATATCTATTTGAAAAGAAATTTATGACGATGATACATGTAGGCCTAACATAAAAAATATAATTCACAGAAACATTTTCGTGTAGATCTATACTATGTATCTTTTTTCAGAGGCAGAATGCAAAATTTATTCTAAACATATAGAAAACTATTCACATTCATAGTTTTAAAACTTAAATTTTGGCAAAAATGTACATCTAAATGAAAAATGCCGACAGCTGAACAAATCTGCGGGTCGTACCGATTATAGCATCATTAGAGGATGGTGGACCTAATAAGCACAATTACATAACTGAAGGGGTCAGTATCATACGTGACTAACATGAGCTCTATTCGACTGAATAAACTGACAGGCATCTTAGTAATAATTTAAAAATATGTGTTCACGAACAAGATGTTAATGGAAAAATGCACAAAAATGCACAATAAATCGAAAAATATTATGCCGTTGAGCACAACATAGAGTGAGTCATAATTCAGACGCATTGTGCCTGAAACGTGCGCATAAGTACATGAATAAGGGAATTCACCTTTTTTACCGGTCTAGAAAATACATGTATTATTTTAATATTATTCAATATATTGTTTTCGAGTATAAAGTTAGTTTAAAGTACAGAGCTAAATACTTTACTTGGAAAAACTTTTAAAAAATATTCCGAAGCAATTAAAGCGCGAGCATCTGAAGAACGTTTTCACTACGTTTGCTTCAATTTTGCTGAGCCATCCTAAACAAGATGGCGGAATGGGAATTCCCCTGACTTTCAAAATTTCTAGCCTATTCCATCTCGATAAAATGATCTGTATATATTTTTGAGTGCAGATTTTGGTATTCCAATTTAAATTTTCTTGAATTATTTATAGTGCATATGCATTTTGTCTATGGAAAACAATTAGTGCTGAATAGGCAATTTGCACGCAAAATGCGTGGGACATTTTGCATTGCACTGTAATTCAGTTTGGTCATTGATTTAATATCATACATTAACGCGATATTAATTACTTCTTAAAAATGCAAAGACATCAACACCTATCTTCCTCATTCTGCAAGTCTAACTAAACAGCGAAGTTTAGAGAAGATAAAAGTTTTATGCGAATTAACCTAACATTTTTGTGGGGGGTTTTTATTAAATTTCCTTATTCATGAGAAGAAAGTGTCACAGATTTTTTGCTTTTTATTTTTAACATTCTCAAATACATTCAAAATAAATAACAAAATCAAATAAGCTGTGACTAAACGCATACATGTATTTTTGCTATAGATATAAACAATTCAATTCATTAATTAAACGTAGCAAATTAACGAATAAAACATGATTTACCTTCACCGGTTGCATGTTTTCATAAATTTAAATCCCAAATCGATCCACATAATCAATCAAAATAGATCTAGATATATTTAAACCTACCTCAACAATGCTCGTTCAACTTATGAATGAACAGCTCAGCAAGTTTTCGAGCGAGTCTGGGCATGTTTTGGATACCCACGTGTTTTGTAAAAGGGAGGTAACAATGTAAACATAGCAGCCACTTACCGGAGCGGATCGTCTACCATAATGATGGAAAGTGTCCGCATGAAAATAGGCCACGTCATTGATAACGACGGTATGCTCGTCTATATTTATCAAATAGGGGAAAA
Organism: Saxidomus purpurata; assembly: GCA_022818135.1. Classification (NCBI taxonomy): domain Eukaryota; kingdom Metazoa; phylum Mollusca; class Bivalvia; order Venerida; family Veneridae; genus Saxidomus; species Saxidomus purpurata. The sequence continues at coordinate 7,102,689 of JAFMSR010000001.1, read as the reverse complement.
CCAGCTTGCTATTTTTGGCAATATAGCCGCAGATATACAAAGTAATAGTAAAACAATAAAAATGCACACATTTTGGTGTCTTTCAGACGACCTTTAATGAAACGAGCGTCTGTTGCATCAGACAATCGATTTGCATCAGATAGACAGCGGTAATTTGATCTTCATTCTGTATAATGAAGTTTTTAGTGTACAAGAAACCGTGGAAAGGTTTGTCGGGACAAGTCACAACATGCTTTGAACGAACGCATTTTTGCATACTGAATCGAAGCTTTGTTACATCAGAGTTTTCTGTGACCTTGTTAGTGCTTCAATGCTCATTGTCGTCCCGGGAAGGTCGTTTCCCTAGTTATCCCTCAGCTCGGGTCAAATAACAGTATGTTTTTCCCCGCATAGTTGAAAACGTTATAATAATGTGGCGTTAATGTTCATTGTTCTAATCCAATGACTTAGCAGAGTTTGTGAGAAAATGGGTGCACGGGGTTGCATTGTCTTGTAAGTTTTGCACATATGACTGCATGCAGATACTGAATGTCGGGAGAATGTATTTAATGCATTTCTTTCAATAGTTTTAAGTCAAAGTTATGTACGTCTTATACAAAGTTCAACTTATTGCTTTCTTATATGCATTGAATTTTTCATTTTGTATGCTTTCATCGTTAAGGTTATGTGATGGGACTAAGCTGTTTATTTGCGTCCGTGTGGTGACAATGATGTCCGTCGGGTTCTAGTGGTGACAATGATGTCCGTCGGGTTCTAGTGGTGACTATGATGTCCGTCGGGTACTAGTGGTGACAATGATGTCTGTTGAGTCGGTGTTGTGACAATGAGGTCGGTCGGGTCGGTGTTGTTTTGGTCCGTGATGTGACAATGATGTCCGTTTGGGTTCGTGTTCAGACAATGATGTCACTTTGGTTCTGCGATGTGACAATGATGTCGGTTTGGGTCCGTGATGTCACAATGATGTCGGTTTGGGTCCGTGTTCTAACAATGTTGTCCGTTTGGTTCCGCAATGTGACAATGATGTCCGTTTGGGTCCGTGATGTGACAATGATGTCCGCTTAGTTTTGTGATGTGACATTGATGTCCGTTTGGGTCCGTGATGTGACAATGCTGTCCGTTTGGGTCCGTGATATGACACTGATGTCCGTATAGTTTTGCAATGCGACATTGATGTCCGTTTGGTTCCGTGATGTGACAATGATGTCTGTTTGGGGTCCGTGAAGTTAAAATGATATCCGTTTGGTTCCGTGTTTTGGCAGTTGTGTCCGTTTGGTTCTGCGATGTGACATTGATGTCCGTTTGGTTCCGTGATGTGACAATGATATCCGAATGGGGTCAGTGAAGTTGCAATTATGTCGGTTTGGTTCCGTGTTCTGATAATGATGTTCGTTTGGTTCCGTGTTCTGACAATGATGTCCGTTTGGTTCTGCGATGTGGCATTGATGTCCGTTTGGTTCCGTGTTCTGATAACGATGTCAGTTTGCGTCTGTGTTGTGAAAATCCTGTCCGTTTTGATCCGTGTTGTGACAATGCTGTTTGAGTGCGTGTCGTAAAATTGATCTTCGGTTGAATCAATGCTGTGACAGTGATGTTCTTTTGTGTCTTTATTGAGGTCGTGATCTCCGTTCGCGTCTGTATTGTGAAAATGATATCCGTTCGCGTCTGTGTTGTGAAAATGATCTCCGTCCGGATCAGTGTTATGACAATGATGTTCTTTGTATCCGTGTTGTGACAATGGTGTTTGAATCCGTTTTGTGAAGGTGAACTCCGTTCGGGTACGTGTTGAGACAATATTGTCCGTTCGAGTCCATAGTGTGACAATAATGTCCGCTCGAGTCCGTATTGTTACTATGTCCACTAGGGTCCGTGTTGTTAATAAGTGTCTGTCGATTTCCGGCAGAGCTGTCGCAATGCCAGACTGGAATTGTGTGTCTACATACATGTATACCATTTTTTCTGGGATTATCTGCCCATCTGTTTCTTACAAAATTAACTTACTTTGTCGCCAAAATGTCCTGTCTTATTTATTGTTGATTTTGGTATGTTCGGGATCTTGATTGTACAATTGATGACCAAGTGACGATGCCCCCAAAGTGGTATCTCACAGTCTGTGATCTTGACCTTCACCGTATTGACCCGGTTCTTGCAAATGCCACGTCCTAAAGATGTTTGCCAATTCGTTTTAAAATCCTTCAATGTATAACAGAATTAATGTGTGCATATAAACATTCTTAACTTTCTGACCTCCAAGTGTGACTTTAACCTTCTTATGTTAAGGTAAGGACGTGGGTCTTGCATAAAAAGTGAAAATAAACTGTATAATTTTCAACGCGGCGTAAAGCAAATATTTTGCATTTTGTTGTAAATTGATCTGTCCAAATTGTCAGGATTACTTTAGCATATCAAAATCCACAATGAAGATTTGGTTGCGGACGACTTTGGATTGATTTATCACCAGTTGATGGTGTCAAAGGAACTGGGTGTTTTGGTTCGAGGAGTAAAATCTCACACTTCCATAACTTTAGACTGTAGTGTGCAAATAAATTCTTTAGCTTTGATGTACATGTACTAGCTTCTGTCCTAATCTATAGACACTTCTATATTCATTTAAGGTGCAGGATTATAGAAACATTTTTTTTCTGCTACCACCATGGACCTATATACACATGTCCATGCTATCATTTATCACTGTTCGCTCATTTTGTAGGGGACCACAATTATTTTTTACTCAAAGTATTTACAGCAAGGAATTCAGTGATAGAGGTCTGGGTCTGGTCTGTGTCTAGTCTGTATCTTAGTGTGGGTCTGTTCTGAATGTCTGGGTCTGCTCTGTATCTCAGTGTGAGTATGGTCTGAATCTTAATCTGGTCTGAATCCTAGTCTATGTCTGGTCTGATTCTTAGTCTGTGTCTGGTCTGAATCCTAGTCTGGGCCTAGTCTAAATCTTATTCTGGGTCTGGTCTGATTCTTAGTCTGGCTCTGGTTTGAATCTTAGTCTGGGTCTGTTTTCAATGGTCTGACTCTTAAATTAGAGTCTGGTCTTAATCTTAGTCTGGATCTGGTCTGATTCTTAGTCTTGGTCTGGTTTGAATCTTAGTCTGGGTCTGTTTTCAATGGTCTGGCTCTTAAATCTGAGTCTGGTCTTAATCTTAGTCTGGATCTGGTCTGATTCTTAGTCTTGGTCTGGTTTGAATCTTAGTCTGGGTCTGTTTTCAATGGTCTGACTCTTAAATCTGGGTCTGATCTTAATCTTAGTCTGGATCTGGTCTGATTCTTAGTCTTGGTCTGGTTTGAATCTTAGTCTGGGTCTGTTTTCAATGGTCTGACTCTTAAATCTGGGTCTGGTCTTAATCTTAGTCTGGATCTGGTCTGATTCTTAGTCTTGGTCTGGTTTGAATCTTAGTCTGGGTCTGTTTTCAATGGTCTGACTCTTAAATCTGGGTCTGGTCTTAATCTTAGTCTGGATCTGGTCTGATTCTTAGTCTTGGTCTGGTTTGAATCTTAGTCTGGGTCTGTTTTCAATGGTCTGACTCTTAAGTCTGGGTCTGGTCTTAATCTTAGTCTGGATCTGGTCTGATTCTTAGTCTTGGTCTGGTTTGAATCTTAGTCTGGGTCTGTTTTCAATGGTCTGACTCTAAAGTCTGGGTCTGGTCTTAATCTTAGTCTGGATCTGGTCTATCTTAGTCTTGGTCTGGTTTGAATCTTAGTCGGGTCTGTTTTCAATGGTCTGACTCTTAAATCTGGGTCTGGTCTTAATCTTAGTCTGGATCTGGTCTGATTCTTAGTCTTGGTCTGGTTTGAATCTTAGTCTGGGTCTGTTTTCAATGGTCTGACTCTAAAGTCTGGGTCTGGTCTTAATCTTAGTCTGGATCTGGTCTGAATCTTAGTCTTGGTCTGGTTTGAATCTTAGTCTGGGTCTGTTTTCAATGGTCTGACTCTTAAATCTGGGTCTGGTCTTAATCTTAGTCTGGATCTGGTCTGATTCTTAGTCTTGGTCTGGTTTGAATCTTAGTCTGGGTCTGTTTTCAAGGTCTGACTCTTAAGTCTGGGTCTGGTCTTAATCTTAGTCTGGATCTGGTCTGATTCTTAGTCTTGGTCTGGTTTGAATCTTAGTCTGGGTCTGTTTTCAATGGTATGACTCTTAAATCTGGGTCTGGTCTTAATCTTAGTCTGGATCTGGTCTGATTCTTAGTCTTGGTCTGGTTTGAATCTTAGTCTGGGTCTGTTTTCAATGGTCTGACTCTTAAGTCTGGGTCTGGTCTTATTCTTAGTCTGGATCGGGTCTGATTCTTAGTCTTGGTCTGGTTTGAATCTTAGTCTGGGTCTGTTTTCAATGGTCTGACTCTTAAATCTGGGTCTGGTCTTAATCTTAGTCTGGATCTGGTCTGATTCTTAGTCTTGGTCTGGTTTGAATCTTAGTCTGGGTCTGTTTTCAATGGTCTGACTCTTAAATCTGGGTCTGGTCTTAATCTTAGTCTGGATCTGGTCTGATTCTTAGTCTTGGTCTGGTTTGAATCTTAGTCTGGGTCTGTTTTCAATGGTCTGACTCTTAAGTCTGGGTCTGGTCTTAATCTTAGTCTGGATCTGGTCTGATTCTTAGTCTTGGTCTGGTTTGAATCTTAGTCTGGGTCTGTTTTCAATGGTCTGACTCTTAAGTCTGGGTCTGGTCTTAATCTTAGTCTGGATCGGGTCTGATTCTTAGTCTTGGTCTATTTTGAATCTTAGTCTGGGTCTGTTTTCAATGGTCTGACTCTTAAATCTGGGTCTGGTCTTAATCTTAGTCTGGATCTGGTCTGATTCTTAGTCTTGGTCTGGTTTGAATCTTAGTCTGGGTCTGTTTTCAATGGTCTGACTCTAAGTCTGGGTCTGGTCTTAATCTTAGTCTGGATCTGGTCTGAATCTTTGTCAAAGACTGGTCTAAATCTTAATATAAGTCTGAAGCTTAGTCCGGGTATGGTCTGAATCTATATGCCTAGTCTTGATTAGTCTTTTCCGAATCTTAGTGTGGGTCTGGTTGAAGCTGGAATATCAAATATTGAGAGAAGAAAACAGGACAAGACATTCGATCAATTTCTTTGTTTATTTATCATATCTTCCAACTGACAATTGCAAAATAGGTATAAAAAAAAACATTTAAACATCTAAATCAATTCGACTACGTCAACAGTATCATTACACCAAGGCAGTCTCAGTCTCGACCTGCCATAATCGTTCTCACTATAAATGCTTGAACTATATTTATAAAAAATATCATCTATTTAATTGTAATTATAATTATATAACATTAATACGTGCAATTATTTTGACCTTGCCGCTCGAATATATTTTAAGTATACACATTGTAGTACAAGTGTTGATAGTATACAAAGTTTTAAAACAATGTGCGTTGTTAAAATGCAGTTATCAACTCTTTACCCTGGTAATGGGCTGGTCCATTTCTCAATTTGGACAGTACGATTTATTGTTCAAAAGGGGCCCTCAGTGAAAATTTGTTGTGACAAATTAGCAAACAGTACAGATCATGATCACATTGCACAAATGTGAAAGCTGATCATGATCTGCGCTGGTTCTAAAGATAAGAACTCGTCACCAGCAGGGTAAAAGTTTAACAGGCATACCTAACAAATTGCTAAAATTTAAATGTGCAGAAAACAAGAATATTACTTATTTCAGAACAATAACAATGAATACATAAAACTGAGATCTAAGAAAAAGATGATCAATTTAATTGATAAAATTGATGATGATGTAGATGATGAGGATGGTAACCATGACATATATACATAATGAAAATAAACACCTTTCAAATGCATGGTTTCTATCCAGCATTATTTTCCCTGGCTCTTTCATAAACATTTTACTTATAAATCACTTCTCCTGTGTGCTATTTGATTGGTTGACAGCAGAAACACTTTGACCTGTAAGTCATTGAAAGTCTACTTGGAATTTCATCATTCCAACCAATCAAAGCCTCTCTCTCTAGTCAAACACCATTTGACACATAACCTTTCATACACTTCGAACTACATTCTCAAAACATCTTTCAACACTGTTAAAAACAGAAATCCTTCTTTCTTCAGAAACAATCGAAGTATCTTTAAAGAATGGCAAAATACTGAAAATAGCCCGATACATTTTAATTGCCCCACTTACACTGTACCATAATGAGCACGTGGAAATGCACGTGAAAATGCATAGCACGTTATTTCAAATGTACTAGTAATTGAAAACTGTCAGTTTTAACATGAATGTTTACAAAATATCAAACATTTTATTCGTTCTTATCTTGTTTTGCATAGCTAAAAAATGATAAACCTACTCTCATTATGTTTGTTCAACAGTTTCTTCGTTAAAAATATATAAAAATCAATTCTTATAGTGCAGTATCCCCAGCTATTGAATATATCGGGGGACCTAAGCTTACTAATTTTGAATTGTAACTTCATATGTATGAAAACTTTTTCAAAGAGATATTTTCCGTTTACTACAAATTGGTCAATTTTTATACGTTTAAGCATTAAAACAAAGCTGTTCTTCATCCTCCTCAAAGTAATAGCATATTTTCTGACCAAAATTTTCCTTTTCATAGAATTTACTCAAATTTTCCATACATGTTGACTGAGAAAAAAGATTGAAACGGAAATCTGAAATAAAAATTCTAATTTTGAATTATCTACTCTTGAAACTAAAAAAATACATGTATAACAAAATGTTTTGTTCAAGGGTAGAAATTTCAAAATCAAGGCTGGTGACCTATGATTTTTATTTCTCTTTCAAACTAATAGATTCTCAGTCAACATGGGAAGCTTAAAGAAATTCCATGAAAAGAAAAATGTTGGCCCTATAAACATATCAGGAACCATAGCAAAAGTCCTTACAGGTAAAACAAAGGCTCTTTTTCGTGGAACGTACATATATTCAATGAAACTGTTGAATCAAACTAGTAATTTAGAATAAAGCTAAATGTAATTAAAATAACACTTATCCAGACTACCACATATTAGATCTATACTGTATGCATAAATGGTCTTGACCAACACACATGTGCATGTGATATATCATGAATAAATCATGTATCCTTTCACGAGCATCTTACAGCAGCGATTATATCTGCAGATATACATTTGCATCTCCCCGGAATAAACAGGTGACAGAGCGGCATGAAGTCAATAAACATGAGATTTGGGCCTCACGATACCAAACTTCCATCCGTCGTCATGGCGACTCCAGACATACACAGGGGCATGTTGTTGTTTTTCTCAACCACCATGTTGAGAGGTCTAAACTCTTCAATTGATGATGTGAACTCTTCTCTGTGATGTCTGAAGTTGTCGGGTAAAGGTGTGAAACTAGGAGGGCTAGGTGAAGGGCCAGGAATAGGTGTACAAATCTGCGTAGGTTTAATAATATCAGGGTTGGTTGCTGCACTGGTAGGCAACATGTTTTGATTGTTATTCGAGTTATTTGAATTCGCGGGACTTGCAGGTTGGTGGTAAGGACACCATGGAACTCTCACACAATTTTTAAGGTACTCCTCTACGATGTGTTTTTCAGCTTCAAGATGGCGGACTTTTTCCAAGAGTGATTTATGATGGGCTTCGAGAGATTCCAATGTCTGTAAAAGAAATAAAAAAAATACTGTAATTAATTAGATCTCAAGAATTTTGTAACGAAAACATTTCTAATCAATGTTCTTACTGGATACACTAAGTTTTGTATAATCTTTTCCTTATGCCTTACTTTGTACCTAACCTGCCTAAACAGTCTGGGTTTTAAAATCAATATAGCATTTGATAAACTCTCAATACGGTGTACATGACGTTCGGGCATGCAACTATTAATAACTAGCATTCACATTCCCTCTACCTACGAGGCCAGAGTAAAACCTTAGCTGTAAAAGATAGGGAACCTTTAAAGGAAAAAAGGTGTAAAAGACTGAGAACTTTAAACTGTAAAAATGACTTTAAGTAAAAAGAAAATAGCTGTAAAAGATGGGGAAATTTTAAATATACATGCCTTTTGTGCCATGCTAGTTTGTTGCCTCCGCCTCTGCCTATAATTCTGGGCGGATAATTTGTTTCTCTCTCTTCTTCTCTCCTTTTTCAGCACAACAGTGTCCTGCAATGCAAAGAAGTTTCACAGTTCATTCAGCGAAATTGTTATATCATGACTTAAACATACATAATTCACACAGTATCTGTAGTGCCTCCACTTCGCTCTATACCGGATGAAAACAAAATTAAATCTTACATGGTAGGTTTTTTTTGTTTTTTTATGGCTCGGCAGGGTCAGTATTATACACGGACCCTGGTGATAATTGCATTTAAATAACGCTCAATATTTATTAACTAAGCATTGTGCAACATTCTTCGTTTTAAAAGTAGGTTGTGATTTTTTGCAGGCAGATTTTTGTGATATTACGAATAGATCTACAAACTCTTGTTTGTATTTCGCGCCAAGCAGACATACAGTTGATAAGCTGTATCCCGCAGTGTATATTTAGAAATCATATAGGTCTTATTTTCAGAATTAAGGACAATAGACTGTGGACGCTATCGATGTCTTGCCGAAGACTTTGGGATAAGGTTTGTATCACCTGTTAATCTATTATCCATTTTCTTCCTTTACTGCGATATTGATGTAATAATATGACAAATCATGGTATGTGAAAATTCTATAAATAAAGTACAACCTCTCATGTACTTAGCTATTTATAAGCGTTATCTCATATCATGACTACATTTGACCTTGAGCTTTTTCGCCTATCTGATTTACGCAACATTCCGAAATACTGCTTAACCAAATACAACCGGCCTTGCAATAATGAGTGTTAAATTGTAATAATCATCCAATATCTAATCCACAGATAAACCGCTCTTGCAAGAAGCATGCAGAATTATTCGGTTGGGAAATCCCCGCTAGGTGGCGCTTTCATACTTAACACCGGTCAAACAGCTGATTCGCAGCTGATTGCAATGGGAGCGACCGAATTTCTATGTATTGTGCAAGCGAAAGTACGGCCAATAAAGCATCAAAAACCAAACTTTATAGTATAATTAACAATGTTTTAAAGAAATTTACTCAATCTACGTCAAATTTGATTCAAATTTGTCGAGAAAACTGATATTTAATACAAGCGTCAAAATTATGTCGGTCAATGTATTCACTATAATTAACTCGTGAGGTTACCTGGTGAAAAGTATTGTTGTTTTGCATGTCTTTGGTCCTGTTGCAACCCCTGTTGTCCTCCTCCGAGTCAGCTCCACTAAAAGAATCATTAGTATCCGTATTGCAATCTATCACTAAAGCTTTTGTCACTGTCTCATCTCTCACTAATTGTTTATTACTTTCATCGTCATGTAGAGCTCCCAGCGCCTTCATCGCGGCAAATCGGTCAATCATGTCCTCTCCGGAACTGTGTCGGCTCCTTGGGGTGCTGAACCCTTGACTTATAACTCGAACCATTTTCCTTTAAATTCCAACTTACACTTTAATCACAAATAAACTTTTTCTCTTGAAAATTACGGCTACGGTTAAACGTTCTGTACTGTATCGATTCAACTAGCGTTATGAGAGTCGGTTGTTGATCAGCTGTGAAGGGCCATGCGTTTAGTGCGTGATCGCTCTAAAACCTAAGGGTTTATATTGGTAAATCGGTAAGCTTGCATCAGCCATTGGGGTGTTCTCTTTCAAGGACACATACGAGCTTTTTATTTTCGTTGATTAGCTTTTCTGGTTTATTCTAAACGCGTACGTGTACATTTAGTTGTAAGTTTCGTCAGAAAGGGTTTAAAGTGTACATGACTGATGAAATATTACTAAACGTCGATGAACTGTAGTAGGACACGTCAGGACTTTTTCAATTAGCACGCCCAACTGATTTTATTGTCTTGTTCGTCATTAATTAATGAATTTAATATTTTTTTGCAAGGCTTGTGTATGTAAAATATAAACGAAATGAAATTTGTTGCAACCGCTATGTCATCACTAGTCAAGTTTCTTTAAGTTTCGCTGAAATGTGTGCGTTTTAAGATCAACCAATTTTGCAATTTGATGGGAAGTATATTGTTACGCAAGTGTACAACTAAATTGTTTTGGACCTCGGTTATAGCTTATTATTTATTTATTTATTTATTTATTTATTTATTTATTTATTTATTTATTTATTTATTTATTTATTTATTTATTTATTTATTTTCTCTCGAAAGTGTACGTAATCATATTTCAGTATGAGATTTCAGCTTTCTGGCCGTTTCTACCTTTTGTTTGAATTCAACGGTTTATTAAAGCCTTGTGTGTGTACAAGTTAGGTAATAAGAACCGATATAGGCAAGGGGTCGTGGGGATGGTGTTGACATTGTCATCACTAAATTTGGTGAATTTAACAGAACCCGTATCTAGGTATTCGTAAAAGGGTATGTGGCAAATTGTATTGGTGTATCATAGAATTCAAGCGGAAATGAAATTACTCAAAAGTTTATTTCTGTTGCGGAAAAAAAACTGCTTATCAATGGTATGTTTATGTAATATTTGACCAAGTTATCTACCGACCGTAATAACTGACCTCACAGAGCTATCTGCACTACGTTCTCGCTCTACATGATGAACGTATATATCAAACCAGATTGAAATATTCCTGTAATGTTTTTGTAGGATTGGCCGTGATTTCATTTTAGCATGTTTTCATTGTAAACAGGGAACAATGAAATAAATTTTTCTGTAAGTAATCATATAATCATCAGGCTAACTGTTTTAAGTATTCTGTGATAGTACATGACAGTAGAGTAAATTGCTATATGCTTTCATAGAATGGTCATTTGTTTTGTTTTTTATCTGAGATTGTATATGACTATGAAGAACTACTGTAATTTATTGCTGAAAAGTCAAAGTATTATCTAACACACTGAAAATTTACATTGTTTTTAGGGACGTTAGCTACAATTTCCTATATAATGTTTCTTTTTATAGAATTTCTACAAACACATGGCATGTTGACTAATAATCACACTGAGATCTCCTGCTTTTCTGTCTCATTTGCAGGTCAGTTATATGTATCAAGTTCCATCTACTTTTTCTGCACTGATTCGTGTTGTTTTTGTTTACTTTTGCTTTACTTCAATATCACTTCGCCTGAAACAGTTTGATACAAAAAAACATGTACATTATTTATCTTCTCATCTGAACAAATTTATCTATTTCGCTTTTTAATTCAATTTTATGTATATGTATAGATGTGTATGTTTACATGAAATGTCATGTAGCAAATTTAACTTTTCAAAGTGCTATGCTAAACATTAAAGGACATTTCGAATAAGATCAATTCTTTAATCAAAAACTAATACCTACCGATTAACTTGGATTGCATCGTCATCTTCATAGGTCACGGATTTTCGTTGTTAAGACGAAACATATTTCCGTAGTTAACATCACTCTACCGTTTTCATTTATGTAAGAAATAATATCCGTTTTTGCGATGTTGAGCGAGTTTTAGTTCAGGTGTGCAGTAATAAACAACGACGGTCTTAGGCTGACTGGTTTATAGCTAAGCAGCTGAACGACAACGAGTTGTTTATTAGACAATGAACAATTTAACGATATTCTTTCGATTATGACATGACTATATATATATGCAACTGAGTATATTTTGAGCGGACGTTATAACGGCCCCACGTGTCAAATCGTTCTTTATTCATGAAATAACATCCGTTCCAGCGGTGTTCATCGTTTAATAAACAATGATTTGGAGTACTGATACACATCAGTACGACAAATCATTGTTTACAAGACGATAACAACGCTGAAAGCGATGTTATTTCAATTCTAACATGACCAAAGGGTGAAGAAATGCAAAGCGTTATTTTCTACGCGAACCCTCACTTAACGTCATGCGGCGTAATATCGATTAGCGCGTTGTTTATGGTTTAATATAACATAATATTTCTACTCTTTGTATATAGAGACAAAATCGTGAGTCATGTTAGAATTATGAATTCTACCATGAAACACGACTTAGAAAAATAAAGTTTTTTATGCCATAATGATAAACAACGTTGTGACGCGCGGGCCGATATGGCGTAAAATATGTAGTCATATCGTGCGTCATGACGTTACACAATATCTGCGTAGAAAAAAAAGGTTTGCATATAATAAACCTCTCATAATAAATAAACTTGAAAATATAATATCTGGTCATGTTAGAATCGAAATAACATCTTTTTTTTTTTTTGGTTAGTTACTGAGCATCAGCTCCAAATCCAAATCATTGTTTGTCATTTTAGACGTCATATCGGCCCGCGCGTCAAAACGTTCTTTATGGTTTAATAAACCTCAATCTTAACTTGACCAAATCATGACTCGTGTTAAAATGCAGATTTTACAATAACTCTGAATTCCCTCTTTGTTTAGCAGACAAACGGAAGTAGTTATTTTAAGCACTCAACGTATAATAATCTATACAGTATTCTCAACCTTTGGTTTACACGTGCACTGGCTTTTGTTTTTTTTTATTATTATTGTTGTTGTTGTTGTTGTTGTTGTTGTGTGTGTATACTTGTGATACTTTAAGTTGTTTATGTTTATGTTAACGATTCTTTTAAAACTGTTTATTATAAAGCTGAACAAGACGGTGTATTGATAGGACTTATTGCACGATCGGTCTTGCGTCCGGCATTTTGTCGGCGTAGTGAATGTACCAGACTACGAGGACTGACATTTTCTTTAAACTGTGATACACGAACGGGGCATTAGGTATGAGACGCCTAAATACATTTCCATAGACTTACATTATAATGATTTCTTCCGGTGCGGCTACCCAAAATCTCACCGACTGCTGAAATGAACTTTATTTTGTAGAATCATCCTAGTCCCACATAAAAATAACAAAATTTATACATGTGATCCAATACTTTATGCCAGTAATTTGGAGCTCAATGACACCAGGCCCCATTTTTGTGGCAGTTTTAGTGGTCACCGACAAAATTGTCAGTATTTTCAAATACCAAAAAATTTATTATAATTTATATCCAGATTTTTCTCTTCATATTTCATTTGTGATCATCATGCAGCGATTATTTCAAACTAATTTTTCTTGTAGCATCCACTTAGTTTCGCCAATCAGCAATAAACACATAGTGTAGGTCTGCATGTTCCCTAGACAAAATAACCTGCTTCCGGTTTTCACCGATTTAGGCGTCTCATACCATTACGAGTTTACAACTACTGAATTATGTCGTTACACTGCCAACGTGACTTTGACGTTAAAACATTCTATACATAGAGCGTGACATCTGCGTACCATTAAAGCGCTGCCGTTGTTTCCCACATTGGGGCGTCAAGTCAAAGGATGATAAAACACAGATTGACAGATTCCTAAACATCTTTAATGTTCATTACGTTCTAGAAGATTTTTTTTAAATTTTGAATATAATAAATGGAGTCATGTTTTGTATAATTTTAATTTATTAAAGTATGTTCTACGTAAAACGTAGTTTGCAATGTGTTGAAACTAAATTAAAAGCATGTTCTGCGTGAATGTGCAAATAAAGTTCAATTTTCTTTTGACAAGTGAGTTTTCAGGTCAGGAGATCGCCAGAGTGCCCTTCATCGTTGAAAATGATATCATAGGTCATTTTGTTTCGTTTCATATTCCGCAAGATATTTATGATGTTATGAGACGTAACTATATTGTAAGCACCTTCTGAAATCAGCTCGACAGTTGCATCAACCTTAAGTTATTAAAACCGAGGTAGCCCAGTGCTAAAAATACTTTTACAATTACGATGTAAATTTTGTGCTTATTGATCCTATTTGTGCCTGTTCTATTTTAGCTTGTACTTACTTTCATACGATATTTTTGTAAAGCCTTTTTTATTTATTTTATACGTCCTTTCCGTTCAATAACCTTTAATGACACTGTATAAGGAAAATAAAGATATTTTTGAATGTTTTGGGGATTATTTACAACGTGTACTTTGATCAGTCATGCAGTATTTGTAGTATAACCCGTGAATATTGTAAAAAGTATTTAGTTCAGTCATAATTTAGGGCCAAAAAATAAATGTAATAAAATGCATATACAATGTACATGTATTCGTCAAATCTTCCATATGTTGCGTAAGCCTTGCCCCAGAAATGGTCAACTTTTTACTCAGGGTTACATTGTATAACGTTCTACTTTTCATTTATTTTTGTATGTAAGTTATCATTTGATTTGTTTTACGGCGTTGTTTCAAGTTCTACCCACTCACATATCTATAGGATTTCTTTTTGAGTCTCAAGGCAAATAAGTAAAGTAGTTTTGATTATATTTAATCAAGTGTCAAGATGTATTTCATCGTATTGTATGTAGCAATTTACGAAGTACATGTATTATCATAACGACAGTACATAATTATATAATTCAGACACACAACATATATACAATACCACATCATTTTACTGGAATATTGCATTTAAGAAACAGCTTTAAGATGGAGAGATTTTGTTGCTAAAAAGCTATTTGTTTAACATTCAAGGTTATACACATTAGTTATTATAAAATTCGGGGAATTTCAGTGTGTGGGTGTTACTATCAATTTCACCTTTTTCAGTAACCTCGTAGTATTGTTATAAACAGTAATTTAACTCCGAACATAGATTCTAATTTCCTCGTTCTTCATCTAATTATTTTCAACTGTAATATTTTGTAAAATAAAGTGTATATTTTATTTACTGTTAGGCTTTTCGTAAAACAAAGTCTTCAAACTTACTGAAAATCCTATATAATTACGATTTGGTAGTTTTAACTCAATATATGGTTAAGAAAAAAGAGAAAACATTTTTTTCTGCACAGATTTAAGGATTTATTATAAATTATTTGTCTCATTATTGTTTTGTTCATTGTGATTAAAAAATTCTTCTATCAATTTATAAATATATTTACTTTGTATAATTGAAAATTGAACATTTGAATTTTGTATATGCTTTGGTGTAAATAAACGGATTGTCGATAGGCAATTGCAAAGAGAAAAAAAGGTTATGCTCTGGTTGTATATAGACAAAGATATAATTTTTATGTATGTTTCATAATGTATTCTACATGTATTTAAAATGCCCTCGCTTTATTTTATATACACATTAACGATACTCTGTAGAAAAAATGTAGAAGTTTCTCGCGTAAAGACCATTTCTGCGAGACTTTCTACAAGGGAAATAACTTCTGTTTAACGCTGAACTCGTCTCAAGAAAGACATCTATTAGAAAGATGAAAGTTACACAATCCTTATAAGTAACAGATTTACTTCTATTGAATACAGCTAAAATAGTGTTTACTATCCTTAAGAGTGGTCACTACTGAAAATCAAAGTAATATGAAATTTTATTGACCCTGACTAACATGATGGGTCGATGACTTAACTTTTTCGCAATATTAATCTTTATTGATACATTATCAAAATGAGGTGCTAAATTCAGATTTAACTTGAATTCGGGTATCAGAAACATTAATGTCTTGAGTGTGCTTTTCAAAATAGGTATCAATTTACCATCTTTTCTAATGTATTATGTCGTACTTTAGGATCATGAAATATTAGGGATAGTGGTATTTTTGTCATCATCTGAATAAATATTGCATTCCTTATCATAACCCCACCGACTTTACTAAAGTTCATTTTTTTCATTTTCGATAAATAATTTTTTCATGAAAGGTTTTTGAGATATTTTGCCTACAATTGATTAAGGCCTTTGTTGAATAACGCAAATAAAAAATGGAGGCTGATGTGCATATAAGACAGAAATTCAATAAAAACTGGCAAAAAATTCGTTGTTTTTTTAGATTTCCACGAGCTTTGAGATATGAAACAAAGAAATGTAACAGGAACTTGTTGATACTTTGTTTTTTATATCCTGACAATTTTCCTTGTAGTTAAGTTTGAATTAAGTGAATATCTTATATACATTTGAGAAATGACTATTTTTTACCCCTACCCCCATTTTGGCGTGTGGCAAAATTTGTCAATGTAGTAACAAAATGTGAGGTCAAAAAAGAAATTCTCAAAAATGTTCAATCTTTTTGCACTAAAATATTCCTATTGTGCCTAAGTTTATTACCGCATAATTGTTTTTCCAGTTAAATAAAAAAAATTTGAAATATAACAAATGTTAATTTCAGGAAAGTGCAGAAATCCAAAACCTCACCAGTGATCCCCTTAATTTGTAAGGTTATTTTCATCAACTTCAGATTTCATTCGATTATTCTACCAAACTTTGTCCGATTGTTCTCCCTTCCTTCGTTACCAGCGCATGCGTATTTATTTCATAGCCTGTACGAGTTTGCTCCCGTATATTTGTGTGCGTATATTTGTGTATTTCAAGCATTTACTCTGTCTGGCTCCAATTTAACCATACTGCTCCGACTAACGTAACGACAAGGCCCCGACAAAAAATGGCTGATTTAGTAAACAAAACCAAAGTCAGTATAACAGATTCGTGTATTTTACATGGTAAATCGCAACTTCTGAAGAAACGGATACATGTACTCTTACGGAAATGCTCACCTGCATGGCCGTAGCTAGTCGGCTGTTTCAGACATCGTTGCGTGTGAAAGTAATGCAAGTTGAATGTAGAGGATTCAACAGTAAAAGTGCAAAACAGACACAAAATGCATGGATTTTGCTCAAAATCATCGAAGTTAAGGTGTTTAGCATAAAATATATGCATTGGCATGTAACTTTAGGTCAAATGTCGTAAGCATATACCAACAATTTACCGATCTGCTATTTTTATAGGCAAAACTTACACATTCAAAAAGGCTCCAATTGACGACACAACGAAAATGTTCCAATTCGTGTTTCACGGATCATTTTCACTGACGTTTTTGAACAATTACCAATATAAAAGTATCTCTTAATTCAACGCAGAACTTTCAAATATTCAAATATTCGTCCTCGATAGATATAAGAATATTTATACCAGTGTTGCGTATGAGATTATTTGATTTATATGTAAATGACTGGAGGCTAGATATTAGCTCCAGAACATCATTAACACTTTATAGAGAATTAAAATCGAGTTTTGGATTATCAGAGTATCTGTTAAAAATGAATTGTGTAAAATTTAGAACATTATCGCTAAACGAAGATTGTCGTCGCATCAGCTAAACATAGAAACAGGTCGTCATAGAAATATACAAAGAAATGATCGTAAATGTACAATTGTGCGATCGAAATGACATAGAAGACGAATACCATTTTATTATTATCTGCCCTACATACACAAATCTTAGACAACAATTCATTCCAAGATATTATCATAATCACCCTAGTATGTTCAAATTTTTAGAGTTACTGAATTCTACAAATGTAAAAACTTTAAATAAATTGGCCATATTTTATATAAAATCTTTCAAAATAAGAGTAGATAAATTAAATAGTGTTGTTCATTGATAACATGTAGAGTAATAGTGCACTTATCAATATACATGTGTGCGTGTGTGTGTGCGTGCGCGTGTGCGTGTGCGTGCGCGTGTGTGGATATATGTCCTGCCGCGAGGAGCACTGCTCGTTACCGTAGAGAATTTTCATACTATGTACTATGTCAAACACTATGTTTGAATTTCACTTTCACTAACATTATTTGTAATATTGGGTCAGTATAATAATTGGAACAATTTTTATTTAATGCCAAATTCATGTCTTACGTTTTGTTTCGGTAAGGTATAAAGTATGGCAGAGATAGTGACCTAGTGACATATATCACATGTAGCAGCTTATTTGTAACATTTCCTTGCATTTTCGTTTTTGGCAAGGATTATTACAATAAATGCTTGGCAGGTTTAGATAGTCTTGATTTTTTGTACAGATTTAAAAAATTTAAATATGGTGATACGGATGTTATTCTCTAAACGGTTGCTCAACGCAGGTCATATAAAATGTTTATATACAGTTTATTTATTAAAGTTTGTTTATTAATTTTGTAAAATATATAGTGTAGCATTTATTAGAATATGCCATTTCTTCATATTTACTCTCGCTGTTATTAGCGCATGTTGTATATAGTTTATTGCAGACGAGGAACTGTAAATGTTCAAGTCGTATGTTAATAAAATTCTGTTCTGTTCAATATTCCTAAACTGGCAGGATTCATGGACACGGTGTTTTTCTGATTTTATTTGACCTAGCGTTTTGACCGCTATCAATAATCACATGCAGCTTAGACTAAAATAGAAATGGCCATCTAATGAAAATTTGGTAAGCGACGGTTGAAGAAGTTTATAATTTTGCATTCGCTATTTATGCTTCATCTTCTTTCTGTGAACTTGTACACGACCACAATATAATCTATCTGAGCTTTTTTTGCCTAAGTGTGCTTATTGCGATAAACATTCTGAAATTCCCACCCAGTTCGTGTTGAGTTTATTCTGGTCAAATTCAAAATAACATAGGTACTGGCACTTGACAACTGTAGCCTTTAAGACGTTATTAAAAACACGCATAAAACCATTCAAAGTAGGGTATTTGCCCAATTAGTCGAGGTAGACGTGGAAGAAAACAATTCCGGTGCTTATATTTATATGCCTAAATTCTGTAGCTCTATAGTGTCATATGAGGAGGTACGGTCGTGACCCCAGTGGGGCTCGAACCCGCAACCCATGGATGTTCTGCCTTTAAATTATTTTTTTTTAAAGAGAGTGGGTACAAGGTGACATAAAACTCAACATTATGTTCGAAAAGAGATTCCGTTATGTTTGTAATTGTTCAAAAACGTCAGTGAAAATGATCCGTGAAACACGAATTGGAACATTTTCGTTGTATCGTCAATTGGAGCCTGAATCGTTGTATTTTTGAATGGGTAAGTTTTGCCTATAAAAATAGCAAATCGGTAAATTAGCGACATTTGACCCAAAGTTACATGCCAATGCATATATGTTATGCTAAACACCTTAACTTCGATAATTTTGAGCAAAAGTCTGTTTTGCACTTTTTACCGTTGAATCCTCTGCATTCAACTTGCATTACTTTCACACGCATCGATGTCTGAAACAGCCGACTAGCTACGGTCATGCAGGAAAGAAGTGAGCATTCCGTAAGAGTATTCGTTTCTTCAGAAGTTTCAGAAGCGATTTACCATGTAAAATACACGAATCAGTTATGCTGACTTTGGTTATGTTTACTAAATCAGCCATTTTTTGTCGGGGCCTTGTCGTTATGTTAGTCGGAGCAGTATCGTTAAATTGGAGCCACAGTGCGTTTTGCCGTGTCCCGTATTTATAAGGAGGAAAGGGCAAAACGAATAGCGCATACTGCGCAACGAGAATCAGTTCATCTTCTTTGGGAGATTTGGCAACTTGCAGTGTCGGATTTATTTTACACTCGAATGTATGTGTATGGTATGACAAATATGAAATAAATATTGTTTAAACCAAGTTGTTGTTGTTTTTTTAATTTAGAAATACGACTGAAGACAAGGAGAAAGGGGGCCTTCGAAAAAAATATTCGGAAATCATCGTTTTTTAAGCCAATGCGGAACAAAGAATGTCAATCTTACTGATACCACGTGAAATCTTCAAACTTCCTTTGGCCAGTTGATTGATTAACAGAATAAAGTCTACATCTACGTTTCTAGAGACGTCTTTCAGAAATGATGTCACACTCCATGATTTGACGATAGGCCCTATGTATTTTTTCAATATGTATTATCAAAATTAAAGAAAACAATTATTTTTAGAAACATTGTTGCCATGGCAACAGTCCTCTAGACTGATGAAACAAAAGGAATGCTATTTTCAAGACATTTTTTCAATCAATTTAATGTTACTGAATAACTCGATCAAGAAGCTATCCGAGTGAGACGGCAAAATTGAAATAAAAGAATATTAAAACGAGTTATGGAAACGTAGCCTAGATACAAGACTAAATGATGTATTTCTTTGTGGTCTAGGCAGTGACGCATTAAAACAGATCTAGATTATATTTATAATTTTATACGTCTCTGGACAGTGGTAGATCATGGTAAGATACGTCCCTGACATGTCTACGTCCCTGCAAGGGGAAGTTCACTGAAGGAAGGGAAACAACTTCGAAAATTCTGCAAGCGTTTGTATCATATAGATCTGAGATCAAAATTAAACAATTGTCTGCACCAATTTCTACTGAAATTAAAACTAATCTATTGTTTCTAACATAACTAGCTAACTTACAACATTTCCAAAAGCACTTTAGTTCAATCATAACGAAATATTAAATACATGCGCTGTTTACATCAATATTTAAATTAACTCCTGAATATTCATATCTAACACCATGTGATTCATCGCCACATGATTGTGAGTGCGCATGCTCGCCTGATTTTGAAATCGGGAATTCCCCGTTTCTAAAACGAGAACGTTCGATATGCTTGTTTATGACTTTGCGGTTTTGAACATAAATGGCCGTATACTATATGTGACCGTCAACTGCGGGTATAAAGGACGAGAATGTGTCCAGTAATCCTATAATGCTACTGTCTGGTATCCAAAGGGCTTGTAGGGAGTTGGGATGGTGAAGTCAAATTAATTTAAGGGCCGAGGACTTTTTTATGTAGTAGATATATTACCACTAGTGAATAGTTGTCTCCCTGTGGGACAGACCTCACAGCGCTGGCGTGCCCACACTGTTGGAGGCATAATGTACTAAAGTGTTTCGGGTGTCAGTGCGTACGCATGATCGCCCCGAAATCTCGCGTGTCTTACTCCGACACACTCTTGGAAGGATTGCTTCAAACTTTCACAGATGAACTACATCAATGGCCGAGTTACGGCCCTTGAATAGTTTGCATTTTTTTACTTTTTACTCCAAAGGCATTTGACTTTGGTCCTTAACCATTGCACGATCAGGATGTTAAAGTTGTGCCCTTTGGGGCACTCAGTATAGCTCCGAAATCTCTCGACATTATATTCCTATATAAAGTTTTGCATGCAACCTTGGATTTCGGTGTCTCTTGGGCATATTTCTTTGAATCTTTCAAATCTGTCAAAAAACCAGGCATAATATCAAAGGCATAGGTTCCACAACTTACATTTTGTAAAAAAAATTGATTTGTATTAATGTTAACATCGATATTTGGACAATTAATTTTACTGATTTTTCATGCAATACTATTCGACAGTGTGTATATAAATCGAGAATCGCTGTATATTGACAGTAGGCTACTGATACAGGTATCATAATTATACTATTTCAGACTAGTATATATTGTGCAAATTCTGTCAGTCGAAACTTAGCAAGCAGGTGTTGCAATAACTCTTGGACATCTAACTCACAGGACGTGTGTTCGAATCACCTAACTTTTAAAAGCGTCAATTCCAAAAGGTCTTTACTCGGTCAGTTATACCCAGAACTCAAGTGCCGTTAAATGCAATATGCATAATTTTAATTTTTGTATAGTCAAACCTGTGAACAAAAATCACTAACCGGAAAAAGCTATGTCTTTATTCACAAGTGTTTCCATATCAGCTGAATAGTGCAAGGTTTTTCCCCTGCTGGTCTTTATTCGCAGGGTGGTCTTTATTTGGAGGTGGTCTTTAATACAAGTTTGGTCCTAGTGATATAACATAAATTATTCAGTGGCCTGGTTATTATGCCTTGGAATAGTTCTAGACCAAACAGAACAAGAGACTGATAATAGCCCCTCCCCCTCCCCCTCCCCCTCCCCCTTACACATTCCCCCAGTAACTGCCTTGCAAGAAAGTGCCGATGACCAATTGACCCCGGAAAGTCATAAGATTTAGATAATTTTGAAGTTATTTAGCAGAAACAATTTTTAATTACAAGGTCACTGTCACCTTGACCTTTGACCCAGTTACCTCAAAATGAATTTGCTTCATATACCGTCCATGACCAATGTCCCTATCAAATTTGAGACCCCTGGCTAGGTGCTCTCTCAAGTTATTGAGCGGAAACCGTTTATTAAAGTCAATGTCACCGAGACCTTGACCTTTGACCAAGTGGGTCATATACTGTCCATGATCAATGTCCCTACCAAGCTTGAGACATCTTGCTCAAAGCCTTCTCAAGTTATTCAGCCGAAAGAGAGGTCACTGTGACCTTGACCTTTGACCCAGTGGCCTCAAAATGAATAGGGCTAAACTACAGTTCATGACAAATGTCACTACCAAGTTTGAGACTTCTGAATCAAAGCCTTCTTTGGTTATTGAGTGGAAATCGTTCTTTAAATGCGAGGTTACTGTGACCTTGTTCTTTGACCCAGTGACCTCAAAATGAATAAGGTCCATCTGCCGTCCATTACTAATGACCCTGCCAAGTACGAGACTCTTGGTCAACGCCTTCTCAAGTTATTGAGCAGAAGCCAAAGATGTACCGACCAACCAACCTACCGACAGACCCGACTTCTTTGAAGGGGGCATAATGATAGGCACAGCATAGCATGCATCATATACAAAAAAAAAACCACAGGTTTTTTCACTTTCACAGGTTTATTTATCAAAAGTAACCATTATAACATACAATATCAAAAGTCGCATATCTTTAAAACAAACAACATCAAAGCTCTAAGTTTGTCTAAAACAATATAATATCTATATAAATCTGACAATACAATGATGTTTTATTACATATGCAACAAATCCTGATATTAATTTTGTTTACAACTGCTGCCTATAAAGTCCATTCTAGCATAATATGCCAATGGTTAAAAACAAGTACAAGACAGGGGTGCACATTCTCAGTTAATTTAATGTGACTGAGATTTGTTAGCTTTAAAGTACCACGACTTGTATCATACTAGAATCATGTTGCGAACTTGATGAACAAAATAAATGGAAAAGTGAAACAGTTAGAATGATAAAATATATATATGTACAAACATCATGATCTGAACAATTCCTGTTACAATTCTGATATACGTCTTGTGCCGAAGTTTCTTTCTCATATAGAATAGATCAGTTATAGACAAATACAGTTTTAACACAGGTGAAACCAGCTCACCTAACTCGGTTGGAAAATATCAACTTATCTACAGAAACCGGACTAGAGAAAACGATTGACAGAAAGACATATATAAATGTATTTTTAAAATTATTACTTTTAATGTGTCATGTATATTTCATGCTTTGCCGTATGTCATTATGCCATTATTGAGTTAAATGTGCAATAAAAACTTATTCTAAAATGTATGACTATTTTTTCTATGATATAATTCAAAGTGAAATGAAATAAACTTACTTGGAGAAAAAAGTGATAGCCAAGTGTTTAGTATAATATATCAAAATACAAAAGAATGCGGTTTTATTTGATTCATTCACAAAAACGCTTATCGCTTAATCTAGATATCAATGTTTAAACAAACTACCACCCACACTCAATCTTTAACCTTGAGAGGAGTGGTTTACATTCCATTACAATCATATTTACCCATTACAATCATATTTGCATTGTAAGCAGAATCAAACAAAACATTAAATTCGTGCTCACATTTTGGCGATTAAAGTACACCGTACTAAAACTGTAAACAGACTCCAAATTCATAGAACATTATCATCTCAAAAATGAAATACAAAATACAGAGATATTCAGTTTGAATTTTTCTGATAGTGTAAGTATTTTTATAAACACAATACAGTGCAATTGGCACAACTGTTTAAGAGTTTAAAACCGTTGTGCAACTAGCAATTTCTGTTTCAGACATGCTACAATATTAGCAGATACTGCTCAATATGGCTTCTACACATTTAACAACACAATACAATCAGTAGTCTGCTACTGCTAATTGCTACAACCATGTGTAGAGACACCATTTCAAAATAAAGTATAACTTTTGACGCAAGACTGTCGCACAAGACTGTAATGCACAAAGCTCTGTACTAAATTTCATTACCGCAATTGTCCAAGGGCCGTAACTCTGTAATAAATTTAATTACCGCAATTGTCCAAGGGCCGTAACTCTGTACTAGTTGTCTTAGACAAAGATTGCGGTCTTCTAGTTTGAACTTTTACAGGAAGGTTTTTCCTGATACAAGCACATAACATTTCAGGGTAGACTTATGCCAGGTCGAAGTCCAGGGAACCCATTTCAGAAGTTTGCGGATTTTGCACGAAACTTGGGGCATACTGCTTTATGGATGTTAATCATTTCCATAAGCTGTTCCCGTTCGTCTAACAGCTTCTGAATCTCTGTCTTGAACTGATTCTGACGTTTCATAAGAACTTTAGTTTCCTGTTGAACAAAGAATAAACATTAGAAATATTAATCATAAAAAAACTAAAATACATGTATTCCAAATTAAAATTTTCAGAATCATATACTTATAAAGTCACATATACTTCAGTAAAACCTGTGTTAACCAATCCGCGAAAGGATACAGTGAAATTTAAAGCAGCCGATTGGCTAACTGAAATAAGGATACATGTATTAAGTTAAAGGCAGTGGGTACTTAATCAAGCTCATCACATACTATGGTTAATCAGCTAAATAATACAATTTCCAGACTGGGTAAGGGTTATACTTACAGCCTCTAATTTATCTGCTAAGATTCGTTTCTTCTCCCTGCATTTCTGGGCAGCCATTTTGTTCTTTTCTCGTTTCACAACTCTATTCACTTCTTCTTCCTGTGTCAGCTGTAACATTAAGAAGTCAAAATCGATGTCTATAAAGCAGTTACAACTTCTTCTTGTGTTGAAAAAAGTGTAAGGCAGGCAATGTATTAAAAACTGTAATTGTAACTTTGTAAATTTATTTTCTTTAGAAATGTTCGAAATATATAGCTTTGACAATTATATTTTAAAGAAATTCGGCTCTTTATTCAGAATGGCATTTACCTGTTCAGGTTGTGGTGCCACAAACTCCACGGCCAGATCTTCCTTCCCTTCTCGTCTGCGTTTGCTCCTGATCGCCATTTTCAGTTCTTCTTTTACAAATGATGGCACGTTGCTTGAACTCGAGTCTAGTGAGGAGGCAGTGTCCGGTGTAGGTGGCATGGTAGAACTCGATGGCGATGTAGGACTAAATGGTGTAGAGGGAGCCTGTACTAATGAATAGATCGACTCTGCGTCAGTCGAATCGTCAATAAATGTCGCATCGTTTATATCACTAACTTCTGTGAGAAACCCTAGATCTATAGTTGTAAACTGGTCTGAGTTTGGTTCCGGAATTTGGAATATAAATTGGGTATTTCCCGATTCTTCCATTGCTGAGGTAGGTAGTATTTCTGCGCTTGAACTGGCGAACTCCTGTGGTATTTCTACTGTCTCTGCTATAACTTCTGCCACTGAACAGTCACTATCTGTTGGATAGAAAAATCGGTTTTGTTATTAAAGCATACGTATCTATCGGTAAACCTCTTATAGATCTATACTGAAAGTTTATTGACAGACAGTGTTTAACCTTGAATATTTCATCAATTGTCAAGTAAAAGCAAAGCAACACTCACTTAGTGAAAAAGTACACGCGTGGCATATTTGTATATGCTTTACAGTACCCACCATCAAGCATGTCCATATTTGTGAGTAGTGTTGCCTCGTTAGGATTGATGAAGTTTAATATATCATCACTGTCTAGCTGTTGATCTCGTTCTACTTGTGGGATGAAGAAGTTCACCTCGCCGTCAGGGGTTACAACATCACTGGCCTTGTTTCCAAGCAAAATCTCCAGCAGGTCGCTTTGTCCGTGCATTACCATGGTGATGTCTGTAGAAAAAAATCACTCATTAACATCATTTGAAATACTTATTTCCGTCAGTTAGTAGGACTTTCCATGAGCGAGTAGAATATTGACTACGACACCTTAAAGTATCTGATGATCCGGCAATTTTGAAAATGTGTACATTACAATCATTAAAATTTTTTTTTTTCAGCATATATCGGTGACCGTATAAGGTCTCACAATAGTATTAATTAATTTGTGGATGGAAATATTTATACCGTTGCCATGCAACATTTCTACTAGGCCTACATAGATATAAACAGCAATACATACCTAAAGTACATTTGCAGAATGTAAAGTTAGTATGTTATCAATCGATTTCTTATTGTTATATAGAATTGGGTCGTTTCTATTATGTATATAAAGTAAATATTTGTAAACAAATGTCTTGTACAGTTGTCAGTGTTAACATGATTTCGGTATTTTATTTACTCCTTTATAAATTAATATTTCTCAAGACTCCGTATCACCTTAGTAAAGGTAAATTCCGTAAAGCCGCCGATTTCACCCGTGAAAGAGAGGCGCTCCCTATCTATGTCAGGTAAAAAACTGTCATTCATGTTAGCAAACTCCTCCTACATGATGTCATTCGCGCATGCGTAATCTCGCCATTACAAGGGGGATTTCCAAAATTACAATGCCCGGCCAACCGCAACCACATTCCACAACCGCGAAATATGCAAACTCTGCTAGAAAACATTCTATCCTTTCTGTTCACCTTGCTTTTCCCAGAAAGAAAATAAAGAGAAAAATAGTTTAATCTTCAGTTAATGAATGCGTGTATGCCCTATCTAATTAGGAATTCAGAAAATTAGGAATTCAGAAAATATGCATATAAATGCATTTGATAGTAAATTGCTATCGCAAACGGGATTTCAACGACACTGGTTGTACAAATCCAACAGGCACAACCCCGTTTTGGAAAATGTCGGAAAGGGCCGGATATATAACTTAAGTAGTCGAGTTGAAAAGTATGTCATATATTTATAAACTGTAACACTTAGTTAAGCTGTCCTTTTAAACCAAATATTGACTAGTTTGAAAGATCATCACGTCGTCATCAACGGCATAAGGCTTATAAAATGTAGTCAATTTCATACACGAAAAAAATTAATCAGTAAATAATTTTTAAGTAAAACAAACTCAGCTGAAAACTTCATTTCACATTCGCACTCTCATGCATTCGGTCACACCTTACACTAAGCATGTTTTATACTCTCTATAAAAATTGTCAAAAGAAATCGACATACCTCTGCTGAATGCTTATAAAATCTCAGTAACCTCCAAAGATAACTTAAAATTTAGCAACTAACTCCAAGCGTACATTCACAACGAAGTCAAAACGTTTACTAAACGTTGTGAAATATTTTGGTTTATTTTTATATTAACCTCGGTGATTCTAATAATAGCGCAAATCACATGACAAAAATATACCGGCTTATGAATATTTAAATCCGTTGCCGGCTCATTTGCATATATTGGCCACGTTCGCTTTAACTATTGCATCAGTTCGCTGGGAAAACAAGGTTAAAGTGTTATAGTATATTTAAGGCATGAAGAAATTGATATAAATTTACTGTATTGTTCACACAAGTCACACTGCACAATAATATTCGTCATACCAGTCATATCGGTTAGTAGTCACGTGGTTAAATGCTTCATATAAATGTAAACATTGAAGACGCGTTTCTGGCCACGGTGGCAATAGATATCGATGAATCATAGTTCACAGCTAGATTACGCGGCAATAATTCAGCTTACGGAACATACTGGAATATTAGCAGAATTCCTGAAGCAACCTCGACCTATATTTTTCACATTAGTAGAGCAAGTAAAACTATAACCGTTTGTTTTATTGGCAATTCCTTTTAAAATTTCGATATAATTTACATCACAAAATATGTCCTTTAATGCCAGGTATATGTCATGGACACCATTCTTTTAATGGCCGGCGGCTCACCGACGGGCCATTGAGGCACAGATCCAGCCCTGTTTAGATTCGAACCTCCGACCTCCCAAACGCACTCGGGGGTCATGTATAGGTACTTAAACCACTACGCTTAGGGAGACGGATGCATGAGTGTATTTAAATGTAAATTTCAGATGATGATGATGATACTGATGATGACATATCTTGATTTGTCTACATCACCTTTCGTATACATGATGAATTTTTCATAATTGAGTAAGGTGAATGTATTTTCCCTAATTTACATAATGTGCCGTGAGCATTTTATTCGGCTTGCTAAGAATATCTTATCATTAATTTCATTTCTACTGCAGTATAGTAAAATGAATCGCAGTCCTAGAAGTAGTCGTGGTAATACAAGTTCTAGAAACAGTTGTTGTTGTTATTAATGCAGTATTCTGTGTGTCAGTATCAGCATCAACAACATAATCAGCACTGGCAACAGCAGTAGCAATAGTAACATAATGATACAAACAACAACAGGCATTATTATCAGTAACAACAGCAGCAGCAGAAGCAACAGAATAAGCACTAACAGCAGCAGCAGCAAAAGCAACATAATTACTACTTACCACAGCAGAAGCAGTAGTAACATAATTAGCACTAACAACAGCAGCACCAATAGCAACAGAATTAGAAACTACAACAGCATCACCAGTAGTAACATAATTAGCACTAACAACAGCAGCACCAATAGCAAAAAAATAAGCACTTACGACATAAATAAACGAATAAGTAACAGTTCCACAGCAGCAGTACTATTACGCTTTGCCAACCTACCTGCTTCGTACTAAGTAACACTAGTAGTACAAGTGGTAGATGCGATAGCAGCAGCAGAAGAAGTGATAGCAGTGACACTAGTAGTGCAAGTGGTAGATGTGATAGCAGCAGGAGAAGGAGTGATAGCAGTGACACTAGTAGTGCAAGTGGTAGATGTGATAGCAGCAGTAGAAGGAGTGATAGCGGTGACACTAGTAGTGCAAGTGGTAGATGTGATAGCAGCAGTAGAAGGAGAGATAGCGGTGACACTAGTAGTACACATGGTAGATGTGATAGCAGCAGTAGAAGGAGAGATAGCGGTGACACTAGTAGTACAAGTGGTAGATGTGATAGCAGCAGTAGAAGGAGAGATAGCAGTAACACTAGTAGTACAAGTGGTAGATGTGATAGCAGCAGTAGAAGAGATAGCGGTGACACTAGTAGTACACGTGGTAGATGTGATAGCAGCAGTAGAAGGAGAGATAGCGGTGACACTAGTAGTACACGTGGTAGATGTGATAGCAGCAGTAGAAGGAGAGATAGCGGGAGATAGCGGTGACACTAGTAGTACAAGTGGTAGATGTGATAGCAGCAGTAGAAGACGTGATAGCAGTAACACTAGAAGTACAAGTGGTAGATGTGATAGCAGCAGTAGAAGGAGAGATAGCGGTGACACTAGTAGTACACGTGGTAGATGTGATAGCAGCAGTAGAAGGGTAGGGTAACTATATGCAAGTGGTAGATGGTAGCAGCAGTAGAAGGAGAGATAGCATGACACTAGAAGTACAAGTGGTAGATGCGATAGCAGCAGTAGAAGAAGAGATAGCAGTGACACTAGTAGTACAAGTGGTAGATGGGATAGCAGCAGTAGAAGACGTGATAGCAGTGACACCAGTAGTACAAGTGGTAGATGTGATAGCAGCAGTAGTAGAAGAGATAGCAGTGACACTAGTAGTACAAGTGGTAGATGTGATAGCAGCAGTAGAAGAAGTGATAGCAGTAACACTAGTAGTACAAGTGGTAGATGTGATAGCAGCAGTAGAAGACGTGATAGCAGTAACACTAGAAGTACAAGTGGTAGATGTGATAGCAGCAGTAGAAGAAGTGATAGCAGTAACACTAGTAGTACAAGTGGTAGATGTGATAGCAGCAGTAGAAGAAGTGATAGCAGTAACACTAGTAGTACAAGTGGTAGATGTGAAAGCAGCAGTAGAAGAAGTGATAGCAGTAACACTAGTAGTACAAGTGGTAGATGTGATAGCAGCAGTAGAAGAAGAGATAGCAGTGACACTAGTAGTACAAGTGGTAGATGTGATAGCAGCAGTAGAAGAAGTGATAGCAGTAACACTAGTACATGTAGTAGTCACACACGCAGTAGCTGCAGTAGTATAATTAGAAGTTAGAAGTACTTTTTATTACTTTCTTATATTTTTGCTATTTCTATTGTCGTAAATAATCAGTGCCTGTCCGTCCCGCCTCGATTTAACATTTATTAAGGCCTATAGGCCAGTGGTATAAGCAAAATAATCCACTTATTACTTTGAAAATATAGCGACGCGATTCAAAAGATATATAAAACTAATCTTACCCCTTTTGCTAATCTCATGCTAACCGGTCTTTGAAAGTGTAAATATCGTTCGAGCGTACGACGTAAACCTAATGTAAACGGGGTACTTAAATACCGGCCTATATAGTAAGTCAAGTACTGAAAAGATCTGACGAATGTACATTTATAAACATTGGTAGAATAATACAAAACTATTTCACATGACCCTTACAAAGTGCCCGGATAGGCAAAACTCCAATGTATGACACCTTTATGCAAATTAGATTATTAATCATGAACTAGTCATCAATGTTTATCTGGTAACTGCCCTCCTCATCGAAGAAAAAATATTTGATTGAGTAAAGACTAATTTTAAAAATAGAAATTATTATGAAAAGGTCGGTGCAAATGATTTTATTTTCTCCTGTGATGTTTTTGAACACAATTTAGAAATAAATCATAGAAAATAAGCATATGTACGGTTTTGTTTTAAAGTTCGCATGCTTGCGTTCTTAGAGAATCTTTTAAAGTCAGATGCAAATATATGGTTCCAGTGAACTAAGTTCCCATACAGTATACAGAGAATTAAATCCGCTGGCCTTACTTTGTAAAGAACGGTGTGTGGCGTGTACTCTAGTGCGTGTGATCATGATTCTGTAATAATTGGAAACAAGATACCTGTATACACGGTCATCTGACGCGGCATGAGTCAAACATGAACTATCAGTCTGTTTAGGCTGATCTAAAAATTGCCAGACTGTCTGGATAATTATTAACTTGCTATAATAACCTCATTTTTACCATTCTTAGTTTAAAGTCCCAGGATCACATTGATTTTACTGATATACATATGTAGAAATATATAAGTGATAGGATAATGAAAGAACCATGTTCTATTCACTCTGAAACAATATTGACAAATGTCTTTCAGTTCTTCATGAAAAAGAGTTACCAGAAAGCCTTTCTTATTTTTGCAATATTATTGAAAAAAAATACTGCAAGTTATACTTCTAACATGTACATCGATTTAAAAAGCAAAGTAAGGAATGTTTCTGATACAAAAAATAAATGTCATTTCCGCCGGTAAGACATCTTTCTTGGTAAAATAATAGCTATTTGTAAATGTGACCATCGGACTTTATCCTGTACTTCTCTGATGGACTTCGTTCTTTTCGCACTTTCATACATTTTTCGACGGGCAAAAACTATCGGAACAACAAATACTAGTGAAGCCACGCCCATATGATTAATGATTAGCAGAATAAACTTTTAAATACTGCATGTCAAGAATGTGTATCATTGTTATCAACAAGTTTACTGGGTCATCTACTTGTCATCGCAAAGTTTATACATCTTAGGTCCAGCCGTTCTTCGGTTCTTTGATCAGAAACTGTTTTCAGCTGAAGCTCACTTTGACCTTGACCTTTGACCTAGTGACATCAAAATCCATAGGGCTCATCTGATGATCATAATCAACATGTCAAGACTAGTAAGAGGAGCCTAGGTCATGGCGTTCTACATTTATTGGCAGTACTTAAAGTCACTTCGACCTTGAACTTTGAGTCATTTATTTTAGAATCATCTACTGGACATGGGCATCTTCCTAGGGATGAGGGCGATATGATCAAACGTTTTTCAGTTATTTTACTGACAATTTCCAATGTCACTACGAGCTTGACCTTTGACCCACAGACTTCAAAAGCGATGAGGATCATCTACTTATCATAATATCTATATCAAATTTAAGGATATTAGACCTCTGCATACTAGAGGCATTGGTCGGTAAACGTTTGCCTTGACTTTTGACCCATTTAACTAAAATTACTAGGTGTCATTATACAAAAAATGACCAACATCTCTATCAATTTTCAGGAGATTAGAGACACGACCTGGTTCAAACTTATTTAAAAGTAATCGTTTGAGTGAAACGGGCTGCATTCTAGAAAATCATTCTAATTGGATGTCAATAAGAGGGAGGTCCAAGTGTGGTTTAACCAAACAGATCGACAGATTGAGTTAGTGTGTCTGAGCATGCCAAGTTATTTAGATAAGAATGATCGGGAGTCATGCATGTTACCTCCTCGTCTGACTCGTGAGAGAGGAGCTAGGACTCGGCTCCTACTACATGTTATATATATCTATCCAATGAATTTGTACATGCAGTAGGTACTCTGACCGTGATAAAATTGGTGGTATGATGATGAAGCCCTATGAGATAAACATAAATAATGGCAATTTTTGTGTGAAAGGGCATTAACGTAAGTATCAACTCAGCCATTTCATTATATATTATTTTTGTGTTCACATCTGTTCACCACTTTTACGCATAATTAGAACCATTAAATTTAAATCAACTGTACGGTCACCACTCCTTTAGTGACAGCTTTATGCGAACTAGATTTATTCAGGATATTATTTTACAATGTAGTATTACAAGTATTTCGTAATAAGTTTTCCTGTATGAGAGAAAAAAAATTAGTTTCGCATTGTAACAAAAAATCATTCAGCGTCAGTTTAGGGGTTTCGCATCAAATATCACGAGACGATGGGATCCTTAATAAATAGAGAATGTAAGCTCGATCATTTGCAACCATAGTTAATACAGTGTAGTGAAATATACGCTCCTATGTTGGAATTTAATTAACATAATGTCAATTGAAAAAGAAGGAAGGGCAAAATTTTGCATTGTAGGTATTTTAAGGTTTGCCTTTCTTTCACGTTGAAGATTATTACTGTGTTTGCATACACTCTTAGATAAGCGTGCACTTTTCGATGCGCCAGTTTGAAGTCTAAGTATCATTAAAATATCCACGTTGAGTACTAACGCGGAATAAAGCAATAAGAATTTACCAACTGAGTAAACAAAGTATATTTTTGTGATGAAATAGGAAATACGGGTTCATATAAGTGGTTTCTAAATATTCACAAGAGCTGGCTATTAATGAAAATCGACTCCTATCTAGGTCAAGGTCAAGTTTAAGGTGAATTTGAGATTTAAGTGCTAAGAAAGAATTTTTACTACTCCCGAGTTTAAGCGCATAAATCGCACGGCTACTATAATATGGTCAGGGTTAGATTGAAAAATAAATTAAAGGGATATTGTAGTGAAATATACGCGTCAGAACATGTTATATTTACACATTGATGCTACATTTTGCAGGAGTACATTAGTAATAGGATCTTAAGTTTATAAATAGTATAGATTTTTTACCATTTGAGATCTTACAAGCCTCTATTACCAGCACTTTTTTTTCTTATATAAATTCTAAAGTACTTTTTCTCGGCTATAGCCGAACCTACTATATTCAAAAACTGCCTACATACATGGAATTAATTAAAGTCTATACTGTTGGCGACAAATGAGTCTGTCTTTACGACCCATGCGTTCCATGATCCATTTACAGGTCAAGCAGTGTCACATTTCAATGTTGCTTGGTTGTTGTTGCTGTTTTTTTTCTGTTATGTGTCACACTCACACTTATTTTAAATTTAAATTCTAGGCGAGCAACCATTTCATGTCTTACATAATTAGCCGCCGTGGCCCAGTGGTAGCGCGTTCGGCTCAGGATCGAAGGGCCCCGGGTTCGATCCCTACCATAGTTATGTCGGTAGTGACCCTAGGCAAGACACAAATAATTCCACATTGCCTCTCACTCTCTGTTTGAGGTTGATTCTATCAGGAATGAGTCTCGAGAGCGATTAATCCAAGTTGTAAGACCTTGTTTCGCAATCAAGAATAAATAAATTACAATGTAGTATCATATCAGCCATGATTAACCATGTTTCTTAATTATGTGTCCCAACATTTTATTGTTGGTATGGTGGTCAGTCCGTTCGCCTGTCTGTGTCAGTCCGTAACAACACCTGTTAAAGTCAAGGTTGAAAAAAAATTGGCACAAATGTTCACCGTATCAAAACATGCAAATGCCCAGAGCGTGTGTTACTTCAGACAGGCAACATTGTAGCGTTCTCACTTCAAGCGTTTTAACACTGTAATGTTTTCACTTCAAACAGTCCACATTAATTGTAGCCTTTTTATTTCGGACATTTCATATTGAAGCGTTCTTACGTCGAACAGTTCGCAGAAAGCAGTTCTTATGTTGGCTAGTTCACACTGTACCGTTCTTACGCCGGACAATTAACACTGTAGCTAGCGTTCTCATTTCGGACAGTTCACACTGTTGCGTTCTTACTTCGGGCAGTCCAAACTGTACCGTTCTCACTTCGGACAGTTCACACTGTACCGTTCTCACTTCGGACAGTTCACACTGTAACGTTCTTACTTCGGGCAGTCCACACTGTACCGTTCTCACTTCGGACAGTTCACACTGTAGCGTTCTTACTTCGGGCAGTCCACAATGTACCGTTCTCACTTCGGACAGTTCACACTGTAGCGTTCTTACTTCTTCATTTGGATGCGAATAATTAAATCACTCGTGCTACGCACTCGTGACTGAATTAATACGCATCCAAATTCCTGACTACATTTTATTCAACGATAAAATACAAGGAGGCATATATTATTTCTTAACCATAAACAACGCGGGAACCGATATGCTGTAAACATGACGTCATATTGCGCCGCATGACGTTAAATGAGCGTTCGCGTAGAAAATAAATCTTTGCATTAAATTTTATTCACCTTTTGTAATATCTGGTCATGTTAGAATCGAAATAACATCCTTTTCAGCGTTGTTATCGTCTAATAAACAATAATTTGTCGTACTGATGCGCAGTTATAAACCACTCAGGCCTTCGGCCTTCATGGCTAATTGCTGCGTATCAGTACTCCAAATCATTGTTTATTATACGATTAACACCGCTGGAACGGATGTTATTTCATAAACAATTCATACTGTAGCGTTCTTACGTCCAAGAGTCCACACTGTAGCGTTCTTTCATCGGACAGTTCACATTATAGTTTTTTTTCCTGACGGATCACATTGTAGGTTTCTTACATCGAGTAATTCTCGCTTCGGACAATGGCACTGTAGCTTTCTTACGTCGGACAGTTCACACTGTAGCGTTTATCCGTCGGGCAGCTCACATTGTAGCGTTTTTACTTCGAAAATTTCACTGCAAAATTTTAACGTCGGACATTTCTCAGAATAGCTTTCTTACGTCAGACAGTTCACATTGTATCGTTCTTACGTCGGGCAGTTCACATTCAAGCGTTCGTACATCGGACAGTTCGCATTGTTCGTGCACTTCACAGCTTAGCGTTCTCGCATTGGACAGTTAACACAATAGCTATCTTACGTCGGGCAGTTCACACTGTAGCGTATTTAGCTCGGGCAGTTCTTAGTGGAACGTTCTTACGTCGGACAGTTCACACTTTAGTGTTCTTACGGCGAAAGGCGCAACATTGTAACGTCGGACATTTCACACAATAGCGTTATTACATCGGACAATTCACAATGTAACGTTTTAACGACGGGCCGTTCACAGTGTAGCGTTCTTACGTCGGACGGTTCACGCTATAGCGTTCTTACGTCGGACAGTTCACACTGTAGCGTTCCTACGTTGGGCAGTTCACATAAAAGCGTTTGTTCATGTTCACATGGTTCGTGCACTTCACAATGTAGTGTTCTTACGACAGGCAGTTCCCGATGTAGCGTTCTTACGTCGGACAGTTCACACTGTAGCTTTCTTACGTCGCACAGTTCATACGGTTGCGGTCTTACGTGGGACAGTTCACATGAAAGTTTTTTTTTAATAACCGTATAGCGTTATAACGACAGAGATAACAGTGTACAGTTCTTACGTCGGACAGTTCGCATTGTAGCGTTCTTACGTCAGACAGTTCGCTTTGTAAGTTCTTACGCCGGACAGTTCGCATTGTAGGGTTCTTACGTCGGACGGTTTGCAATGTAGCTTTCTTGTGTCAGGCTGTTCACGGTCTAGCGTTCTTACGTCGGACAGATCACACTCTTGCTTTCTTACGTCGAACAGTTCACACTGTAGCGTTCTTACGACAAGCGGTTCACAGTGTAGCGTTTTAACTTCGGACAGTTTACAGTGTAGCGTTCTTACGTCGGACACTTCAAAATGTAGCGTTCTAACGACGGGCTCTTCACATTTATGCGCTCACAATTTAGCGTTATTACGTCGGCAGTTCATAGAGTAGCGTTCTTCTAACGACGGACAGTTCACATTGTTGCTTTCTTAAATCTCAAGTAGCGTTATTACTTTGGGCAGTTCATATTGTAATGGACAGCTCATATTTCAGCGCTCTCACTCGGGCATTTCACATTGTAGCTTTCTTATTTTTAACATATCTCATTGTAGCGTTCTGAGTCAGGCTGTTAACAGTCTAGCGTTCTCACGTCGGACAGGTCATACTGTAGTGTTTTTACGTCGGACAGTTCACACTCTAGCTTTCTTACGTCGTACAGTTCACACTGTAGCGTTCTTACGACATGCGGTTCACAGTATAGCGTTTTTACGTCGGACAGTTCACAGTGTATCGTTCCTACGTCGGGCAGTTCAAAATGTAGCGTTCTAACGATGGGCAGTTCACATTTATGCGTTCACAATTTAGCGTTATTGCGTCGGCAGTTCATAGAGTAGCGTTCGTCTAACGACGGGCAGTTCACATTGGTGCTTTCTTAATTCGGGCAGTTCACAATGTAGCGTTTTTACTTCGGGCAGTTCATATTATAATGGACAGCTCAAATTGTGGTGTTCTTACCTCGGGCAGTTCACATTGTAAAGGACAGTTCATATTAGCGTTACATTTGTATTACTTAAGGCAGCTCATATTGTAGCGTTCTTACTCGTGCATTTCACATTGTAGCATTCTTTGTTCGGGTAGTTAATGTTGCAGCGTTACTGCTTTTGGCAGTTCACATTGTAGCGTGTTTCTTCGGACAGCTCATAATGTAGCGTCCTTTTTAGGGCAGTTCATATTGTGGTGTTCTCAATTCGGGCAGGTCACTTCGTAGCGTTCTTCTATTGGACAGTTCATATTGTAGCGTTCTTCGTTTTGAAAGTTCACATTGTAGCGTTCTTAGTTCGGACAGCTCAAAATGTAACGTCTTTTTCAGGGCTGATTTTGTCGCATTTTTTCAGACGGTTTGTTCCTGACAGTTCACATCATGCTGTTCTTTAAGGGAAATGTTACGTTCTTTTTCGGACAGCTGTCTTCGTAGATATCTGTATATAGAAAACCGAGTTGTCAGTTTTTGATTTGTCATCTGTAAAATAGTAAGTAAACATGTGTAACTGATAAACGGTGAAAAACTGATTCATAAGACCTTGAGGGTCATCGCGCGTTATCATTTTACAACTGATGTCGTAAAGTAGATCACTGATATCCATTTAACTTTACAAGTGTGTCTACATGAGAACGGACGCACAGACAGGTACTATCGATAAACAATTGGATAGGTCACTTTTTATCAATTACCTCGTTTCTTGATAATACACTCATTACAGGAAATTGAAATAATGTATTTAAACGATTCAATGCAATTATCAAAGGTGCATCCCCAAACAGAAAAAAGGCGAGAATGACAGTACAACATTTTGGAATGACTAATTCTAATATGAGTAATCTATTTACGTCTTGTTAACATAAATTTATTACCTTTAAACCTGTTCGAAAGATGATCAAACAAAGCTGGCTTAATATTCCATTGATATCATTACAACTGCAAACACAGTTTGTTGAATGAAAAAAACGTGGCGTGATGCATATTTGTATAAAAATAAACATTTCAAATCTTTTCAAAGTCAAGAGAGTTGATTATTTATCATTCAAAGTCAAAGTTGACGTGACGAAGTTTAATTTTTGTGAGTTTTTTTATTTTAATGCACATATTCATATGCATAATATTTATGAGCAATAGAAATGTGTTTTTGTTTTATTTCAAAACATAATATTATTTCCGTTATTGAAAATACCAAATAGATAAAAATACGTCCATTGAAAAAAGTATGTTCTTGGAAAATACGGTGTAGAAGTATCATCGTAGTGTTACATACTGTTGTCATGGTATATGTGACTGGTTCATTCCAACCAAGGGGTCATTCCAGAAAGTATTAGCACCATCTGCCACCCTCCAAGCACGCACACACGCGCACTCACGCAAACCACTCACACACACGCTGGAAAAAAAAAACTTTCTAGTTCACACGTGTTGCCCAGGGGCTTCGTATCAAGATGTCGGACCTTGATGTGTTATGTTTTTAGGTGAGGGTGGTCTTAGAAAGTATTTTTGCGATAATGGTTTGTCTAGGGGTGGGGTGGGGCTAGAGTGGGTTTAGATATTAAAAACCCTGGGTTGTTCGGATATATGCCTGTTTGCCTTTTCTGTGAGGTTCTTGGGGGAATTAGAGTTTGTCCAGAGGTATTTTTGTGACATGATTTGCCCATAGTGGTTATTTGGAGTAAAATGTATACCAGGAGGTTGATGGCCAATAATGTACATGTATATTCTAGAGCCGAAATGCGATGCAGTTGAAATAATTAAAGCTCTTAAACATTAAGTTTTATTTCCTATTTTTGTACTTTTGCCTTCCTCTTAAATCAGATATGATTCAACATTCAACAACACATTATTTGAACAAGCAATATTCCGTTTGTATTAGCCCCTGAAAACTGAAGTGTATTCGTACTATATTTGACTAAACAGCTGATATCCATCTACCACCTATGTTTTTGTTCTATAGCGACGAATATACAGTTATAGCTAAAAACCACTGAATAAGTAGGTATTCACAACAACAAAAGTTCGAAATAGCCGTAGTTCAAAACAGTTTGATTTTCGAATAAACCGCTGAATTACCATGGTGTATTCAAAATAACAGTAATTCGGAATGGACGCAGTTCGAAATATCCTGGTTTTCTAGTAAACCACTGAATCACGATGTATTCACAATAGCCGTAGTTCGAAATACCACGATTTTCTTATAAACCACTGAATTACCATGTATTCATAATAAGATTAGTTTGCAATAGCCGTAGTTTGAAATAGCATCGTTTTCAATAAAAAATGAATTACCATGTATTCATAATAGTATCCATATACCACGCTTTCTATAAACCACTAATACCATTCATAATAACATTAGATTGCAAACCGTAGCCGTAGTTTGAAATAGCCTCGTTTTCAATAAAACAATGAATTACCATGTATTCATAATAAGACGATTTTCTTATAAACCACTGAATTGCCATGTATTCATAATAACATTAGATTGCAATAGCCGTAGTTTGAAATAGCCTCGTTTTCTAATAAACCACTGAATTACCATTTATTCCAAATATCCGTAGTTCGAAATACCACGATGTTCTTATAAACCACTGAATTACCATGTATTCATAATAACATAAGTTTGCAATAGCCGTAGTTTGAAATAGCCTCGTTTTCAATAAAACAATGATTTACCATGTATTCATAATAACATAAGTTTGCAATAGCCGTAGTTTGAAAAAGCCTCGTTTTCTAATAAACCACTTTATTACCATGTATTCACAATGGCTAGTTCGAAATAACGATTTTCTAATAAACCACTGAATTAAGCCATGTATTCATTAAAACGATGAAACATGTATTGACAATAGCCGTAGTTTGAAATAGCCACGCTTTTCTTATAAACCACTGAATTACCATGTATTCATAATAACCTTAGATTGGAAATACCACGTATTTTGTAATAAACTCATTGAATAAAACGATGAATTCATAAAACATGTAGTTTACAATAGCCGAAGTTCGAAATAGCCTCGCTTTTCTTATAAAACAATGATTTACCATGTATTCATAATAACATTAGTTTGCAAAAGCCGTAGTTTGAAAAAGCCTCGTTTTCTAATAAAACGATGAATTACCATGTATTCACAATGGCCGTAGTTCGAAATACCACGCTTTTCTAATAAACCACTGAATTACCATGTATTCATAATAACATTAGATTGCAAAAGCCGTAGTTTGAAATAGCCTCGTTTTCAATAAAACGACTGAATTACCATGTATTCACAATAGCCGTAGTTCGAAATACCACGCTTTTCTTATAAACCACTGAATTACCATGTATTCATAATAACATTAGATTGCAAAAGCCGTAGTTTGAAATAGCCTCGTTTTCAATAAAACGATGAATTACCATGTATTCACAATAGCCGTAGTTCGAAAACGATGTTCTTATAAACCACTGAATTGCCATGTATTCATAATAACATTAGATTGCAATAGCCGTTGTTTGAAATAGCCTCGTTTTCTTATACACAACTGAATTACCATGTATTCACCATAGCCGTAGTTCGAAATACCACGATTTTCTAATAAACCACTGAATAACCATATATTCATAATAACATTAGTTTACAATAGCCGAAGTTTGAAATAGCCTCGTTTTCAATAAAACAATGATTTACCATGTATTCAATAATTAACAATAAGATTTGCTTATAGACCGTAGTATTGATAATAACCTAGTTCAAATAACACGATTTTCTAATAAACCACTGAATTACCATGTATTCATAATAGCCGTAGTTCGAAATAACACGATTTTCTTATAAACCACTGAATTACCATGTATTCATAATAACATAGTTCGAAATACCACGATTTTCTTATAAACCACTGAATTACCATGTATTCATAATAACATAGTTCGAAATAACACGATTTTCTAATAAACCACCGAATTAGCATGCATTCACAATATAGCCTGATTTTCTAATAAACCATAGAATTAGCATGCATTCACAATGGCCGTAGTTCGACATAGCCTTATTTTCTAATAAACCACTGAATTTCTATGTATTTTTATAAGCCTCTTCAGCTTAACAGAGTTCCTCATTTGGTGTAGTGAAAAAAATGATCAAGTTGTTTTGAGTTTACTTGTTCTGGACGACATGATGATGTTGAAAATGATGGTGGTGATGATGATGATTGTGATGATGGTGATGATGATGACTTTTCCCCATGAATATTGTTAGTGTTGCTATTGTTTGAGTCGTTCCCGTCATTACGGTCGACTCTCTATTTATTATT
This sequence comes from Saxidomus purpurata, assembly GCA_022818135.1. Classification (NCBI taxonomy): domain Eukaryota; kingdom Metazoa; phylum Mollusca; class Bivalvia; order Venerida; family Veneridae; genus Saxidomus; species Saxidomus purpurata. The sequence continues at coordinate 7,061,738 of JAFMSR010000001.1, read as the reverse complement.
ATTTAATGAATATATTTTTGGTTGTTCCAATGTTGAAATCGATACACATAAGTTATCGATTATGCTAATTTCAGCACTTTGATTAGCTTACGTTCCATATTCAGAGTGCTGAAAATAATGTAGATATGTTAATGAGTATCGGTGTTTATATCACATAGTTTTATATATATAAATAGAAAACATTTACCTTAAATTGGCCCGTTTATAATATATTTTAAATCTGGGTTCTAATAGGACCCAGTTTAAATGCAGGATTATATATACTTTGTAATGTTATTTATGTACGATGGACGAAATCTTTTGGCATAACTAAACTTGAATCGGGTCAATGCACAGGAGATATCGATATGTACATTTTTAACAACAGGGACCCGGAGATGCCATATATGGAAATGTTTTACACAACACACGTGCTCAAATCCGTCTTGACCATAAAAGGCAATGTGCAAGCTGTTTAAGGTAAATTTACAGCAGAGGGCGGAGCTAACCTTCTTTATTTATCAACAAATCAATGATTACCGTTGTCTAACCTTTAATGAGTGCATTTTCATATATATATAATGTCAATTTAAAAGAGTGTACGTCACTTTGAGTGTGGTATATTTAGTGTGGACATGTACTATTAATTGTAACAGCCCCGGTGTGTTCGCCGGCCGTCGTCGTACGTATGCCGTCAATATTTTGTTTCAAACGAAGCTTTCAGGTCTCCCCTCAACCAAATTTCACACCTTGTGTTACCTAGCAACATTATTTAAAAAATTTAATTCCGTGCAAAACAACGGTTCAATTGCAACCAACAGGAAGACCTAATTGTATAAAACCACAAAGAGCTGAATCTGACCACTACCAAATTTGTATAAATCAGATCGTTTGGGTCAAAATTGGACCCGCTCTGGGTGTGATTTACCCTAGCCTTGTTTACCTAACTTGTAAAGATCTGCATGTCACATACCAATCCAGTCACAAAACATTTATAGAAATGATCCTATGAAAAACTAATAATCATTTACTTATTTACGGTGATTCTTGTATGACCTTCTATGGAGTGCATTCAAGAGATAACAGCCAGCTGGCTCGGCATATATGTCTATTATGGTAACTTAAAAATTCCTAAGAAACCAGTGGTAATTTTTGTACTTCCAAATAATTTTAATCCCACAAAGTTGTCTAAAAGTTTCCTATTTCCCCCTGAATTTCTTAACAGGAGGTTACAGCTGTCTTGAGATGGGTTCCTGCAGTACCATATTACCAGATGTAATAATGTAGAGTCTAATAACGTAGACAGCGCATTTTGTGAAACCAGATCTACTTTTGTCTCAAAATCACGTTTGATATATCATGATATGACTCCCAAAGAAGCAGGTTCTCAAATTTTATGAGATATTCACTGTTATTCATGATATAATTACTGATAAAGCACTTGCTAAATTTCAGCAGCTTCCTGTCACAACTTTGTTAGACTAATATTCTGAGTTGATCTTTAAAAAAGGTAGAGGACGTGGTTTATTGTCTACATATAAAACATTTAAACAAACCTTCCTCAGTGTGGAAAGTTTGCCACAAGTGACCCTCAGGTGATGTTAATTCATAAAAAAAATGTATTTAAAAAAAACTAAACTCTCAGAATAATTCTGTTCCGTGTCTTATATTGAACATTGTCTCTCAAATTACCAAATCCCTACGTTGTTTTCCGGGAGCTGTAGCGGTACTGAGGTGAGCTATATCAGGCCATCTTGTCCCCTCTTCATAAAGATTCGGTTGGTGTTTTAAGTTAGTGTTACTGTTCTTACAACCCAGTTATGAAATTTAATTCAGTTATTGTCAGCAGCGAAACAAGTTCTTACAGCATGCATTAAGCGCGAAGAGAAAAGAAATGAACTTGTTATTTAAGGACGATACCACATGGCACTGTTGGGGATCGAACCCGGGACAAATTATGGAATAAAAAAGGAAGAAGGTCATCTGTGCGTATAGGTTCTTGTAAGTTTTTTTTTCGTGACGTCCTGGTAACTCATACGATATAGAAATGATCCGTAAAAGTGTCGTCACGAATGGCCGTCTTTAACGTGATTTTTGTCATAGACATGCATACGTCTGCAAGAAGATGCACTAGTTCTTTGTGACAACTCGCCATGTAACTAATATCACATTTGTGTAATTAGCAGTACACAGTGCTATATGGTGAGATTGTATCCTTTTGAGCATCGAGAAAAGTGTAATGTTGAACTTATAACATGGGACCGTATACATAACGCATCTTATATCCAGCCAGATCTTAGTAAAAATTTCAATCAACTTTTTTCCATATTCAAGTTCAAAACTCTCTGGCTGTAGTTATTCGTGCGCAAAATATTTTTTAAAAGCTAAAGAATCCTAAAAGGAATAAATAGTGAACACTCACTCAAGTTTCAAGTCTTGTTTGGCATGAGTACAGATCAGAAAATTGGATATACTAAATTCGATGTTGAATGAGTTCCGTAACTTAAAAACTTAAAAAATTTCGCTCATTTCACGGGAATGTTTTACAAAATACCAGTGTTTAGTCACTACCTTTCGTTATATAGCAATAAGGTCGGAGGAGTTGCTTACCTTGCATTATACAAAATTACGTAGAAATCCGGACTTAGTCGGAAATTACCGGACACAGTCTATTTAAAGAATGACCTATTTGAAAACTGTGTCAAGACTGGGTTTTCATGTGTAACTATTTTTACTCGCCGATGTTTAGTGAAGGGAAACAACTCTGGAGGGCATATAGTAAAACACTAAATACTACACTTAAACATCGCAAGATGCAGTAGTCTGCTAAAACAGCTACATGAACTACGATTATATGAACCCTGACCAAAAGTAACTGTGTTTTCAGTATATTAATGATTTATTTTCGACGAAACCATAAAAATTTGCCTGACTTTTTCGTCACTGTCCGCTTTTTTGTAAATCTTAAATTTAATTAACCTTCAAACCTTATGTCCATGTACAACGAATGCTATTCTATTAGCAGATTCTTTTTAAAAATATTCTTTTGAAATTGACGCATAATCATTTTTTCAACAGAAAAGTGAACTTTATTGCACGGTAATAAAACTTTTACACAGATTGAAAACTTTCGTAATACGATTCATATTTCTTGAGTATAAATCAGCGTTGTGATGAATGGTAATTTCATCCTCATCGCCTCGGGGGTTCTTGTTATGAAGTCTATGAAGGAAATTATTCTGTAAATTTAATTCACAAATCGATTGATATTTTTCCTGTTTTAGGGCTATTTCTTTTATGACTGCTTAGTGCTATTTACGAATCTTCGTCATTTTCGTTTGTTATAAATGAAGCTGGTTATCAGACTCGGGACATGCTTCAACACAAAAATACATGTAAATGTATATTACTTACATGCATTTGAATACGTAGACAGTGTACATGTTATCATGTTGCATGCTTGCGACGCCCGTGCCCAGCCACCTCCACCCACACACCCGCGGATAACAGATCTCACCAGACGCAGGTCGTCGGGTCGGAGATGCGGGCGGAATAAGCAAAAATCGAATTCTAAACTGATTAATTTTGTGAAAGATTCATGATTAGTCAAGATTAACAATGATTCAATTAATACGTGAAAAAAATAAAAGGACATTCTCCACAAAAACTTGTAAAATTGAGAAATTCAGACGTCGATGCTTATACGTTCCTCCATTTTGTTGTAAAGTCGTTTGTCTCCGGGGGCAGAATGATGAATGAGATTTTAACACAGGCTACAGTACCGCATACCCGGGCGGTTACATTTTCAAAAAGCCAGTTTATTGAACGTTCAGCTGTATCAAGTTTCTCTTTATTGTTTTTTTTTTCAGGAAGAGTGATTACTGTTAAATGCAGGGACTTTTTATCCTGTCCGCAGCAACGATCCGTTCTTCTATAGACAGGTATTATTTCTATTGATCCTTTCCGTACACCATAATCGAGACCCAATCATCTATCCTAATAGCTGTGCTTGATTATTCCAAGAGAAAGATTCAAGCGTTGATTCCTTGGCGATAATAATTCATTTGAACACTTAGAGGTGACAATGGACTCAAAATGAGAGGAATGCAGTTGAGAAGCTGAAATCGATGTAAATTTACCAATCTCGCTGAATTATTATGCGTAAAATGCTGTCTGCTAATTTGACGCATTATGATGGAGAACGTCCCCTCGAGCTCACCAGATGTCGCGCTATTGTCACGCTTTTACACCGTCGCCGTATGATGGGCTACACACTTAATATGGGCCCAGTTTTAAAATAAATCAGAAGTAAGATATAATCTTAAAGCAACGGGACTGGTTATCTCTCATCTGTTAAACAGGCCTTGGATCGTTGTGTCGTCGGGGAAGCACCCGGCCTCAACCCCGCAATCGCAAGATCAACTGTACATTAAACAAATTAGCCGTTTCGAACATGATTGCATGTGCTTTTCTTGATAATTGTAGACCTACATAAAATGGACTTTGTTCTAGACTTAGTTTATTAAGATAAGTTATTAAGATAAATTATCTTGTAACGGTGTCTGGTTTCATTGACTTTATCACAATGTAGATTCTGTTCGAGCCCCTCTCAGCACAGATATAGAGAGTGACAGGGCGTGGATGTGTTTATCCATGTCTTTGAAACACAAGCCAGTGCTTCAGAAGTCAAGGAGCTTATCCAAGCTCTAGTGGTGTCGTACTGGACTAGAATCTTGACCACGCAGGTTCGATCCTCTACCCTTTCCGCCATTAACGTATGATGAGGCCTTAAACCGAGGTCACATACCATCGGCGGGAAGTTCTGGAAGTTGGACTTACACCGTCCCAGGAAAGCTTAACTAACTACCGTATCCGATTAAAACAAGTCACCTTTATACGTGGCGAGCGGGAAAGGGCAACCAGGCGTCTTTGTTTCTTTGACAAGCATGCTGTATGCCCGGGAAATGCTCACGTTTGTCCAAATGATCCGTCCGTTATTAAAAATCACTAAATAATTTTGGGAGGAAAATCATAGGCCGTGGCGTTTTGCACTTTACGGAACAGTAGCTCCGTATTTGATGAAAACAGCATTGAAAGTAATTTCGTTGGATAGTAATCTAAATCATGAAACAGGCTATATTGATTTTGGACACGTGCCAGGCAATTCGCATGTGCAATATAGCGGAATTCTTTCGGGCCAATCAAAATTCTTCACGGCGAGGTTTCTTTCATTTTCCGTTTACTGGGAAGGGTTGACTGCAGAGTATCTAAAATCTTATCCTTGGCTTTTGTAATTCGTGAAAGAAATAATGCATTTTCCGTAATAAACAAAGAATGTTTAAATTACTTTTAAGTAAGTGAGTGGTAGTTTTTGATTGCCGTATCTAATTATAAAATGTTGACCTATTTCTTTTTGAGCTGACTTCCCTACGTGTATTGTGATCGCCCACTACTACAATAAATACACACAATTTTGTGTAGTAAAACTAGTGTGTGGAAGGAAGAAAGGAAATTTGTCAATGGACTGAAAATGCTCGTGTGATTCCTTATTTTGTGCGCGGCATTTGCTCGGAATGGTAGGATTTGTGAAACTTAATAAAATGCAGCAAATGTCATGAGCTGATATTTTGTTTTTTGTCAACAGGCTCTTAGGTTAGCAGGTGAAATTATGCCAGCAACCGGTTACGTGGTTGAAAGTTTGGGATTTCATACTTCAAACTGATCCTACCCAGCACGTTGTTCGTGGAATACCACACGTTTCATCAGACGCCGGAAGAGTTGCACGCACTTCGGAAACATCAAAAGGATTATTTTTACAGTAGATCTCTCTTTGTTGGTCACAACTTGGCATGACGACAGATATGTTGAAATTTTTGACAAAGAAGTTGAAATCCCAAAGTTTAAGTGAGGGGCAAAGTGACAATGAACCGGAGGTGAGTATTTGATGTCAGTCCTGATAACAATTGGTATATGAAATACTTGTACTTTTTAATTAGTAATCACTAATTAAGGCATGATTCAATTATTAAAAATATTGCTGAAATTTCAGAACTTTTTTAATTGTTTTGCCCATTTTGATACACGAGTGATTAAACTGTAGATTATATATGGTATACGCTTTGTGACCAACCACATTTTATTTATAGAAATTTGGTTCTTATTGCTCTATATAGTGTAGAGTTCACCATGCAGCCAACTGCTGTTTTAATGTTGTTTTCGCAAGGAAAGATGTTGACAAAGAACCCGTCCCAGTTTATTGCATTAATCTATATTTATGACATAAGTACTTTAGCACGATATGTTAATTTTGCAATTCTTGGCATTGCGCATCAGAATGTCAAGTCCGCATGCAGACAATAGATTCATTCAGAAAGTAAACTGGTGGAATTCAATGTTAAACATGTTTAAGTAGTGTAATAAAACAACAAAGTTTGCTACAACTTTTTTTTTTGACAGAAAAAAATGATGTCACCTGTTTATGAATATTAATTGCTTCAACTTCTTGAAAGATTAAAATCAAACTGAAATTGGGGGTTTTGAATTAACAAAAGCGCCACTCAATTTCTGTAAATCCATGGGAGGCGGTTCAAAGTCCTCCTGATGGTCAGTTTAAATAATAAAAGATGACAATACTCAGAGACTCATAGCCCTTGTCTTCATGTACTTTATATTACATTAATATTAAAGTGAGAAACATGAGTATATTCGATTTTATAAAAAAGAAATCATTTACATATTACAAGTGAAATTACACTGAATTTATGGGAATTCATATCTAAATATGAGTTAAAACCCCATTATAAATGAATTAATAGAGACTAATGTACCTGCTTATCACTTGCACACCTGCCTTTCAATAAAATGTTTCATAATTGATGACAGCATGTATATAGACCTTCCGGGACTTGCTTATCTTATAAATACCGACACTGTGCATTCATGCATGTGTTTAACAGTATCAATATTAATGTAATGTTTTAGGACTGTTTGTGACTTTAAAGAAATAATGTGCCTGACCCGCGGCCGGCCTGGTTTGATGTATATTGTAAGACTAATAAAATTATTGCTGCCAGTGGTAAATATGAAAGCCCTTGGGCTTATAGGGTTTCGAACATCAAATTGCTATCTGAGTGCTATACTTAACCAACAAAGCATTATAATTTTAAGCAAATGCACAATTTTTGAAGATTTTGCAGACCTGTACACCTATACAATAAATACAGTACAATAAAACAAAGTGATGTTTTCTTTACATTACATGTGTAGCTCTATAATTTATTTAGGGCTGTGTAATCAAGCCTGTTTGATAAGAAACTGTGGCTAATCTGATCAACCACTCAATTTCTTAACCTATATTTATCTGAGTCCGAGAAACAGACAAAGAAATGATGGTGGCACTCAGCTTCGATTGTACAAATTAGATACATGATTAAAATATCCTAGAAAGGAACTCCGCCTGGTTAGAGTGTATATTAGTTTGCAACATTATTTGTTGTGTCGGGAACAGTGTATATAATGAATTCAAATTATTTTTAAGCTACCACTGAATTAGCATACATGCATGTAGATAGCTTATGGCAATTAATAATGGACATTAAACATCTGAATATCAATAGGCTGATCTGTAAATTTAAAAGAAATTGAATTATTATGGGTGTGGCATGTGCTATTACAGTTACATTTATGAATGGGTGTGTTTGAATCATTGAAATGTTATAAGTTTCTGTTCAATTAGCCATACTGATATACTGTATACAAATGTACTTCTTTTCATACTGTCTTAAAAGTATTTTTTCCTCTCATTTTTGGCTAAATTTCTAGAATGGGCTTGTCTATCTACAAGTTCGGATAAAAACATTTGTTGTTTAATTAACAGGAGTCTTAACTGAAAATTTATTGACATAGACAGCAAACAGTGCAGATAATGATCAGAATGCACATATGTACACGCTGATCATAATCTACACTAGATGCAAATGTGATCAGTCAACAAGATAAGAGTAAGAATATTACATGTATGATTTCATAACAAGCTGTACAACATGTATGTGATGCTTATAAAAAAAGAAAAAGAAGGACGGCTCTAAAATTGCACAATAATAACTCGGTATGTCAATGTGTTGTAATTTGATTTATTTAAAAAAAAATATGCTGTCAGCAAAACAATATTGAATTTTCAGGTCAGAATTAAACAGTAATAGAGCTAGATAGAAATAGATTTTATCCTATCAGTATTATTATTTTATAATATCAGTAAATTCAAAAAGATCCTGGGACTTTTAATATTTTTTTCACCCAAATCGCAGACTGCCTAGTGAAAGACTATGCCAAGTTCGAATTTTTTGTTCAGTTAACTTGTTTGAATGGATTAAGATGCTTTCGTTATTCATAAATGTAACCAGTTTTGCTTTCTGGCCAAAACTGCATGTTTCATCAAGTACGGACCTGTAAGGTTTTGCCAAATGTTATATAACTATGTTGTTAATTCCATTGGTGCCAAAATGTGTGGTATTCTTGGAAGGGTTGGTACTAATTGGCAAGCTTTTACAGGTGTTTTCTGTCAAACATGTATTTATGATTTATATTTAATGTGCAGTGAGGCCTATATACTGTACTATATAATGGCCAGTGAACTACATGTACATAGTGACGCATAGTGACGGGGAGTCTGGCATTCCTAAATACTCAGGTTTATAATCCAGGTTTGAAACATAAATAGTTGTTTTATGGTAACATACTTTTGATAAACCATTGTACAAAATCACTAAATTGACATCAAATTACTAAATACCATTGAAACTATATAAGCTTAAAAGTTCAACTGTTACCTTCCCTAAAGCGACAAATGATTAGATAATTGCTTTTGTGACCTGAATGCAGTCCGATCATGATCTGCACTGTTTAATCAGTGAAATTTCAGGAAACACCCTTTGGAATAAGTAATAGCACTGGTCAGGTTAAAAGTAATTAAAGTTGGACAAGTTTATTGGGTGAAATAAGTTCAGTAACTTTCTAAGTTGCTATGAACTTCAGGGAAACATGCACATGTTAAGTTTTCATGGTTGCTCGTAAAACTTGGGATATCACCTATATATCTGTTTCTTTGTTTGAATGCAGATAGAAGATAGTTGCGTGATCAGACCTTGATTGATAAATTGTAACACTGTACATGCATTTTCTGCAATTTAATGTAATTTATTTTCCTTTGATGAATACTGGTATTGTTATGTGGATTGTCATGCGAAAGTCCACTTTACATACAGCTTGTAAATCTGGTGTGAGATTTACATTTCAGCATTGTTTTCTTTACTATGTTATTAACATGTGTATCACATATAGTCTGTTGCAAAAAAATGTTGATATTTTCATGTTACATGTACTTGAAGACTCCTGGCTATAGAAAGATGTCAAAGCAATGAAATGGACTGTTGTTGAATAGACCGTTGTAATAATTGGATGGTTGTTGCACAAGAAAATATTCATAAATTTATTTAATGATAATTTTTCTTGTTCGCAGTAACAGCTAGAATTTCCATTAAACGCAAACCTTCAACTTTGATTTTTAATTCCAAAATACTAAGTTTTTTATACTAATAATAAATGACTGTAGTACAGTCTTTCTTCACTGATATTTCAAAAATAAGGAAATGCTTTCAAACCATATACATCTTGGTTGTGGAAACAACCTGTCAGTTTTAATGCATGTGTTAACAATTTATTCAAGCTTAAAATTTCATGTACATGTCAACTTTTCTGTCAGCATTATATCAATTATAATTATACTCAATCATTAAATCCATTAGACTATCTCAGCAGATGGAAAGTGATCATTTGGCTCATATATATAGCATATACGCTTAATGTATATTTTTATTGATACTTAATTGCCTCCATGGTTGAGTGGTTAGAGTCGCTGACTTGAAATCATTGTAGATCTTTCATAGGTTGAGGGTCATGGGTTTGAGCCCTGCTAAAAAAAGTTAAACCAGCCATGACACTTTATACATTGTGAGAAAGATGCCAGAATTCATTACGAAAGAGTCTCAGGTTCTAGCTAGTACCAGGTTCTTCCAATGAGCGATGGTTATGTAAACAGCCCTGAAATTATTATCAATATTGGTGATAAACTTTGAGAAATGAAATGATATAGAATCTAGTATGAGAGTTTTGAAACAGTAATATAATGCTATTAATATCTGTATGACATACATGTAGCTGAATGTATTTACACATAATACTGAACACTTAATGTACTGGAACTTAATGCATGCTCTGCAGACTCAGTCACTGTTTATCAGTAAGAAGTAAATGAATTGAACGTTTCAGATGTGGACATAATTATGTGACATATAACACGTACAGCCTGTATCAAAACGATATTGTGAAGTACTTTCCTCAAAAACATGTTGTGTCGGTAACCGATTTTTTTTTAGGAAAGATTGTTTCCAATTGGCTGCATGCATGCATATGATTACACCAATGTTTACATTGATGTAGGAAAATTACGCAATGGTGCGCATGGCATGATAATTGCGCAGTCATTGAAATAGGAGGAAATTGGTGGTGTGCAACAGCCAGAGTTCAGTCAACGACCTGTGCACATGTATATAAATAAGCAAATTCGTATTTCACAATGGTGTGCAGAGTTTGAGTTTTATTTACTTCGGTTATAATCTAAGGAGTTTAAGTTATTATTCATCTTGATAGAATGAAGAAAAAGTAACTAAACAACTCCGCCTCAGGACTGCAGTGAAAATTGTATGAAACTGACAATTTTTGGAACTGACAAAATCTAAATAATATTTTTGTTTTCAATTGGCATAAAGTATGAATACCATGCAGTATAGATCCAATTCGATATTCATATCTATTTCAATGAGATCGTCATTAATTTTCTTCTATATAACATTTCAAAGCATAAAACTATTACTAAAGTATTGTAGCATATTTCTAACCTGTCACGTTGGTACCCATGCGTGAAATCCACAACTATCAACCATAATATAAACATGAAACATACCCAAATAGCGAATTTTACCTATACAATAATTGCTCAAAAGGACTTCCATTAAATATTTTCACGAGCAGTGCAGATCATGATCAGATATTACAAATTTGCAGACTGATCATGATCTGCACTCGTTGCGGAAGCAGATTATGATTTGTCGCAGGTAGAATGAAGAGAAATCATGTTGTTAATTTTCTGTTTTCAGGATGCCTATGATGAGGAGAGAGACTCTGGGACAGAATCAGACGAAAACTTTGATGACGAAAACCTTTGTAAGTGACATGATTGTTTTAAAGCTGCTCCCTCTCTGAGTTACCGTTGAAAAAAATATTTAAAAAAAAAATTGACATAATTATTCATAGATATAAAACTAAAGGCTAGAATAAAAATATAAGCAAAAATCTAGGTAGGATTAATTTGCTGAAATCAATTGAAAATGCCGGTTATGCGGCACCGCTACACTATATGTTTATATTGAAATTTCAATTTAAGCATTAATTTTTTGCAACGCTTTTGATTTTGGTAGCGTTTTTTTTTTTTTTTGAGATATACGTGACAGGAATTTATATTGGAGCCTTTTTATATGACTATGTATTCTAAAATATGTTATTTACATACAGTTTGAAGAACTTTATTTTTTTACCAAAATCTGAGAGCGAGCAGCTTTAAGTAACATATAACACGTACATATAGATTTCATTATCAGATCATATTTGTGCACTATTTTATTTCCATCAAGAGTTAATTTTCGGATGCCTTTTCAAATATGAAGCAGTTTTAATGCTGTTTTTTTCTAAGCTTTTACAAGAACATCAATCTGTAAAGAGGTGGTGGGAAATTGTAAAATGATATTCTTATACAATATTTTCCTTATAGTGTCATTTCACACAAACCTGTGAAAATTAATCATGTAATACAGTATATTCATACTTGTTAAACTTAAATATGCTCTATTATATAAATAAATTTTCATATTAAAAAGAAAATTGTTGAAGCCCTGAGAATTACTTATTTGATCTTCCATCTTTTTCTCGTCATCACATCATCACCATCATCATCATCTCTAGCATCAGCACCATCATTGTCATCATCATCATCATCACTAGCATCAGCACCATCATAATCATCTTCAGCACTATCATCAGCAGCAGCATCACTATCATCATCATCAACAGCAGCATCATCATCATACCATCATCATCATTGGCAGCACTCACTATCATCATCATCATATATCAATACTTAAGGCAACTCCTGACAGTGTCTAGCTTATTTAGGGTATATAGTGTTTTGTGTGAATAGAAATATGAATGTAAGGTTCAGTCTCAGGTCATGTAAAGGTGAGGCAGGGTTGTAAGGGTAGTCAGGGCCTTATCCATCAGGCTGTCACTATCTTGTTTCCTTTCATTAATTTGTCATTAATACTCATTATCACCTGCCATTAACATAGCCATATTGATCTACCTCCCATTGCTAATTGATTTCCTGAGGTCTTCACATTCTGTGCATAATGGAAATTCAGTACTGTATGTTCTTTTGTTTATACTATAGGTATGTGAAAACATATTTTTTGGTAAAATAAGTATGAATATTCTTAGAATAATTTCTCTTTAAGGCCTTTAATTTGCTGTTGCTTCACAGTGTTATAGTCATTCTGTCGAAATGTTGGGAGGGTTGGGGCAGGGGGAGTGGCAAGGGGGTAGGAGGATTGCATGGGTAACCACACTCGGAGCTTGCTTAGCTAAAAGTGAGAAAAGTTTATTTCTTGTCCAGTGCACTTAAATTATATTACGTATGCACTCATATACTTTATCTTAATAATAGTATGTGCATACCTTTACAAAGGCCAAACAGATTACACAGTGTGTTCTGGCATATATCCTTTATCTGGGGCACTTTATGATTGTTTAAGGCTCCTGTTATCTAATTATCTAAACATTGATTGGGGAGGGGATGTAGGTTCTTTAAAATTTAATCCCTTAAGACCCTTAGTCTAACAAGTCAAAAAGTCAATTTGGCATGTTCAGCCAACAGAGCTATATCTGGTGTACAGATTGGAATGTTGGAAGTCCTTGAACTCATATGCTTACTTCAGCTATTTTATCAGTAGTTTGTAGATTTTATTTGCATAATCAAGTATTCGAATGTGTTACAATTCATATTACCATTAAAATAGGACTCCAGTACAGGTCAAAGGATAAAACACAGCTCAAAATTGTTTAATTAATGGAACGTTTCCAAAAGATAAAACATAGTTTTTAATGCAATTCTTGCACACCACAGACATATTTGGAGTCGTATGACGTTCAAAACCATAAATCCTAATGTTTAATTTTTATGGTATAAATTTTGCTCAAAAGGTTCTGCTTTTAATGGCCACAGAGCTAAAACCTAACTACCACTCCGAAATTTGAACTACACTTAAAAGGATTGTATCTTGGATGGTCCTCTACCAAAATGGTTCCGCTTGGCTGCACAGATTGGCGGCAAGAGCTAAAAATAGAACGTTCAACAACATCTGGGCCAGTTTCAATCAAACTTCACAGGATTGTTCTTTAGAAGGTCATCTACCAAAATTTGCTAAAAAAGTTCTGTTTCACTGCCAAAAATGGCTGCCAGAGCTCAGAATAGAAAAACCCTTAATTTAACAATGTCTCCTTAACCACTACAGTAGGTCGATTTCAACCAAACTTTACAGGATTATGTCCCCTGAACTGGTCCTCTCTATACTCCAATGTACAGCACAGTTATAACCTTTTAATCAGGAATTGTGCAGATTTCATCATGTATTTCAGATGTTCTCTGTTCAAATTATAAGCCTCAGCCCTTTTGGCCTCATGGCCCTCTTGTTTAATTATTTCCCACCGAACTTATCCCTGGTCAGAGTTATGACATGATGATGGTCATATGTTACTCAAGAATTTCTTCGGGAGTGTCCTGAAGATTGTCTTGTGCATACCTGAACAAGAACAAAATCAATTGTTGAACAACACATATCTAAAAATAGCATCATAAAATACCCACATTTTCAGAATGTCAATTACATCATGTGTTGATATTCTTTGGATATCATTAGGTGAAATGTTTTGAAAGGAGGAGATCCAGAGACATACTTAAATTCTATTTCTCTTGTATAAATATATCAAATTTATAAAAAGAAAACCAAAATTCAGTTTTATAGAGATATCCATTGTATATATAATATTTTGAAGAAACCAAATTAAAATGAAGCTAAAAGTTGGCTGCAATATCCAGTAAAATTAAAACTGTTCAGTTGTGACATCCCAAAGTGTTGTGTGACATCCCAAAGTGTTGTGACATCCGTAGAGGATTAGTCCTTTCCTGCTTTGCTATCTTGAAAGTGTAAAAGAGTCATTGGGAGACAAAACCTTTCCTCTCTGACATAATTATATAGCAGAACGAAGAAGAAAATCTGCTGTGACATCCGAAGTGAAATCATCAATGTTGCATGTGACATACTTTCTCAAGAGTGTCGTTCAATCAATGTAAATTGCTGCAGACATGGCACAATCTTATAAATGCAAATGCTAAAACCAAATTCTATGAATAGATGTTATAGTCTCTCTCCTTGACCCGTCTGCTCTAGGAGATGCCAATAAAATAATAACATTGTATTTCTATTCCTGTCAAGCCTGCTGAAGGCAAATTCTATTGTGATTCTATAGATTTACTTTCGTGGCGTTAGTAGGTTGTAGTGTAAGGACGGGAAAATCAGTTCTCCTCAACACCCAAACTGCGACTTTTTGTCATTACAGCCATTTTGATTCTGAAGATTTTTTTCGCGATTACTCATAGAGCAACGTGAAGGGTTTAGAAATTATAAGCAAGTTTCCTACTTTTTATTGACCAACTTTCGTCTATCCCTGTCTTATTTCTCTAACATTAACTATAATGTTTAACTTCCTAACAATTAAGGACCTGTGCCATCATATTTTTTAGACAGCATTTGAAAAGTTTTGCGAGACCGTGAAGTAATCCTGAAAAAACAGCTTTGTGAGACTGGATGAAAGAATTGTGATATTAGCAGACATTCTGAATTGAAGCACGTCTTCTAGGGTTGAATGATTAATTTCATATCTTATTTTACTGAAACATGTAACTGGGCCAAATTGTTTTTATTTGTTCTGCGGATTCTGTATTTCACTTTTAACCAACACCATGCCATTTTCAAGTAACCCTTACATTTTGTTGCCTTTGTTGTAAGTTTGTACCTCTTCTGTCAAAACAAAAATCACTGATAAGGTCAGTTACTGGCAGCAACACAGTCATGTTTCACCGTTAAGGTCCTACGTATATGGCACTAATGTCAGGTCTGTTGAGGTTGAAGCTCCACCTTAATCCTGTTCAAATTTTATTTTCAACTGATGCTGGACCATTGATATAATTGAACAGTTGTCATCTATAATAACATTGCTCATAATAAATTTCAAATTTTGTACCAGGATTTATATTCATACCCAGAATATTCTATTTGCGTGCTAGAACATGTTTAAAAGGAAGTGGTGCAATTGTGATAAGTTGATATTTATAGGACTGGTGTCATGTTAATTTCCAAGTGGATAATATAATATGGAATCCCACATAACTGCACGCATATATTTTTTTTACACTGATGTAGACCTGTAATTTAGTGCATTTTGATCACGATTTGGTGTGTTTATTTGGTGGGTTTATTAATAACGGCAGCTAATCAGCACATATTAAAGTATGACATTGCAGTATAAATCCTGTATAGCTTAGCTAGTAGACAAGTAATATAATTTCTCGTGATGTCATTATAGTTCACCTACACATTAATGCCAATACGTTCCCCTCTGAATTGAATCATTGAATTGTATGAAATACCATGCACATACAGCAGGATTTTGTTTGGAAAGATTGTCATGATAGACATACATTATTATTAATTATTAATTCAAACAACTTTCAAGCACCATTTCTAACATAATAAAGCTCAAATTTCAACATTATTTTGAATATTAAACATCTAAAGGTTCTCTGATGGTCATAATAACAGTCTAACTTTTATAGCGGTGTTGCTATAAATGAAATTACCAGACTTTGCAATGTTATATATATATATATCTATATATATGGATATAAGATACATATTCAATATAGACTGGAGCAACTTCCAATCTTGCATGCATATCTGAGATTCATTCACAGACCTGAACAATTTTTTACCAATGTTTCGGTTCCATACACATTCAGGTTTTCATTTATATGACTATGCCATTCTTTTTGCACTGTATCTTAGGTCTGAAAATCCGGTTTAAAAGGTTTAATGTTTAAAGATTTTATGGTACTCTGATATGCCTTGCTTAGAATAATTGCCAAGTAGACTGTACTCATTTTAAATTTGTAACTATAATACACAGCCCAAATGCAACTCACAGACTGCCATCAAAGATATGTATCTTTCATATATATACAGCCCAAACACAACTCACAGACTGCCGTCAAAGATATGTATCACTCAGTTGTGTGATGTTTTTGGTCCGACAGACATGCTTCCTATGTAACTTCCAAGAAGAAAGGTGTTTGTTGCAATTTTGAGCTTGTTTTTCCACACAATCAATATGGTGATCAATAATGGTGTCAGAGACTTTGAGCATGCTGTTCTCGCTGATGGAATTATAAATTACGAATTACCTAACGTTGGTACCGTGATGTTTATTCTTGTATAAGTCTTGATTAGTCTTACGTCTTCTGTCTTCGTGGGCAGTGTCCCCAGTAATGACATTAACACCTGGCCACTAGACTTGAAAAAACGAAAATAGTGTAAGTAACAGTTGAAAGCAGCGAAGCAAGTTTTTTAACCAACTGTAATTTGTGCCAAGTGTAGATCTCAGAGTTTCTTGTGCTAAATTGTGGGTTTTCCAGCAGGAATAAGAATTTTTGGACAATATGATACTTGAGGCTTGTCAACATTTCTTCTTTTCTTGGCACAAAATTAGATGAGTTATCTGAGCTATAAGTTGCAGTCTTGAATAAGTAATCTTATTTATGTAATGTGTGGGTGTTATATGCTGTTTCAGACACCATGCAAACACCCACGTCAGTGTTAAGTGACCATAATGTGTTAATTGTGCAAATTAGACGCACTGTTTCCATGTGTGTCATTTTGGGCTTTTAGATTTCGTTTGATGCATACTAGTGTCTCGCCCATAGCAAGGAAATGTTTTCTGTAAAGCATCCAAATTTCAAAAGCAATCTTAATCAAACTTTTACGAATTGTCTTGTTCATGAAAAGTTCTATTTATTCAACCAAGTTACTCCATTTGGTCAAGAGTTATGGTTCTTGATTTGTCCCATAATACATAATATTATATAAACCATGTTTAACTTTCATTTCTTGACCAATTTTAATCATACTTTAAGTGGAATGGGTTATTATGCCAGTATAGTCTTACCAATAAGTATGATCTCTCTATAACATGTTTGAGGGTTTTGGATTCGAGCCCTGGCACTATCTTGGCTCTTTCATGTGTGAGATAGGTAGCAGTTTCTTACAGAGGATTGGATTAAAGGTTTTCTGGTCTGTTCATTGCAGAAAGATTGTTAGGTTAAACTTCCCACCTGTAAATGACTGAAATACTGTTCAATCACCTGGTTGATTGATAAGAAAATTTGAAGGAGTTTGTGTTAAAATGAATGAATTGTGTTTTATGGGGCGTCAACTTCCAAGGTCATATAGAGCGACTTCCAAGGTCATATAGCACGACTTCCAAGGTCATACATGTATAGCAAGACTTACAAGAGACTCATAAATAATATAGTGACTCCCCCGCCTTTAAAATTAGCCCACAGAAACCCCCTTCCAAGTTCTTTGTATATCACTACTTTCTGGAGATTTACATGACAGCCACAGTTTCTCAGAGGAAGAGAGAGAAAGTATTATAACAGCTAAAAATGTACTATTAAGTACGGTCCATAATTGTGTTCTATTTCTCGGGAGCGGAATTAAGAAGCATTCTGAATGTTCGACTTTATTGATTGACCGATGTTGTAGGTGGCTGTAACTTGTACCTTATCTGGCTGTATTTCATATATTTGTGAACATTGTGATCAATGGGCTATTGGCTGTTATAAGCTGTAGCATATTCAGAACTGTACTTTTAAGTAAGGCCAGCATTTTTTTATTTTCTGTTTTAAGGGAGCGCCGACTGTAGTTTTCGATAAAACCAAATAAAAATAAAATTGAATTTCGGCATTGTTTATTTCAATTTGCCCGCCGACCTGTATCCCAGCTAACCCCAAAAATAAACTTTTGCGCCACGGCTTATTTGCCTTCTTTAGCAGAGGTCAATCTTCATTGGAAATTTAAAAAAAATTCACAATTGGAGGCCTTAAACTTCACAAAATGCATGTAACACACACCAAAAATGTCGGACAAAGAAACTCTTAATATTGGGCACCAAATTTGTCATAATAATATGAAAATTATGATTGTCATCATCATGCATACACATAAAAACAACAACATTAAAGAGATATTGTGCAAAATAGTGAAGAAAAGTCCATTTAAGGTTGGAATCTTTCATTTTCTATTGTTTACAAAAATAAAAAAAGAGCCGTTTTTGCACTTTTTAAAAAATTTTCTTGTCCACTGCTCAAATTTCTGGATTTATTTTTATTTTTATTTCTACCCTCCCCCCCTCCCCCCCAACCCCGCGACTCAAACTTTTTGAAAAATTTCCCATAAAACAGAAGATAAAAAATGCTGGCCTAATAAACGTTCTGTGCCAATTATAATATTTAATGAACACTGTGTAGGTAAGGTAACAGTTGTTTTAGAAATCATAACATGATATTATTACGAAGTTCTTTAAAATACCAGTGAATGAAACAAAGTTCTTTAAAAAACCAGCCATTGAAACAAAGTTCTTTAAAATACCAGTTGATGAAAAAGTGATATAACATATGTGCAAACTAAAGGTTATGTATACAAAAATTCTAATTAAATATAATTTATAGGGCATTTTGATGCAGTAAGGATGTCATTGAATGGCAACAAAGTGGCATATTAATAATGTCCTAGTGGTATGGTACAAGCTTGGGGGAATTGACTGTCAGTGCATGCATGGTGTATGAATAGCTGTTGTATTATTTCCTTGTTTAAAATGTCCGCTTTGCTGTTTAATTAATAGGTGTCAACATGTCTTCGTACTGATTGAAAACTGATAAAAAAAGACTTAAAAGTAAGGATGTATTAATAAGTTTCTAAGAAGAAAAGAGAAATAGTGTTGTAAGGCGGATAATATACAATGAGAGGACTAACTTTTCTTTATAAACATGCATATACAAGTGTAAGTGTCCATGAAGTATGACATGGTGTCAGCACTTTAGTTTGCTTTAACCTTGCCAAGATTTGTCATATACCTTATTGAGCTTTTTTATGATGCACAACACATGTGACATTGTACATTGTACAATTAATTGCGACTCCACATCTGGAGCCTCATGCCTCGGTTAGAGTGGATGAATTGTGGAAACGGCTGAAACTCGGTTTGAAACAGGCACTAAACTTGTAAAACAAAAACAACTGCATCTGGAAATATTCGTAACAATGTTACAATGCCTCTCTCCTCCACATCCTCTGTATCTTCATCATCATCACCATCATCATCATCATCATCATCGTCATTATCATCAATATAAAAACATAATTTTCATCACTTGGATCCTGATGAAAACAAACATCCACATCATCATCACCATCTTTATCATTATCATTGTCATCATCTGCACCCTCATATCAGTGTACAACATGATTATCTTATCATCATCATCATCATTATCTTATCATCATCATAATCATCAATATAAAAACATAACTTTCATCACTTGGACCCTGATGAAAACAAACATCCACATCATCATCACCATCTTTACAATTATCATTGTCATCATCTGCACCCTCATATCAGTGTACATCATCATTATCTTATCTTATCATCATCATCATTATCTTATCATCATCATCATCATCATTGTTATCATTTTTAATTACTCATAAATTTATCATTCTTATCATATTTTGGAGTACTCTATCTGTCATCTCAGCACTGGAATGTTGCCACATAAACAAATGTTTGATAATGGTTGCAGCACAAGTAGCATAATTGCTAACATAAATAGTCTCTCAATATAAAGAATGCTTTTATAGATTTTCTTTCTTCACTTTCAGATGGTTCAGAAACAAGCCTGAATGACCTGACAAACAAGAACAACAACAACAAGGGCGACAAAGCTGATGATGACAGCAGGGATGACGCATCTGGTGCAAAAACACATGAAATTAGTGAACATAACTTTGACACTGTCAGTTGTACCTCAGATTATGAAAGACAGAGTCTTGACTTTGATAGACATAGTTCAGAGGATGAATTAGTGACTATAAACAAAGAAAATGTTGCAGAGAAACGTAAATGGTCGCAGGTTCATTGTTCCGGATGCTGTGATAGCTCTTCAGATGAAGAAGTGAAAGAATTCCTTTTAAATCCTCAGCCTGTATTGTTAAGTTCAACGCCACCGAAAGGTGTTCAACGTGTGAAAGTGTATACTCGTTTCCCGTCTCAGAGACAGGTTCTCGCTCGTATGGCACCAATAACGGTGACATCAGTTTCTCCGAGGAAACGATACAGACATGCTACCTCAGAGAACGTTTATGAAACAGAATCGGGTGCACTTACTCAAAGACCATGCTTGGACTTTGAAAAAATGCAACAGGTACAAACTTTCGTTTGACCCAGAATTTGTGTTCAAGTTTACCAGTTATCAGAGTGAGACAATTTCGCAGGGCCACACGTATTGAAAATTTCAACGCGTTTACTCAAAGGAAATTGAAAAAAAAACACGAATAAACACAAAATGGAGTTTTGAACGAAAATACATTCAGGGGAACGATACTGCTTCATGTTGCAGGTTTTAATAGGGCAAGTGGAATTTAATCAACGTAATCATCAGCATCTTGTATCATTCGGACCATTCTACTCATTTTTTTTTGTTTTATTCTACGCACCTGATTTCTAACATTTTACCGCAGGGTGACAATACGGTAACTTTCTGGTATACCGGATGTGGCTAGAGAAATTGTCTATCTCTAGAACGTTTATTGTTTATGCTTGAATTTAGTTAACACGCATTTCATTGCTTACAGTTTTGTGTTTCAATTGGTGTTAAAACTGTCATTTTGCATCGAAAATGTGTCGTCGATGACTCACTGACTGTTTAACCGAGAAAGGTAAATTAGAATGGCTGCTATTGATGTTGATTATATTTTTACGCAATTTTCCGTTAATTTGCATGTGATATAACTGTCAATTTTGTACATGTATTTGTGCATTAAGACTTTATTGGTAAAAAAGGGAACTACCTCAGGGGTTTAATGAATGTATTGCAGTATATTTGTGACCACAGTTATATATATAGAGTTGACATTTACTGGTTATTAGAATACTGTGTTTATAAAGGTGTAGATCGCAAGGTGAGAAAGACAGTAAAAGGATGGGCAAATGGTCGTTGCAAGGAATGAATGTCGAAATTAGATAGAGACTCTTGACAAATACAATTCAGGGATGCTGTTTTTGTTTTAGAAATTGAATCGAATGAGGCAAGAAATTTGTCTTGATTTTTATCGACATGAATGGATTGAGTTGATTTTCCAATTTTTAAAACGATTTGCCCATCTCATAAATGGGATTGTTTAAAATGGACCAACAAGATAGAATGTATTGTAGCAGCTACAGTTAGTGTTTGATTCTTGAGATAATTGTATACAATTTTGGTTAAAAGTTAAGCAAATGGTTGACGGAACTGTCCGGGATAGCTTCTGACACAGACTTTGTTGTTCTAATGATGCCATCTGATTGTAATATATATAGTGCGTGTTCAGCGGAACTTCGTTAATTATAAATATGTATAATATTATATTTCAGTACAGGAGTCTAGAAAAAGAATTTCAGGGATATCAAATGAGCGCTCAAAAATCCAATGCTCTGTTTTTCTGTGTTGACAATTCTTTAAAACGAAAAATATCAGGTGTTTACAATGTGGCTTGTAATTTACTCTTTCGGGGATATATGCCATGAAAATGTTGCTAATAAAGTACAACTATGAAATATATCTCACATACCTGTATGGATTCTTTTGAAGTCTGAATATTCAATTGAATGGGATAGTCATAATGCAACCAATACTTTTTCACGGTTAGGGAATAGCTTATAAAAGCTAAGACTGACATTTAGTGACTTTACCGAAACTAAAAGTAATGCTGAATTATTTGGGATACAGTATACCTGATTACATTTGCACGGGGCTATTTTCTGCTAAAATTTGGGGATATACCTGATTACATTTGCACGGGGCTATTTTCTGCTAAAATTTGGGGATATACCTGACTGACTCAGTCGGCATGGTGGGCTGTTTTCTGCTAACATTTTGGGGGATATACCTGATAACATTGGCATAGGGCTATTTTCTGCTAAATTTTGGGAGATCTACCTGACTACATTGGCATATAAGGCTTTTTTCTGCTAAAATTTGAGGACATACCTGACTACATTGGCATGGGGCTATTTTCAACTAAAATTTGGGGATATATCTGACTACATCTGTTTTCTGCTCAATTTTGGGGGATATACCTGACTACATCGGCATAAAGGGCTGTTTTTCTGCTAAAGTTTTGGGGATATATCTGATTACATTGGCATAGGGACAGATAGCTGCCAATAATTATGCATGGTACATATGCACCCCAGAAATGTCCCCAAATTTTCACCTTGAAATACAATTTATTACAGAATCTGACACACTTCATATATTGAGGGAATAAGTAAATTATAAACCAGTGATTAGCAGAAAATGATTGGCAGATTGTGGGTTACTGTCTGATATTGATCACATGTGCTGTATTTATACAACTAATCCAACATTATTTCTAGAGTGGATAACTGTGCGCCTTCTTTTTATTTTTTGGAAAAACTTCAAAAATAGTTTTGATACTTTGATAGTACATAAATCTTTGTGACACCTTTCAACTTAGATTTTTATACACATGTAGAATTTGATAACGTCTAAGAACTTGGGTGTCTTCTTTGTAGCAAATGTTTGCCACCAGAGTTGTACCAATGTCCATGATTATATGAAACTACTGGTACATGGTGTTTTAAATTAATGTGTATGAAGACGCTGTTACCTGAGGGGCTAATTGTTACCTGAGGGGCTAATTGTTAATTTGTTACCTGAGGCCTAAACATGTTTTCCTCTGGGCTTCCATTCTTTATTCTGAACTTTGAAATAGAAAAAAGCCATGTTGTGTGTTCACAGCTCTGCATAATTATTCATATACCACAAGTTTTCTAGGTGTAATTGAAAGAGGGATATTTTTACTTATAAAAGGTGAAGCACATGTGACCTACAAATGACAAAGGTCAGAGGTCATTCATTGTATAAAGTTGAAGTGGAACGTTTGCAGCTCCTTCAAGAGTCAGTAACTTTCATTGTACTTATGTGTATGAAAAGAATGGAAAAATATCAGAGGTTTCATTGAATGATAACCTTTTGCTGTTTTATACTTTGTATGTCCAAATATTAACATAAATGTGCTAGATATTTTGTTAAATGTTGTTCCAGGTTTTTGTGTAAATATTTCAATTTTCCTTCACAATTCAGGGCATTTTTGGTAGAATTGTCTATTTCAATAGATAACATTGCATTTTACATACTGTTTCATACTTTTGTCTCTAACTGTATGATAATAGATGTATATTAATATATATAAAAGTCTAAAAAAATATAAATCTAAACCAATGGCGTGTTTTATTTTTAATGTGTGCAAAAGGCATATTGGGTTCCCTTGTGGAGGCCACATGAACAAAAATCTTGTATAAATTTTGGATGATTTGTTTTGAGCTATTGTGACAGCATGATGTCCGTCGTCAGGTGGCGTGCATCGTCAACAGTTGCTTTAAACAACATCGCCTTCTCAACCACTAAGCCAATTTCAACCAAACTTTAAAGAATTGTTCCTTGGATGGTCCTCTTCCAAAATTGCTTGAATGGTTCTGCTCTGCAGCACATAATAGCCCCAGAGCTAAAAATAGAAAAACATGTAGACGACATCTCCTTAGACGCTGGGCCTATTTCAACCAAACTCCACAGGATTGTTGCTTGGATGGTCCTATACCTAAAGTGCTCAAATGTTTGTGCTCCACTGCACAAAATGGCAGCCAGAGCTTAAAATAGAAAAACCTTAAAACAACATCTTCACCTTAAACGCTGGGCCTATTTCAACCAAATGCCACAGGATTGTTGCTAATTTGTATGGTCATCCACCAAAATTGCTCAAACAGTTCTGCTGTGCAACACATAATGGAAAAATTAAAAAAAACTTTAAACAACATCTTACCACTGGGCCTATTTCAACCGAACTCCACAGGATAGTTCCTTGGATGGACCTCCACCACAATTTCTCACAGAACTTTGCTGCAATACACAATTATTATTTTAATTGTCAGGAATTGAGCAGATCTGGTCATGTATTGTTCACTCAAGCGAGCAATATAGAGCCATCATGGCCCTCTTGTTTGTACATTTATCTTTTAAATGAGAAGAAAAATCGAGCCCCTTTTGAAAACTCAAAAACCTCCAGTCATACAAAGTCAGATACTAGAACCAACGTTACTAATCTAGAGGCAGATCAGCCTGCACATCCTTGTTGAAACTAAGTTGAATCGGGCGCAGATACAAGAGTTTCGTAATCAACACTTCATTTACTGGTTTGCATGCACCTGTCTACTTGAGATGGCTGTGATAAGTTGTTTTTCTTCGATATAAAAAAATTATAAGATTTGTTTTGACTAATTCACAATACCAATATAGGGGAGAGGTGGTGTAAAGGTTAAGGTGTCTGCTTCATCCGGGAGGTTGCGGGCTCGAGCTCCACTGGGGTCACGACTGTACCTCCGCGTATGACACCAGTACTGGCTGTTCCTGAGTAAGCGGACTTGAGAGTGACTCGATAATTAAGCTTCAAGTTTTCTTCACAATCAAGCTAAAATGAATTTAGTATAAACTATAATACCAGTATAATTATGTGTTGGGGAAAACTGTGAAAAAAGAGAGAAAATGAGTCTCAAAATGTATGAACAATAGCAGTTGAAGCACTTAGTCTAATGTCATTGTAAACATTTTTAGCTCGACTATTCGGAGAATATGGAGAGCTATTACAGTCACTTGTGTGTCGGCGTCGGCGTCGGCGTTGCTTCTTTGGTTAAAGTTTTGCCTGCTAAGTACTAACAGCACATATCTCAGTAACCACTTATGATATTGACTTGCAACTTTGTTCATGTCTTTAGGGGTGTAATACAATCAAGGCAGATAACTCTTGAAAACATTTAGTACAAATTATGGCCCTTGTTTGACTTTGAATATTTGGTTAAAGTTTTGCCTGCTAGGTACTATCATGCACATATCTCAGTAACCACTTAGATATTGACTTGAAACTCGTTAATGTCTCTAGGGGTGTCATACAATCAAGGCAGATAACTCTTGAAAAAATTTAGTACAAATTATGGCCCTTGTTTGACTTTGAATATTTGGTTAAAAGTTTTGCCTGCTAGGTACTATCATGCACATATCTCAGTAACCACTTATGATATTGACTTGAAACTTCGTTAAGTCTCTAGGGGTGTCACACAGTCAAGACAGATAACTCTTGTATAAATTTAGTACTAATTATGGCCCTTGTTTGACTTTTGAAAATTTGGTTAAAGTTTTGCCTGCTAGGTACTATCATGCACATACCTCAGTAACCACTTATGATATTGACTTGAAACTTTTTAATGTCTTAAGAGGTGTCACACAGTCAAGACAGATAACTCTTGTATAAATTTAGTGCAAATTATGGCCCTTGTTTGACTTTGAAAATTAAGTAAAGTTTTGCATGCAAGGTACTATCATGCACATATCACAGTAACCACTTATGGTAGTTATATCAAACCTTGCAATAGTGTTCATCAAACAATTAATTCACCAAAAATTAAATCTATAGTTATAGATTTTGACTTTTTTTATGATTCAACTTTCCTAGTTTATACTTTATAGTTAGCAGAATTTTGTTTTGCTATTATACTGATAAAAGTTTTGTTTTATTAGCAAACACCCACAATAGTCGAGCGTGCTGTCTTATGGACAGCTCTTGTTATGCTTGCAGTTACCAGTTTTGCAGAAGGTGACATTGACGTGAACAACAGTAAACATTTGACATTTAACCCTCTAGAACCCAACCCATGTCACCATTGTTGGAAAATTCTGATTGTTTGTTTATAAGGAGGCACTGATGAGTCATACTCAATAACCAAACAATTTTGTGTCTACTGTTCTTGGTAAAGATTTTGTTTGGTGTTGCACGAGTGCAACGTTGGGCTTTTACGGTATATGTTGCACCAGTGCAACATTAGTACGTAAAACTAGTTTAGGACTTAGTTATAATTATCATGACCTAATTAAAGATAATTGACACCTATTTGTTTGAAGAAAAATACTTATACACAGGTAATTTCATATACCAATAAAAAGTGTAGCCTCTTTATACATTCATTGACTTCTACAAAGCCTCTGCCATGGAAAAATTATGGTTTGACACCCCATCAACATTAGGGGACCTCAAAGTTAAAAACCCAACATTGAACTAAAGTCTACTCGATACGGACGTTAGTCATGGGCAATAGTTTACCGCTATACTTTCCCGGGTCCCAGTGTCAAAGGTCAAGGTCACTGACTGGGTTCAAAATGTAGTCCAACTAAGCTTTGATTAACTCGCAAATTCTATAATCTTTCACTGTCAAATTTTACAAAAACACTAGTGATAGACATTTAATGACACATATTGTTTATGGAGTGACTATGGTCAATGGTTAAGATCAAATAATCATATCAAAAGTTGTTTAAATGAGTCAAGGTCACTCTAAATGTGAAAATTTTTGAAATTCTCCAAACCTTGCTATTTAGTCATAGTAGCTAGGACAGGATTTCAAGTAGAAAAGATTTGAAAATTATCGGAATGTATTACAATTATTCTTAAAATACAATTTAAGGCAGAAATTTAATCAGTTAACGCGAAAGTAATGTACTTGTATGATGTGCTTGTAAAAGTTTACTTTTCACAAAAGCCCAATGTTGCACAGGTGCAACATGCACATTCTGAAAATGAATCTTCAAATATATGCCAGACATAGAGAAATCATTGTTACCAAGTGAAAATCGAGCTTTAATTCCATGATTGAACACAGAAATACCAGCTAACTAATTCTTTCCTTTTAAAAGTACAGCTGTTAAAACAAGTCAATAATTGTTTTCAATTTTCTTGGTACAAATGGCGGATGTATAACAAGGGGACGTAACTCATCATGAAAATTGTGTTTGGAACATACTTGTCTTGTTACACATACATGCCAAGTACAACTAAGAATAGTCTTCAAAATGTAAATAAGCCAAATTTGATAGCAGAGTGAACATTTATGATGTGCTGTTGCATCTGTGCAACATTGGGCTCTAGAGGGTTAATAGCTCTTGAAAACTGTTAATAGCTTCGACCTGTTGTGATTTTTTTTGTGTGCACTTTAATGACATGTCATGACCTATTTGCCCAATTACTTGCCTTTGGTTACTGAATTTATAATATCCTCACCTACACTGAATGACAACAGTGTAGGCACTGAGTTTCAAGAATGGACATTTCCAAGTACTAATATTTGAAAATCATAGACAGAGGAGAGCCAAGTCACTGCTCTTTGAACTTAAGAACTTGTTCGTTATTACTCATGGTGGGGAATCACATGACCAAAATAACCTCAAAACAAAAGTAAATCTATGAAAATGATAGAAAATAATGAAAGCCCTTTAGTTGTAAATTTAAACTATAGCCTATTATATGGCAACATAAATGTATTCTAAAACTACTCTAGTCTCCATCATATTCACCTTCCGATTGTGCTGGACACTTCAAGAAACTGAAATAATTTATTTTATAAGTGTTCTGCACAATGAAAGGTGACTGTGACTAATAGACCTGTGTAATTTCAGAATAATTTTCATAGATTTACTTTTGAATAGAGATTATTTTGATCATCATGTTACTGTAAACTGGGTTTGCAAATTTATGAGCTGGCTATGGTCCAATTCAGAGTTATGCTAGAGTTACTGTTACTGGTAAAGTGTCTCCCTTAGCGAGACGTGGTGACACAAAATAATTCAATGTGCCTCTTGTTGCAAGCAGTGAAACAAGAACCTGAGCATAAGATTTCTTTGATAATAAAAAATCTTAAGAGTTATCATGCAGAAGCCATAAATCTACAGTATTCCATTTCAACAAGTAGTCCAAGAGTCTAAATTCTGTGTGAGAATGTAGGATGAATAGCTGAGAATCTAGGCTCTAGCTACAGATCTCAAAATACCTGATTGATGCAGTATGCATGCACCACAAGAAAAAAATTTCACTTAAATAACAAACAGATTTGCAGCTTTCTGTTAGTGAAGATTTTTAATGGCCTTGTTTTCCTTCTAGTATGAGCTAACAGATAGGTAGTTCTGGCTTCCAAAACTCTAAATACCACTATTTTTATATTTATACCCCTGAAACGAAGTTTAGGGGCGTATATTAAGGAGTCACCCGGTGGTTGGTCGGTCGGTCAGTCGGTCGGGCGGTCTGTTGCATTTTCCTTGTCCGGAGCATAACTTGAAAACTACTGGTTGGAATTCAATACAACTTCATACAATGGTCAAGCACATTGAGAGGAAGTGCAGTGTACAAGAACCATAACTCTATCTTGACAAATTACAGAGTTATTGCCAAGAACAATATCTCTTTTTAGTTTGTTTGCAAGGTATTCTGTTACTACGAACTTCCTCAGTTTATAAAGCAGTCTTTCAGGGGTATTAATCCCATTTAGTGATAGCTCTAGTTTCTTTTTCGTCAGGTGTGGCTTCAACCGGGTACGCTGAACAGATAGGAGTCACATAAAAAAATTGAAATGTCTGGTGAAAATAAAGTTCAAGTTTTTTAATATCAGATGAACAGACGATTTTTGCCGTTTTGTGCTCTCATGTAAGTACATGCTCTAGTTGAAACAATAATATTTTTGTATCCCCGATTTCAGCCCAGTAGACAACCAGACTTTGTAACAATAAACACCAGGAAATAAATTTATTAACATTAACAAGATATGAATAAAATTTAACACACATGAATGTATTTGAAATGTAAAGTGGTACGATTGACTTGGTTTTTGATAATGTACCATGGTGAATGGTCAATGCATCGCAAATATTTATCAATATTATCCACATCAGGATGGCTGTAGGGTAGAAAAGATTGTGTACATGTATATATGTATGAAATGGGTGAATATCTCACCAGCTCAAGCTTTTTCTTCACATTTCAACCAGGGTATAAAGAGTATATTGACTGAGTATATAATTATATATTTAAGTGATTTATTTGATATTACACAAAGTGACAGACGCCTAGCTATATCTGTAAATTATAACTCTAGTATGTCCAAATTTTGGCCAAAGTACAATGTTGAATTGTGTTTGTCTCGGACAGTAGCAGTACCTTACTTCAGGTGGAGCAATTCTATCGTTTCCAATAGTATCTAATGTCTCATCTGAGTATACAGTATGGAATGATGAAGTATGGCCATGTCACCATAGTAATCCATTATTATTAGCCCTAACAAGTGTTCATCAAAAAAGTGAGTATGCCGTTTTTAGCTCACCTTTGCACAAAGGTTATATAGCTATTGTGATTGCCCTTTATCCATTGTCGTCTGACATCCATTGTCTGTCTGTCTGTTCACACATTAACTTGTGAACACTATAGACACCACAGTTTAAGTCTAATCATCATGAAAATTGGTCCGAATGTCTGTCTTGTGGTTGAGTTCGAAACTGGGTCACAAGGGGTAAAAAACTAGGTCATCAGTAAAATCATAGAAAATCCTTGTTAGCGTACTAGAAGCCGCAATTACACCAAATCATGAAATTTGGTCAGAATGTTTGTCTTGATGATCTCTAGGTCGAGTTCGAAACTGGGTCATATGGGGTCAAAACTAAGGTCACCAGGTAAAACCACAGAAAAACCTAGTGAACACTCCAGAGGCCACATTTTGTACCCAGGCATGCTGAAAGTTAGCAGAAATGTTTGTTTTGCTGAACTCTAGTTCCAGTTCAAACTGGGTTTGGTAAGTCAAACATGGGGTCAAGAAGTAGGTCACCAAGTACATTAGTCTTGACCTTTAGAGCTGCTATTTTGTTTTTTAAAGTACATGACTTTGTGCAGTAATGAAATTTGTGTAGTGTGTAACATTTGCAAGCAGATTTCAAAATCATCCTCGGCTGACCTTAATCATGACCTTTTGACCTACTTTCTTTTCTGTTGGAGCAATGGTATAGCAATATATGTCTATCATGGCACTCTTGTATATCATTTATATGTCATGGTTGTGAATATAATGTAATATGTCTAATATGCTAGAAGATGATACAGTAGTCAGAAGCGTGGAGATGTAACCGCTTTTGTTCGATGACCAGTTTGTAGGAAATCACTGTACGGGAATGGACCTAGTCTTTTTGCAGTTACAGTTTTGTCCAGTCTTGTCTGCTGACCCGACTATTCAAGTGTATTCAGGTACATTATGTTATTATTCTAGTGGATATGAAAAACATAAACCAATTATAACCTGTACTGATACCCCCGCGCCCCCCACCCTGTACTGATACCCCTCGCCCCCACCCTGTACTTACACCCCCTCGCCCCCACCCTGTACTGATAAAAAGAGAACAAATCTGTAGAAATCTAGAAGGAAATTAGGTAAATGGAGAAAAAATAGTGTCATTTACATAAAGTTACTTGTTCAATAGTAATATACTTACTAAGGAAAGACACAAAATCAAATAAATGACTGGACATTTTTCCCCTTCTAACATCTAATGAGTATTGTATAACTGTCGGTCACAGGCAAATTAACCGACTTTAGACTACACACAAAGCCCCAGGGGGCTGTAAGAAATTACTGTGATTGAGGACTAGAAAATGACGTTGTGCCCTTGGTCAGTGACAGATTAGATTATAGCCAGGTGTAATGACCGTGGTGGCCACAGACTGGTCAGTTATAGGACACAGACTGGTCAGTTATGCTGATTGAACTTGCTATATATATTGATAGTATTTCTAGCTAAATAGTTTTGCATGTCTAATGATATTTTATTTCACAGTATCTTATGATAGTTTTAAAGCCCCAGGATCACTCTGAATTTACTGATATAGAAAAATAAATCTACTGGTAGGATTATAACGGCGCCATGTTCTATTCACTCTAAAATAATGTTGACATTATGCCGTTCTGTCGTATTCAAGTTTGTCATTCAGTGATTCACGAAAAAGAGTTGCTAGAAAGCGTTTTCTTTTTTTTTGCAATATCATTGAAAAAGTACTGCGCTATATTTGTAACATGTGCAGCAAAGTTAGAAATATTTTTGATACAAATTAAAGTAATTTCCGCTGGTAAGACAGCTTTCTTGGTAAAATTAAGGAGCCACTTGTAAAACGTGTTCACAGGGGACTGTAAGTGGGAAGTAATGCAGAAAATCTGACTAAAGAGAAACAAGAGTAAAACATAATACAAGTTGCAGTTATGGTCTAGTGTTGTGGTTTGCGGCCAGTAATTGACTCAGGATTTGTCAAAGTATGTGCATTAATGGACAGGTTTTAATCCTATCAAAAGAATCTGAAATCATATATGCAAATGTTTGTAAAGCATTTCCAGCCGCTTTCATGCTTAACCAATTTATTGTTTACTAAATTTTTACAAGTATATATCTGATTGGAATATGATATATAGATTAATAACAAAAATCTCATGTAAATGACATGGTCTTTGCAGAATGTATTTGACCTCTACTCGGCTAAAAGAAAACAATTCTGCATTTTAGATTGGTGTAGATCATGATTATAGCTTAAGTATTTACTCATCACCACTTAAGAACTAATTTTTAACACCTGGTCTTTACCCAGTTCTTATCACTTGTCAGTATTTGAGCAGGATTGTGTTTTATAGCAAGTAATTTTTCTCTGGTTTCCAGCTGTAGATGTTCAGATGAATTGTTCAGTAAAACATAACTCTTAAAACAGGACAAAAAATTTTTTTTTTTTTTTTTTTTTTTTTTTTTTTTTAATAATAAATTAATTTAATTATTTTTTTATTTTTTTTTTTAAAATGGGGGTGTTTTTTTTTTTTTTTTTTTTTTGGGTTCTTTTTTTTTGGTTTTCAGCTTTTTTTTTTTTTTTTTTTTTTTTTTTTAGATTTCAAAGTTCAGAAAACAACTCAAAGCAGGACAATTGCAGTTTGGGGCTGACGCCTGTGATTTGTTAATTTGAAACTATGAACAAATGTCACTGATAGTTTACGCGTTTGTTCTTTTACTGAAAATGCTGTTTTCTTTTTGTGAATATTTACTTGGTGGTGACTTTAATTGGAATACTTGCCAGGTCTTTAACATAGGTTTGACTGTACATTTTTTTGTACTTTAAACAAGGGTAAACATAATTAAGTGCGTAACATCCTTACCCTGCCCTTGAACTCATCCAAGTGTTGACTCTTTTACAACTTATGTTTGCCTTCTTATCATTTGATTACATTTAAATCCATAATTCTGATTATTAGCTATCATCATGAAACTGACCCTATCACTGTTGGTTGGGGTGGAGGTGGGGGGGGGGGGGAGGGAGGCGGGGACAGACATACTGTTTTTCCCTTTGTCATATATCTGTCCATCCATCCGTCTGTTGGTCAACATTACCTTGTCCACTCTTCATAACCAAAACTCCTTGTTGGATTTTCATCAAAGTTGGTGGGAAGCATCAGTATGAAGTCTCAGGTTGTGCATATTTTAGGGTCATACAGTCAAAAGTCAAGGTCACAACGGCCTGAAGCTCAAAAATCTTGTTTGCTCTTCATCTCGTAAGCCCCTTATTGAATTTTCATCAAAATTGGTTGGAAGCATCACTATGTAGTCTAGTTGTGCAATTATCACAAGGTGCGGATCATTCCATCTTTCAGTTTAGTCAGTACCATTAATTGTTCAATGGAGATAAGTAAAAAATAACTGACAGGGTAGCATTAAACAGTGCAGATCATGATCAGATTGTTGATCATGATCTGCACTTGTTAGAAAGGCAAAAATCACATGAAGCAGGCAGGATATAAAGGTTGAATCAAATTCCGTAAGTTTAGGGCAGCTATTAAAGTTGTAAGTTGCTGTCAAACAAAAAAAAGGCTTGAACTCAAGTCTGTACAGGTTTTACATATCTGGGTCAGAAACGTGGTAACAAAGACGTTTATTTTCCCATTTATAAACCTGTGAGTGATGACTAACTAGAGTTTCTAAAGGTAAGGGAAACTATTTGTACCAAATAAAAAGAAAAATGATTAAATCTTGACCTTTAAATTTCAACATCTTGGCTTTAAATGTGTCAAAGGTTTTGTGTAAAGCATTTTAGATATTGTCAACGATTTTGACAGCTGATTAGGGGCGCAGATTGAATTTCTTTCTTTAAAAACAGTTTATACATAAATTTTTCATTACCAGTTTCTTTGTTTATTAAATACAGGCAGACTTCAGGCAAAGTTCAAAGTTCGCTAGCATTAAATTTTTGGTTTAATTTATTCAAGGAAAAAAGCTTTTTTGGGGTTGAGGTTGTTGCCGCTACTGGGGTTCAAGCCTGCTTATTAAGTGACGCTTCAACCTTTACATCACTGCTCCCAAGCATTTAAATTACTGTGGATTTCTATCATCGGCAAGTCATCCATAAATTTATGAGCCCCAACATTGCCAATTTTTTATTCAGAAAATGAAATCCAGAATGATTACATTAATTTTATTATTAAAGCTTGTTATTGTAATACTATGAAATTCTATGTCCAATGATTTTAAATACATTCACATGGAAACCTTATGATAATAACCTTTCAGTATATCTTTACCAAGGGTTCTCAAGAGACAGTCTGTTGCAGTTTAGTTTATACTAATTTAAATTAGCTTGATTGTGAAGAAGCGAAAAGCTTATCAAGTCGCTCTTGAGTCTGCTTCCTTGAAAAACCAGTATTGGTGTCATATGAGGAGGTACAGTTGTGACGTTGGTGGGGCTTGAACCAGCAACCTCCTGGATGAGCGACCGACACCTTAACCTCTTCACCATCGCAGTTTTTTGCATTTTCATGCACATTTTTATACACACAAATATAATTATATACATATAAATTTTCTTTGTCTACTTTACATATCCCCATCATCATTAATGGTCAAAGTTTTTCCCTAAGGGATTATAATAACTGACACATTATTTTTTCACTTAAATCATTTCCAGTGATTACAAACGGCAATTAGAAATGACAAATATTTATTTTTTATTAACTTCAGTCAGGAAGGTAATTTATATAGTTTAGTACGTTGTGGGTCAAGCATTACCTTCTGTAAGATCCCTTAAAGCCCCAGGATCACATTTACAAGTAGCTTTATTTCAATATCAAGAAAGATGTCTTACTTACAGAAATGACCTTAAAACATTTGTACCAAAAACATTCCTAACTTTGCTTTTTAAATGAGTACATAGAAACATAGTGCAGTACTTTTTTCAATGATATTATTGCAAAAAATAAGAAAGGCTTCCTGGCAACAAACAACTTGAATACCAAAGACAGGCATTATGTCAATTAACATTGTTTTGGAGAGAATAGAACATGGTTCTAACATTATCCTATCAATAAATTTGTGTTACTATTATCAGTAAATTCAAAGAAATCCCTTATTATTTCCCCTGTACATTTTTTCTAGTGTAACAGATATTTTAAAGGGGATGTGGGCATAATGTTTTATTTGCATATATAAGTCTGCCGCATTGGGAGGGAAATTCATGGCTTTCTGCCATTTAATACCAGAACAGTTACTGCCTCCACAAGGAGACTGAGCAGTAATTATACATGGAGGGCTGTTATAAACTTCAACAATTCTGGAGAGCTGCGGAAAATCTGCTAAACCATGCATTATGCACAATTTAGATTTGATGCACAAGCAGAAATAGCCTTTGTTATCCTTAAATTTATTGTTAATGGTCTTGATATCTTCCCTGGAGTTTTGTGTGGGGTTTCAATGCTGGTATGATATTCAGAATTCCACTTTCAGCTGCTACTAAATTTGCATATTTGATTGCAGAAATCAGTAGAATTTTTTTCGCTGCCTCAGACAGATTTGCGTGTGCACTTCACTCTTTGACAATCAGATCAAAGGTGAATATTCATACGCAATACTGAAATAACCAAGTGTGTTGAACCTATTTAACGGCTCTGATGAGCTTAAGCTTACTGTTAGGCTAAGGCGGATTGACCTGATTTTGTTGATTATGCAACGTTCCTTTACAGCTGCTCGCTCTCAGATTTTGGTGAATAAACAAAGGTTCTTTGAACTGTCTGAAATTAACTTATTTTAGAACAAATTCTTAAGTAAAAAAGTTTTGGTATACATTCATGCAAAATATTTCTGTATTTTGAAATTACATATGCCATCAAATAAAGCATGTAGCAGACTGCCATCAATCCAAGCTCACCAACATTTAAGCAACAGATTTCACAAATTGCTAAGTAGATTTTTACTAATGTATTGTTGCTTTTTAAGCCATTAATTACTTTTACATTCTACGTTTTAATTTATCATTTTGGAAAAATTTGATATTCACTGGAAGCTGCAATCAAAGTACTAACTTGAAACCTTTTATTAAGAAAGTACATGGCACTAAAATACACATTGATGCCTGCAGAAAATAAAAATAATGGATGTAACGTTCGTACCATCAGTGCTAGTTTTAACTGAATTAGCTGAAGCCGTATTTTGTTATGATTATAATATTTATAAATAATAGCTTTATGATTATTAAAATTAAAATTTATAAATAGCGGTGACATTGTCTTGAATGTGTCAAAGTTATAAATATTGCATCTGGTTTATGCGTGCAATCTTTCACTAAAATCAAAGTGCTGAAGTGCTGAAAGACTGACAGTTACAGTTTTGGCAATATAATGTAACTTACATTTATTGGCGCTGTGCGGAAGCACAGTGCCAGTATTGAATAGGTTTTAATTTTGTACCATGGGGTTGCATAATCGAATAGGGAGCAGCCAACATTATTATTGTAATTAAAAACTACGATTATGTTTGAACAAACTCCCTATAATGAATAAATAAATAGTATTAACTGATTACAAACAATACTATACCAGATGCATACGTCTTCGACCGTTAATTCAAAACTTTTGACATATTCATAGGATATTTAATACCTTTTCCACAAACTTGAAGGTTACGGTTTTTTTATTGCTTTGTTTACGGACCCTACGGCCAGATTCATCAAAGTTCAGAAAAAACGTCTCGATAGTTGTTTTGCTTTCTCTAAACATTTTGAAGTTTAAATACATATGTTGTCAACGTGAATAATTAATGAAAACCCATTTTAATTACTACATACTAAAGTAAAATGTAGGCATTATAAATAAGACCGTTCACCTAACTATGCATACATGGGGTCTCAATGAAAGTTATGTAAAGCATCGCTAACAACTGACCAATAGTAAAGACAAAATAAATCACGTGGGTTTCGTCTGCGTCGAAAAGCGTCTACTGACCACGAGCTGTAGCCTTGTTTAATGGGCTTATCGTACCATTATACGGAAGGTTGTTTTATGATTCGCTTATTTTTTGGTTAAACTGTAGTAAATGTGTTTTTTTTACTTATTATGATAACAGTTACATATAACATAATGTATTTGGTTTTCCGTTGATAGATTGTTTACTGATATTCTAAAATGACACTGATTCCTTTAAATCATGTTTCAAAAACATGCGCAGCGCCTTTGACGCTTTGCATCAAAATTTGTCTTGTTATTTTAAGAAAATGTGACAGTTACAGCAGAAGAGTCCAATGTTATTGTGAAAATTCATCGGATAATGTAACGATTGAATATAAATGCAATGGTTGTTTACTGTGATTTGTGTATATATATATGTCATTTCATCACTTTCACATTGTCCTTAATCAAGTGTATCCATTTTCTGGGATAGAAAAATTGTGAGCTCCCAAAAAGAATTATATTTATAGATAAAGGAAACAGGATGGGGAAAGGGGTTGGGTGGAATTTATTGGTGACAGTGTTCTGTCTTACACTTTTTTAGGTTTTATGGTACTTTGTTGTTAACAGTTCTGAAATGTTAATCTTCATTGGGAAAATGCAGAAAGAATTTTTTTTGCATCAAAATTGCTCATTTCTGTATGTCAGTGACCAAATTATGAGTTTGACATACTTACTTATCTCATAAATATTCATCAGGTCTGTAGCATAGCTTAGAAGTAATATTTGTGTATGTGAAATTATGTAAATGGCAGGCAATACTTGAAAGATGAAAAACTTAAAGTCGTAATAATTATTTATGCAGAATATCAATAAATATATCACAAGTAGAACAATGTTCTGTATAGTGTGTCACCATTGAATAATGGACAATAACCTACTCTGATTAAAAGGACATTGAAAAATAAGTTAAAATGGACATTGATTGTATAGGTCAGGTCATTGAATGTTCAATTGTAGTGGAGCCGCCGTGGCGCAATGGAAGCGCGTTTGCCTCGAAGGGCCATGGGTTCCATCCCTTCCATCGCCATGTCGGTTACAAGTATCCTTAGGCAAGACACTAATTCCACATTGTTTCACTCTCTCTTCGAGGTTGATTCCATCTTGAATGAGTCTCGAGAGCGATTAATATAAGTTGTAAGAACTTGTTTTGCAATCGAGAATAAATAAATTAGTATAAAAAAAAAAAATTAAAAAAAAAAAAATGCTCAGTTGGCAACTTGCAAAAACAGTCTATAACCAAATTATTAGCTTTTGTCACATTGCAAAAACAATCTAACCAAATAATTAGCTGTTGACACATTGCAAAAGCAGTCTATCCAGATTATTTATAATGCATTACTTTCTATTTATTTGAGCGAAATTAATTAAAATTAAAGCTACTACAAAAATGTACATTTCCTTCCCTGTTGCGATAAAAAATGCTAAAAAATTAATGTGCAACTGCACTCTCAGGTGGGCTGAGCATTCCATTAAAGTCTATTTTTATTCCAATTTAAAGCCAGGTCGTAAATTACTTTCCCGAGTTGCCGTTTTCGTGATTATTAAATATGCAGAAGTTACCATATATTTATATCAGGAATTTGCTGTTTTATAATGCAAATGCTGGAAACCATTAAATACTAATTAACTTAAAAGTTTTTATATCCCCAGTGCCTTCATATAAAAGGAGTAAAAGGAGTGAAACTGTGACACAAGTTTTGTATAAAAGCAGCTGAAAAACGCAATGAAACTGAACAAATAATGATAGAATTTTAAACATTTATGCAGTGTCAGATTAAGGGGCTCTCCAGAGATCACATTTATTTTAGGCGTAGGATGCCCATTGAAACCCAGTTTTCCGTATCGAGGTACAATTGACGAGGAGGCAAATTGAAAGAATCCGCTATTTTTATGACGGGCGGTTTTAGAAATGTGGAAGTTTATAGCATTGCTTTTATGAAACATGGCTCTCAAAATTCAGAAGCTTTCATTATCATCCAGGGACGTAAAAAATGTCCTTTTAAAATGAGTTATGAATGAAGGCTTATTGATTAAACATGAGACTTTAAAATATTTGTTTCTACTTTTATAAATGTTAGAAAAGAAGAGAGAAGTGGTGTGATTGTCAGTTTAATACATTGAACTCAAACAGGCTATTTCAGTTCTGGTAAGCAGTAGATTTTGAAGGGCCAATGCCCAGGGCTCTCCAGAAGAATTTGTCTCCAAGGAGGAAGGGCCTGGGCTTCCCAGAAGAAGGGCCAACAATTCCATAAAGGAAGGGCCAGTTCTGTACCCCTCAGAAGAAGGGTCAGTACTGCACTCCTCCGAAGAAGGGTCAGTTCTGCACTCCTCAGAAGAAGGGCCAGTACTGCGCTCCTCAGAAGAAGGGCCAGTACTGCGCTCCTCAGAAGAAGGGCCAGTACTGCGCTCCTCAGAAGAAGGGCCAGTTCTGCGCTCCTCAGATGAAGGGCCAGTTCTGCACTCCTCAGATGAAGGGCCAGTACTGCATACTGCACTCCTCAGAGGAATTGTCAGTACTGCACTCCCCACAAGAAGGGTCACTGTTCTGCGCTCCCCAGAGGTTTTGCAAATTCTGTGCTCTTTTTTCCTGTAGGAGCTGACTCAGAAGCTTACTTTTATTCCTCAAGGAGCCAGGTAGACGTGGAGTCTCCTATCCATGGCTGTCAAATAGTTGAGCAATAGTAACATCTCAACAACAGCAGCATAAAATTATACTGAAGAAAAAGTGAAATAGCTTTCATTTGATAATGGACTAGAGATTTGTTATGTCTTTTTGTAAAGAGAACTTCTCTAGCAGCAAGGAGCTGAAAATTTTAACATGAAAAACGTCTAAAATCCTCGCAAATTTGACTTTGTGAATATGATTTAGAAATTGTAACATGACTCATGATTTTGTCTCTATATACAATTAAAGAATAGAAAATTATGTTTTATTGTGCCAGAAACAATGGGGAACTGATATGCTGTCAAAATGATGTCATATTGTGCTGCATGATCTTGAATAAATATCTGCATAGAAAATAATGCTTTGCATTTATTCACTTTTTGTATTGTCTGGTCATGTTAGAATCAAAACAAGAAAAACTGTGATGCGGGCCCACATGTAAATATTTTGGAAATTGGTGATGGTTGATGTTGAGGCATGGTCCCAAAAGAACTCAAGGAAACCAATTCTGGTTGAACATGCAAAACCTGACAGGACACCACCTGTAGTATCGAAACTTAATTTACTAGTTGTTATTGAATAATATTTATACAGTATGTCCAGGAATATTCTATAGACCTTTCCTGGTATGTCTTAATTTTTCATTACCATTATCCTTATTAGTTTGACTTGAAAGAAGATTTTTATGATTATTTGCCGTAAAACATTTTAAAATGGTTTAAAAGCTGAAAAATGATAAGTAAAACAGCAGAAAAAAGTTTTTAAAAATATTGGGTTTGGGTGGTATTCAAACTCATTCATAAAAGAACACTTGTACCAATATGCAGGTGCAGATGCCTTTACCACACACACCATGGG
Organism: Saxidomus purpurata; assembly: GCA_022818135.1. Taxonomy (NCBI): domain Eukaryota; kingdom Metazoa; phylum Mollusca; class Bivalvia; order Venerida; family Veneridae; genus Saxidomus; species Saxidomus purpurata. The sequence goes on along the minus strand of JAFMSR010000001.1, from coordinate 7,021,459 downwards.
GACCGATTGCAATGATGGAGGAAAAAAAATCAGCTAATATAATATTGTATATAATTAAAAAGGCAATCGGAGATTATTCAGTTGAATGTGCTTAGTTACTTGTCAAAGGATGTATAAGTGGAAAAAGAAATCATGTTTCCATTTTCCTCAGCTTAGATGGCGCCTGAAACGTGAAACGCACTTTTCTCTATTTTTTTCAGCGTACTGATGGCGCCTGAAACGTGAAACGAGCTTTTCTCTATGAAACTAACGACAACTCAATAACAAACTACAACTCTTGCATTTCCCAAAAAATAGACTGTGTCTACAGTTTTCATCTCAGAAGTACCTCAATTTTTCAATGAAGATAGACGTATATATTCGATCTAGTCCATGCATCCTTTACTCACCACATATTAAATATAGCGGGCCATGCTGCGGCCCGCAATAACATCCTATTCAGCAATGTTATTGTCTAATAAACAACTCTGTGAAGTTCTGATGTGCAGTAATTACTGTGCATCAGAACTCCAGATCATTGTTTATTAGACGATGAACACTGCTCAGGAACAGAATATTATTTCATAAATATATAGTAGATAGAAATTATCATTGACAGTACATCCAAAGCATTGAAAGCAAAGAAAGGCTGTGGATGATTATTTAATTCAACAGTCAGGTTTATAATATCTGAAAACTGAGGAAAAGGGAGGTAATAAAAGAGTATAATTGTAGGGTTAACGCACGTTTTTTCGTGTTATAACATCTGCAGAATCCCGAGGGATGGGCGAGGGCACCAACATATCCGGAGGGTTTCTGCAGGTGTTATTACACGAAAAAATGTGCGTTAACGCTATTCTAGCATAAATAACATAAAAAATCATTAAAATAAAAATGAAATGCTCTTACTGGTACGACGTTCAATAATGTGCAGGACAACATCCGTGTTGTTTACGTCAGATTTATGACGTCACCAGTGGTTTTTAAGCCCGGCACTGTTGACGCCGTACATGATGTAAGACTTGGGAGACAGGTCCATTGTTTACAACGGCCCTGTACTGTGCATAAATGAAAACGGGTTATAACAGCGCGTGAATCTCCCCGTTAACACACGTTTTTTCTCCTGTTAAAACACCGGCAAAATGGGCAAAAACAGCACATTTTATGCTAGAATGTATTAAAATGTAATCAACTACTTAAAAAATGTATTACATGTATAAAGTACTGACATGAAAAATTATACCAATTATGGTACATTATTATTAAAAGTGATAACCAGTTGATAGGTAATAATTTAGACAACACCCTTTAAAATAGTGTGGAAAACACAACCACAAATGATCAGTGGACCAGTAGAAACCAGGCATTATCAGTTTGACCTGCTGCTCCATCTCTAACATAGCAAACAGTCTTTAGAAAGAGACCTTAAACCAAGGTCCTATCCCCCGTCCTTCACCACCTCCCTCACTGCCTCCCCCCACCCCCCCAAAAAAACTTAAAGAAACCTACTATTTTTAGGAGCGTTGGTCATAACCTTTGGACACCGGCATATTTTTTTACACACCCGACAGACATGCATGCGTTTTTGTAAACACTGTACATCACGTTATGGCTACTTTCGGTTTACTGCGCGTGTTGTATACGTCAGCAAATAGATTGAGCTGTAACATAGAAGTAAAATTTCCATTGGCCCACCTACAGAGGTCAGGCGCAGGGTCACCCTGTCTGCTAACCTGCGCATGGACTTCTTTTTTTTTTTTTTTTTTTTTTTTTTGCTAACGACAGGTCAATTTCAAGCGTTCTCATAAGATGTCAATATGCCTAGGTTTGAGTACGACATGTCTGCTTTAAGTCTGTGCAAAAAATTTGCACGCACTCAAAACACTATCCCACAGGGGCCGTACGCGAACGTTGGTAAAATGAAAATTTTCAAAGCTGGTAAAAATGTGTCCAAGGTCATTTTCAAGGTCGCCTTAAAGTGTCAGCATTTGCCTCGGACGCCTGAGTTTTCAACATTCAGGAGCTGTCGGCATAGCCTTTAAATTCATACAGACAAAACGTGTTCCATACGGTCACTGTCACTTCTATGGAAGGCCAAACCTGTCTTAACCCGCGTATACGTTTTATTACGTTACAGGTGTTCAAAGGATATAGGCAACTCAGTGTCCCTTTATGTTACCATTGATGGAGTTTGGATGGTAAGTAATTGAATCACAAGTGCATAGCATGAGTGATTTATAAATTTTATGCATCCAAATGACTGATTGTGTTACTCAATGATAAAATACAGGGAGGTATTTAATATTTCGATACACAATACTGTCTTTGAAAATTACCCGGCACTATGTTCAACATGTAGAAACATTTCATTATAACTAATAATATACAAGGACAGAATGTGATCGGATATGTGCGTCATTTATTGCGTAAGGTGCTAGTGGAAAAGTCGTGACTGCACTGTAAGTGTGAACTAACGGTTATTAATATCTGACCTAGTTCCTTCCTTGCTTACTTAAGAATATAGGGCACTGATCTTATTAGAATATAAAGTTGATCTTCATAAATAAGATCAACCAGAATGTCTGAGTGGTACAGATATAACGTAATCAGACTATTGGACATTAAATAACAAGATTGATTAAACAATTTCATTTGTCTGTCTTTGTTCACCCAAGTGACACTATACCACTAAATTTGACAAGTGACACTATACCACTAAATGTGACAGACAGTGACATACTTTTTTTCTCAGTTTGCAATGAATAAAAACAAAATCCTACACTGAATGGGGCTTATTTTGTCAATATTTATTATGAAATTAGAAATGGAGCAGATCAGTGGTCTCGTGGTTTAATGCACTCGACTAAAAATGTAATCCAGGGATTGCAGGTTAGATTCCCCGCTCCTCCACTAACATGACTAATGGTCTTTTAGATGAGACTTAAAACACAGGTTCAATGTATCGGTGCCGTATACTGGGCATGTTAAAGAACTTAGGGGTGTCTCTGGAACGGGACACATTCTGTATCTTGCACTATCCTCCGAAACCTAAAATAACTAAAGTCTTCTGGGGTGTTGGTCAAATGGATTATCCAGTACTCACGATAAAACTCTAAAATATATAATACAAATTAGACATAAGAAATTTTATTTTTGGTCCTAAATGCATCTCTAAGGTGTCACCTGCTCGTACTATTTTTTTTTGTCTCATCTTTGTAACTAAACTATCAGGTTTAGTAATCTAACACCTGCACAGTTTGATAGCATCAGTATACATCAAAACATTCTGGTGAACATGGTCTTTATTACCAGTTGATATCACTGCAAGATCTATGCATATTTCATGTATTAAAAGCATTCATCTGTGCATTTATATAGCAGGCTGATGAGAACTTTTTAACTATAATATAGTTAAAGGTGCCAGATACATTCTAAACTTTAGTTAAAGAGCACAGAATACTTTGTAAATGATACTACAAAACGACACAGAAGTGTAACCACACAATCAAAGCAGGTTTAGTTTGACACTTTTATTTTAAGACCAAGTGTTATTATTTGTAAATATTATAGTTAAAGGCACAAAATGCCTTGTACAAAATACATTTTTAACTATATCTACGGGCACAAAATACAGTTTAAGGTACAAAATACTGTTTAACTATACAGTCAAACTTGTGCTTACGGCCACCTGCTACTAGCGGCCACCTGCGGACAACGGCCAGTCTGAATTCCCCCTTTCCAAATTTGCTCTAAAAAGGGCCGGGAATAGCGGCCACCTGCCATCCGCGGTCAGCGGCCAGTAAAAAGCTTCCCGACATTGGGTCCATGATGCGAACAACGGCCACTGAAAATTTTACAGCTGGCTGAATCAGAGCATTTTGTTACTTGTAAAGTTGTTTGCACCTCAAACGACTGGCACAATAATCAAAGATGCTTTTGGTGATGAAAAGAAGTGCTAACATTTAATTGTCACAGGTAAAATTAATCCGTTCAAACTGTCTGGTAATTGCCAAAATTGCTTGATTGTTTATTTGATAAAGAACATCTTTGCAATTTGGAGTCGCAGTTTTCATTGATTGTACAACTAAATAATAATCGTTTATTTCAGCTAATTAATGCATTCACGTTTAGTTAATTGTTTGATTTATTACAATCAAACTGAAAAACACACACTTTTATCTCATAAATTAGCTGTTGTATTTTTATTGACAATCGGCAATGAAATCAAACAACGGCAAAGGGGCGTAATTCACGTTCATTAAATGATCGTTTCCTGTTTCGAAAAAGTGATTAGCGTCACAGTTTCTGGCTTATTAAAGTGTTTTAAGGCCGATTAACTAAATTCTGCCATTGTTGATCCGATACAAAATCATTTTGTATTTGATTTGTCATGTGCGACCGTTTGCAAAATTAAACCATATGCACGAAATTCGGATAAATCGCTATTCGGTTAATGCTTATAGCATGTTTATCAGACAAGTGATGATGAAACTTGATAAACAAGGTTTAATTAGTATGATGAAAATATATCAACTGCCCACACCTCCGATCAAGGTCGACTGTGAACAACGGCCGTTTTCATGGTTTCCCTTGACCGGCCGTTGTTCACAAGTTAGACTGTAGTTGAAAGCACAAAATCCCTTTTGAATGCAGTCAAAGCCAATAAAGGTACAATATACATTTTTTAACTATAGCTAAAGGCACAAAATGTCTTTTTAACTATAGTATAGTTAATGTAATGAGCTTAATACGTAATGGATCATGCAGCGAGACTGTTGTAGACAGTAAATAATTAATTCCAAAACCTAGCTTTTTTAGCTCACCTGAGCTGTAGGCTAAGGGTGAGCTATTAGGATCGATGAATGTCCGTCGTCCACCATCTGTCGTCCGTCCACACTTAGTTCGTTAACACTCTAGTGGTCACATTTTTGCCTCAGTTGTCACATAACTTGGTCAGGATGTTTGTCCCAGTAATTACTCGAACGAGTTCGAATACGGGTAATCTCGGATGAAAAACTAGGTTACTTGACCCAAAAATAGAAAAATCTTGTTAAGGCTCTAGAGGCTACTGTTTCAATCCAAATATCCTGGCAATTTGTCAGAAAGGTTTAATATGGGTCACCTGGGGTCAAAAACTAGGTCACACAGCCCAAATATGGAAAAACCTTGTTAACACTCTAGAGGTAACATTTTCAGCCCAAATATCCTGGAAATATGTCAGAAAGGTTGTTTCGATGATTTCTAGCCCAAGTTCGAATATGGGTCATCTGGGGTCAAAAACTAGGTCACAGAGCCCAAATATGGAAAAACCTTGTTAACACTCTAGAGGTAACATTTTCAGCCCAAATATCCTTGAAATTTGTCAGAAAGGTTGTTTCGATGATTTCTAGCTCAAGTTTGAATATGGGTCATCTGGGGTCAAAAACTAGGTCACACAGCCCAAATATGGAAAAACCTTGTTAACACTCTTAGAGGTTAAATGATTTTCAGTCCAAATATCCTTGAAATTTGTCAGAAAGGTTATTTTGATGATTTCTAGCTCAAGTTTTAATACGAGTCATCTTGGGTCAAAAACTAGGTCACAGAGCCCAAATTTCGAAAACCTTGTTAACACTCTAGAGGTTACATTTTCAGCCCAAATATCCTGGAAATTTGTCAGAAAGGTTGTTTCGATGATTTCTAGCTCAAGTTTCAATATGGGTCATCTTGGGTCAAAAACTAGGTCACAGAGCCCAAATTTAAAAGCAGTTGTACTCGGGTGAGCGATAAAGGGCCATCATGGCCCTCTTGTTTAGTAATCAAATTATTTCAAAGCACAAAACTTTATATCAAGTTATATTGTCATGTTAGAATTGAAACTTTATCATCAAAACTTTGCCTCAGCAAAATCTAGAATTTTCCCAGCTTTTACAGTCAGGTTGCATTGCCATGTGACTGCTCTAGATCATCAACCACAAGGAATATATCATCTTACACACAGACAGAAAAATATGAATTAATGAACTGAACTGTTACGTGGGCTGTAGGTTTTGCTTTATTTATGTTATAAAATAATTATCTGTGGTACAGTTGATTTAGGATATTGTGACAGTGACACAAAAGGAGTGTCCAATTCTTTTGATAATAATAAAGCTAGATTTATTGAATATATAGATATAAATCTTTCCTTGCAAAATTGTATGATTTTACTTTTTCGTAAAGTGGTTGTGGAGTTTTGTGTACACTTGTAACGTGAAGCTGTTTTTGTGAAGTAGAAAAGCGTTCACTTCATAATCGAAGGGTCCTGGGTTCGATCCCCACCAGTGCCCGAGTAGTGGTTACATGTCCTTAAGCAAGACACAGATGATTCCACATTACCTCTCTCTCTCTCTCTTTGAGCTTGATTCCATATGGAGTGAGTCTCGAGAGAGATAGAACTTGTTTCAAAATGGAGATTAAATAAATTATTATAAAAAAAATAAATAGATAAATACATATATAACAGTTATTATAGTGCTGAATGCCAAAAAATCCTCTCAGAAGGACTCGCATTCCAGCTCAGTGCCAAAATGGTTTGCAGACGACCATTTCTGCTTATACTGTTTAAACAGTGTTGAAGATTAGCACTTTTTTTTTTCTACAGTAGACTGAAAAAGCAATAAATATTGAAAATAATTGATATCAGCATGTAACTCTGTCTTTACAACCTGAGTGTAGACTATGATCAGCCCACAAATTCTTGCTGCATGATCATGATCTGCACTGTTTTCTATTTAAATTGTAAATTTTCAGCAAGTTCCCCTTCAAATCAATAATGAGTCTGTCCTAATGATCGATGGACAAGTTCACTTTCGAAATAATATTGTGGAGATTGAGGGACAATAGGGCAAACAGTCACATATCCATCAAATTTTTTTATTTAGGGTGAATACTATATTCTGTTGAGTCCTCGAAACATAACAATTGTGATAAGATACAAAAAAAAGTATCAGAATAAAAAACCGGCTTCTGAACTTAGCTTGTCAAAGTTAGAAAAAATTTCCTGTCCGTTAACAATTGCCTTTGAACCTGCGAACAAAATACAATGTATTCAAGTGACCCGCACTTGGATTTCTCCAGCCCAATGCAAACAAACAATAATACAAACTGAAGCGGATTTTATTTCCTTACCGAGAGATAGCCTCTGAACACAATAAATTGGAACAAACGAAGTGGAAGTTATATGTGGGTGAAGACCCGAGACAATCTCGTACAGTTTCTTTGTTCGCTGATTGAATCTAAATCATACATGACTACTGTAGGGCAATGGAAAGAATAGACGTGCTTTACTTTAGCGACACGATTGCAAAAGTGATCTCGAAAGATGATTATAGTAACAGCTTGTGACCAAAAAACTGCCGAGATGTGAAAACGGCAAAAAGAGATGAAAGCTCGCACTTTTCAATATTTGTTGTAACAAAATATTTGCAGTATTTTAACAATACGCCCTCTTTGGTGAGAGTTCCCGGGAATTTGGAGAAGCTTTAAATTAATTATGAGAGAGCGAACATAATAATTGATCTCGGCTTGTTGTTATAGAAAGTTTAATGACAGTTAAAAATATATTATGCAATATTTAAATATGTAAGTGGAGTATTAAATAAGGCACAGATGACAGAAAATATAATCTTTTCTTCTTTTGTTGAAATAAGGAAAAAGTGTTGGCAAGTATGCAAAGCGAAGTCAATACATTAATAGAGTTATTATGTCATGTCAAATATTTTTGTTTTCTATTAAGATTTGGACTGTTTTGTGCGTCCTTCAAAAAATAGCAACCTTTAGAGAATCAAAATAAGGCTATAATATGCTGAAGAGTGACTTAAAGTGTTTTTTAAGTGTTGTTTTCAATTTGAAAGCTTCCTCATTTTTCAGGGGAAGGCCATAAGGATGTATTAAGAATCTGGTTATGACTTTTTTTAAGCTATCTCAATGTAAAGGAGAACATATTTTGATTTTATGATAGATTAGTAAATTAAATCGAAAACTTCAATTTTTCCAGTGAAATTGTCTCCGCTTGTATTTTCCAGTTCAACCTTGCAATCCGTCTTGCTACAAAAATCACTGCACTTTTTATTTACGCCTGTAGGGACCTGTTGATGGAATACCTGCTGAGGGCGGGCAGCAGTCACTGGTGTTGTCGGCTCTCCAAGTCGAACAGTTTTTATTTGATCTTCACCAAACTTGCTGAATATGTTTGTGGGCATGATGTCTAGGCCAAGTTTGATAACCAGCCAAATCTCTGTAGGTACTTTTGGATTATTGCCCTTAAATTGTCTAAAATTGACCAAATAAGCCTTGTCCACTCTCTAAATTGAACAGTTTTTTTCTGATCTTCACCAAAGTTGGTGAAAATATTTGTGGGCATAATGTCTAGACCAAGTTTGATAACTAGCAAAATTACCCAAGGCACTTTTAGATCATGGCCTTTGAATTATTGAAAAATGATGAACTCTTAGCCTTGTCCGATATGATGACAAGTAAAGATTCCCACTAAGTTATAATGCTCGTCCATAATTTGTTCCATAGACAAAAGAAACTCGTCTGTTGTTTGGCCCATTTTGATCTTTCTATTTTCCATTATAAGAACAGATAAAAATTAACATGGTACATAATACATGTGTTTCTTGAGCCTGTGTTGTACAGACTCTTTGCTTGACTTTTATTACTGCAGATTCTATGTTTATATTGGCCATCTTTAGAAGCCATCTTCAAAAGGAGTTCACAGCTGATAAAACATCCTTTTCCTGGAAAGAACAGAATCTGTTTACAAAAATAATTGCTTTTCTTGGATGGCATTAAACTGTTTACAAAAATAATGGACTTTCAGTGACAACATTAATCATTTACAAAAAAAATTGCTTTTTTCTCGGAATAAGTCAAACTATAATGCGAAGAGCAAAGCGCCTTTTCTTAGAAAAAGATTAATTATTTACAAAATATATGTTGCTATATATGGATTTTACCCACTTAACTGATTCATTCAGCTTGAAAGAGAGAGGATGTATATTTTAAACCTTATTCATGTAATATTTGCTCTATATTGAGGGAGGTCTGCATGGGGGTTGGGAGGAAGTTCGGGAGGTAGGATGAGTTGTATGTCATTTCAATTAAGCAACGGAACTATACACAGTCTGACAAATATAACAATCCCAGGTTAATACATAGAACCTTTTGACCATTAACATGATTTTGTCTACTTGGTAAGAAAAAAATCTGCACGGCACTACACCACCTGAGTCAAGACTGTTTCAGCAGTTTCAGAAATAGTATAACTATTTACTTTGACAGTGTCTGACAGTATCAGCTTCAGCTGGTTACAGAGTTCGCTCAGTCTTCAATTAATTGAATGTGGAACTATCCAATGACACGGCTCGGAAAGAGGAAATCGCAAAAAGATCAATGATCTATGGCCAGTGGTTCTCGGTGACAAGTGAACTCTCCACTTGATCGGCTTGATTAAATTCGGTTTAATAAAATTGTGAAAAAAAGACTTGGTCATTTATAGATAAGACATGTTAGCTGATGTCAATGTTTGCTCACTCGAATCTCATGTTGACAGCTGGTAATGAATTGATGTTTATGTTGGGTATGAAGTGTTTGTAGAGGAGAGAAGTGCCCTCAAAAACTTTAAGCCTTTTCTAGGTTAAAAGGTGATAATAGGGAAGTTATGGTCAGTACTTTAATAGTTTCTAAGGTCAGGTTGTTTGCGAAGTGACCAGTGAATGACCAGGGTATATCAGGAAACTACTGATAAGGCTGGTCATAATTCTCCCATCTGTTTTGTCACTTGTTCACAGGAGTTTACAGCTTTTGCACCTTATGACCATTTATTGTCATTAACCTTCACCTTGGTAAACATTTTTGCAATTTAAAACAGACTGAAATTGTCCATTTTTGCATTTTAAACAATATCATCAAGTTTGTTCATAAGGGTGCTCATTAACAAACAATTTACTGACTGAAAAGTGCAGATCATGATCAGATTGCATGGACATTGCGTAACCACTTCACATTAGCTAAGCTAAAGACAGACTGAATGCTACTCTTATGTCTGTAGTGACTTGGCAGTCAAAATCAGCAGCAAAACAGTTATAAATTTTACTCAGGTTTTTTTTCTCTCATGCAAAAAAAAATGTGTGTGTGTTTCGGGTCTCCTTGCCAAAACAATTAAGGTCGTCGGTAAGGTTTTTAAAAAATTATTTTATTTTGCCATTGTTTTTACTCGATAACACTTGAAAATTAGTTGTTTTGATCATTTTCTTATAAAATTAGTCGGTTTCATCATATTCTTATAAAAATGGTCGGTTTCATCATTTTGGAATAAAAATGGCCGGTTTCATCATTTTGGAATAAAAATGATCAGTTTCATCATTTTGTAATAGAAATGGTAGGTTTCATCATTTTGTCATGAAAAAGGTTTGTCGGGAGACTGTAGAAACAAACATAAGATTTTTTTTGCCTCATGACTGACAGTGTATGGCATCTCAACAGCTATTAACTATGTATTGAGAACTTGTAGCTCAAGCTAAAAAAAATCAGCACTCAGGCTCAATTTAAGGGCAACTTGACTGGTAGGGTATTGGTGAAGTGCTCAAGCCCCTTATCACAGGTTCAAGCCCTTGCCAGTATCAGTGTACAATGTGATGAAGGTGGCATATCTATTACCTGTCTTTCCCCCAAGAGGCAGACACAAGAAAAACAGCTCCGCAAATTTCATGAACAAGTTTTTCTTTGTAAAAACTGCAGCTAAGCAATCCATAAACTTAATACATGTATCATATGCAGATTTGAAGTGAATGTGGCAATAAAATTCTAATACATTGTAAATGTTTGTTTTACTAGGTAATAAAATGGAGTGATCAAACAAAAGTGATTTAATTTCCTTTCGATTCATTCATGCCCAGTAGCTCAGAAAATAGTACATTGTACATTGATGTATAGCGCTTTTCAATCTTTAACTTTCATAAATATGGTTATTGTCTATCACAGTTTTAAAAGCCCACAAGAGACTTTAGTTTATAATAATAAACGTTTTTAATAATGAAAGGAATTTCTGTAATTGACGGATTTTAGTGTATTATAAGTCCATTCTAAAATTTGCAATAAACAGCAACTTATGCTATACAGCCTTGGTAAATACCAAGTCTTGGTATATAAGTATGCTGTGAGGATAGGTCAGGTTTCAGTATATAATAAGGTCAGTTATATACATGCTGTGAAGAAAGGTCAGGTCAGGTTTCAGTATTCTGTGAAGTCTGTGAAGATAGGTCAGAAAATAGGTCAAAAGATGGGTCAGGTTTAAGTATATAATGAAGTCAGCTATATATAGCTCTGAAGATAGGTCAGGTTTCAGTATATACAGAAGTCAGCTATATACATGTTGTGAAGGTAGGTCAGGTTTCAGTATATACTGAAGTCAGCTATATACATGTGAAGGTAGGTCAGGTTTCAGTATATACTGAAGTCAGCTATATACATGTTGTGAAGGTAGGTCAGGTTTCAGTATATACTAAAGTCAGCCATGTACATGTTGTGAAGGTAGGTCAGGTTTCAGTATATAATGAAGTCAGCTATATACATGTTGTGAAGGTAGGTCAGGTTTCAGTATATAATGAAGTCAGCTATATATAGCTGTGAAGGTAGGTCAGGTTTCAGTATATACTGAAGTCAGCTATATACATGTTGTGAAGGTAGGTCAGGTTTCAGTATATAATGAAGTCAGCTATATATAGCTGTGAAGGTAGGTCAGGTTTCAGTATATACTGAAGTCAGCTATATACATGTTGTGAAGGTAGGTCAGGTTTCAGTATATAATGAAGTCAGCTATATATAGCTGTGAAGATAGGTCAGGTTTCAGTATATAATGAAGTCAGCTATATACATGTTGTGAAGGTAGGTCAGGTTTCAGTATATACTAAAGTCAGCCATGTACATGTTGTGAAGGTAGGTCAGGTTCAGTATATAATGAAGTCAGCTATATACATGTTGTGAAGGTAGGTCAGGTTTCAGTATATAATGAAGTCAGCTATATACATGCTGTGAAGGTAGGTCAGGTTTCAGTATATAATGAAGTCAGCTATATACATGCTGTGAAGGTAGGTCAGGTTTCAGTATATACTGAAGTCAACTATATACATGTTGTGAAGGTAGGTCAGGTTTCAGTATATAATGAAGTCAGCTATATACATGTTGTGAAGGTAGGTCAGGTTTCAGTATATACTGAAGTCAGCTATATACATGTTGTGAAGGTAGGTCAGGTTTCAGTATATAATGAAGTCAGCTATATATAGCTGTGAAGATAGGTCAGGTTTCAGTATATAATGAAGTCAGCTATATACATGTTGTGAAGGTAGGTCAGGTTTCAGTATATACTAAAGTCAGCCATGTACATGTTGTGAAGGTAGGTCAGGTTCAGTATATAATGAAGTCAGCTATATACATGTTGTGAAGGTAGGTCAGGTTTCAGTATATACTAAAGTCAGCCATGTACATGCTGTGAAGGTAGGTCAGGTTTCAGTATATAATGAAGTCAGCTATATACATGCTGTGAAGGTAGGTCAGGTTTCAGTATATAATGAAGTCAGCTATATACATGTTGTGAAGGTAGGTCAGGTTTCAGTATATACTAAAGTCAGCCATGTACATGCTGTGAGGGTAGGTCAGGTTTCAGTATATAATGAAGTCAGCTATATACATGCTGTGAAGATAGGTCAGGTTTCAGTATATAATGAAGTCAGCTATATATAGCTGTGAAGATAGGTCAGGTTCAGTATATAATGAAGTCAGCTATATACATGTTGTGAAGGTAGGTCAGGTTTCAGTATATAATGAAGTCAGCTATATATAGCTGTGAAGGTAGGTCAGGTTTCAGTATATACAGAAGTCAGCTATATACATGTTGTGAAGGTAGGTCAGGTTTCAGTATATAATGAAGTCAGCTATATACATGTTGTGAAGGTAGGTCAGGTTTCAGTATATACTGAAGTCAGCTATATACATGTGAAGGTAGGTCAGGTTTCAGTATATACTGAAGTCAGCTATATACATGTTGTGAAGGTAGGTCAGGTTTCAGTATATACTGAAGTCAGCTATATACATGTGAAGGTAGGTCAGGTTTCAGTATATACTGAAGTCAGCTATATACATGTTGTGAAGGTAGGTCAGGTTTCAGTATATAATGAAGTCAGCTATATATAGCTGTGAAGGTAGGTCAGGTTTCAGTATATACAGAAGTCAGCTATATACATGCTGTGAAGGTAGGTCAGGTTTCAGTATATAATGAAGTCAGCTATATACATGTGAAGGTAGGTCAGGTTTCAGTATATACTGAAGTCAGCTATATACATGTTGTGAAGGTAGGTCAGGTTTCAGTATATACTGAAGTCAGCTATATACATGTGAAGGTAGGTCAGGTTTCAGTATATACTGAAGTCAGCTATATACATGTTGTGAAGGTAGGTCAGGTTTCAGTATATAATGAAGTCAGCTATATATAGCTGTGAAGGTAGGTCAGGTTTCAGTATATACTGAAGTCAGCTATATACATGCTGTGAAGGTAGGTGGTCAGCTTTCAGTATATAATGAAGTCAGCTATATACATGCTGTGAAGGTAGGTCAGGTTTCAGTATATAATGAAGTCAGCTATATATAGCTGTGAAGGTAGGTCAGGTTTCAGTATATAATGAAGTCAGCTATATACATGTGAAGGTAGGTCAGGTTTCAGTATATACTGAAGTCAGTTATATACATGCTGTGAAGGTAGGTCAGGTTTCAGTATATACTGAAGTCAGCTATATACATGCTCTGATGATAGGTCAGGTTTCAGTATATACTGAAGTCAGCTATATACATGTTGTGAAGGTAGGTCAGGTTTCAGTATATACTGAAGTCAGTTATATAGATGCTGTGAAGGTAGGTCAGGTTTCAGTATATACTGAAGTCAGCTATATACATGCTCTGATGATAGGTCAGGTTTCAGTATATACTGAAGTCAGCTATATACATATTATGAAGGTAGGTCAGGTTTCAGTATATACTAAAGTCAGCCATGTACATGTTGTGAAGGTAGGTCAGGTTTCAGTATATACTGAAGTCAACTATATACATGTTGTGAAGGTAGGTCAGGTTTCAGTATATACTGAAGTCAGCCATGTACATGTTGTGAAGGTAGGTCAGGTTTCAGTATATACTGAAGTCAGTTATATACATGCTGTGAAGGTAGGTCAGGTTTCAGTATAAACTGAAGTCAGCTATATACATGCTGTGAAGATAGGTCAAGTTTCAGTATATACTGAAGTCAGCTATATACATGCTGTGAAGGTAGGTCAGGTTTCAGTATATACTGAAGTCAGCTATATACATGCTGTGAAGGTAGGTCAGGTTTCAGTATATACTGAAGTCAGCTATATACATGCTGTGAAGGTAGGTCAGGTTTCAGTTAGTACTGTGAAGTCAGCTTTTGTTTCAGTGTATCTCTGAAGAAGTGAAATAAACTGTGAAGTAATCTTTGCATTGTTAGTGGTGTTTTTTTAACTGCCATAATATTCTTGAAACAACAGACATTTAAAAGATGGAAAGCTTAAAAAAAAAAACAATTTATACATTATATTCAATTTAGTTCAGAATGAAAAAATTGCGAACATGTAACTTGCTGTGTTTTTATTAATGGTTATAACGGCAACGTGCCATTAAAGAAAATTAAGTATCATTATAAATGGTAAATCACTTTAAAAAGATACTTTAACATGGAAATATGGGTATCAAGAGTATTTTAGATTTTTATTGAATTGTGAGAATCCTTTAGATATTAAAAAGTTACATTAAAAAGTTTCTTTCCGATGCATAAAGTGTTATTACCCACCAGATATGCTACCAACCTTGGCAAGTGACATTACAGTGATCTTATACAGTGAAGAAACCTGTAGCCTCTGTTTATACTGTGCATGAAGTCAACTATAGCTTCAGTATGCACTGTGAAATTAGCTATAGTTTCAGTGTATAATTTCAGTATTTAATGTGATATTAGCTATAGTTTCAGTATACACTTTGAATTTAGCTGTAGTTTCAATGTATAATATGAAATTAGCTATAGTTTCAGTATACACTGTGAAATTAGCTATAGTTTCAGTATTTAATGTGATATTAGCTATAGTTTCAGTATATAATGTGATACTAGCTATAATTTCAGTATACACTGTGAATGTAGCTATAGTTTCAGTGTATAATGTGATATTAGCTGTAGTTCAAGAATATAATGTGATATAAGCTATAGTTTCAGTATATGATGTGATATTAGCTATAGTTTCAGTATTTAATGTGATATTAGCTATAGTTTCAGAATGCAATGAGAAATTAGGTATATAGTTTCAGTATATACTGTGAAAATAGCTATTATAGATTAAGTATATAATGTGAAATATCTTTATTTAAGTATGAACTATGAAGTC
Organism: Saxidomus purpurata; assembly: GCA_022818135.1. Taxonomy (NCBI): domain Eukaryota; kingdom Metazoa; phylum Mollusca; class Bivalvia; order Venerida; family Veneridae; genus Saxidomus; species Saxidomus purpurata. The sequence goes on along the minus strand of JAFMSR010000001.1, from coordinate 7,006,016 downwards.
CACTACAGATTCACCATATGTAGTGTCCAGCAGCTATAGCTTTGTTTATACATGTATACTGTGAAGCTTTATATAACAGTAGCTTTAATAATAGCCCCAATATAAACTGTGAAGGAAGATTCTAAGTTCATTTTTAACATCTAATCTGTTTAGTACAGACTATCTGCATGAATTTAAGGTATACATATATTATTGCAACTGACAGAAAATTTTCTGTGTACAGTACAAGGCGAGGCATACATGTAAAAGTCAATCTTGACGGTATGTCTAATGAAGAAGAAAACAGAAGCTTTTGTTGAACACTTTAATTACGTTTCACTTAGGTTTTAAGCTGATCCATACTAACAGAAGTATATTTGATTAATATCACCATGATTGAGAAGCTTTTTCACCCCAAGGTAAAAATCCAAAAGATCTGGACAATATCCTGGACACCAGGTTGCTGTTGGTAACACCTTTTGAACTTTTTAGATAAAAATATAATATGATAAATGTGATTAAGTAAAAAAGTATAATATAACTCAGTCCTTGACTTTTTAACCTTGATATATATATATATGTTTATGTGTTATTGGTTATGTGTGGCTGATTTTCGCTTCAAAAGTAATGAAGCTATGATGACCTTTGTGACTCCCTTAATGGTGTTGTATGCTAGACACAGGGGGCATTGTAATTGTTGGTGAGGATTCTCGTTCAGGAAAAAATTCCTTAAAGTACCTGTTTATGACAAGAAGTAAATGTTTGAAGCAATTGTGGACAACAGACATTCTTTGAGCCTAAAAGCTCACCATGACCACTTTGTAAGCTCAAAGCTAGCTTTTCTAAACGCTGCAGAAACTCAGTTCTGAGACAGACATAGTTTTTTTTTTGGTGTTATATCGCAGTAGAAGAGATCTTTTCTGTAACACAATCATGCTGTCAAAAAGAGGAGAAAAAAGTTATTTGTAAAAAGACGGCCAAGTAGTTGATGTAACAATCTAAGTATAGTACACTGCAACCCTGTTATAACGCAGTAGTCGGGGTCCAATTGGTCAGACCGCGTTATAAGTGAGACTCTCTTTATAACGCGGTCTGATCATCGGCCGCTGTTTTCTTGCATAACGCGTATATAACGCGAGTACCCCACCCACCTAACTAAATTAAAGCATGGCATCATGTGTTTATGAAATCGAGTGGTTAAATTGTAGAAAATAATGATTCTATGTAAAATAAATAAGTTAATTAAGCACAAATTTAAATATATAAAAGAGAAATTCTTACGTAAATATTTGCTATTGAAAACGAAAGTACATCCATTTTCCGAAAATGATGGCTAAAGTGAAAGTACCTTTTTTGTTAAAACAAACAATAACAGTTTTGTAATTGATTTATTTGAGTTCAGGTAAGCCTGCAATCAAAGACACGCAAACAAATATTAATGCACACGATTCACAAGTTATTGTCAAACAAACAAAGATGTCAGCTTGTGAATAACGGAGCCGTGAAAAAATAACAGTAAGCCGTAATTGTTTTAACACTTCTTTGTTAATAGACGCTAGATACCGCGTAAGTGACAAAGATCAATTAACAACCTGCCATGTTGTTTATTTACGTTTTCGAACATTTGTTTTGTATAGGGACAATGCTTTTTTGACAGAAATGATTTTGGTCGATCCCGAAATTTTTGGGAGCCAAGACCCAACCGCGTTATAACGGGATTCGCGCTATAACGGACCGCGTTATAACGGGGTTGCAGTGTACCTTGAAAGGCTTACTTAACAAAACGTGAATTATAGTTTTAAAAACAATTGATAAAAATCAATAAAAGAAAAGTTTACAGCAAAATTTTTTTTGTTTAATGTTTTTGAGAAAGTTTCCGCTCAAGTGGCCATTATAATTTTTTGTATTATTATCTATTTGGTTTCTAAACAATTTACCTGAAAACGAAAAACTATTTGTTACCTAAGATTTTTTGCAGGGATCTTATATACAAGATCTGTGGTTTGAGTTGCTGAAAAAAATTAATGATATGCCGAAAGGATGGCTATAATGTGAGAAAAAAATAACACAACAGTTTGTTTGGTAGCAGATTGTTAACTTCATGCTTTCCAAACCATATTCTTTGTTCAATCATACCCTGGCATTCGCGCTTTCATACATCCTTTTTTTTATAAATCACTTACGGCCCCTCTGTTCGTTCAATTTATTTCACTTTCTATTTTTGCATTTTTGTATAATTTCCCCTGCCCCCTCTCATAACTTTATATACGTACACTACTGGTACTTTTGTTAGTATAACCCCTGCGAAATGAACTGTTACTGTTCATGAACAATTCATGAACAGTTCATGAACCGTTCATGTCCACAATTCATGAAATATTCTTGAAATGGCTTGAACTGCAAATGAGACAAATCCTTGATCAGTTCTTAAAAATGATGTTCATGAACAGTTCTTCAAGTGATCATGAATGTTTGAAAGACTTTTCAAGGACAAATGTCTTTAAACTCATCATGAACAGTTCATGAACTTTTCAAGGCAAACAATTTCCCTTCCTGTTCATGAACAGTTCATGAACATTCTGGTTCATGAATGGTTCATGAACCAATTTCCTATATAATTTCAATGTCTCATTTTTACTTCAGGAACTGGTAATGAACAGTTCATGAACCTGAGTTCATGAACTGTTCATGAACTATTGGATTATAAAAATTACTACCCAAAGTTCTTGAAAAGGTAACTCAAGCGGTTCAAGAGATGCTGAAAAGGAACAATTTAAAACAGACAGACAAGTGGACAGACAACAATGCCAAAACAATCCTCCAAGAGAGAGGAACAATGATCTTAATGCAAAGGCAATGAATTGTTCATGACTAGCTCAGATGACCAAAGCATGTTTTTGCAATAAGATAAAACTAATAAATGTGAATTGTAATTGAGAAGTATGCAAAACAGAAGTTGATTTCATCACAATTTCCTAGTTTTCATGGAGACAAAAAACAATTAAAACCTGACTTGAACTAGCAGATGTGTGAACAAAGTCGTGAAAACTTATGACAATTAGACCTGACACAATTTCTCTGTTATAGTCAAATGTTGTACATTTTGTAATTGTTCCTATAATTTCAGAACAGAAATTAAACAATAATACCACTTACTTTTGCCAGAAAAAGACAAAAAGCCACTTACTTTTGCAAAAAAACTTTCCTTTTCCATCAGAAAAATTCCCTCCAAAAAGTTGGTGAACATAATATTTCCATGTTGTGAGATTTGTCAGTCCCAGTTCTTGAAAAGTTCATGAACTGTTCATGAACACTTATGGTTCATGAAATGTTCTTGATTGTCCCATAACATCAGATCATGGATATTTCAAGAACTTTGTTTGATTCTTCAGTGGTTCATGAACTGTTCATGAACTTCATTCAAGAACAGTTCACATCCAAAAGTTCATGAACACCAATCAAGCACTTATCAAGTACAGTTCATGAACTGTTCTTTAAAGGCTTGAAATGTTCATGATTTCATGAACTTCATTTCGCAGGGGAATATTCATAATTTGTTAAATGGTCTATTCTAGGATACATCTTATTCATTCGCCTTTCTCTCTGACATCATACTTCACTCTCTTTTTTTGTATTTTTTAAAAATATATTTTTTGTTGTTTCATTTCATGATCTACAGTACATAATATTTTACAGTACATAATAATCTATATAATACAATTATATTCCAAAAGAAGCCTCCACCATCTTTCACTTCACTTCACTTCACTCATCAATCTCTTCTCTTTTCTTCTCTCATTTTTTGTCGTTTATGTCATAGCCAAAACTTTGCCCCCATTATTTTGTATTAGCCTTATATTATTACATAGTTCTAAAAATATTATTAAAGTCCCATGATCACTTTAAAAAATCCTGAATGTGATGACTGCCTCTCATTCATTAGAACAAAATCTCAAAGGCAAAGTGCACAGTTGGATGCTCAGGGTGGCATGGGGGTAGGGTAGGCTGTCTGATTCATAGATGAATTTTTTTACTCTGATCTGTAACTTAAACTAATTTTAAAGTCCAAACTTTAGCTCTGTCAATATTTTAAAACACACTTTTTGCTCTGCTTACTTAATAATAATGCACATTGTAACAACTCCAAGATGATCGAGGAGGACCAGGGAAACATTGCCAGGGGTTGGTATCAGTATCAGTGTTGTAATTTCTCAGTGATGGAGGAACATGTTAAAATCATCCCCATTTAAACGGATTCAGAGACGGGAGAGGCATTTCTACTCTGCGTTGGAACTTCGATTTTAACAGCCGTAGTTTGTGAATGAAGATGATTCATCGGTAACTGCACTGTTGTATCGATTTCCGTTCTTGATAAACAAAAAAAATCAAGAACTTTGTTTGATATGCAATGAATATTTATAAATGTGCGTGCCTAAAGTGTTTTACATGTTCTCAATGAGTTATAATTGTTTTAGAAAGCTGCATTATGAGTGATTATCTAGGTTACTGTAAAGACAGCTCTACTGCGCAAGTAGCGGGTGTTTTGTGTTCACCAGGGTGATCATGTTCCGTCCGCAGGTCTGTCTTGAAGTGGCTTCATTCATTTAACGCGTATCTACAGTTTCATACATAGTGATATCTATGATGATGATATTAGCAGATGATTGATTTAATGCATTTTAGTTACAGTGACCTTGAAATGAAATATACAGTTACTTGATTTTATTGCAAATGGGATGCTAATTATTAAAATCAGTAATGGTTAATTACAAAATATACTTCATGTCCATGAGTTCAAAGGTCAAGGCTACCTATATAACAGTGACCTTAATGTGGAAAATTTTAATTTTAACTCCAATTTATGTTCGGCAGTTACATTCCTTGAAGCCAACTGATCAGGGAGAATTGAATCTGATTGGATAAAAAATGACTCTATGGATAGAACATAGTGATAGAAACATTTTCTGTTTTCTCTTCTGTTTCATTGATGTATGCCCTTAGTTTATAATCTTTTATAATCATGTTGTTTCTTTAGAAAATACATGTGGTCAGAAATTCTCAATATTATTGAAAAACTTCTGCGCATTGTTTTCAAATTGTACTTTCCATTTAGAAATTGTTAGGAATGTTTTTTTAACAAACGTCTTATGAGGGTCAGTTTTTCCCATAAACCATTTCTCTTAGTAACATGAATACTATGAATAATTGTGACCATGGGTTTTCAGAGGTCAACATCTCAACTCTATAATCGGTTTATTACTTGACAAGGTGAGTGGGCAGGGTTTATTTTAAGCCCTTTTTGTTGTGGATTGCAACATGCAATATATAATTAATTGATAGAATGAGTTTTCATGTCTTGTTAAATTTTTATATCTTAATCAAATTGCTACTTAAAATAGCTGTATTTAAAACTGCCCTACAAAAAAACCAGATAGCATGTATTGGCAAAACATGGCAACAATTTGTCTAGCTTTATTTGCACTTTTTATGCAAAAATGTCATAAAACTAACTGCATGGCAGTAGCGATATTTAATAGTGCAAGCATGGTCATATTTTTCACTTTGGAAGTTATTTTCAGTACTTTCCTTTAATATCGTGATGTATAAATGCATAATTCATGGCATATCGTCCCCCATATTTGCATGTACAGGACTCTGGGCTTCTCAAGTGAATGTTGATTACTCTCTTAAAATGTGAACCATACTCAATTATTCATATGATTTATACATGATGATCATGATCTGTGACATTTATGACACTTTCCTGATTATCTGTGATACCCAGCAGCAGTACCCTGTTATTATTAAGCTTTAAAGCTGGACATTATTCATTCAAACGAGGAACTATGATATGAAAAAATAATCTGACATTTTTACGAGGAGGTCACTGTTTCTGACGGATTTTTAGCTGCCAAGTATACTCAGTTCTGCATATAAACAGTTGATATAAAATTATTTCATTACCCCTCTGAATTAACGACCATGGTTAACCTTGCTTAGCATGACCGACCATGGTTGAATGATGGTTTAAAAATCATGAACGATACTTTTGACCATGAACAACCATGGGTTATTTCAGATTCGCAGTCAAAAAGCATTGTTCAAGTTACAGACAGTACTGTTCATGAATTATTCATGAATAGTCAAACCTGAATCATGAAAAGCTTCAAAAAAGTGAAAGAAAAGAGACAAACAAAGTCCATGAAATAAAGAGTCATGAACAGTTCTTAACAAAGCATCATGAACTTTTCAAGACTTTTCATGCCAAAATTCTAGAACAGTCAGATTAACTAAGAACGCTCAAGAACAAAGTTTATGAAGGTTCAAGACACGTTCATGAACTTGAAGTGCATGAACTGTTCAGAACATTTTGCCTAAAGCATAGTCCATTTTTACTTCATGTTCTGGACATGAACTGTTCATACTTAAAAGCATGAATAGTTCATGAATGTTTATGACAAGACCTGTCTTACAAATTCATGAAAACAACACATGTATTCATGCATTCAGACTCTCCCATAACTCATCCGACTGTCGGACAAAAATTGACCTGTCCAACAGGAAACAAGCAGTTTGTCATGCTATTTTGTCTGACAAGTATAAAAAGTTTGCATTCCTATCACAATCAGACAATAAACATGATAAAAAAACGCTTTTGCTATCTGCATTTAAAGTGACACTAAATCCAGTGCGCATCAGTTTCACTATGATGGACAGTTTTTCATATTCGTTCATCCGTTCTTCAAAGGCAATGAATTGTTCATGGCCAAACCATGTTTTTGCACTAAGTTAAAACTAATTTGTGAATTTGCAAAACAAAAGTGATTTCATCACAATTCCTGAATTTCATGTAACAAACTCTAGTTTAGTATACCTCCTCCGTCTGTTGCTAGACAATAAACCAATAAATTAGACTTGTGCTAGCAGATGTGTGAAAAAAGGTTGTGAAAACTTGTGACAAATAAACCTGACACAATTTCTTTATTGTAGACGAATGTGATTGTTCCCTTAAAAAGTCAAAACAGAAATTAAACAATAAAATCACTTACTTTTGCCAAAAAAGACATGAAGTTACTTACTTTTGCAAAAAAACACTTTCTTATTCCATCAGAAAAATTCCCTCCAAAAAACTTGTGACAAGTTGGTACACATAATATTTACATGCTGTGAGATTTGTCAGTCCCAGTTCTTAAATAGTTCATGAACTGTTCATGAATGCTTGTGGTTCATGAAATGTCAGTGATTGTCCTATAACATCAGATCACAGATAATTCAAGAACTCTGTATGATTCTTCAGTAGTTCATGAACTGTTCATGAAGTATTTTCAAGAGCAGTTCATGTCCAAAAGTTCATGAACACCAATCAAGAACATCCAAAGTCCAGTTCATGAACCATTCTTGAATGGCTTGAAATGTTCATGATTTCATGAACTGCATTTCACAGGGGTAATGACCATGGCAGAACTTGGTCCAAGACCATTGTCTTTATACTGATCATGGCTACAGATTTCTGGCCATGGTCAAGAGACATAATCACCCTCTAATTCCCTTCCCTCCTGGAATTGGTGTGATAATTGTTTGAAGGTCAGGGTTGTATTTGCTGGCTGGGCAGTCAGTAATTCTGTAGACCAAAGGGTTTCAAGACAATGACATGACTAATAAATCATAATCACAACAGCATGCTTTAGACTGCTGAGAATCCACAATTGGAGGATCAGCTTTTTTTCATTCTGTGTCATTTAATCAAAGGTCAAGGTCACAGTGCCCATTGTTCCGGGATAATTACTGGAGAACCATTCAGAACACATTCTTTAAACTCCACCATTAATGGCTGCTTTGGAAGTGTGGATGAGACTTGTGGACTCTGAGGTCACTCAATGTCAAAGGTCAAGGTCACAAGTGAACTTATTACTGAAAATAGTTTCTAGGCAATAATCCCATTCTATTTGCAATCATTTAACTTCGCTCTTTGTCATTAGACTGAGACAAGTGGATGACCTCTATTGATTTTGAGGTCACACTGTCAAAGGCCAAGGTCACAGTAAAAATAAGTTGTGATAAATTCGCATACAATTTCTTAAAACTTCTGATGATCATGATGGTTGTCTAGGGAACAACTTCATGTCCCTTTCTAATTTTGAGAGCATTTTGTCAAAGGTAAAAGGTCACCGTGAATCTGTTCTTTACTTTTACAAATAATAACATCAAGGGTGTCATTACTATGTAATTGATTTTTAATAAAATAACATTCGGATTTTTGGTGAATGTCTTGGCTGTTTTTTAATCTATTTTTACATGCCTTTATACAATATATAATCCTTATTATATAGTTGTTGAAAGGGGGCATTCATCTGATTCAAGCAAAGTTTGGGGTTCAGACATTTACTAACTATTGAGAAATTTTAATAAAAAACTACTTTGTATTCAGTGGGTGACCTTATACAAATAACTTACATTTATTTTGTGTTATATTGGGATAAAAGCAGACAGAAAATAATTTAGAATAGAGCAAATTATACCCTGTTTTGTAAAGTACGGCAGATCTTTTCAGCTAGTTGATTATATGAAAAGTGGTATTTAAATTCTAGGGTGACTTGTAAAACTGTGATTGCATTTTGCTGTAGGGGGACATTTTAATTTTATGTTGAGTCACTATAAAGTTAAATTGTTGTCCTGCAATTATCCGAAAAGTGAGAATTTGATCGTAATTGGCTTTTAAATCAGATACGTTTTTCTCATTCGCGTTTCAAAAGTAACAATCTGTGCGATATGCATCAGTCCGTTTATTCAGTCACAAGCCATTGTTAGACTGTGCAGTTTGTATAGTATCCGATTTTAGCGTAGAAAAGAAAATTTAAATGCAAGAATAAAGATTCCGGTCACGTACGTTATGAATTGACAACAGTTTTTTGCTATTTGAGAGGGTTTGAAAAAAAAAAATGAATACTTTTATATTAGATGTATTCAAGCCGTTGTGTACTTTAGGTTTCATTTTTCTCTTCTTAACTGAAATAATGATAATTGTAAGGAAGTTTTTTGTTGTTTAGTGTGATTTAGATTGTATAAAATCCCGTCAAAGTCATCACACCAGGACTTCTCCTCATGAGAAACCGCTAAGACCACTGACAGGCGAAACTTGACGAGACAGATGCAGATACAAGAGAGTTTTGGTACCAGACCCTAGCGCTTTATAAAAACTAGTAGTAATTAAGACCCTTCAGGTTCTTTAATGTACCCTGATTATACCAATCTTGAGGTCCTTAGGTTGATTCCCAGCCAGGGCATGAAACATTTCAGAAATGCAGGGCTAAAACCCATGACCTGTTAGGACTCAGGTGTCCTTGGAATAATTTAGGAGAACTAATGGTAGCTTAAATTTTAACTAGCTCACCTGTGCACAAAAGCCTTAAGACAAACTATATTGTGATGTTCTTAAACTGATGCCAATTATCTGTCTGTCTGTGTGTGACTTTCTGTTCATAATATTATGCTAATGTTAGGACAATGATTTATCCTGAAAGAATGTACATTCTATGTAGGTCTAAAATTTAAATTTAGTTTACGTAAGTGTTTTTAATTTTTTAACAAAAGATCCTATCAGCAAAAAAACATAAAATCATCTTGGTTTTGAATTTATAACGATTTTCAACTGGTGAAGGATAATAGTTAATTGATCTCTCATAAAACTGTTAAACAGTTAAAACAAACATCCGGTCAGCATTTCCTAATCTTTATAAGGTCTGCCTCTCACTTGTTCAGTGTAAACTTGACCTAAGTTCTATATTTGTTCTTTATTTTGTATGTTCTTGCACTGTTTAAACAGAAATATTGACTTTACACTGCTATGATAGAATACATAGAGAGTCCATTTATTTGGAATACGCCTATTTATATTGATATTCATATCGATATCCAATCATTCAAGACGGAAAACAATTTTTATCAATGTTAATGTTAGCTTAGAGATGATGAAAAACAATTTGAGCAAAGTCTATGGTTTGGAGTCCATGAAAAACCATTTTTATGAAGGTTTTTATTTTGAAGACGATAAAAAACAAATTTTTAGCAAGGTTTTTAGTTTAAAAACAATGAAAAACAAATTTTTATCAAGGTCTGATGAAAAACAGTGTTTATCAAGGTCTGCAGATTTATTAAGGTCTTTAGTTTGGAGTTGAACAAGGTCTAGTAGTTTGGAGAGGGCAGTGAATGACCACTGAGAATAGCTTTCAAAAAAAGCTTAGGCTTTGAGGAAATAATGCTTAATAATAAACAAGTGATTGAGTATAGATGGCAGGTAGTAAAGTACAGACTCTGTCTTGAACACCAACATAAAATATTCTGTAAAAAAAAATATTAAAAAATGCTTACATGTCTGTGTTAATTAACTACCTATGTTTTTGCATGATGATAAAGTTCATAAATTCAGTCATTTTAGTTTTATGACAAATATTAATATTTCAAATATTTACTGTAAGTTTTAGAAATGGTTGCAGATGTGCCCCTTTCATTTTGATAACATCATTTGTAACATGCTAAATTAAATTCTAAAACTTCAGTCATACTGGTGACAGCTTATCGTATTTTTCTCAATGTCAGTCATTAATTTCATCAAGATATATTAAGTCATATTCAGAACTTGTATATAGAAATAGAAGATATTTTTTGTTAGGAGCTTTTGAAAGGCCTTACTCTCACTTGTTGCCTATAATTTGCAGTAAAGATTTAAAAGATTTTGAAATTTTAAATGTTTTAAAAAAACAATAATTAGAAAGTTTTTCTGTGACCTTCTTTGTCCACTTGGTAGATTACAATCTAAGAAAAATCCCTGCCCTAAGATTTGTTGACAATTCAAAACAAGCTCTTTAAGTGATTATCCAATTAGTTGTGTTAATTGCAAACCTTTCTTGTACTTATTTCATATGTTGTTATAAATTATTTACCTTTAATAAAGAAAAGTGTTCCTTCAGTTGAAAAAGATTCAAGGTTGCTGACAAAAGCAACAAGACCTCTATTCAGCTGTCAGTGACAATACTCTTTGTATAACAGGTGTCTGTACAGGGATACGGCCAAACGTCTCTAGGGATACGGCCAAACCTTTCTTGTGCAGCCAACCATTGACACTGCTCTTTTTATAACCGTTATACGGCCAAACCTGTCTAAGGATACATACGGCCAAACCTGTCTAGGGATACATACGGCCAAACCTGTCTAGGGATACATACGGCCAAACCTGTCTAGGGATACATACGGCCAAACCTGTCTAGGGATACATATGGCCAAACCTGTCTAGGGATACATATGGCCAAACCTGTCTAGGGATACATATGGCCAAACCTGTCTAGGGATACATACGGCCAAACCTGTCTAAGGATACATACGGCCAAACCTGTCTAGGGATACTACCATACATGTTTGACAAGGCAGTTTTTGTCGAAAGATAATGAGAAATGAAATGAAGTGGAGAGTCCAGCTTCTGTTGGGGTTTGAACCTAGGACCTTCCACTCTCGCGTCCAGTGCACTAGCCACTGAACTATAGAGACTTATTACTTAATGAATCATTCAAGATTGTAAATACACCGTGTATAATATACAGCAAAAGAAATCTAATTACTTTACAAATAATTGATCTTCAATTGTTACGCTGTAAATGACACCTACAATAAATTATGGCCGCTTTCTTTACCTCCTCCTTTGAAGAATACCCCTGAGAAAACATACATGTCATCAATCGTTTCAGATCTTTATCTATGTTAACTATGGACAATACTGTCGTTTTTGTTTCTCTTAAATTACATTTTATGACTGTGTTTACGGCAAATGCAAATTGAGTAAAGCCATCTGTGACAAGTTTCTATGTGTGTCTGTATGTAACCCTCATGGCAAAGGGACTTTAAACACAAGAATTGTTTTGTTTTGTCTCTAAGCTTATTAGCTCACCTGGCTATGCCAGGGTGAGCTTTCCTGATCGATGATTGTCCGTCGTCCGTCAACATTTTGATTCAAATGACATCTCCTCTGAAACCTCTAGGCCAATGTTGATAAAACTATGCAGGAATGTTCCTTGCATGAAGCTCTACCAAAATTGTTCAAAGAATTCCATTCCATGCAGAACTCTGGTTGCTAGGGCAAAAAATAGGAAAAACTTTAAAAATCTTCTCCTCTGAAACCACAAGGCCTAGAGCTTAGATATTTTGCATGTAGCATTGTCTAGTGGACATCTACCAAGATTGTTCAAATTATTACCCCCGGGTCAAAATTGACCCGCGCGGGTGGGCCGTTAGTTTTTGCATAGGCATATATAGGAAAAACTTTAAAAATCTTCTTCTCTGAAACCACAAGACCTGGAGCTTAGATATTTAGCATGTAGCATTGGCTAGTGGACCTCTACCAAGATTGTTCAAATTATGACCCCTGGATCAAAATTGACCCCGCATGGGGTGTCACTTAGTTTTGCGTAGGCATATTTAGGAAAAACTTTAAAAATCTTTTTCTCTGAAACCACAAGGCCTAGAGCTTAGATATATGGCATGTAGCATTGGCTAGTGGACCTCTACCAAGATTGTTCAAATTATGACCCCCGGGTCAAAATTGACCCCGCACGGGGGGTCACTTAGTTTAACATAGGTTTATATAGGAAAAAGTTTTAAAATCTTTTTCTTTGAAACCACAAGGCCTAGAGCTTAGATATTTGGCATGTAGCATTGCCTAGTAGACCTCTTCAAAGTTTGTTCAAATTATGCCCCTGGGGTCAAAATTGACCTTGCCCGTGGGGGGGGGTCACTTGTTTTACAAAGGCGTATATAGGAAAACCTATTTGGTATATAACATTATCTAGTGATCTTCCACTAGGCAAGTACCAAGGTGAGCGATATAGGGCCATCTTGGCCCTCTTGTATTTTAAACATTTAAGTACATGTACAACACCAGATGTGACTTATGAAAGAATGAAGGAAAAGTCATTCCAGACAAAACAAAGAAACAATCTGCATACTTTCAAGTTTTATTCCATTGCATTTTTAATGAACAGGCCCAATTAAATAAATCAGTAAGTCGAGATCTATAAACTTATGCATACACCAGTATAAACACATCAATTGTTGCAACATCAATAATTAGTGTATAAGTACCTTTAATTTAACACAACAGAGTAGTGCATTCATTTGTAAACTGTTAGAATCTACAGTTTAATTTCCTCTATTGAAACACAGGCTTTAATTTCTTTACTGGCAGAATCAGTGCTTTGATTCCCTTGCTGCTAAGAGTCCAAACTTTTAATTCCTTACTTCTTTGATCAGTTGGCTTGCTTTTAATTTCCTGTCTGTTGGAATCCAAACTTTGATTCCTTACTGCTTTGATCAGTTGCTTTTAATTTCCTGTCTGTTGGAATCCAAACTTTGATTCCTTACTTCTTTGATCAGTTGCTTTTAATTTCCTGTCTGTTGGAATCCAAACTTTGATTCCTTACTGCTTTGATCAGTTGTTTTTAATTTCCTGTCTGTTGGAATCCAAACTTTAATTCCTTACTGCTTTGATCAGTTGCTTTTAATTTCCTGTCTGTTGGAATCCAAACTTTGATTCTTCACTGCTTTGATCAGTTGCCTGTTGGAATCCAAACTTTAATTCTTCACTGCTTTGATCAGTTGCTTTTAATTTCCTGTCTATTGGAATCCAAACTTTGATTCCTCACCGCTTTGATTAGTTGCTTTTAATTTCCTGTCTTTTGGAATCCAAACTTTGATTCCTTACTGCTTTGATCAGTTGCTTTTAATTGGAATCCAAACTTGGATTCTTCACTGCTTTGATCAGTTGCTTTTAATTTCCTGCCTTTTAGAATCCAAACTTTGATTCCTTACTGCTTTGATCAGTTGCTATTAATTTCCTGTCTGTTGGAATCCAAACTTTGATGCTTCACTGCTTTGATCAGTTGCTTTTAATTTCCTGTCTGTTGGAATCCAAACTTTGATTCCTTACTGCTTTGATCAGTTGCTTTTAATTTCCTGTCTGTTTGAATCCAAACTTTGATTCCTTTCTGCTCTGATCAGTTGCTTTTAATTCCCTGTCTGATGCTTTTAATTTCCTGTCTGTTGGAATCCCAGCTTTAATTTTCTTACTCGCTGAATCATGCAGTGCTTTAATTCACTGGCTATTGAAGTTCCAACTTCAATTCTGTACTGCTCTGAAAAGTGCTTTGCTTTCCTACCTAATGGAATCCCAGAGTCAATGCTTTAATTTCCTTACTGACTGAATAAATGCTTTCAAATTCCCTAGGTGTTTGAATCCCAGCTTAAGATCAATGCTTTGCTTTCCTGACTGTTGGAAAGTCAGCTTCAATCTCTTACTGTCAGAATCACAGTACCAACTATTTTTTGAATCAGAAAAAAACAAAAATTTAAGGCTATCAAAAAGTAGATTTTCATGTTGACAACGTACCATCTCTCTGTATACAAATAGATCAGCAAAGTATTTTGTTTTTTTTTACTTTTAACACATTGATCATTTTGTGTTCAGTTGAATAATTTAAAGCTATCAAAGGTATAATTTAATTGTTGAAGAAAAAAAGAAACCTTCGGTTTGAAGACTATATTGAAGAGAATTCGCTTGAGATTTCTATAATACTTTTAGCGGAGACATTTATTCATGAACAGCAAACAGTATTGTTACTGCATGCAGCACCATTCTTTGGTGTTTAATCATAAAATTTCTGTGACAGTTGATCATTTATTTTTACAGAGTCCTTTAGGGGTAAAAGCTTCTCTGATGACACAGTAGTTGGAGATCATATTGCGGAAAGTGTTGAAAAACAAGCACGTCTTACGAGAACAAGCATGCACATACAAACATATCAGGTCCTTCGTATTATGAAAAAAAAAAAATTCAGAGTAGACATTGGCATGCAAATAAATAGTTAAACAATAATTATTTTCTACTAATGATTTTAGCAATGGCCTCGCTGTTATTTGATCTGTCCTAGTCCGCTGATGAACTTGATGTTTCGCTATACTGAGTGAGCAAAAACAAAGGACGTAAGTCATAGTTCACGTTTTTGCAAACAAAGCATAATTTATAATTCAATATTTCAATACCGTCTAGTTTTTCACAGTCTGTGACCTTGTGTATTATCATGGTAAACAATCTGTGCGATCGTGTAATCATATGTGACACATACTATACTTGTGGGTACCTTATGATCGGACGCCTATTATCTACTATAAAACATTATATCGAGGGCTTGGCGCAAAACTGGTCCAAGTCAAATTTTTCACAAAATCACTTTTTTACATAATTAAACAGTATTCAGTAAGATACACATTCAGTGCAAAAATAAGACTTATCTCTTACTTTTATGAAACTGTTGCTAAGAAACAAACAGGTCCATCTCAAAACAACAATTTGCATTGAGGCAAAAGAGGTCGAACTTGAGTTGGACTTGTTTTGCACTGAAATTATTAATGAATCCCAACTGAATATCTCAGATAGACTTATTTTGCATCAAACTAATGGAAAAATATTATAATAGTCAAAGGAAACAAATATCAAATTTTTTAGTATCAGCACAATTCTGATATGATAGCCTTAAAAAAATAAGTTTGTTTCTTGTTACGGCCTGGAAAAAATATGGGTCGGTAGGTAGGGAATTGTTTTTTTGATTTGCTATGGTAAATGGTACCTTCATGTTACATATACGACATTGTATGGTGAAAGCAAACAAAGTATCTTACACACAGTACAGCACAGACGGATTTATGAAATATAATTTTATAGAACTTTTGCATGAGTCACTTGAATTTACTATTCTGCAAGTATGTATAGTAATATGATAAAAAGCTGTAACATTTTCATGACTTTGTTATTTTATTACAGATATCTTCGTTTGTCGCAAGAATTATAACAAAAGTGCTTGTCAATGATTTGTCCTTGCTTTGATGTTTTTTATTAAGCAAAAATGATTCTGAATCGAACCCATGGTTAGGAAATCATTGAGCAATAAATGTTCTATATACGTGCATTTGAAAAGCAGTCATTTTAAATGCATTCAAGGAACACGTTAGAAATATACATGTTCTTTTACATTGCACAGCTTAATTAGCCGCATGAATATTTTCAATAACGGGAGCAAACAGCATTAGATTTTGTGTCATTTACTATTTGGACGCTGATTCAATTCCTACACACATACTGAGACAACATTTTACCAACAACCTTAGAGCTATGAACCGTTGACACAGGTATTTGATGTTTCATGAAAAAAATAATGATGATATTTTCTAAAGATCGCACTAAGTGGAAAGTAAAATCAAGTGCGGTAACGTCAAACATTGCGACACAAAACTGTAACATTAACACCTTGTGCAAAGGCTTGGTTTCAAACACGGGACTTACATACCAGTATTACATTTTCTCTTTGCATAATTTTGCTGATTAAACAGCTTATTCTTACAATTTAGTGTAGTAGCATCTTGCTGCTATGACAGTTAAATTTGATTTAAACTGAATTACAGTTCAAGAAGGAACGTGCGCCCATTCCAGTCGTATTTTGGTCATTCTAACAGGCAGGCAGTTTACCTTATTGTACCAGTACTACATTCTTTCTAACATGGTCGGTCGAACCCATGACTCTCAATCTATGTAATGTTATAGTGAGTTCAAGTCAGTGGCTCTTACCACTAGACCACGAAGGCTGACCACCTTTCCTAGTATCTAGAAATGTTATCGTGCACTGATGTATATAAAATACTTTTAAGCATTCCTTTTTAAAATGAATATTGAAAATCTTGTAAAAAGTGTGGTCAAATTATACTCACTACCTATTGAGTGCCAGTTAAATAATGTTGCACAAATGTTATTTTTTATAGAGTGACTTGACATCCTCAACATTAAACCTTGGTGTCAGGCATAACTGTACTAGAGCAGCCAAATCACAGAAGGTCTACATATTTTCAACTGTTTAGCCATTGTATTGCAATAAAGACCCTCCCAGACTGTCCTCTCAGAAGTATAAAGCTTTAAAACAGCTTTGTAAGAGCAAAAATATACTGAGAATACACCATGATTTCTAGATACTAGATACACAGTGGTGTGACTAGATTTAAAGTAAAATTTTTGATACTACTTTTAAATTTAGGCAATGGATAATACGTGACCAGCCATGACAAAAGTGTCCAACTGAGGTTTGGTCGAAAACTAGTTTTCAGTATATTCTGGTACATGTACTTATTCTATTACTGAAATAAGTTTAAGACAAAAATTCTTATTATAAATATGATACTGTTACTGACAGGGCTATGTTACATGGAAATGAAGCATATTTAGGTCTTGTTTGTCAATATTCGTTATATTTTGGCATTTTTTCACCTCTTTAATTTCTTTATTTTTCTGAAATTCTGACACATAAACATGTGTGAATGCATTCCATGAAAGAATTTGTAATTTCAAACAGCAATATCAAGACAAAAATGATGTCGCATAATAACGATGCCATTCTTGAATGACGTACTGCACCCCATTTAGGCCAAAAATGTCATGGTGTGTCTTATATTTGAACAAGGCAAATATTGAAAAAGGCAAATATTGCACTTTGAAACTACAGTAGAAAAGAAACATCACTGTCAAACCAGTGTTAAAGGCCATCGTGCTATTAAAACCCCTTTTTGTTAACTCACCGACACCTGGATTTGCCAGGGTGAGCTTTTCTAATTGATGATTGTCAGTTGTTCATCAGCCGTCAACATTTTGATTCAACCAACATCTCCTCTAAAACCGCTGGGCAAATGTTGATGAAACTATGCAGGGATGTTCCTTGCATGAAGCTCTACCACAATTGTTCAAAGAATTCTATTCCATGCAGAACTCTGGTTGATATGGCATAAAATTAGGACAAACTTTTTTAAAATCTTCTCTGAAAGCACAAAGCCTAGAGCTTAGATATTTAGCATGTAGCATTGTTTAGTGGACCTTTACAAAGATTATCCAAATTATTACCCCTGGGTTAAAATTAACCCAGCCTGGGAGGGGTCACTTTGTTTTACATAGGCTTATATAGGAAAAACTTTAAAAATCTTCTTCTCTGAAACCACAAGGCCTAGAGCTTAGATATTTGGCATGTAGCATTGTCTAGTAGACCTGTGCCAAGATTGTTCAAATAATGACCCCTGGGTCAAAATTAACCCTACCAGGGGGTCACTTGGTTTAACATAGGCTTATATAGGAAAAACTTTAAAAATCTTCTTCTCTGAAACCACTAGGCCTAGAGCTGAGATATTTGGCATGTCTAAGCATTGCCTAGTTGACCTTTACCATGTTTGTTTAAAACATGACCCTTGGGTCAAACTGACCAAGCCCAGGGGCGTCTCTTGATTCTGCATAGGAAAAACTTAAAAAGTCTTCACTGAAACCACAATGCCTAGCACTCAGATATTTAGCATGTAGCATTGCCGTGTGGACTTTTATCAAGATTGTTCAAATCATTACCCCGGTTGAAAATAACCTTTTCCGGGAGGGGGTCACTGATTTAGCTTAGGCTTGTATAGGGAAATCTTCAAAAAACCACAAGGCCCACAGGCAGAGCTTAGACATTTGGAATGTTACTAAGCATTGTGTAGTGGACCTCTACGAATTATGTTAAAATCATGACCTCTTGTATTATTGGCAATTGATATACCGGTGAATGATATAAGTCCATCTCGGCCCTCTTGTTCTAAATCTACTACATGTTTTCCAATGAGATTTACCCACTTCAGGAACAACCACCTTTTTATGGTCTTGATACGGGTTTGATAGTAAATTAGTTACAGTATAGCAGGTCATTTATTAAAAATGTTGATCAACATAGATTTATTGATATACAGTGTTTTTGTCTTTGTTTAACTTTGTAAAGTTATATGTGTATATGAGCTGACTTTTCTGTATCCATGCAGTTGTTATTGAAGTGTTTTATATATGTAGATGAATTATTCTTTGACGGAATATAATGGGATCATGCTAATGTTCACTCTAAAGCATTTTTAAATGATCAGGTTTTAAATAGGTTCGAACTCTTAACTTTGAAATAAATTTTATTTGGAGGATTTCATAGCAGTTGTTGTTACTTGGCTGAAGATATATTTGCCACAAAGTCTAATCTTTGTTTTTGCAGAGAAGGAGATGATTTTCAGTTGTCAGTTACGAAATACTATTTGGTCCATACTGAGAGTTTAAAACATGAAACCTTTAATAATTGATTAATCTGGAACAGTTTTTCCAAAACGATTGTTTTTTGCAAGTTAGACCTAATCTTCTTTTAACTTTCAGTGCAAAACAAGTCCATTTGAAGTTGGACCTTTTTTGCATTGAATTATTTGTTGCATAATAGGTCCAACTTGAGATGGACTTGTTTTGCACTGAAAAACTCAGTGCAAGATAAGTCCAACTTTCTAAAACCATAATTAGACTAAAAATAATTAAAAAATAAAATCATTTACCAAATCTAGTAAGGATTCACATCAAAAATGTAAATTTTCATTCATGTAATCATAATTTTAAGAAATTTATTCAGTTTTTTGTGTCTCCTGAAAAATTTACAAAAACTGAGTTGGTCCAGTTTTGCGCCAAGCCCTCGATATGAAAGTTGGGCAACAGCCAAAATCTTCGTTTTATTTTTACATGATGAAGTCTACTTACCACCTAAATGTATTTTAAACGGTGATGAAACTCGCATATTTCTGACGCATTCAATATCCTTGAACTTAAATTATTTAATAATAACTCTTCATACCGATTTAATTTATGATATGTTAATTATAATGCTTTTAAAAACATCTGAAATTGAGCCCTTATCACATAAGGTACCAGTACTTTTGTGCAAATTACCTATGAATTAAATTGAGTAGTAGAACATAGCAAATATTTGTCAGCATCTCAGTCTTTGAATAGCCGGTTATTGAAGAATTCCCCTATAATTATCAAAGCTGATGGAGGATGAGTCAATTTAAACAAAACTTTACAGCATTTATAAATGTTACCAGGTCGGTCTCTTTCTAAATTGTTCAAACAGCTGTGTACTGCTGCATATTATCAACTGAAAATAGACAAAAAAAATTAAGACATCTGCAGGGCAAATTTGGGTATTCATGAGACAGTCCCTGTGTATATATAGTTGCACAAATCATTATGCACTGTTGAACATAATGATATCAACAGCTAAAATAAGAGAAAACTGAGATTTCCTATACCACTTTAAATTTTGTAACTTTTGGCTTATAACTCTTCCAAGTCTGGTTAAGAAAGGGACTCATAACACTTGCAGTAGTCTCGCCACCAGGCTAAATGATAGTAAATTTTCATTATCCAAGCAGAATATTTTCTGGCCCATATCTACTGACAGGGCTTGTTCATCTAGCCTTGAGTAAGAAATAGTAAATGTAAGGTCTGAATGCCAGTCTACACTTAAGAAAGGGGCTCACAACATTTGCAGACATGATCTTCACAGGGGCTCACAACGTTTGCAGACATGATCTCCACAGTTTGGTTAAGAAAGGTGCTCATACCTCATGCAGACATGTTCTCCTCAGTCAATATTTGGTGATTCAAATTGTTTGCATGCATTTTTGTTGAAGCAAAATGAGATATGAATTTCAAAATTATTGTTGCTAGTAAATTATAAGCAAGACTCAGTTCAGACCATCAACAACTGGTGGGGCTTCTCTCAAAATTCTTTTTCAGAGCCAATATTTATGTAGGTAATGGTATTGAAAATTATTCTTTTTAAATTATAAAGGCTCTTAATATTGATCAAGTCAAGAATGTTCAATGTTTATGCAACTGTTTGTAGTTGTAGGATCTATAAACTTACAATATGAGTAGTGATCATTGAGCTAGTATGTTTATACAAAGAGAGTGGTCAGTCAGTCAATGGTCATGTTTGTTTAGGATATAGATGTAATTAATGGCCTGCCAGGAGTGTTAATGATAGAAGACAGGTTCACCCCTATCCTAATATACATCACCTGCTCTAATTTCACCTGTATCTTCTGCTTGTGGTTTAGATGTTTATTCTAAATGAACGACAACGGAAATGCATAACACTGTGCAGACTGTGATCAGTCTGAACATCAAAGTGTATGTAAGTGTAGACTGTGATCAGATGCGCATCAATGCATAACATTAAATAAAATGATAAACTGTACACATCAATGCATAACAGCCATGGTTTTCATTTAATATAGTGAAATTTCATGTTTGGAGTTTTAACGTTGATAATCCATATGAACAACGCCCTCAGAAGAGTTTAGTTATTTTAGTTTTCAGGGGATAGGCAAGAAAGAATGCGTTGGGCTGTTCCAGAGACACCCCCTGGTTCTTTATTTAACACGCCTGGTGTATTGCACCGATACATCAGACCTGAGATTGGTTTAAGGTCTCATCCAAAGGACTATTACTTATGTTAGTGGAGGAGTGGGGATGTAACCTGCAATCCCTGGGTACCAGTCCAGCGCGTGATAACCACTGCATGACCACTAATCCACTCCATCCTATATAAATAATAAATGGGCTGCATTACCATGGTAACAAGAATGCTGTTTAATTTGATCCCCGCTTGTGGATGCTATACAACACTCCTATAACTTCGCATGCAGTAAACACCACACATATAAGTAACATACCAAATGTTGTAGAATTTTTATGCAAGACATTAATGCTTGTTTTGATAGAGAGAAAAATCTTTATACTTTCCTGTCGGGGAAGACATTGGAATTTTAAAATAATGTAACATCATGTCAGTTGGAATATTTTAAATTGACTAAGATGTTAACATGTAGCCTAGCTAGCTGTGTTGCCATTAGCATCATAAAGGCAGATGTTGCAGTTGTCACAAAGCATTTAAACCCGGCTGCTGCTGTAAGAATTGTTGTCTGTTATAATTTTTCAAATCTTGATTTCATTGAAGTTGTATCAGTAATGGTCTCTCTTGTCATAAAGTGTACCCAATGACATGTACTTATTTCTTGAATCAGTCTCTGATTGGTCAGTTGCCAGTCAACATAAGTTAATGATATTGAATAGAAGTTCTAAAGGATTTAAAGGACATTTGTCAGTATTGACAAACAAATAAAAGTAACTGTTATAAAATGCTCAATATATCACAGCACAGGTGTAAAGTGCAAGTTGTATGTGACATAAATTATACGAAAAGGATAATTGTTGGTTTGGATGCAGTATCGATTATACTAAATTTCACTGAAAGCACACAAAAAGAGCTACATATATTGAAAGCTGCATGTACTTTCAATTCACTGGCAAAGCCAAAAACAGTAAAATTAAAATGATATGGCACTGAAACCAGTAAGTTTTCTGTTAATTTTATGCTTAAAATTCTGTTTCAAGTTATCAAGTTTATTTCAATAAAATGTAAAAAAATGCAGAGAAACTTCATCTCAGAAATCAGAAAGAGCACACAAAGTCATGATGTGATTTCAGTGATGTCATTTGTTTACACTAATATATTGAAGCTATGAGCTTGAATATCAGTCACTCTCAAGTCTGGTTCTTGGAAAAAAAGTACTGGTGTCATATGAGGAAGTGTAACGGTCATGACCCTGATGGGGCTCGAACCCAGACATATTGACCTCTACACCACCGCTCCCCTTAATGATGTCATTGCCGTTTGGTTTCCAGCATTCATCTCATGCTCAGTAGTATCATCTAGGTAAAAGATTGGGATAATATCAGTGCTAGAAACAGTGATTATATTTGGTAATAAATCACGGTAACAGCCAAAAGACATTTAGATCATTTAAGCTTTGAATGTCTTTGCAGAGATAAATAGAAATCTGAACACATAGTGGCATGTCCTTTAGATGCTTATAATAAACCACAAAATATTTATTCTTCTTGAATAAAAAGTATTTAAAACTTTGGAAATGCTAGTACCACACTGAGAGAATTTATTTATTTTTTTACCTCACCTGAGCACGAAGTGCTAAGATGAGATTACAATTGTGATCGCCTGGTGTCCGTCATCTGTTTAGGACATCCACTCGAAAATATGGGAAACATCATTAGGACGTCTGTTGTAAATGACGGCATTTCCTGATGTTTCGTTTTATTTTTTCATTTCTAAGCTTGTCATGAAGATGGTCAACATGTCAATTGTAGAAGTGCTGACAAATTTCTTGAAAAAGGCATATTACTGAAAATTTGAATTTAAGAGTTGCTATAAATAGAAAAACAGGTATGCAATTTAGGTTGCATTTTTATGGAATCTTTATGAAATTTAGTACAATTTCTTTGATGAATTCTAGGTTGAGGTCGAACATGGTTCATCTAGGGTGAAAAACTAGGCCACGGGGTCAAATTGTAGAAAAAACATATGTATGCAATAGAGGTTGCATTTTTCATTTTATCTTCATGAAACTTTGTCAGTATGATTGTCTTGATAACATTTAGGTCAAGTATGAATATGGGTATACTGGGGTAAAAAACTAGGTCACCTGGTTAAAATCCAGGTGTATGCCATACAGGTTGATTTACAACCCAATCATCATGTAAATTGGTCAAAAGGTTTGCCTTGTCAAGGTCAAACAGAATGTATGTGTTTATGATACATAGTTTAGGATTGAAGTTTGGTCACATGTGCATAATATTGTCATAAGTGGCAGGTGAGGGATATCCATTTGGTCCTCTTGTTTCTCATACTCACAGATGCTTTGAAGCGGATACCCTACTTACATTTATCTATGAATTTCACTTGAAATATTTTCAAATTAAGGTGTGGCCTATGGGGAGTCTGAAAACAAATATACAACATAGAATCATCGCAATGAATAAGTTTTAAGGCAAAATCAAGCAGCAATTGCAATGTGTTAGGATTTTTTTGTCATATTAAAATTACTTCACAGTATAAGGATGTGTCATTAAGACACCTGTATAATGTACCTAATGTGTGAAAGAAATTCAAATATATTTGGTTTTCAATGCAACCTGCAGTAAACCTTTCTTAATCACAAAAGCTCTAGTGTAAATTTAATAAAATCTATTTTACTGAATTATATACCGTAGCTTCGAAATTTGACACTAAACAACAAAACCTTAGGTGTCAGTCTCAATAATTTTGGTTCACCTGTAATATCTAAATAATGTAATGCATAACCCTGTAAGTGTAATCACCAACCAACCTTCCCAGAGGTTGCCAGATAAAACAGGCTTCACTGAGTACTATAGAATGATTGTTACCTTATCTGTGCAATTTAATACTAATTGACAAAAGTCATTACATAGTTTATATGGGCTGTTGTTTTGGCCATTTAGATATTGTATTGTCCAAATTGCAACACCACTGTCAAAGTGTCCAAATTTCCGTCCATTTGTACTTGATTCCTGGTTTCTAGCAAGTTTGCAAATGGCCATTTCTACTTGATTCCTGGTTTCTAGCAAGCTTGCAGACGGCCATTTCTACTTGATTCCTGGTTTCTTAGCAAGCTGCAGACGGCCATTTCTACTTGATTCCTAGTTTCTGCAAGCTTGCAAATGGCCATTTCTACTTGATTCCTGGTTTCTAGCAAGCTTGCAGACGGCCATTTCTACTTGATTTCTGGCTCTAGCAAGTTTGCAGACGGCCATTTCTACTTGATTCCTGGTTTCTAGCAAGTTTGCAGACGGCCATTTCTACTTGATTCCTGGTTTCTAGCAAGTTTGCAGACGGCCATTTCTACTTGATTTCTGGTTTCTAACAAGTTTGCAGACGGCCATTTATACTTGATTCCTGGTTTCTAACAAGTTTGCAGACGGTCATTTCTACTTGATTGCTTTGCAGACGACTCTTTTGAAATGGAAAAGCGAGCTGAAACAGCTACACGGAAAAAATATCTATTCCTTTGTTTTCAATGGGCAAAGCATATAGTTTAGCGGATCAATGTGGTACGATGGTTCAGATGACACTGACTGCTGTGTTACAGTACAATCCTTATACACGTACGGAGGAAATGGCGATATAGCCTTGTTGCAATTGCTTCAGTAAGTGCTTATTAAAGGACAGTCCCTCGGAACATTGCTGAAACTGAGTCATGTCACGATAGGAAGTGATATCGATACAAGCTGTTAAAGAGATAAGGAAATGGTCAGAGTCATTTAAGTACCGTGTGGTCATTTAGTTAATGTACCGACTCTCTTAGTAAATGATACCATCAAACGGTGACATGGGATTTTAGTTGTGAATCCCTTCTAAACAGCCGTTTAATAGTTGTTCATAATCAGAAGCGATATTGCAAAATGCTGTTATAAATGTAGAAACTATAGTGCACCCCATTAACTCAAGTGTTCTAAATGTGTTATTGTCCGAAAAAACATGAATCTTCACTTTATATGTCCCGTTGAACTGGAAGAATTGTGGGAGGAAGACTGAATGGGTTGTTGAAAACTTCCTAATCGGGACTTACTGTTCTTTGTCATGTTGGTAATTTACGATAAAGTGCCGATGGTCATTCGGGTGACAGCTATTATAGTCATTGTGTTTGTTACAGGTAGTTTAGCCCATTCAAACATCAATGGCCATTGGAAGTTGATTGAAATCTCAATTTGCACGCTTTGATGAAAATTGATCATTGTTGTTTGAATGCATGATAGATAAGCCTACATTAAAAGAAACACGAGAGGTTCGGACTTACCGATGAAACCTGCTGATTTAGAAATAGCCTGACGTTATGTTGGTTTTGAAAGAATGATGGCAGCTGAGCATGAAAATAGATATAGATGATAGGAATGGCATCATGAACAGTTGTTTATTTTCCACAGAAGTTGTGACCTAATTCCTGTATGCTTTATAGAAACATTTTATTACAGTTGAACCTGAGTTCGTGTTTACTTCAATTTTGCAGCCACCTACCTTATTGGCTGCTAGCCAATTTTAAAGTTTCCCAGCATTTTTTACATTAAATACACCTTCTATAAGTTGTCACTTTTGACAAGGCTAGCCACTTCAAACAAATTTTATTGTATTTGCTTAGAATCCAGTGTAAAACAGGCATGGTTGATTGAACATTACTACAATAAACCTGAACAAATCCTATAAAGTGAACCTGATTCCAATGATCTTGCTACTTGGTAAGAGATAATGGTGTAACATCTTTCACAAAAATGCTATCAGCAATTTCCATCTTACTGATACTGTATTTCAAAGATTTAGATACAATGAAAAATTAATTAGCAAAAATTGATTCATGGCATAATATTCAGCATGGCTCACAGGTGGTCAAACAGCAGTACATAAATTAAGGTATTATATTATTTGCTACTTTACTCTTTTTTCATTTCAGAAGAAAACTTAAAAGACATTAATTACTGAACTAAAAAAGTCTACTGTGATTTCTTTGAACTGGTACCCAGCTCACAGTGAGTGCAAAAGTTTGACTTTACAGCCAGCACAGGTCATCATCAGTCCCTGTCTGATCCATGATTTGTATTGTTTGATTTAATGAACATACAGTTGATCAGTTGATCAGTTGATCAGTTGAATAATACAGACCATTATGGAAAGATGGTCAAGTACATTTTTGCATTATCAAATGAGAGCTAAGGGTGTGGTGATGGTGCTTTGGGGTCTGGCTGTTTGAGTGGACTCCAAAGCTGCACCAGGTAAATTTCTACATTGGTACGTACCTGTTCTGAGAGTTATATTGTTACTTTGTGAAATTTTCTACATGTTTCACTGGGAAGTTCAGTTTTGTGGCAGGAACCTGTTCCGTATTTCATTCTCTGCAGAAACCTATTCCTTATTTCATTCTCTGCAGGAA
Source organism: Saxidomus purpurata (assembly GCA_022818135.1). Lineage (NCBI taxonomy): Eukaryota > Metazoa > Mollusca > Bivalvia > Venerida > Veneridae > Saxidomus > Saxidomus purpurata. The sequence continues at coordinate 6,979,274 of JAFMSR010000001.1, read as the reverse complement.
CTTGTTCCGTATTTCATTCTCTAACAGGAACCTGTTCCCTATTTCATTCTCTGCAGGAACCTGTTCCGTATTTCATTCTCTAAAGAAACCTTCTCTGCAGGAACCTGTTCCGTATTTCATTCTCTGCAGGAACCTGTTCTCAAGAACCTTCTCGCAGGAACCTGTTCTGTATTTCATTCTGTGCAGAAACCTGTTCCGTATTTCATTCTCTGCAGGAACCTGTTCCGTATTTCATTCTCTGCAGACAGTAACTTAACAGCATATGGGAACTTTAATTATTTTTAGAGGGCTGCTAAAATACAAGTCTACAAGACTAGTGACCTTTAATAATTTAAATTAACTAATTCAAATTATTTTAAAAGCATGCAAGGATTCAATCACTCAGTGTATTTATCATGTTCAAGTAATTAAAGTGGAAATAATCGTAAATGAAACAAAAAAATGTCAGTGCAGCAAATATGTTGCAAAGCATCAACAAATTCACAAAACAAAACAGTTACCCCATTCAGGTCATTATTTGTCAAATTTATGTCCTTTTGTGGGTAAAGGGAGGTAATTTTATTTAAAAGTCGTGGATTTAAATTCAGATTGAATGGTATAATGTATAATTATTAGAAGTTTTTTAATAAGACTCATAAGCCATCAATAAAGTATAAACGTGGAATAATGTCATGGTCAAGTTAACACATCTTTATTTTTGTATTTAAAACTAGTTTTATAAAGAATAACTATTAATTGTATGTGACAGTTCAAATGAAAGTTAGGTACATGCATTTCATAAACTCAGTGTTATGTACTTGCTGGTGACAAATTATTCTGCCATTATGACCAAAGTAGATCTACACATTCATTCATTCAGTCTGATCATGATCTGCACTATTAATGGTAGTGTCCAGATTAGAAGGATGGACTAGCCCATCTGGCTATATTATTTTAAACAACTAAGTACAGTCAAACTTGTGCTAACGGCCACCTGTTACTAGCGGCCACCTGCGGACAACGGCCAGTCTGAATTCCCCGTCCAATTTGCTCAAAAAGGGCCGGGAATAGGGGCCACCGCCGTGGGTCAGCGGCCAGTAAAAAGCTTCCCGTCTCGGGTCCGTGATGCGAACAACGGCCACTGAATTTTTACAGCTGGCTGAATCAGAGCATTTTGTTTCTTGTAAAATGTTTGCACCTCAAACGTCGGGCACAATAATCAAATATGCTTTTGGTGATGAAAAGAAGTGCTAACATTTAATTGTCACCTTCGCACGTAAAATTAATCCGTTCAAACTGCCAAAATTGCTTGATTGTTTATTTGATGCAGAACATCTTCGCAATTTGCAGTGCAGTTTTCATTGTTTGTGCAACTAAATAATAATCGCTTATTTCAGCTAATTAATGCATTCATGTTTAGTAAACGTTTGATTTATTACAATCAAAACTGAAAAACACACACTTTAATCTCGTAAATTAGCTGTTGTATTTTTATTCACAATCGGCAACAAACAACGGCAAAGGGGCGCAATCCACGTTAATTAAATGATCGTTTCCTGTTTCAAAAAAGTGATCAGCGTCACAGTTTCTGGCTTATTAAAGCGTTTTAATGCCGATTAACTATATTCTGCCATTGTGGATCCGATACAAAAACGTTGTATTTGATTTGTCATGTGCGGCCGTTTGCAAAATAATGCACGAAATTCGGATAAATCGTTATTCGGTTAATGGTTATAGCATGTTTATCTGACAAGTGATGATGAAACTTGATAAACAATGTTAAGTATGATGAAAATATATCAACTGCCCACACCTCCGAACAAAGGTCACCTGTGAACAACGGCCGTTTTCCTGGTTTCCCTTGACCGGCCGTTGTTCACAAGTTTGACTGTATATTAGATGATCCCATCCAGGCTAATTACTCCATAACGCACCCATCGCTTGATATTACTATATCCTAGTAGAGACTCTGAAGCAACTTCCTCAAGCGCTTTTAGAATTTAAGATGTGCTCTTTCCTCGTCCTGCTTCAACCTAATGTTCGTAATTTGTTTTTCGTGCGTCCGCCATGACGTTACATGTAAATGACGTCACGTTACGTTAGTTTTTCCCACGCAAAAGATGCACAAGATATTGGTCAACTATCTTGCCAAATATTTTTACCGTGTATTAAATAATGAAAAAATCATGAGGTAGGGCTCAGTTATTTTTGACTTACCCTCGTACTTAAGCCTCACCAACAGGCTAGATGATAATGTATTTCATTAAAACTCCGTCAGCCATTTTTTCTAACTAGCACGATCTTCTTACTTTTAATGGCAAGGGGAGGGAATTCATGAGAAATAAATGGGCAGATAATCACAAAATAGATTGAATGCCTGTCTACTCAATACCTAAACAATTCTATTTAATATTAGTATGGTCTTTTATAAACACTCATCCCTCAACATTATATCTGCTTGGTGACAAAAATCAGGAAAATATGGTGTCTTGAATGAAAGTGCCTTGTCTCCCAGTTTCAACAAAAAGTGTGTTCCTTTAGGCAAAAGTTGCTTCTTTAATGACTGTCTTGCAACTAATAGAATAATTTACACCTATTATATTCTATTTTAAGCTCCACAGCATTTTATGTTTCTCAGTGGTTTATTGAAATATAACGTTGGATTATATTTCTAAACTCATTGCCCGGCCAGTGAAAATTACCAAAATCTGTTACCCAGATTATATGACGATGATGTTTTCCATGATTTCTGACATTTCATTGAAATAAACTTGACAAAAGTAGCGTTTGAGACGTAAAATAAACAGAAAATTGCACTCGTTAATACCAAAAGTAGTTATTTTCACCTGTGGCTGTGCCACTCGTGAAAATATCACTTTTGGTGCTCACTCGGTGAAATTATAACGTGATCTTACACCGAAACTAACAATTATCCTCTATGTCTTTATGCTTAGTCAGCGGTTCTGGGATGTTCAGATGTAATTTTTTTAAGCTCATCCTTAATTAAGCATGAGTGACGATTTTAGAAAGTTCCTTGCGAGCTTTGAAGTAGATTATTTTGAAAAAAACTGACTCAGTAAACACCAATTTAAAATTCAAACTCAGTGACACGGTGCCAGGAACTTACTTTGAATGTAGGTCTGCTTAGAATACATAAATAAATAGTTTTAACTTTTCTGCGGAATATAAATCCTCAAGGGGTGATGCATTAATGTTTGAAGTAAAAGTTATCGGTAATGTAAAGTGAAAAGGAAAACCTGGCTTATTTCATTGTCGATCAGAATGGGATTTTGTTTTTATCCTTTTAAGTCAGTTTTGGCTGGAATACAAGTTTTAATTTGCAAGTATTGTATGATGGGATTCGTTGAAAGCATGTTGTCGGAAAAACAGTAGATTGATATCAAGAATTTCTAAGTGGATATTAGAAGCCGTATGAGAGGAGGAGACTGTAGAAATGACAAAGCTTGACATTGCGTCTGCTCGTGACAGGAAATGAAATGGAAAGCCCGGTATTGTGTTTAGAAGAATAGGTTTCATTATACAGGGACTGAGATTAGAAATCTGTCCCTTTTGCCTAATTTGTAACGAAGTGAATCCCTTTAAAACAACTTGATGTGCTTAAAGGATCAAGTTGAAGTCAGCAAAATTATGCACGTTTCAGAGAATCGTATTAGATATGAAGCTGAATATCTAAATGAAATCTGAGTAAACTCGCGGACATGTTTGCACTTTCTTCCCCTACGAAATGAAGTGTTACTGTTCATGAACATTTCACGAGAAATTCATGCTCAATTCATGAACATAGTTCACAACCCATTCATTAATTATTCATGAAGATAACATTATCAGCAGTGCATGAAATGTGAACAACTCATGAATAATTCATGAAAGCAGAAACTATGGCAGATAATGTTTATGAACAGTTTATGAACTACTCATAAAATGATGCGCTCAAACGTTCATGCTTAAAGGTCCAAGAACAGTTCACAGAATGAATTTTGTGTTGTATTTGTTACATAACCTTGTTCCATTTTATCTTCAGGAACTGACAGTGATCTGTTCATGAACTCACTTCTTCACCAGTCCATGAACTGTCTTGTCTTGCTCATGTAACTTCAGGGGCAGAAAAAAGAGGTAATTTACAAGAGATAAAATGTTTTATGACTTGTTTTGTATTCCGCTCTTCCATAAGATAAATTCCCTTTAAGCAGATGTACATAGTATTTACATGTTTTTCCAAGTTCTTAAAAAATGAGTGAAACCTCATTGACTGTTCTTTTAACCACATATCAAGGATAGTTCATGAACTCTGTTTGATTTATTGGTAGTTTATGAACTGTTCATGCATTCTTTTTAAGGACTTCTTGTCAAGAAATTTTGGAACAATTATATTTATCAAGAATTAATAAACATTAGTTCATGAATAATGAATAATTCATGAAAGGCGTGAATAGTTCATGACATCATGAAATACATTTCACAGGGGTTGTTTGTATTTCTTGCTAAAAGGTCTTAGCGGTTAAACATTCCCTTTATGATAAGGCCACAATATTATAAACTTTTTTACATGCTCCGAGCTCAGTTCGAGCATAAAATGTTTGTCTCCTTTAGTTTTGTTCATATGACAAAGGAAACAGGAGGAATTTGGAAAGTCATTTTAAAATTCTTCTTGAAAGCAATGTTAGACATATTTTACTAAGAATTTATCAAATGTTTCATAATATTCATTTCAAAGTCTGAGCTCGAAACTGAGTCAGACATGAACAAATGTTTTATAATTGGGAACAGACCTCCATTTGACCTATTTTAAGTATATGTGACGGTATTATCTAATCAAGATGCAGTCGGGGGGAGGCGGGGTGGGGGTTGGGGTTGGGGGAGGCGGCGGGGGGGGTGTGGAGATTTGGACTGCAAAATTTTCTTATGAGAAATAGAAGATTTTTTGCCTTATAAAAATATAACTGAATGAACACTCCCATTTCTGGAAAGTGCTAAGGCTTCTGTTAAGACTTGTATGGTATCCGGGCAGACATGTATTTTCACTTTTGACTTGATCTGACTCTCTCTCACACTATAACATTTGAGGACAAATGTTCCTCTTGCCAACTTCATGTCAGTGACTGTCATGGCGATTTATTTCTTCTGTCTAAATTGCTAGATTTTCAGGGTTTTAAGCCAATTTTAGATGTTTTAGGGCACTTTACCGATATTGCTATACAGAGAATCATCTTCAGTGGAAACGTCTTTCGGTGCAAAAGCTTCATTAAGTTCTTGAGAAATCCCGAAATGAATTTAATGACAGAACTTTGTCAATATCCCTGAAGCGTTAAATTTGATTTCTTATTTGAGAGGTGTTGATAAATTCCTTGATCAGGATAGAGAACTAATTTCCCTTTACAGAAAACATTAAGAATATAGATGAGTCTGTAAAAAAGGCCTCGAGGCCTCGCAGAAGATTGGAAGGTTTTATTTAGGAGGCACGACAGTAATTGTGGTAATTTTAAGCCGGCGTTGTGCAGATTGGAAAGGAATCAAATTTGAAGCTTTTTGTACGTAAATGCAAAATTATGGAGTCGATTCATAGTGATTTCTTGAACTTATTCCTTTTATACATGTTTAAGCTGGAAAAGCTCTTTTCTCTAGGGAGGAGCTTTTGTGGAGAATTTAGCGATTTTGCTTTTAAAAGCAGTTAGATTCTTGATTTTTCTCTTGTTTTTATTAGACGTTCTTAAACCTAATGGAAACAAATGAAGCCAGATTAATGGTGTTAGTACACATAACAATGTTTTATTAGTTCGCCCAATCTTACCAAAAGAGAACATTCTCATGCTTGTTTTCTTTAGAACAATTGAAACATCTTTGTAATGCTGAGTCAGCAAAAGAAGTTAAGTTTCCACTAATATTTAATGTAGTTTATTCACATTTACTAAACATTAAGTTTTTCATACCTGTTGATATGTATAATTCTTCAGCCTGCTGATGGCTGATGGCAAGTGATCCTGACTTTGCCGACCAGTGCACATGTACTTGTCTGTAAAGTCTGATCATGATCTGCACTGTTATGTATCTAATAAATTAATTTAAACAGCTAGTGGTTCGTTCTTAATTGAAAATGTTGGACAAGTCCATTAGGAAATTAGGGAGGGTGAGTTCAAGGTCAAATAAATTTAGCTAATATTTTAGATTGCTGGAGGGAAAGGTTTTCTAACAATTGAGGAGAGAGAGTGAAGCCTCTTATAATTTGGTCAAGCTTGGAGTGATTTAAAACCGGCAAACTGATTTATTATTCATCCTGAATTAGACACTCAGGGTGTAATGACTTACAGGAGGTAATGGAGAAGTGAAGAAATGACTAAGAAAATAAAGAAATGGTGATTGGGTTCTGCAAGTAGACATTAGTGTCGGTTTTGACACTAGCTTTATGATGGACTGGTGTAGTTTCCACGGTAATGACCTTAGAGACAAGCTATAACACCCAGATCTTCTCGGACCCCAATGATTTCCAAACATGCAATTCAGATATGAGGTTTGGAGATATTGCCTTTCTTGCTTCATCAGATAAGAACTTGATTGCTTCAATGGACTTAACAGAACCAAGATTTCCCATCTTCCTAAGATTGTAGATTCATCAATTTACCAAACTTCTCTCCCATATGGACTAATGGAAGATTGGATGCCATTAGTTTGTGTAAAATTACAGCCAGAATAGAACAAGCAAGATAATTTGAATTATCAGCTTTAATAGTCGAGAAAGAAAATGCCTTAATCAGTTTGAACTACAAAGTATGGATATGGAAATGGACTAACATTATTGCGGGCTGCAGCAGCGGCTCGCTATATTTAATACGTGGTTGGAAAATGTAACATGTAGGTGAAGTAGTGTATAGTTTTTTGAACAAAATGTTATGAAAATCGCCTAAGAAGGTACGATAAAGAATGGGTTAAACCACTGTTCATTATGTAACTTTAGAATTGTCAAAAAGTTGATATTTCTATCTTTTATCCATGTTAACGTCAAATTATTTTATATGCTTATGTAATGTTTAATAAGTAGTCAAAAGTTTTTATTTGGCGAGTATAAAAACCGATATCGGTCAAACATGCCGGTATTTTCCGGTATCGGGTAAAGTGGGTCCATTTGAATGACAGTATCACTATACAGTCACTGACAGTCTATTTTAATCAGAAATGGCATGTAAGAGCAATAAAGTGAGAGGTAGCCAAAGTTTACTAACTGGTTGGGATGCACTTTCCATTTTATCAGACTGGTTTACATTTCGAATTATCAGACTGGTCTACAACAATAAACTGACAGGTAGCCAAAGTTAATTAAGTGGTCGGTATGCACTTTAAATTAACAAGACTTTTCAGTAATCATAAAAATGTCGGTTGTTGTGTTTACAAACATTTTGACTGCAAACGATTTTGTGAGGATAGAGGCAGGAATAGTATTGTACGTTCTGAAAATCACCTTAATGGAACATAGGTCAAACAATGGAACAAAAATGATACACTGAAGATGTTACTAAATTGTAACTAAACAAACCAGATAGATAAGTATTTGCTTTACATGAACCTAGAGTATAAATTTATTCCGTCTATGTTATAAAGTCTATAAAGTTTATTTGCATCTCCCATTTCAAAATATTAACATGAAAGCTTTGTTTCTAGGTCCGCTGTGATACATAGTATCACAGTTTTTCTTGTTGTATGTTGCTGCTGATGAATGTTAAAAAATAATTACACAACCCAGCTCTTGGCCTACTTTGCTAAATTTCTAAGATGGATCAGTTCATTATTTCAAGTTAGACTGTGACAATTATCAACTGTTAAAGCAATGCCTGCTGATGAATTAACTGGCTGAACTGCGACCAGACTACACTGACCATCATCACATGTTAATATGAAGTACTCAGGTAACAATACATCCATGGGGTCATTGATTGTTTATGGAAAAACATTGGAAAAATCAATCCCAGAGAATTATGACCATGGTTGAACATTATGGTCATCCTATGGTTCAACCATGGTCTAACTTTGTTTAATGATGGTACAGTAAACTCCGTATAATTATAACGACTCTGGATGTAAAGAAAATCCGGATATAAGGAACAAATTTTCTCTGTCCGATTTTTTTTCTTTCTTCATTCTTTATGAAAATGTCATATGGATATAACGAACTTCGGATATAAGGAACACCTTAAAATTGTCCCAAGGAGTTCGTTATAAGCAGAGTTTGCTGTACTTTCAATCATAGCATACTCATCTATGGTTGAACAGTGGTTTATTATACGCCAACGATTGTAACCATGGTTGGTATAAAACCGTGGTTGTCAGTGGCTCTGGTCGGTGGTCGTCGGGTCGGTCGGTCGGTGGGCGGTCGGTCGGTCGGTCGTTGCATTTTCCTTGTCCGGAGCATAACTGAAAACTACTAGTTGGAATTCAATACAACTTCATACAATGGTCAAGCACATTGAGAGGAAGTGCAGGCACAAGAACTATAACTCCATCTTGACTAATTACAGAGTTATTGCCCTTTGTTACTTTTCCTTGTCCGGAGCATAACTTGAAAACTACTAGTTGGAATTCAATACAACTTCATACAATGGTCAAGCACATTGAGAGGAAGTGCAGTGCACAAGAACTATAACTCCATCTTGACTAATTACAGAGTTATTGCCCTTGTTACTTTTCCTTGTCCGGAGCATAACTTGAAAACTACTGGTTGGAATTCAATACAACTTCATACAATGGTCAAGCACATTGAGAGGAAGTGCAGTGCACAAGAACCATAACTCCATCTTGACTAATAACAGAGTTATTGCCCTTTGTTACTTTTCCTTGTCCGGAGCATAACTTGAAATCTACTAGTTGGAATTCAATACAACTTCATACAATGATCAAGCACACTCAGAGGAAGTGCAGTGTACAAGAACTATAACTCTATCTTGAGTATTTACTGAGTTACTGCCCTTTGTTAGTTTTCCTTGTCCGAAGCATAACTTGAAAACTACTGGTTGGAATTCAATACAACTTCATACAATGGTCAAGCACATTGAGAGGAAGTGCAGTGCACAAGAACTATAACTCCATCTTGACTAATTACAGAGTTATTGCCCTTTGTTACTTTTCCTTGTCCGTAGCATAACTTGAAAACTACTAGTTGAAATTCAATACAACTTCATACAATGATAAAAGCACACTCAGAGGAAGTGCAGTGTACAAAGGACTATAACTCTATCTTGAGTATTTACTGAGTTATTGCCCTTTGTTACTTTTCCTTGTCCGAAGCATAACTTGAAAACTACTAGTTGGAATTCAGTACAACCTCATACAATGGTCAAGTATATTTAGAGGAAGTGCAGTGCACAGGAACCATAACTCCATCTTGACTCATTACAGAGTAATTACCCTTTGTTACTTTTCCTTGTCCGAGCATAACTTGAAAACTACAAGTTGGAATTCAATACAACTTCATACAATGGTCAAGCACAATGAGAGGAATTGCTAAGAACAATATCTCTTTTTAGTTTGTTTGCAAGGTATTATGTTACTACGAACTTCTTCAGTTTATAAAGCAATCCTTTTGGGGGTATTAATCACATTTAGTGATAGCTCTAGTTCTATTTGACCATTGTCAACCATTGTTGATATAAAATGAGTGTCAGTGACTTTCCTTGGTCACTGGTTGGAGATGGTTGAACCATAGTCAATAATAGATTTTTTTACTGGTTGGAGATGATTGAACAATAGTCAATAATAAATTTTTTGCCTGCGGCTATTTTACCATCTACAACCATGGTTGTATAGACCATGGTTCATTATGATTGTAATTATCTCCCTTTAGCATTTTTTTTCCCGACAGTTCTGTATTTCTTATTGTTACATGCAATGACGAAATATTTATATCTTGTAGAAAATAAACATAATTATGGATGTTTAAAAAGCATTAAAATTAAAATGTAAATACATTTGTATTTAGTAAATATATCAACTTATTAGCTTTGTAGATAAACTATTGGATATTTAACTCCAATTCATTCCAGTTAACAATTAATGTTTTACCTGAGCAACTACAATCCAGAGTCACAGATTACACCCATGGTTGGAGACAGAATCATGGTCATATGTGACCATGGTCACTCACTTCACTGTGGTCCCAATTCATCACTTGTTTCATGAGAAAACTAACCCCGGGTATGCCAGAAATTGGAAGTGAAACCAACGCTGATATAAGCCTCACAGTTTCCAGTCCTGCAAAGTTGCATACTAGGGATGTTCGCTCAGTAGGCATTTGAAAATTACCGCCGTGTTAAAATAACACCAACACTGAGATTAAAAGTGAGTTTTTACAACAACCCGGAATTTTTAATATAAAATGTTTTTCTATTTAAAACAACTCTTTAATTCATTAAATAGAAAAACTGTTATACTTATTATTCCCTGAGGACAATTTGAAAGAATTTATTGTTAAATATGAGTTAGAGAGATGGGCAAAGTGCCATATTAAAGCTATTATTGGAGTATGACATGCAATATTCATATAGCTGATGACTGAAATATGTTACGGTGAGCAAAAAATTTAAAACAAATTGAACTGTTTTGAATGAATTGATTATCTATCAACGACAACCGACAACCAAACAAGTCATTGACATAACACATTCAGTACAGAAATTAAAGTCTGATGAAGATATTTTATTTTTGTTAAAACTGTCTTATTCATAGAAGATTAAATTTTCCTCAGTGGTTATGGTGTTCACCTTCGGAATAGGAGCTCTTGGGTTCAAATACCAGCCTGAGCATGATGTGTGTCTTTTGGCAAAGACACTCAGATGCCACACTTGCCTCGGTCTACCCAGCTGTGAATGTGTAGTAGCGATGAAAAACTAAAACTCGCTGCCTTTCTTGGGCGAGGGTGATGACATAATGGAATGAGTGTTCGAGAGCGTTTCAATAAGCAACAGAGCTGTCTTTGTAAAACTAAAATAAATTTGTAAAAAATAGATTAATTAATTAAATTTCCTCAATTTAGCTCATGTAATTCGCAAAATTCTTTAGAATAGTAATTATACCCCCGAAACGAAGTTTAGAGGGGTATATATGAGTCACCCGGTGTCGGTCAGTTGGTTGGTTGGTCGGTCCATTGCATTTCCTTGTCCGGAGCATGTTACTTGAAAACAACTGGTTGGAATTCAGTACAACTTCATACAATGGTAAAGCACATTGAGAGGAAGTGCAGTGCTCAAGAACCATAACTCCATCTTGACTAATTACAGAGTTATTGCCCTTTGTTACTTTTCCTTGTCCGGAGCATAACTTGAAAACTACTGTTACTTTTCCTTGTCCGGAGCATAACTTGAAATCCACTGGTTGGAATTCAATACAACTTCATACAATGGTCTAGCACAATGAGAGGAAGTGCAGTGCACAGGAACCATAACTCTGTCTTGAGTAATTACAGAATTATTGCTCTTTGTTACTTTTCCTTGTCCAGATAATAACTTAAAGACTACTAGTTGGAATTCAATACAACTTCATACAATGGTCAGGCACATTAAGAGGAATCGCAGTGAACAGGAACCATAACTCCATCTTGACTAATTTCAGAGTTATTGTTCTTTGTTGACTTTTCTTGTCCAGAGCATAACTTGAAAACTACTGGTTGGAATTCAGTACAACTTCATACAATGGTCAAGGTAAATGAGAAGAAGTGCAGCATACAAGGAACATAACTCTATCTTAAGGGTTTACAGAGTTATTGCCCTTTGTTACTTTTCCTTGTCCAGAGCATTACCTGAAAACTACTGGTTGGAATTCAAGAAAACTTCGTACAGTGGTCGAGCACAATGACAGGAAGTGCAGTATACAAGAACCATAACTCTATCTTAACAAATTGCAGAATTATTGCCAAGAACAATATTTTTATTTTAGTTTTTTTGCAAGGTATTCTGTTACTACTCAAACTTCCTCAGTTGATTAAAAGCAGTCTTTCGGGGGTATTAATCAGATTTGTGTGGTTTTTTTTTTTTTTTTTTTTTTTTTTTTTTGGTTGTTTTTTTTTTTTTATTTTTTTTTTTTTTTGTTGGTGTTTTTAAAAAAAAAAGGAAAAAATATTTTTTATAAATTTTTTTTTTTTTTTTTTTTTTTTTTTTTTTTTTTTTTTTTTTTTTAAAAAGGGGGTTTTTAATTTTTTTTTACAACCATAATGTTTTTTTTCTTTCTCCATTGATTTTTTTTTCTTCTCCCCTACTATTAATGCATGTCCATATAGCTTCAAAGAGGTACATTAACTCAATTACATCAATTACTGAATTAAAATGTATTTCTACAAACAAATGCAGGTCTTTTATGGTCTGACAGTCGGCCATTATTTAGTGACAATGCTTGACAAGTTTTATGCTCCAGTTTTGATGTATTCCGCAATTTCGCAATGACTGCATGCTATGCTTTCATAAATTTTCTAGAAGTTTCATCTCAGTTTTGGACACATTTAAGACCTGCACAGTATGTATGAAATAAACATAGCTCACTGATGACTTTTAGGGAAAAAATCCTTCACAAACAGTTTCAGGATCGGGCCATTAATTTCTTTAGGCTGTGGCCTAGATTAATATTTATTCGTTATGGGGTATTCTGCCGGGATATTAAGTTTGATTTATGAAATTACAGAGTAATAAAATAGAAAAAGTTTCAGGAAAAAATTGTGTCATCGTATTGATTTAAGTGCTAAGTTCCCAACCAAGGTGATAAATAACATTGGCAGTGCATTCATTACTTAATAATTTGTGTAAGGGAGCCGTTACATAACGATAATTATTTGATTAACATGGCTCCATGTGTATCAGTAACATGAAGTATTGTGCACTGTGTTTCTTCAGTGCTATGTTTATTACCTCTTAAGGCTTTGGATTGAGATCGGCAAAAACACGATGCAACAAGACATTCAACATGAATCAAAGGTACGATAACATGATGCAAAGCTGATCACCGCACCCATCCAATCCTTTATCTTGCTTGTCCACTGGTCAGTACCCTGAAGCTTCATATTATCCAAGCCAGAGGTAAATAGAGCTGGGTTTTTGTACTAACTTGACCTCGGTGGTAGAGTTATTGTCATTCCAACAGCTCATGAAGGGTGATAATTATTTAATTTTTCATTGTCCTTACATGGTTTCGGTTCTAGTAATAACATATTCAGATAATAATGCACATGCTGGAATATCAAACTGTCATCTTAGTGGGCATCTTTTATAATTACAATTGCTGCAACACAGACAATAGTCTGCAACTACAGCAGCCCGGCCAGCTGATAATCCAGGAACTCATGTTAACTGGTAACTTTGATAGGAAGTGACAATTTTAGGGGATTTACTATGTCACCGATCTCCCTTTGAGGACAATAACAACCGGTAGCATGGGTCGTGACTGGCAGGCTGCTGTCATCTCCAGGAATAACAATAACTTCACATGCAGTTTTAATTTGCTTTTTACGATTGCACAGAAACTAGAGCTATAATGTCTGGAAATGTAATCCCTTATGTTGCATTTACTGTTATTTTACGATTTTCTGCAGCATTGCATCCCATTAAATGTACTAAAGGGGAAGGGACCTAGTTTATGTCGGTGCCTTGTAATCTATTACGACTTTTTAGAAGCAAAAGTATCAATTGCATGGAACTTTCTGTCATTACTGTTTCAATCTCAAGTCATTAAACAAGGTTCGAAGACAGCATACTCAAAGGACTATTCTTATGATCCTTTCTTAGAAGGACCTACTCAGGGACACTTTGTGCGGACGTGGTTCAAGATCAATGATGGTGTACTGATCAAGAATGCAGCTTAATACACTGTCTTGATTCCTGAAATGTTCGGAACTTCTTAAAAGCTTATTGGAAGCTCTTATTATGACATTTGTAAGTACAGGCTTAGCCTTGCCACCAGGTTAGATGATAATATATTTCATTAATACTCCAAGCTTTTTATTCTAACAGGGCGCGATCATCTTACATTTTTGGCAGCAAAGGGAGTTAATTGAAAAATATTAAATGTAAGGACTGAATGCCAGTCTAGTACAGGCTGGGTGTAATCTAGTTCAGAGTGGGCTATTTTTAGCCCAAAAAAACGGTCATTGTAGAATGAGCCAATTTAGGCCGAGAAATGGCCCTTGCAGAATGAGCTATTTTAGGCCGAGAAAAGGCCCTTGCAGAATGAGCCATTTTAAGATGAGGAATGGCCTTTGCAATAATACAGTCATCTGATTTATTTTTGGCTTACCTTGTTAAACTTGAATAAAATGGTATGGTAGAGAAATCTTTTTATATGCAAATACATCAATGTAGCCTGGTCATGATCTACACTGTTTTAAGTCAATTAAGTTTCAGTGAGCAACTTCCCTTTGAATACCTAATAGTGCTGTCCAAAGTAAAAGGTGGGCAAGTCCATTTTAAAAATTAAGGTAGCGAAGGGTTAATAGTCTCATTTTGTATCAAACACTGATATTCTGTAAGGATTTAATTAATTAATTAATCAATTAAACAAACTGACTTTGGTTCAAGTCATAATAAATATGTCTGTCGAAATTGTCAAAATACCAAACATATCTATAACTTGGAGCAAAGACCTATATTATCACTGCAAACCAATCCAGAATAATGTTTTGTGGACATGGTAAGGTGCCAATTCGTGAGAAAATAAAATACACAAAAAATATGGTTAACAGAACTGAAAAAGAAATCTTCCTTGCCGAATAATGGTGTTTGCAGTGACTACGGTTTTTAACTGGCAACAGTTCATTCAAAAATTGCCAAGAAAGCTGATTAAGATTTAAGTGCCCATTGAAAGAGCCGAGCAGACTTTTGTACATTTTCAATGGCTAAAAAGATATGAGAGGCCTGTTTTCTGCACAAATTGGAATCAGTTAATTATTTAAATTACCTACACCAGTTTACCACTTGCCTGTACTATACGTGACTTGGCAGTAATGTTCCATTGCATGTGCGCCACACATGTAATTACACACAGTTCAGTCCAGGACGGTATATTATTCTGTCTATGAAGTTATTGCGAGGCTTTTCCGTGCTCTGGAAACGCACTTACTGACATTTTGTCATCGCACTTTTCACGCCCTTACATTATTCATTTCCCATGAGGCAGTACCTTTGCAATTATTATATGTCACCTACTTGTTATAAGCAGGAGATATATCAAAAGACTGTGCTTACATCATTGCTAATGTCCTAATGAAACATGCATACCACTAGTTTTATAATTGAAATTTTTAAGAAATTTTCTACCTTAATTTCTGCTATAGGATCTTCTGACTAAATCCAATTCGGGCAAGTCTGTTTCTTAAATAGGGTAGTTTGACAGCTACAGTATATGTATCCATCGTCATGGGTTGTGTATTGTGTAAGCATCAACAACTACATCAAACGACATCTCCTTTCAAATCACTTAGCAAATTCAAAACAAGCTTGTTTTTTTGTTTAGAGAATTAAAAAGTCGGTTGTGCCAACCAATCTGCTTTTGGTGTTTGTTTGTTTAGAGAATTTAAAGGTCGGTTGTGCCAACCAATCTGCTTTTGATGTTTGTTTGTTTAGAGAATTTAAAGGTCGGTTGTGCCAACCAATCTCAGCTTTTGATGTTTGTTTGTTTAGAGAATTAAAAAGTCGGTTATGCCCACCAATCTGCTTGTGACCGACCCCAGCATCTTTCCCTCCATGCTGTGAATGCTTGTTTTTGTGTCTAAAGATTTTTATTAGGAGATGCCACCCTCCTTTTTTTTGTTCAAAAGTTTGTAATTGTTAGTGCCAAAGTAAGAGACTGCGGCAAATTCTGCCTAGATAGCTATTCCCTTGTAGGGAGGCATAATAGTTAGACTCTCAGCACAGTTAGTCCTTTTTGTTCAAACCAGACTTCACAAGAATGATCCTTTTGTATTGTTCAAACTGTTCTGGTATGCTGCACAAAATGCCTGCCTGGCGAAGAGATAAAAATAGAAAAAGCTTTTAAACAACATCTCTTCTTTAGCCACTGGGCAGCTGTTATTGCAACCAAACTCCAGGATTTTTGCTCAGAATGATGATGCTCTACCTAAATTGCTCAAACAATTCTGAGTGCTCTCAGACTTTGGTAAAAAAATAAAGTTCTTTAAACTGCATGAAAATATTTACCAGTATTTTAGAACATAATAGTCATTTAAAAAAGTTCCAGTATAAATTCCTGTAAAGTATGTCTGAATATTTAATTATATGCTTGTAAATGATAAAGCTTTGCAAATGATTTTGAAATTTCAATATAAGCATATTGTGTAGCAGTGCCGTAAAACCAGCATTTCAATTGATTTTTGCAAATTCCTACCTTGTTTTTTGCTTGTATAATTGAATCTAGCCTTTAATTTTATATTTTATGTATAAGTACAGTATGTCACTTTTGAAAAAAAAAATTCATGGCAACTGAGAGCGAGCAGCTTTAAAATAGGTAAATTAACCTTTAACAGTATTTCTTCCTTTATTACTGGGTCACTTTGTATAGACATCACAGGATTCCTGCTTGGAGAGGTCCACCAGAATTGCTCAAACAGTTCCACTCCACTGCATTTAATATCCTTTAAACAGCATCTCCTTAACCATTGATCTGATCATAGAATTGTTGCTTAATACAATGGTCTACCAAAAATGGCTGACAAATCTAAAGTAGAAAAACCTTTAAACAACATCTCTGTCTTAATGACTTGGCCCATTTCAATTAAACTCCACGAATTTGTTTCTTGGATGGTCCTCAAAAGGGCTCAGCTCCTCTACACAAAAAAGTTACGCTCTGCTGCACAAAATGGCCGCCAGAGCTAAAAATAGGAAAGCTAAACAACATCTCATTGGCCAATTTCAGTCAGCATTGCTCTAGCTCATATTGTGTCTTACTGGAAAATAATTTAAAACTAAATTTGTTTTTACTTGCTATGAAATAATTTTGCCAAGCTCCTTTATGAATATGTCCCCAGTGATCAATAAAGGCTTGATGGTGATTAGATTGATGAACCAAACATGTCTCATTACTTAAAGATTAGGGAAGTTTGAGGATTAGGGAAGTTAGGAAATATTTCCATTTACTGGAAGTAGCAAAATAATGTAGTTTGGTAATTTGAGGTTGGCCAATTGAGGATTGTATAATCAAACTTTGGCAACTGAGAACTGCTGTTACAAACGGGGATATGTTATTTTGGAGCAGTAAAAACAATAATGTATTACGGCTGGTTTTGTTCGTACAAATTTACAAAGATTGTGAAAAATTATGTTTCACCTTGTAATTTGCTAAGAAAAGGAAAAAAATTGCTACAAACTTATAATTTTGTGATTTTGAATATTTTTCCTTCTCATATTGTAAAACAACACTAAATGTAAATCTCTTTCAGTAGATGTAGATTTAAATACTTATACATGTATATGATTTTTAACATTTGACAAACCATATTATACACTGAACACAGCATTGTGTAATCAAAGGACTGAAAGTGCTGGATGATCGATTGTCTCTGAACAACACAGTCTGCACATATACATGTGTAAATATCAGGACAGTACTGACTGTATACATACATGTGTGAATATCAGAATTTTAAGGGGTCATTTGTGACCCTCTGCATCAGAATTTGGGGGTCATTTAGAAATTCTGAGGGTCTTACTCTTTATGGTAAAAATATAAAAGGCATGACTATATGTTCAAAAAAGTTTTATTCAGTTTACTTCTGTAACTGCATATGATACATCACAAAATGGTGGGTAATCAAAGGGTTGGTAAGACAACAGGTGTTTCTCTTTGGATGCTTTCTATTCTGCTCTATTGTAACGTGCACCGAGCGGATCTAATAAAACTATTACTCTTATAGTAAATATATATATAACTTTCCATGAGGCTTCTTTGCCTTATGATTGTTTAATTCTTGACCAATGATTGAATAAAATGATTAATATAAAAAGAACTGAAATTATGCTGAATTAGATTATAATTATCAAGTCTAAATACTTAATTTTGCCTTAGGCACTCATGCCTATTGATTTGCTAAACTAAATTATGCGCCACCACTGATTTTCTTAACAATCAGAATTAACTTATTGGGTCTCCGTCCTACAAACTGTCTTTCTTAAAATACGATCTTTTATAAAGGGATACTTTCACTTTTCCCTTATCCACTATACTATTCTAAAGTTTACTACGACTGAACCAGTCCCTTCTAAGACGCAATGCACCTTAAGAAGAAGACCGGAACAGACTATACTAATAGTGTTTCCTACTCAAATGAAGTGGTCTCTGTCCTTTAGACCCTAGTCTCCGTCTCTAGCTATCGCAACTTGTTGAAGCCTGCTTTGATCTACTGCTTTACCGACACAACTATTCCACAGCGCAATGCACTCATGGAAGTCAAGGTGAGCCGATGAGCAATAGGTATAACGTCTTAGGTTATTTCAACTGCCTTTTCTCTTGGAGCGAACCACAAGACTAGACTAAATCGAACAACTGCACATCTATTTATACTACCAAATAACAGCGCCCTCTTGCGTCAACATTTCATTGGCCGTTTACCTTAACCTTATCTAATGAGCGTCTAACTTCTCTTACCTCATATAGCGTCTAATGATCATGACCCAACTGTACGAAAATACGTGCGTATTTTCGTTTATACAAATTAAAGTAAACTTACCGATCACCTTTTACGATTCTATTTCAACAATTAAATGTATAAAACCCAATTCCTTTATCAAAACAAAAACCATTACTTACACAAAGTCTTGAAAACCTTCGTCTGTGAAGTATTAATAATTGTGCAAATGGCGTTACAAAAACAAAGGGGAATAACTCTGCATCTATCCGTATACGTTCCGTAAATTCCGTCACATTACCCACGCCTCCGAAGGTCATGCGTCCCGCATGAGATGCATATAAAAAGAATAATTATACATTTCAACATCATTTTAATACGTGTCTGTACATATACTAGTTAAAAAGAAAAGTAAATAAAACATCTTTAATATTCAGTGTTTGTGCCTTTTATTCCCTTATCTGATCTATAGATCTGAGATCATGTTTAAGGCCTTTTCGATGAGAGCCTTTTTGGTCTCGAACTTTGCCATCTCAAAGTCTAACTTCCTTTTCTCTAATTCCAACTGTTGCTTCTCTAGTTCCATCTCTTCGGTTCTTTTAGCAAACCCTTTCTTCTCGTTTGTTTTGTCTTCAAGACTCTGAGTATCTGTGCCTTTCACAGTGCTTGTACTCTCATCTTTGACACATTCTCCCTGACAACTGGTACTTTCTGCTTTCGCACTGGTAATTTCTTCCTCGGATTCATCGGAATCACACTCTGTTACTCTCGCATCAACACGAGACTCAAACTCAGCTGTATCACTTGTTATGGTACAGTTCTTATCACTAACTGTACAAGAAGCCTGGGTCGTAGTCGCTGTGCTGCTTTTCTCAGCTGGACCTTGGTGTACCCTTCTTCTGTGCTTTGCCAGATATGTTGGTCGCTTGAAGAACACCCTGCAAGGGACACAACAAATACTCTTTTCTTTACATTTAAGGACATGCTCCATGAATTTTTCTTCAAGTATTGTTTCCTTGCATATTGGACACAATGTCTTTCCTTTTGTTTGTTTTGTGTTTGCCATGCTGGAAATAGAAAATACATATTCATGTAAGTATGAGGGTTTTCTAATTTCCCTTCCAAACCTACTTGTTTTAGGTTGTATTTGCTCCGACTCTGTGTCTATACTGATTTCTGGGTTATCAAACGTAATCTTGTCTTGCGTGCCTTTATCATATTCAATTTCCCTGTCAATTTCGGGAAGAATTTGGTTATCAATTTTTCTCATTCGATTTACATGAATAACTTGTAAAGAATCTTTAAAACCACAGTTCACTTTATAAAAGAACACTTGATATCTTTTCTTTAACAAAGAAAGGTCCTCTCCAAAAGGATGTGAACTTAGAGGAGCATCCAACCTTTTTGACTGGAAAATAAACCAATACTTTGTCACCTATCTCGAATGAATTGAATGATAGCTTTACATCATGAAACATTTTCTGTCTTCTTATGGAAGTACCAGTATACTGCCTTACGAAAGTATGTGATGTCTCTAACCTATCTTGTAGTTCCCATGCCCATTGAGACGTAGGAATTGACTTCATTACAGCTGGCATTTCAAATGACAAATCGAGAGGTGTGGCTGTTTCTCTCCCAAGCATAAGAAAGTTTGGAGACATACCTGTTGTTTCATTTTCCGTGGCTCGATACGCCATCATAACGTATGGTAGGCAATCGTCCCAATCTTTATGATTATCACTCACAAACATACTTAACATGGTACATAAGGTTTTATTAAAAACCTCTACCATACCATCAGACTGCGGATTGTACGGTGTGGTTCAGTCTTTTGAACTTGCAACAGCGCACACATCTCTTGAAAAAGTAAACTTTCAATTGCTTACCTTGGTCAGAATGAATAACGTTTGGAACACCGAACCTAGCTACTACTTGTTCTACCATAATCTTTGCTACAGTTTTGGCTTCCATATTTATCATAGGAAAAGCTTCTGTCCACTTGGTAAAATAATCTGCTACTACAAAGAATATACTTATTACCATTATCGGTTTCAGGTAGCGCACCTAATATGTCTACGGCTATCCTTTCCATCGGAAAGCCAGATCTAACTACCTGCATTGGCGCCTTATTGTGAGGTATGGGACCCTTACGTTTCAAGCACTTTTCACAACTAGCTACATAATTTCTAACATCGTTTTGTAACCCTGGCCAATAGTAACGCTGTCTGATCTTACTAAGAGTTTTCCTTATACCTAAATGTCCCAAGCTTTAATGTCATGTGAAAACTTAAGAACTTTAAGTCGACAGTGCATTGGAACCACAGCCTGCCAATTAACAGTATCTGTGCCCAAGATTTCCCACTTTCTAACTAATAACTCGTCACGGAGTTCTAATTTAGGCCATTGAGTCCATAATGATTTCAAGTAGAAACTCTCACCACCAATGTCTTTATAACTTGGTTTCGAATCTTCCTCTATCCATTGACAAATTTTCTGCAGGTCTTTATCTTGTTTTTGTGATTTCAACAAGGTAAACTCTTCTTCGTCACCTTCCGTATCCTCATACCTATTAAACCCGCTATTTGGTGCACGAGACCCTGTCTTTCATTGACTGGATGACTTGTCAGTCCACATTGTTTACATGGTATTCTGCTCATAGCATCTGCGTTTCTGTGCATCTTTCCTGGTCTGTGCTCTATTTTCATATCATATGTGGCTAAAATTTGAGCCATCGTGCCACTTGTCCTTCTGGATTTTTAAACTGCATTAGCCACCGTAGTGAACCGTGATCCGTTCGAACAGTAAATTGTTTGCCAAACAGATAATGTTTGAAATACTTCACGAAATGGACCAGTGCAAGTAACTCTTTCCTTGTCACACAGTATTTACGTTCAGGTTTTGTCAATGACCGACTTGCGTATGCAATGACTCTTTCTTGTCCATTTATGTTCTGAGACAAGATAGCACCTATCGCAAAATTGCTTCCATCTGTATCCAAAATGAAGGGTTTAGAAAAGTCTGGATGAGCAAGTATGGGTGCCTCTATCAATTTCTGTTTTAATGTTCTAAATGCGCCTGCATTCATTAGTCCAGGTATATCGTTGTGATTTCTCTGTTAACTTGTGCAAAGGTTTTGCTATTTCAGAATATTCTAAAATAACTTTCTATAATAACTTGTTAGACCTAGAAATATCAAGATCGTGAGTATTCATAGGTGTAGGCCATTCCTTTACACAACTTATCTTTTTAGGATCGGTCTTAATTCCTGAAGCTGAGATGACATGTCCTAAAAATTCTACCTCTTTAGCAAAAATATCGCACTTTCTAGCTTTTAGTTTGAGTCCAGCTTCTTCTAACCTTTTAAATACACTCTCTAAATTACAGAGCATTGTTTCAAAGTTTTTACCTACTACAATTATATC
Source organism: Saxidomus purpurata (assembly GCA_022818135.1). Classification (NCBI taxonomy): domain Eukaryota; kingdom Metazoa; phylum Mollusca; class Bivalvia; order Venerida; family Veneridae; genus Saxidomus; species Saxidomus purpurata. Next base: position 6,957,275 of record JAFMSR010000001.1, on the reverse strand, counting down.
ATCCAGGTATATTAAACAAATATCCCAGTTTAGACCAGCTAAAATTGTTTCCATTAATCTCTGAAACGTTGCTGGGGCGTTGCAAAAGTCCAAACGGCATGACTTGGAATTCAAAAAGACCTTTCCTAGTCATAAAGGCTGTTTTCTGTTTATCTTCTGGCTCGACCTCAACCTGCCAATATCCAGAGCTTAAGTCTAGGCATGAAAACCAACGAGCTCCAGATAATTGATCTAGGGACTCATCAATTCGTGGTATAGGATATGCATCCTTTGTTGTGACATTATTAAGTTTCCTATAATCTACACAGAATCGACGAGTACCGTCTTTCTTTTGCACTAGTACTACGCACTTGCCCAAGGACTTGAGGATGGAGTTATGATTTCTTTGTCTAACATGTCTTGTACATGCTGATTTACCTCCTGATTCATGTGTTCAGGTAACCCTATCGCTGCTTAATGGGATGGGAATCCCCATCGGTATTTTATGTCGTATTATTCCGTGCGCCTAGGTCGGTATCCGATTTGGAAAAAATATGGGAATACTTTGCAAGTAGCTTAAATATGTCTTTGCATTGTTCATTATTTAAACCATCTATAGTCCTTTCGTACAAGTCACGCATGTGATCTGGCAGACTATTTATGTTATTTGTTTTAACCAGTTCGATTTGTGAACACTTATGACAGGACTCACTGAAGCTACATGTGTACCAGTACAATACTTGTGGCTCTTCTGACATATTCATGATTCTACAGGTATGGTCTTATCTCCTTTAACTAGGGACCGAGCTATAAGCCCACTATTTTGCAAAATTGGCTTATCTAAAGGTTCTACCAGATACAGGCATTCATCAGGGACCAGTGACTCTTGAAGTTTGCCTTGTATAACTATCTCTGAATTAGCAGGTATAACCGTATTTTCACGAACCATAACCCTGTGGCATCCAATTGGACCGGTACAGTTAAGAGGGAATGGTTTGCCATTTAAGATAAGCATATCCTTTGTCAAATCAATGCTGGCGTTCTGTGATTTTAGGAAATCAAGACCTAGTATAGCATCTATCTCTATCTCCGATACGATAACATCATGAAAACATGTATGGTCTGCTATCTCAAGTTTTATGTTCATACGTCCCATAACATTAAGTGGTGAGCCAGATGCTGTTATGATTTCAGAATGAAATGAATCTAAATTTATCGGGCCACTTATCCTATCCATGCACTTATCTATATTATAGAAAGTGTTGCGCCTGTATCTACAAGACATGTGGCACTAAAGCCATTAATTTTTGCCTCAATATATAAGCCAGAACCATATTTACCAGTGTTATTAACATTTGGTTTATTTGGGCCATGATTTGTATTTGATTTGTATTCCGAGTTTCGTTTCGGACAATGATATTGAATATGACCCGATCTCCCGCATTCATAACATGAGCGATCCTCTTTGCCTTTATTTGAATTTCTTTCTGACGGATTTGATCTTGAATAATATGTGTTTCTGTATGTTCTCTCAGACCTATCATTGTGATTTTGTGATCTTTGATCATAGTCTTTCCTTGAATTTCTATTTTGTTGAAATATTCTTTGCATTTCAGACACAGACCTCTGTAATTTTTCTAAGTCATTGCGTATACTTATATAGGACTTATCATCTGTGCCTACAGCACGCATATACCTCTGGTCGTCCAGTATCTTCCTTTCAGCTTTATTGAAAGCCTCCAGCTCAACCGGTGTCTTACAGCGTCATTGAGACTTAATGGTCGAGCTTGTTTTATTCTTAGCCGCATTTCTGAACTGTGTAAAGAGTCTATGAATTGTTCTTTAGCTAAGGTTTCTTTTACATCGCCTGGGGCCGATGGATACGCTAAATTTGTAAGTCTTCTGATGTCCTGTCCCATTTCTGATAGGGATTCTGTGGCCCTTTGTTTTCTCTCTCTCAGTTGGGCTCGATACAGTTCCGTCTGATTAGGAGGCGCAAACCGTTCTTCCAAGGCTGTTATTAATTCTTTGTATGTTCGTTTTGTACTTCCTAGGTTTCCAAAAACGCCCTGGGCTTGACCACGTAATGAAACTGCTAGATAAAGGCCCTGCTGTTCTTCAGACCAATGATTTATCTCAGAACAGGCTTCAAAGTGTGCTTTATAATCAAGCCAGGAGCCTGACCCATCAAAGGTTGCGGGCTTCATATAAATCTTAGCTTCAGCGGGTCTGTCCTTGTTCTTCTGTCCGTTATTGCTGAGCTGTTTGTTTCCTGGATCGACTGTTCTTTTCCATCTTTTGGCGGCGATCCATTTTCTGAATGAAACTGTGGATTGGAACATGCATCTGCCTTTGCGATATTGTCCTGAAACCTTGTTCGTTTTGTTATATGTCTGTCCCAAGGACCACTGTCATTTTTATAACACTGTGATTCTGATATAATATCTCTATGAGTACCCATGCTTTTTAAACCAAGCACTGGGGTCTGAGTACCTTGACTTAAACACGAACTTCTTTCATTCTCCTGCCTTATGTTAAATTTCGTTTCTTTGGTCTCAGAATTTTGAAAGAAAGGTTTACGATATTGCAGGGATGTATCACTAATAGGCTACTATGTGCTACACTAGATGTCTCATACTTATCAAGTGTGTTAAAGAACTCAGTTGAATTTAACAATTGTTCTGAGGCATTTAATTTTTCAAATTGCCTATCTAGAGTCTCTATCTCTAACTGTAACCTCAGTCTCTCATTTTCCCGTTCAAGTAACCTTAGTCTACTCGTCATGGCCTCTGAGCCTGTTTCATTACTTGGGTCAGTCATTTTGCATACAATGAATTTATGCAAATAAATTATATAACACAAAAGGTATAATAGCCTATAGTATAATTTGTATTTGCTATGGGTTTGGTACTGGGGATGGTACCTCAAATAACCAGATTCTTCTGTGACCTATCCTTAACCTATCACAACTTATGGTTATCTGTATTATCTGTATTATCCCACCGCTGCCACCAAATTTCTGTAACGTGCACCGAGCGGATCTAATAAAACTATTACTCTTATAGTAAATATATATATACTTTCCATGAGGCTTCTTTTGCCTTATGATTGTTTAATTCTTGACCAATGATTGAATAAAATGATTAATATAAAAAGAACTGAAATTATGCTGAATTAGATTATAATTATCAAGTCTAAATACTTAATTTTGCCTTAGGCACTCATGCCTATTGATTTGCTAAACTAAATTATGCGCCACCACTGATTTTCTTAACAATCAGAATTAACTTATTGGGTCTCCGTCCTACAAACTGTCTTTCTTAAAAATACGATCTTTTATTAAAGGGATACTTTCACTTTTCCCTTATCCACTATACTATTCTAAAGTTTACTACGACTGAACCAGTCCCTTCTAAGACGCAATGCACCTTAAGAAGAAGACCGGAACAGACTATACTAATGAGTGTTTCCTACTCAAATGAAGTGGTCTCTGTCCTTTAGACCCTAGTCTCCGTCTCTAGCTATCGCAACTTGTTGAAGCCTGCGTTTCGATCTACTGCTTTACCGACACAACTATTCCACAGCGCAATGCACTCATGGAAGTCAAGGTGAGCCGATGAGCAATAGGTATAACGTCTTAGGTTATTTCAACTGCCTTTTCTCTTGGAGCGAACCACAAGACTAGACTAAATCGAACAACTGCACATCTATTTATACTACCAAATAACAGCGCCCTCTTGCGTCAACATTTCATTGGCCGTTTACCTTAACCTTATCTAATGAGCGTCTAACTTCTCTTACCTCATATAGCTCTAATGATCATGACCCAACTGTACGAAAATACGTGCGTATTTTCGTTTATACAAATTAAAGTAAACTTACCGATCACCTTTTACGATTCTATTTCAACAATTAAATGTATAAAACCCAATTCCTTTATCAAAACAAAAACCATTACTTACACAAAGTCTTGAAAACCTTCGTCGTAAGTATTAATAATTGTGCAAATGGCGTTACAAAAACAAAGGGGAATAACTCTCATCTATCCGTATACGTTCCGTAAATTCCGTCACATTACCCACGCCTCCAAGGTCATGCGTCCCGCATGAGATGCATATAAAAAAGAATAATTATACATTTCAACATCATTTTAATACGTGTCTGTACATATACTAGTTAAAAGAAAAGTAAATAAAACATCTTTAATATTCAGTGTTTGTGCCTTTTATTCCCTTATCTGATCTATAGATCTGAGATCATGTTTAAGGCCTTTTCGATGAGAGCCCTTTTGGTCTCGAACTTTGCCATCTCAAAGTCTAACTTCCTTTTCTCTAATTCCAACTGTTGCTTCTCTAGTTCCATCTCTTCGGTTCTTTTAGCAAACCCTTTCTTCTCGTTTGTTTTGTCTTCAAGACTCTGAGTATCTGTGCCTTTCACAGTGCTTGTACTCTCATCTTTGACACATTCTCCCTGACAACTGGTACTTTCTGCTTTCGCACTGGTAATTTCTTCCTCGGATTCATCGGAATCACACTCTGTTACTCTCGCATCAACACGAGACTCAAACTCAGCTGTATCACTTGTTATGGTACAGTTCTTATCACTAACTGTACAAGAAGCCTGGGTCGTAGTCGCTGTGCTGCTTTCTCAGCTGGACCTTGGTGTACCCTTCTTCGTGCTTTGCCAGATATGTTGGTCGCTTGAAGAACACCCTGCAAGGGACACAACAAATACTCTTTTCTTTACATTTAAGGACATGCTCCATGAATTTTTCTTCAAGTATTGTTTCCTTGCATATTGGACACAATGTCTTTCCTTTTGTTTGTTTTGTGTTTGCCATGCTGGAAATAGAAAATACATATTCATGTAAGTATGAGGGTTTTCTAATTTCCCTTCCAAACCTACTTGTTTTAGGTTGTATTTGCTCCACTCTGTGTCTATACTGATTTCTGGGTTATCAAACGTAATCTTGTCTTGCGTGCCTTTATCATATTCAATTTCCCTGTCAATTTCGGGAAGAATTTGGTTATCAATTTTTCTCATTCGATTTACATGAATAACTTGTAAAGAATCTTTAAAACCACAGTTCACTTTATAAAAGAACACTTGATATCTTTTCTTTAACAAAAGAAAGGTCCTCTCCAAAAGGATGTGAACTTAGAGGAGCATCCAACCTTTTTGACTGGAAAATAAACCAATACTTTGTCACCTATCTCGAATGAATTGAATGATAGCTTTACATCATGAAACATTTTCTGTCTTCTTATGGAAGTACCAGTATACTGCCTTACGAAAGTATGTGATGTCTCTAACCTATCTTGTAGTTCCCATGCCCATTGAGACGTAGGAATTGACTTCATTACAGCTGGCATTTCAAATGACAAATCGAGAGGTGTGGCTGTTTCTCTCCCAAGCATAAGAAAGTTTGGAGACATACCTGTTGTTTCATTTTCCGTGGCTCGATACGCCATCATAACGTATGGTAGGCAATCGTCCCAATCTTTATGATTATCACTCACAAACATACTTAACATGGTACATAAGGTTTTATTAAAAACCTCTACCATACCATCAGACTGCGGATTGTACGGTGTGGTTGAGTCTTTTGAACTTGCAACAGCGCACACATCTCTTGAAAAAGTAAACTTTCGAATTGCTTACCTTGGTCAGAATGAATAACGTTTGGAACACCGAACCTAGCTACTACTTGTTCTACCATAATCTTTGCTACAGTTTTGGCTTCCATATTTATCATAGGAAAAGCTTCTGTCCACTTGGTAAAATAATCTGCTACTACAAGAATATACTTATTACCATTATCGGTTTCAGGTAGCGCACCTAATATGTCTACGGCTATCCTTTCCATCGGAAAGCCAGATCTAACTACCTGCATTGGCGCCTTATTGTGAGGTATGGGACCCTTACGTTTCAAGCACTTTTCACAACTAGCTACATAATTTCTAACATCGTTTTGTAACCCTGGCCAATAGTAACGCTGTCTGATCTTACTAAGAGTTTTCCTTATACCTAAATGTCCCGAAGCTTTAATGTCATGTGAAAACTTAAGAACTTTAAGTCGACAGTGCATTGGAACCACAGCCTGCCAATTAACAGTATCTGTGCCCAAGATTTCCCACTTTCTAACTAATAACTCGTCACGGAGTTCTAATTTAGGCCATTGAGTCCATAATGATTTCAAGTAGAAACTCTCACCACCAATGTCTTTATAACTTGGTTTGAATCTTCCTCTATCCATTGACAAATTTTCTGCAGGTCTTTATCTTGTTTTTGTGATTTCAACAAGGTAAACTCTTCTTCGTCACCTTCCGTATCCTCATACCTATGTAAACCCGCTATTTGGTGCACGAGACCCTGTCTTTCATTGACTGGATGACTTGTCAGTCCACATTGTTTACATGGTATTCTGCTCATAGCATCTGCGTTTCTGTGCATCTTTCCTGGTCTGTGCTCTATTTTCATATCATATGTGGCTAAAATTTGAGCCATCGTGCCACTTGTCCTTCTGGATTTTTAAACTGCATTAGCCACCGTAGTGAACCGTGATCCGTTCGAACAGTAAATTGTTTGCCAAACAGATAATGTTTGAAATACTTCACGAAATGGACCAGTGCAAGTAACTCTTTCCTTGTCACACAGTATTTACGTTCAGGTTTTGTCAATGACCACTTGCGTATGCAATGACTCTTTCTTGTCCATTTATGTTCTGAGACAAGATAGCACCTATCGCAAAATTGCTTCCATCTGTATCCAAAATGAAGGGTTTAGAAAAGTCTGGATGAGCAAGTATGGGTGCCTCTATCAATTTCTGTTTTAATGTTCTAAATCCCTGCATTCATTAGTCCAGGTATATCGTTGTGATTTCTCTGTTAACTTGTGCAAAGGTTTTGCTATTTCAGAATATTCTAAAATGAACTTTCTATAATAACTTGTTAGACCTAGAAATGATCAAGATCGTAGTATTCATAGGTGTAGGCCATTCCTTTACACAACTTATCTTTTTAGGATCGGTCTTAATTCCTGAAGCTGAGATGACATGTCCTAAAAAATTCTACCTCTTTAGCAAAAATATCGACTTTCTAGCTTTTAGTTTGAGTCCAGCTTCTTCTAACCTTTTAAATACACTCTCTAAATTACAGAGCATTGTTTCAAAGTTTTTACCTACTACAATTATATCATCCAGGTATATTAAACAAATATCCCAGTTTAGACCAGCTAAAATTGTTTCCATTAATCTCTGAAACGTTGCTGGGGCGTTGCAAAAGTCCAAACGGCATGACTTGGAATTCAAAAAGACCTTTCCTAGTCATAAAGGCTGTTTTCTGTTTATCTTCTGGCTCGACCTCAACCTGCCAATATCCAGAGCTTAAGTCTAGGCATGAAAACCAACGAGCTCCAGATAATTGATCTAGGGACTCATCAATTCGTGGTATAGGATATGCATCCTTTGTTGTGACATTATTAAGTTTCCTATAATCTACACAGAATCGACGATACCGTCTTTCTTTTGCACTAGTACTACTGCACTTGCCCAAGGACTTGAGGATGGAGTTATGATTTCTTTGTCTAACATGTCTTGTACATGCTGATTTACCTCCTGATTCATGTGTTCAGGTAACCTGCGTAATCGCTGCTTAATGGGATGGGAATCCCCAGTCGGTATTTTTATGTCGTATTATTCCCGTACGCCTAGGTCGGTATCCGATTTGGAAAAATATGGGAATACTTTGCAAGTAGCTTAAATATGTCTTTGCATTGTTCATTATTTAAACCATCTATAGTCCTTTCGTACAAGTCACGCATGTGATCTGGCAGACTATTTATGTTATTTGTTTTAACCGAGTTCGATTTGTGAACACTTATGACAGGACTCACTGAAGCTACATGTGTACCCAGTACAATACTTGTGGCTCTTCTGACATATTCATGATTCGTACAGGTATGGTCTTATCTCCTTTAACTAGGGACCGAGCTATAAGCCCACTATTTTGCAAAATGGCTTATCTAAAGGTTCTACCAGATACAGGCATTCATCAGGGACCAGTGACTCTTGAAGTTTGCCTTGTATAACTATCTCTGAATTAGCAGGTATAACCGTATTTTCACGAACCATAACCCTGTGGCATCCAATTGGACCGGTACAGTTAAGAGGGAATGGTTTGCCATTTAAGATAAGCATATCCTTTGTCAAATCAATGCTGGCGTTCTGTGATTTTAGGAAATCAAGACCTAGTATAGCATCTATCTCTATCTCCGATACGATAACATCATGAAAACATGTATGGTCTGCTATCTCAAGTTTTATGTTCATACGTCCCATAACATTAAGTGGTGAGCCAGATGCTGTTATGATTTCAGAATGAAATGAATCTAAATTTATCGGGCCACTTATCCTATCCATGCACTTATCTGATATTATAGAAAGTGTTGCGCCTGTATCTACAAGACATGTGGCACTAAAGCCATTAATTTTTGCCTCAATATATAAGCCAGAACCATATTTACCAGTGTTATTAACATTTGGTTTATTTGGGCCATGATTTGTATTTGATTTGTATTCCAGTTTCGTTTCGGACAATGATATTGAATATGACCGATCTCCCGCGCATTCATAACATGAGCGATCCTCTTTGCCTTTATTTGAATTTCTTTCTGACGGTTTGATCTTGAATAATATGTGTTTCTGTATGTTCTCTCAGACCTATCATTGTGATTTTGTGATCTTTGATCATAGTCTTTCCTTGAATTTCTATTTTGTTGAAATATTCTTTTGCATTTCAGACACAGACCTCTGTAATTTTTCTAAGTCATTGCGTATACTTATATAGGACTTATCATCTGTGCCTACAGCACGATATACCTCTGGTCGTCCAGTATCTTCCTTTCAGCTTTATTGAAAGCCTCCAGCTCAACCGGTGTCTTACAGCGTCATTGAGACTTAATGGTCGAGCTTGTTTTATTCTTAGCCGCATTTCTGAACTGTGTAAAGAGTCTATGAATTGTTCTTTAGCTAAGGTTTCTTTTACATCGCCTGGGGCCGATGGATACGCTAAATTTGTAAGTCTTCTGATGTCCTGTCCCATTTCTGATAGGGATTCTGTGGCCCTTTGTTTTCTCTCTCTCAGTTGGGCTCGATACAGTTCCGTCTGATTAGGAGGCGCAAACCGTTCTTCCAAGGCTGTTATTAATTCTTTGTATGTTCGTTTTGTACTTCCTAGGTTTCCAAAAACGCCCTGGGCTTGACCACGTAATGAAACTGCTAGATAAAGGCCCTGCTGTTCTTCAGACCAATGATTTATCTCAGAACAGGCTTCAAAGTGTGCTTTATAATCAAGCCAGGAGCCTGACCCATCAAAGGTTGCGGGCTTCATATAAATCTTAGCTTCAGCGGGTCTGTCCTTGTTCTTCTGTCCGTTATTGCTGAGCTGTTTGTTTCCTGGATCGACTGTTCTTTTCCATCTTTTGGCGGCGATCCATTTTCTGAATGAAACTGTGGATTGGAACATGCATCTGCCTTTGCGATATTGTCCTGAAACCTTGTTCGTTTTGTTATATGTCTGTCCCAAGGACCACTGTCATTTTTATAACACTGTGATTCTGATATAATATCTCTATAGTACCCATGCTTTTTAAACCAAGCACTGGGGTCTGAGTACCTTGACTTAAACACGAACTTCTTTTCATTCTCCTGCCTTATGTTAAATTTCGTTTCTTTTGGTCTCAGAATTTTGAAAAGAAAGGTTTACGATATTGCAGGGATGTATCACTAATAGGCGTACTATGTGCTACACTAGATGTCTCATACTTATCAAGTGTGTTAAAGAACTCAGTTGAATTTAACAATTGTTCTGAGGCATTTAATTTTTCAAATTGCCTATCTAGAGTCTCTATCTCTAACTGTAACCTCAGTCTCTCATTTTCCCGTTCAAGTAACCTTAGTCTACTCGTCATGGCCTCTGAGCCTGTTTCATTACTTGGGTCAGTCATTTTGCATACAATGAATTTATGCAAATAAATTATATAACACAAAAGGTATAATAGCCTATAGTATAATTTGTATTTGCTATGGGTTTGGTACTGGGGATGGTACCTCAAATAACCAGATTCTTCTGTGACCTATCCTTAACCTATCACAACTTATGGTTATCTTATTATCTGTATTATCCCACCGTGCCACCAAATTTCTGTAACGTGCACCGAGCGGATCTAATAAAACTATTACTCTTATAGTAAATATATATATAACTTTCCGTGAGGCTTCTTTTGCCTTATGATTGTTTAATTCTTGACCAATGATTGAATAAAATGATTAATATAAAAAAGAACTGAAATTATGCTGAATTAGATTATAATTATCAAGTCTAAATACTTAATTTTGCCTTAGGCACTCATGCCTATTGATTTGCTAAACTAAATTATGCCACCACTGATTTTCTTAACAATCAGAATTAACTTATTGGGTCTCCGTCCTACAAACTGTCTTTCTTAAAATACGATCTTTTATAAAGGGATACTTTCACTTTTCCCTTATCCACTATACTATTCTAAAGTTTACTACGACTGAACCAGTCCCTTCTAAGACGCAATGCACCTTAAGAAGAAGACCGGAACAGACTATACTAATGAGTGTTTCCTACTCAAATGAAGTGGTCTCTGTCCTTTAGACCCTAGTCTCCGTCTCTAGCTATCGCAACTTGTTGAAGCCTCGTTTCGATCTACTGCTTTACCGACACAACTATTCCACAGCGCAATGCACTCATGGAAGTCAAGGTGAGCCGATGAGCAATAGGTATAACGTCTTAGGTTATTTCAACTGCCTTTTCTCTTGGAGCGAACCACAAGACTAGACTAAATCGAACAACTGCACATCTATTTATACTACCAAATAACAGCGCCCTCTTGCGTCAACATTTCATTGGCCGTTTACCTTAACCTTATCTAATGACGTCTAACTTCTCTTACCTCATATAGCCTAATGATCATGACCCAACTGTACGAAAATACGTGCGTATTTTCGTTTATACAAATTAAAGTAAACTTACCGATCACCTTTTACGATTCTATTTCAACAATTAAATGTATAAAACCCAATTCCTTTATCAAAACAAAAACCATTACTTACACAAAGTCTTGAAAACCTTCGTCTGTGAAGTATTAATAATTGTGCAAATGGCGTTACAAAAACAAAGGGGAATAACTCTGCATCTATCCGTATACGTTCCGTAAATTCCGTCACACTATCTTTTCTAGACATTAAACTTTGATATAATTTGACCCACTGAAACCCCTTTCAACAGTGACAGTCTGATCGAAATTACTACAAAATGATCATTAAAATCACGCAGAAAGACGTTTTTGTTTCTTCTGTTAAGGTTCGTCGACCATCTCTTGTTATGCGTCTACCATACCATGATGACGGTATCATACAAACCAATACACACAAAACATACGTAAAAAATATGTTGTTGTATGGAGTTCAAGGAGTGTTCCAACAGTATTTAGTAATTTTAACAAGTAATGTACAAAATATATATGTCTGTAGTATTTTTGGCATTGAATAGCCTCCATACTTGGTTAATATTTACATACATCTAATTTATTGTATTAAATTTCGTTATTTCTGGAATACCTAATTGATAACCTACGTGAATTTCTGTCATATTTTTGTTGTTGCTGTGTTCACATTAGGTCTGGAGTAATTGTCTATAAAGTGCACTTTGCTTTATATAGAAAACCTCTTATTTCAGAGCAATCTGTTTACGTAACATGAGAAGCCGTAACATGAGAAGCTGGCTTATTTTTGGTCACCAGCTAATTTCTTTTTCCAATTATTATTATGGTAATGAAACATAATTCACTACTCTTCAACGGCTGTGAATTAAAGAAGCCACTTTTCTCAAACAGTTTACTATATCTTATCAGGGTATAAAATATCCTTAAATATGTTATGGGTTACAAGATCAGAGCTTTGTTCAGTTATAAACTGGAACAAATTTTAGTATTCTTTTATTATCCTCTGAGCCAGGGGTAATGGCCTCTGTCCATCCATCATGTCCATCCATCATGTCAATCCATCATGTCCATCCATCATGTGAGATGTGAGAGCCTGCATTACATTTTTGCACTGGATATTTTTTTAGAAATCACTGACTTCATTGACTTATTGCTTCTATATCAAGAGGAGATGGGCATATAATCAGCACAATCCAGTTTACACAGAGTTATTGCCCTTTGATATCTTTTTCAAATACATTTTCTCACAAACCCAAGCTGGAATTCAGCAAATCTTTATGGGAAGCTTTCTTAATAAAGGTCACCCCGGATCATAAACTAGGTCACACTGTCTAATCAAAGAAATACCTTGTCAACATTCTACAGGCCACATTTAATGATTCATTCACGGGGTCAAATCAAAGCTAACCTTTGTTAACACTCTAGAGATTAGGGCAGCATTTAGTAGCAAAATTTTCATCAAAATTTGTCAGAAAGTTTGTCTTTATGACTTTTGAAGTCATTTTCAAATCTGGATCACCTGGGGTCAAAAATGTCATGTGATCAAATCAAAGCAAAATTTAGGGGAGTGATATTGGCCATATTGGCCCTCTTGTGTTCACATATATATACAGTACTCTCTGATTCCCTCCCTATGTGACCTTGACTATTGACCCACTGACCTTAAACTCAATAGGGGTCATTCATACTAGGTAACTGGTAAAAATTATCAACAATAACCCTAACAAGTTGCATGTATATGAACTGTTCTTAAAAGGAAACTTTTTTTCATTAAGTCGTTGCGAAGTTGACCTTTGACCCAGAAATCAGTAGGGGTCATCCAACAGCAATGACCAACTAGAGTTATTTCTCTTTTGTAGCTTTTCACATACCTTCATGCCTGTTTTATTTCTCAGTTACCTATATACATATATATATATATAAGGCTGCAATTCAAGAAATCTTCATGGAAGCTTCATCAGCAAGAGGAGATGAACATATTACAAGCATGTTTTGGTTCAATATCATTGGATTACGACCCTTTCATAGAGCCACCCTTCACCCAAAAACCATTTGGCCGGGGTATAGGCCATGTCAACATGGCTCTTGTTTATTTCATAATCATAATTATTATGATGGAATTTGTACAAAGCCCAACTTGTACAGAATAAAAGTTTCTTTCATGAGCGCAAGATTCAACTTTTTCTACCATACCATCTTGCATTTTGAAGTATATTTCTAAATGCAAACTTATCAAAATGATGCATTATCATATAAAAACAAGCGATAATCAGATTTTGTGTTTGGGAAGTGATGTCATAATGTTTATGAGGTTACCTCATGCCTGATTTATGAGAGTCCTCTGTCACAGGAAGGTGCAAGACCTTGCCAGACTGGATTGTCTGGCACGGGTCGAATCGCCAACAAATTAATGCCAATAGGACATGCAAATTTAAAATTAATTTCCATCAGGTCTTTATGCAATAAATGTGCAGGTTGTTAGCAAACAGATTCAGGTGGGTGTCATCGCAACACAATGGGCCTCTTGTATGGTCAAGTAGATCACTTCAGTATAACCTCTACAAACCTGAAAAACCAAAAAAAATTGTCAATTAGCATTATTCAGATTGCAGAATGTACTGTATGTATTTTCAAAGACTGTTGGCAAGATATGTCCTATGGAAATAGCTATGATTAATCAAATGCGTTAAATGTTGAATGCTAGATAGATATTTCCGCATCAATCTAATGCAAAGATCAAGAACTCCGTGACCCTGAGTGACGCTAGGGAGTGTAGTAGGAATATCAATGAAATATCGGTCATTTCCAAGTGACCGCAGTGTCATTGATGAAAATAGCGTACGTATTCAGAAGTTTTTCCCCGATTCCATTAATGGCTAGAAATTTGACGAGAAACGAGCGACATACAAGAGGAAAATGATCTTAAGAAACACCTGAGGTTTATCCAAGAGCTATACTAATTGATCCCAAGTGAACCTAATTAATCCAAAGGAAATAAAGAACAAGAATTGCTAAAGTGAATCACATAAAACACAGCTCTACAAACTTCCTGAAAAAGAGAAATGAGCTGAATTAATTTTCAAATTGGGTTGCAATTCTATGAATAAAGTAAAAATAGAGATCATTGCACGGATGTCATAGATTTGTTTTGATTTTTGTGCTGTGAGAATGCAGTCTCTATCTGGTTTCAAACAAAAAAGCCAAATTGCTAATTTGCAGTTTGAACATGCTTGCAAAAGGTTTCATTGTTATTGTTGCATTAAAAATTTTAGCCTCTTAGGCAAAATGCTTCTTGGGAAAATGCAAAAAATGTTCAGGAACAAAGGCAAACATATACCTTTAGTTTCTACAGCACAAATTGTATAGGCGGTTTTTACCTACTTTTTGCACCAATCAAATGGATATTTCTAAGTACGGATGTTTCTGCATATAATAAACTGTACCACAGCTCAACACTGTTTATCTTTTTTAAAAGATAATTCTTCTTTGTAGTGAGCTGTAGAAATTGTGGTTAGTCTATAATTTTTGCAAGACATTCCCAGTCACATGAAGCTCAGAGGAGCAAATTAATAGTCAAACTTTGACCTCTTGTAGATGTTATAAAGCAGTGATGCAGGTTTGAATTTATTTCTTTATCAGAAAATTATTGATGTCGGACAGAGGCCTTGATTTAAACCATTTCATAGCAATATACTGTAGCATTGTCTTACATTTAACCACATTTGTGGAGGCATTTGTATGAGGCCCCTACAGTGACATGAGATAAAAAAAATTCCATCCAGAATATGTTTTTATTTCATAATTGCAAAATATATACCCGGTATATGAAAAAATTAAGTTTCATTTTATACAACCTAAGTATGTCTTGAAATTTATAAGAACGAAAGGGGGGGGGGGGGGTTAAAGCGTGTTCCATACGGTCACTGTCACTTCTAACTGTTCAAAGGATATAAAATTTTTTTTTTTTTATACAACCTATAATATGTCTTATTTATAAGTATATTCGTTACGAAATAAATGTTTTAAAAAAAATATATATTCTTTAGTAAAAACGAAATAGTCATTCGTCATTATGAAATAATATTTTGTTTAAGCAAAACATTTCGTCAAAAAAAACAACATTTCCTTATGACAAGATAATTTTTCATTTTTACAACATAAATTTTGTAATTCCAAAATAAAATAAAATATTTTGAATCAGAATAAAATGTATCTCATCTCACTTAGGGGCATGGCACATTTTACATAAAATCGACGCAACCAACTTAAGGAAAACAATGTCTTTATACAATAGAATATTTTTTCTGATGATGGGAACCTCAGAACATTGTTCTCTCATCGGAGGTTCCAGTAATGATTAATAATTAAGCAATGGTCCAGTATGAAAGAGAAACTATCCCGAAAATTATTGGTATTTTTTTTTGTATGTGTACATTTTAGATGTCATGTTACACTTACAGGGCCTGATGCATTTGACCCCAGGGACATGGCATCCATTTTGTTTATCAAAAACTTGTTGATGTGTTAAATATCATTTTGTTTGTGAGGACTATAAAGAAGTTTATGGTTTGCTTAATGTTTAGAATAATTGGTGAATAATGAGACAAAACATATCTTCAGCAAATACCAAATACCAAATACTCTTGACCCATTCCCTGTCATTTAGCAGAGTATTGATTCCATTTCCTTTTGAAGATTTTTTAAAAATATTTTTTCCAAAGATATTTAGTGCATTTATCCCTTGCTCTATCCAGTGCAGATCATGAGCATGGCCTTCAAATCTGAGCAGTCTGATCATGATCTGCACTGTTTGTTATTTAGCACATCATTTTCAGAGAGCTCCCCCCCCCTCCCACCGAAAAATATATGGCATCGCTTTGTGATACAGTCAGTAAGTTTTTGTGCAACTGATGGTACTTTTTAAACTGAAAGATGGACAACTTCAGTTATCTTTTTAAAAGCAGCAAGTTTAAACAATATAATGCAGAAAAAAAGGCAAAATTAATCACACTTTTCTACAGTATCATCATCATAATGAAACACACAAAATAACCTTTCACACCATTCCATTTTTTCATCTGAAGTTTCAAAACAATCAATGATACCAGTACAATTATCCTTCCCATTATAACCTCAAATATATTTAAAATCAAGAAAATCTCTCCTACCCATAATGTTCTTCACCATGCAATCTATAATGATACCACTGCATATGTATGTGAATTATGCTTAAGTTTAAGCAATTCTGAAGAACCAGTTGTAATTTTTTCCGTTTTAAACAACTTTTATTCTTTATGAAGTTGAGTAGTTTTGAATGTGTGTGCTTTTTAAATTTTGAAGATTGAATGTTTTGAATCACATGTCCAAAATGCACTTTGCAAGGAGCTGAATGTAACATATTGGTAGACATTTATATTATGTATTTTTTTTTTGAGTAGATGTTTTTATTATGTAGATATCTAGATTATGTAGATATTTTGTATATATTTTTATTATATGTAGATATTTATATTATGTAGATATTTTTATTAAAGGTAGATAGTTATATAATGTAGATATTTCTATCATGGAGATAATTATGTTATGTAGATATTTTTTATTATGGATATTTATGTTAGGTAGGTATTTATATTATGTAGATATTTGTTTTATGTAGATATTTATTTTAAGTAGATATTTATATTATGTAAATATTTATGTAATTTAAATATTTACATTATGTAGATATTTATATCATGTAGATATTTATGTTATATGTAGATATTTATATTATGTAGATATTTTTATGATGTAGATATTCATATTATGTAGATTTTTTATGATGTACATAGTTATATTATGGACATATTTTTTATGTTGTAGATATTTATATTATGTACATATTTTTATGATGCAGAGAATTTTTATAATGTGGATGATTTATATTTTATACATATCATGTATATATTTTCATGTTGTAGATATTATATAGAAATTATGTAGATATTTTTATGATGTAGATATTTATATTTTGTAGATATTTTTATGATGTATATATACTAAACGAAACTTTAAACACACCTTAAACACACGCCTTTCCCTTTCTTTCTTTATTTACTTATATACCCTTCCAGTATCTGCCAGCTTATTTTTAGCTTTCTGTGCACAGAAATGGACTAAAAGACATTGATAGGAATTTAATTTAGCTTTAAACTGGCCATATACATAACATGGGTACAAATGTTCTGGTAGGAAACCCACTTTTAAATTTTCTTCCGTATGAAATTTGTATAACTCCGTCATTTTGAAATTCATGTAACGGAAGTATCAACCCAGTGTCTTGATAAACACTTATTTTCAGCAATTTCTGACAGTGTCTGTGAATATTTTTCATTGTAAGAGCTCACACTGCATGAACATAGTCGGTTAGATCAAGCTGATTATAATCCTGGGGCCAGAAATATTTCCATCACAAATTGTCAAACAAAACAGTGACCCTCTAAGTAAAGGGTCATGAATCATTCCTTACAGTTCATTCTTGTATTCTGCAAGGTTCCGCCTTTGATCTAATTGTCACTGCATGGTGGAAAATCCATTCATATTTGTCCAGTGGATGAACCACAAATTGAAGAAACCGTTGACAGTATTGTAAAGTAGAATCCTGGAAATTGGGATCCCATTGTGAAATGTACAGAAGCCGAATACGTCTAATGACTTCATGGTGGTATGAAATTGGTGGAAACGGTTTCCCCTGCTGTAGGAATAGAACTAATTTGATTTGTGCGTACAAACATGGTAGCGAAACTGCTTTAACAAGCGTTTGATTGAATTTCCTGGCACACTGGGATAGATGGGTCAGCCTGTAAATTATTTATAGTGTCCTGTAGTTTAACATAAATGAAGAAAAATGAGAAACTAGGCAAGTTGAAAGGATTTTGATGTTATCGGGCACACTTGCTGATAAATTGAATTGGGAGGAATCAGTCATTTTGGACATGGTCAGAACTGGTCATATCTGATTATTCGGGGGAATAATTAAGGTCACGTCAATATTGTGTTTGATATGAAATGGTAATTGTTGTATGGAAAGCTTTGTTGTCATCAATGTATGTTAGTTAGCAGAGGGTTTTAATGTTGACCATGACAAAATAACATTAATTTTAAAGTTAGGCGGAATCAGGTCTTTGTTCCGTATGAGATGCAATGTTGTTATTTGTATTGTATGTAACTAGGGATTCATGACTCAAAAAGATTGATAAAAAAGTTTTCAGCATCAGGCATAAGTTACCAGGATCATAGAAAAGATAATGAAAAAGGTACAAGAAAATGTGAGTGAAATTGTAACACCAGGGAGTGTGAACAATTGATTTAGGAAAGGGGTTTAAACTGACCACTGACTTTGGTGAAGGGGACATGAACTGAATAGAAACATAATAGCTGCAAAGGGTATTAGTGCTGATTGTGTAATTGCATAGTAGTGGACACATTACTCGTTGAGGGGGGGATATGAAAATTTTAGCAGAATTTTTGTCTAAAATGGAGTTAGTCCTATATTACAAGTGAAAGAACTGATTGCAAAATTAGCATAGAATTGTAGCAGTTGATTCAAACTGCATGACTGTGTAATCATTGAATGAGAATAAAATTTATCAACTCAAATCATTATCCTGTTCTCTGGAAGGTGATTTTTTTGGCCATGAAAGTAGATGAAAACTTTGGAAAATTTAAAGTTTGATTAAAACATAAGCAAAATGGTGCTAACTTCTTAATCACGCCCACCACCCCTCTGCCACACACACTCTTATAATTATAAACTAAGAAAAAATGGCTCATGAAAAATTCTATTTCATTTGGATTTCCTGCAGAAGGTAAACATTTACCTAAAAGACTAGGTGTCAACTACATTACATGTTAAATGTTGCTGTAACAGTCTCTGTTAGAATAATAGCTGAAATTATTAAACTTTCAAAGAGCTCTAAAGAGCACCAGACATTATATTGCAGTATACTATTACATGATATTACACAGTATATTGCACATAAATAATGTCTAATAGATTGTGTCTTGTATTTCTAAGAAATATTGTTTAACATTTCAACAACAGCAACAACAAGAAATTCATTATTTTGAGAGAGATTGTATGTGACATTTATGCACTTCAGAAATTCCACAAAACATTGTATTTTCAATATGGTCTTATATGGTCTTCTTGTAATATATAAGATGAAATAATAGATTGAAAAAGAAAGAAAAAAAAAAGAATAAAAAATTGTTATTGACACAGCAGACTTGTACAGCAGTAGATTTTGCATACTTCTGAGGACTTTGTAGACTGTGTCTGTCTAAAAAATACCAAACAAGTAGACTGTGTCATACAGAGATGGAAGTAGAAGTCCATTAAAGGGAAATGTTCCGGGTAATTTGAGATAATAGATAAACAGCTTCAGTGAAAATGGAGCATTTATTCATGACCAGAGATCTGGACATTCACTTTTATGTCATTTTTATGAATAATATTTACATTTCTAGGCAAATGGAACCACTTGTGTTGAGATGGTTCAAGTAATATTGCATTAGGTTTCAGATGACTAAAAGGTCTTGTCCATTTGTTTGAGATATAGAATAACAAAGTAATAAAACAGATCGGATTAAGGGTCAGATCATTTGTATTTTTCAGCAGTGATGGGGCAAGAAGAAATGGGAAATGGTAGCCACAGTGACAAGTGGTAATTTAGTCCATTTATTAAGAATTATATGGATTTTCACTGTTGTTGTTATTTTCTCCCAAAGGGAGAACATATAGTCGCTGCTTTTTCTGTCTTTTCATGCTTCCATCTCTTGAGAGACTTTTCTAGAGTATAACTCAAGAGCTCTTTGCAGGGCTTTTGTTAAAACCTCAAAACATTGAAAGAAGTGCTGTGTACAAGAACATTAACTCCATCTTGCCTAGTCTATTTGAATAATTTCCCTTCATCAAATTTTCTTGTTCAGGGAGTAAACTCCATAAAGTACATAATATTATGTTATTGAACTCCAAGTTTTTCAAAGAATGAATGGAATTTATTCAAAAGAAATACAGTGATAAAAGACATGCTATGTTTAAAACCCATAATTCTATATTGCCCAGTTTTTAGTTATCTCCCTTTATTATTATTATCATCTGAACTCGGCCATTGTCTGTCCAAGAATTACTCAACACAGTGATACACTGGCCATTCAGACAGCATTTGGACCTGTGCATTGACCTAAAACCATAACTCTACCTTGCACATTTTTGGATTATCTCCCTTTGTCATCTGAATTACGCTTGTCATGAGCATGACATCAGAATTATTTATTGTATGGATAACATTATAAGCACAGCAATTGAAAAAGATAGAAAAGTGCAGTGGCTAAATATGGCAAAGGAAGAAATTATCCTCTTGGATTGTTCAGTGGCTAAATATGGCAAAGGAAGAAATTATCCTCTTGGATTGTTAAGTGGCTAAGTATGGCAATGGAAGATTGTCATACTTGTCCTTTTATTGACTTAACCATTTGTAATATTACTTTGAAAGTTGGGATTAAACTTATGACACCCATCTGTAAAAGAGTCGATAACTCTGTCAAAATATTTTTTTTAATGTACTTAAGAAATTCCTATTTAAAATCTTATGTGCATTTGGAACATCATTAAACACTTAAACTATTAATTTGCTCAGGTTATCAAAGAATTAAGTGACATAACTTTTGACTTAATATTTTGCTACTTACGGCCCTTGTTAACACTTTTGAAATATACAGATTCTTGTTTTGCCTTTAACTGCCAGAAGTTTTGTTTTAGTGGTAAGCTCTGAGAAAAGTCGAGCACCCTGTGTTACTGACAGCTCCTGTTGACATTTTCAGTATAATCAAGACTGTATTTTACTAAAATGCCAATCCTTCCCCGATTTTTCAAACCTAATTGTAATTATATCATCTTTTCTTGGCGTCTGAAGGTATATTTTATGTTGTATTTTCATATAATCAGGGTTTATACAGTGTCTGCCTACACACATCTACCTACGCAGTACAAAAATAATGCCAGAGACATGACATTGTGGACACTCTAACCAATATTAATGAAGGATTTGACATTGGCTTTTGCATTGGCATTTTCCAGCAAGAATGTGCGAGTATAAAGTTACAATTGTCTATCTATTTTAGGAGATTCCAGGTGTGTTGCTAAACTGTATGGCCATTATTGCAGACTCAAAATCTGAAATATCTCTGTAACCAATTGAATAAAGAACCACCAAATATGGAGGAATTAGAACCACCGCATAACCGCTTACACAGCAAAATTTTCCTAAAGTACAAAGAAGGAAACTTTTACTTTTCAAATAAGTATAGTAAATCTAATATGTTAGAGATAAATTTGCTGAGCAAACAATTTTGAAATGCTGAATATCTTGGCTTTTAATATGAACATATTAAAGTTTCAAAATCAATTTGAAGATTAATATGGTCAGTTTTGAGAATGTAGAGCACATCTCAGAGTTTATATAATTATAACAAGGGAGAAAACGCAGTATTTCGCTTGAAATGGTCATTTTTTGAGAAAATTATGTTTTCACACAAATGACTTTTTTTGTATCTGTGCAAATGGTTTTGTACGGTTTAATTATTAAGGCATTAGTAAAAAATAATTTTTATCACTAATTTTGAAAGTTAAAATGGTCGACTGATTGCGAAATATCTGCCTTACTGCAGGTAAGCATATTTATTTCTAATTAATCGCAAGATTTCGACTATTTCTGTGTTGCTTCGTATATTATTATGAAGACAATGGCCCTCAATAATGTAGACAAAAAAATGTAGTTTGTGTTTAATGCTGTTTTATATAATACTGATTTGTCTCCTTGTAAATTCTCAGAATATGTCAAAAGTGCAAAATCTAAAAATTAACATTGAGAATTTCTGTAGGGCAATTTAAGATGTGAAGATTTTAATAACTTAAAAGAGAACAAAAATATTAAACAGCAAATTTGAAAAAGCTGTCTCTGTTCCTTTCAAGAAAGATGTCGTAATTACCATTGCAAATGACCTTTATTTAATTGCAGCAAAACATTATAGGCTTTTTGTATTATTGTTAGAAATATAGCGCAGTATTGTTTTAAATCATTATCCTATCAGTTAATTATTTTTTTTTAATATCAGCAAATACTATATGATCCTTGGACTTTAATTTTTCTAATAAAATCAAGCAAGAAAAGTATTTTTTCACAGCTTTCATATAAAATTAAGAGATGTGAATGTTTCATCAGCAAAACAAGTAAGAAATCTGCTCCAGTATTTGATTAATCAAACTATAAGCAATTCTGCAAACACATAACACGTAGATAGGCTAAAATTAGGAAGAAAACCAATTTTCTTTTGCTTATAAATGCCTCATTGAAATTATCTGATATTCCAACCGGGTTTTCTCGTTAACCTATGGGTTAACCTGGACTACAGGAGCACATGTTTTACAATATAAAGATTGATACTGTTGGCAGTTAACGGATGTCTCTGCATGAAACAGCATGAAAACTCATTCTCCAGAATTTACAGATACAACTGTTGTACTTTATGTACTTATACCACAAATCGGTCAAATATCTGGACAGAAGAATTGGAAGCAGTACATGGTGTAGATGGAACCTTGATCGTAACTACTAATGGGTATACAGAGCTTCTCTGTTGGTCAATAACACTTATTTTCACAGGTCTACCAAACTACTGAAAAGCAATTAATTTTCATGCTAATTAAGCTATACATTTACCTATGCTGGACAGAGGAATTATAAGTTTGTGTTTTATTTTAAACAATGAAACTATGACTTCTGGAGTAATGTCCAAAAATTACCAATATTTGCTGAAAGCTCAGCTTGCACAAATATAATGATTAAAAATAGGTTGTACATGATTTTAATGCACTACCTAAAACACATTGTGAGTTAAAATAGCCCACCGTTAACTATTTCGTAATTATGACATTTGCAACCAAATATATGTTTTAATGGTCACACACAGTTTTAACAGCTCAGGCTATTGCAGCAATCACCGTTCAAAATATTTGCGACCATTAAAGACCGTATATCAAAATTACAAAACAGTTAACCCTATAATGTTAGTAAATGGTTTAAGGAATAGTGGTATGTTGATGTCAACATCAGTCTTTGTGCTCAAGGTTGTTACTCGGTCAGTATAAAATAGTACCCACAGTTCTCTTAGTATATGTGTTAAAGGAATAAAACAAGTGTTGCATGCTGGGACTGAAATCAATTTGGTGAGCTAACTAACCTGTCAGAATATCTATTATTTCCTTGCTTACTGATAAAATTTCCACAGGGATAATGTTTGTCATTAGAGGGGATTAATTTCCTTTTGGGGAAAAAAGCAGGAAATAAACGGCCATTGTTCAAAGACTTTATCTTTTATGGACTTCCAATGTACACAACTTTTTTCTTCAATAGGTTCCGTCGTTAAGCCTGTTATTGCTTTCCAAAAAGGATGAATCGATGCCTGAAGGCAGAACGATCGGAAAAAGGAGAATGTCATAAGTACGTGACAAGGAAACATGCTGACTTTGTGCATTGATGTGTCTATTGACCCTGCCAATCAAAGATTCTATATTAAATACTGTCACAGGACATTAAGCTTGTAATGTGTTTTTCAATGAAACATGCTTTCTGAGTTTTCTATGTTTCGTACTTGAATTGGCTGGTAAATGAGCCATTGTCAGTTTATGGTAATTACTTGAGTAGCCAAGGTTTCATAATTCAATCAATTCATACATTTATAAACACTCAGAATATGAATTTTGAACTTAAGTTATCTGTCACACCTTGAATGTCGCCAATCGCATCAAGTTGCTTCATGAAGTGTAATGAAGATTCGCTGCGACAATGGATAACTGTTTTAGCGCAGTGGTAACATGTTCCTCACAAAAATGCAGGGTGTAGGGTTCAATTCCACCAGTGTCATGGTGGTTACGAGTCTCCAAAGGTAGGACTAGACTAGGGCAGGAAACATTTAGTCCCACATCGCCTCTAAGCCTCTTTTGGTATGAGTCTTGAGAGATGCAATGTAAGTTGTAAGAACTTGTTTCACAATTGCGAATAAATAAATAAGCAGAGGATTTGGATCGTGCGCCAACATGCGGCCTGCTGTTGAAGCAGATGTTGTTTAAATTCTACCAGAGTTTATCACTGCACCAGAAGAAATGTATTCTGACTACTGCGGTATAAGCAGATGTTTTTTTCCCCCCAATCGAAATCTTGGACTTTGGGTTTCATGGTTGGCTAGAAATTTCCATGAATATTTCAGGAAGATGCATTATGGGATGACTATTTCAGTTAGCTAGGTGGACCAATGATATAATGAATAGTAATGCCCAAGGATGTGATAAAATAATTAATGGCATAATCTAAAGAGTAGTGATGCACTGATAATTAAACAAAAACTGCAAGTTCTGTTGCTTTGTAAATCTTTATGGGGATGCATGTTGGATTGAGTGGTAAGAAGTTGTATATATTCAGTTTGAAGAGATTATCAGAAATCTTTTTATTTCTCTTTGATATTATAGGCCACTTGGCTACATAAAAACCAGACATTACAACTTTTGCCAAAGCAATCAAAGAGCCATAATCTCATAAAAAAAATAATGGTAAAAGAAATTATGTCCAGGCAGAAGGTAATTCAACCAAGAAGAATTTTCATTATGGATTAGGAATTCTCATAATCAGGAAGACTATAAACTTCCAAATAGACCATTCATTTGGAACACTTTTCACTTTATGACAGTCCCCCTTTTTGTAGAACCCTCTTAAATTATGTGCCAAGTGCCAAAGAAAATTAACAAAGCTATAAATGTAAATGGATTACATTGTCAGAATCTTTAGTAAATCTGCTATAATGTGGTATCCTGATTGTGTTTTATTTGGCATTGGTGTAAGGACATTTCCAAGACACAATTAATTTGTATTTGTTGGCAAAACTGTCCATACTCTACCAGTTATAACTATTTCCCTGCCAAACAAACACATAATCTTTTGACTTTACACCATATCTCCTGTCTTTGTGACCATTGAAGACAATCTTTCTGCCTTTGTGACCATTGTAGACCCTATCTTCTGCCTTTGTGGCCATTATAGACTTCTGCCTTTTGACCATTGTGGACCATAATTAATGTCCTGCCTTTGTGACCATTGTAGACCCTATCTTCTGCCTTTTTGACCATTGTAGACCATATCTTCTGCCTTTGTGACCATAATTAAATCCTACCTTTGGAGACCATTGTAAACCATAATTATCTTCTGACGGTTAGACCATTGAAGACCTTATCTTCATCCTTTCGTGACCACTACAGAAAATCAGTAACTTAGGATTTTGTGACTATTGTAGACCATATGTGATGCATTTTTGTGCCCATTGTTAGACCAATATATCTTCTGCCTTTGTTACCATTGTAGACTGTATCTGCTGCCTTCATGACCTTTGTAGACCATATTTTATGACTTTTGTGTAGTTTCATCAAGGTCTACACTGTTCACTGTTAAAGTGGTGTACCTAAGAAGCAGTAAATTGTATGTTAGGAAGTTTAGTTATGAAACTTTGCTCAAGGTTATAGACCACTAAATGTAGAGGTATTAAAAATTAGCAACACAGGTGATTACATTGAATCGCGGGGTCTGATTATTTTGTTATTCATTTGATAGATAGTGATAAGCATTTTTAGGATACAAACAAAATCAGCCATCTGAGGGGCGGGTTATCTCAAAGGAAAGACCCTGCAATCTGGGATATCAAACATGATCTAAATACATGTATAGAATAAAAAATTATAATAAGTGCATTAATGATTTGAGAAAGTAAAGCACAAAAGCAAAGGAACTAAATAATTGTCCATCTGACCATCTCCTTTAATAAAAGTACTAGTGGGTGTAATTAGCGAAATGATTTAAGACAATCCAAATATGCAGGGGTCCATTCTGATATGGCTGGTTGGTGAGCCACCAGCTAGTTAAATAATGGTTACCGTATGCCTACCTGCCTGGTGCCTGGCATTAAAAGGATAGGATTCGGGAGGTACATGTGCTCAAAAAGAAGGAGTCTCATAGGTCAGAAATGGCTGGCCCTTTCAATACGGGTGACACTATAATAAACAAACACTTTTATATTACTTTGTACAACTGACTGTTTTGGAAGATATGAAAGAGCTAGAAAGTCCATTTATTTTACCTCACACACTGTTTTTTCTTTGTATGATCTGGCCAGTTCTAAAGGTTTGAGATACTATCTTTCCTTAGATTTTCTGAGTTCAAGACATTCTGAACTGGTTATGTACCACAAAAAACTGGTGTGCTTGAATAAACAGGTTGGTCTGATATAGAGAGAACAAAGTTCCTGTGTGTTAATTGTGCAAGACAGTTCATTCATTATTGAACTTCTATAATTAATTTACTATATTACAAAAAAAGAAGAAACTTCTTTAATGTCACTGAATGCCTTAAATTGTTAGAAATTAAAGATTGACTTTTATAAGCAATTGTAAAATAAAAATGGGAAATTCAACAACAACACATTATTACCACAAAATTTTTATATCATCATTTTCATATTTCATTTTTTTTTTTTTTTTTTTTTTATATTAGCAATTGTCGGCAAAGTTTATTGTAAACTACCAGGAGGCAGTGTGCAGGGGAGTAATGAATACTGTAAAGTTTTGGTCCATGGAGTGACATAATCAATTTGGGAGAAGTATAAGTTATCATTGAAAATAAATAATCCATTGTATAATTATGTAAATAAAGTATTTATCAAACATAAAATTATTTTAGATGTTTTGCAAATAAAATCACGAATATTCTAATAACTTTTCCCCAAACTGACAGGCCATGGCTTTTTATGCATTTGATTAGTAGCCTTTATCACGACCTATGTATAAACAATTTCAGCAAGTTTCCGTTCAAAGAGTGTACTGGAGTGTCCCCTCCCCCTCCCTTCACTCCTCTTCCAAAAAAAAACATGATGTATATATATGCATTAATTTCTTTTCTTTATTTTATTCAGAAAATTTATATGAATTTTCTGTATGAAAAATTTGGAATACTACAGATATACTGTGAGACAAATGGTCTTCATTGTCATTTGTATTAAAATATGTATCTCTGTCAAGTTTTGTTATGAAATTCTGCGGCGTATTTGATGCATTGCATCAAAAAGTATTTTGAGCATTCATTAACAGTCGTCGACTATTATAAAATTCACTCAGCCCAAAATATGTCAGAAATAGCTGATATGATGAAAAGATATCAGTATCAAATGTTGCATTATGCAAAAGTTCAAACATATAATTCATACGAGTAAATATCTTAATGTAGTTTCAAATATAAAAAAAATTGATAATCGTGACATATCAGCCTCTTTTTTGTAGACAATGTAATGTAATTACAGAATAATAAGCCATTTTCAGTCCTATGTTCCACAAACCGTGCTGATTTAAAGTCGAATTTATGGATTAAGATCAAAGTACAAAGTACATTGCAATAATTCTTAAAACATAATTAAAACTGGCCATAACTTATTCATGTGCAGGGATGATATTGCAATGTGCACTTAATATATATAGGCATCAGATTGTTAGAGCCATCATTTCAAACACCTCTTCTATAATTATACTACATTATTTATTCAACTTTAGATTCTCCAGGGTGTGATGCTAATCACCAGGGGGCGCACGACTGTTTGGACAAAGCAAAATATCTTGTTTTTCATGGTGGTCGCCATATTTGAATTTCAATGACAATGAATATATTATGCAAACGCTAACCAAAGTGCCGTCAAACATGCTCCTTTCTTATATTTGCACGTGCAGCATTGATACAATTTCTTTTTTTGGGGACCAATTTTTAGCTCACCTGGCACAAAGTGCCAGAGTGAGCTATTAGGATCGCATTCCGTCCGGCGTCGGTCATACATCGTACGTCCATCCGTCCGCACGCACAATGGGTATCTTGGGTGGTAGGAGGTGTGGCCTAAGACAATAGAAATCTATTGTCTTCATTCCGTCTTTTGTCCCTTAAGTGGTCATTCTTTTGTTACTTAAGTGGTCACTCTATTGTTCGAGAACAATGGAAATACCACCTAATAACACGTTCATATGGGTGTGCGTCCGTTCGTCCTTCCGTCCGTCTGTCCGTCGGTCCACCATTTCCTTCAAACGACATCTCCTCTGAAACCACTGGGCCAATGTTGATGAGACATTGCAGCGATGTTCCTTGCATGAAGCTCTATCAAAGTTGTTCAAAGAATTCCATTCCATGCAGAACTCTGGTTGCTATGGCAAAACTTAAAAAATCTTCTTGTCTGAAACCACAAGGCCTAGAGCTTAGATATTTGGCATGTAGCATTGTCTAGTGGACCTCTACCAAGATTGTTCAAATTATGACCCCCGGGTCAAAATTGACCCCGCACGGGTGGTCACTTAGTTTTGCATAGGCTTTATATAGGAAAAACTTTAAAAATCTTCTTCTCTGAAACCACAAGGCCTAGAGCTTAGATATTTGGCATGTAGCATTGTCTAGTGGACCTCTACCAAGATTGTTCAAATTATGACCCTGGGGTCAAAATTGACCCTGTAGGGGGAGTCACTTAGTTTTACATAGGCTTATATAGGAAAAACTTTAAAAATCTTCTTCTCTGAAACCACAAGGCCTAGAGCTTAGATATTTGGCATGTAGCATTGGCTAGTGGACCTCTACCAAGATTGTTCAAACTATGACCCCCGGATCAAAATTGACCCTGCACGGGGGGTCACTTAGTTTTACATAGGCTTATATAGGGAAAACTTAAAGAAATCTTCTTCTCTGAAACCACAAAGCCTAGAGCTTAGATATTTGGCATGTAGCATTTGCTAGTGGACCTGTAGCAAGATTGTTCAAATCATGACCCTCGGGCCAAATTGACCCCGCCCGGGGGGGTCACTTGGTTTTGCATAGTCTTATATAGGAAAAACTTTAAAAATATTCTCTGAAGCCACAAGGCCTAGAGATTAGATATTTGGCATGTAAAAATGCCTATTGGACTTCTACCAAGATTGTTCAAATCATGACCCCCAGGTCAAAATTGACCCATCCTGGGAGGGGGGGGAGGGGGGGAGAGGGAGGTGAATTGATTTGAACATGAGCCCTTGTATTATAGCCAATGGTAGTCAGGTGAGCGATATAGGGCCATTATGGCCCTCTTGTTTTAGATAAAATATGTTTGAAGTATACAAAAACTTAGTAAATAGGTTTTCTTCTATTCACAAATACAGAGAATTTGTGTCAAGTTAAGTTTTTCAAGTCAGTAATGTTGGCGGTACACATCGCTTCCAGGTCGCATACCACTCTTACTGGTCCACATATTTCTTACTACAAATTGTTTCTAACTTAAAATTTACTTCCGAAGGTCTCACTAGTATAAATGCTCTCATGGACAGACCTTTAAAAAATTGGCTTCACATCAGATCAATTTACTTCTGGTATCATAAGACTTTTGGTTATTGAATTTGCTGAGAGTGACCAGAACTTCCTTAGAACCAGTCTTTTTTCCCATGAAAAAAACACAGGGGAGCGTTAATTAGAGCAGGAGCGCCACTAAGGGAAAATATGGCCTTTTTTTAATGGACTTTGAATGCTTTAATTTGGACAATACAGTAAATTGTTTATAAAGACATTTACTGAAAATTGAATGACCGTGCAGATCATGATCAGACTGTCTGCCCGTCAGCCTAGAAGCCATAAGTTTAAGCCTCTGTTAGTTATAAAGCAGGTTTTTTAAAAAAAACCCTGCTTATTAGAATGCTGATGTCATATGTCGGGCGAGCGGGCGGGTAGGCGGGCATCAAACATTGGTTTCTGCTCAATAACTTGAGTTTGGAGTGACCAATTGTAATGAAACTTGGTGTGAAGGTAGCTTGCGTGGAGAGGAAGCTTGGGATTGCATTCGGGGTCACTAGGGTCAAGGTCACGGTTACTTAAAATATATTTTTTTAAGTTTTTAAATTGTTTAAAGCAGAAAAAAAATTTTTTTTGGGTCAATATCACTGTTACTGTGGGGGAGGGGTCAAGGTGACTGTTTTTTTAAATTCTACAATTTCTACAGGTGCCATTTAAACCTGCTTTGGCGACATTGCCGTGTCTTCTTGTTCTCAGATTGCTTTGAAACCTTCAACTGTGCACTTATGTGACTTTTATTAACTCAGAGTTTTCTGATGACATTCAGGTTAAGCTGGCATCATAACTGGGGTAATAATCTTAATTGTTTCATTACAATTTCATCATTTTTTAAACTTTTTTTATCTAGGTATAATAATGAGAATTTGTGAGCAATAGTAAATTAGCCATTAATCTGTCAAGCATAGAAAACAGACCAAAGAAAATGAATATTATAGCAAAATATCAATTATCTGACTGGCTTTTAATTGGCTTATATTTATTGCTTGAGCAGAAAATGGAATCACACATGACTTTTCTGTACTTTATTAGCAGAGCATATTTTTCCAAAGTCTTCTGCTCGTCTATTTGGTACTCTCTCATGGAATTGATGAATAATTGTTTAACTTCTTGCTTATATATACACAAACACATTTAAACAATGCCATGTAAAAAAAAATATTAAATTTACTTATAATTTTTAGTGTTGTAGTAATGTAAGGGGAATCAGTCTTGTATAATAATTTATTTAAAGGGCCGTGATGTATAAGATACCATCAATATTTGAGAATATAATAAAAGAGTAAGGAGAAATGGCATTAATGTATGTCTAATGTGGCTATAATTTTTCGGCTTATGTGGCTTCAAAGTATAGAAAAGAAAACAAAAGAATTGTGTGACAACTGTCAATTTTTAGTGCATCCGTCTGTCTGTCCATAAACTTTCCCTTGATATTATGCTCTACAGGTTGCAATAAACATTTGACTTGAAACTTGCTGATAAGGATCCCTTCAACTTGTAGATGATCCATATTGTTTTTTGATTCAGTGGGTCAGAGGTCAAGGTCACAATCACAGTCACAGTCTGATAGTGTTTCCTTGATAACATTCTACAGGTCACAATTTTTCATTCAACTTTCATCAAACTTTCCAGAAGGCTTCCTGCAACATGCAGATGATCCATATTGTTTTGAAGTCAGTGGGTCAAAGATCAAGGTCACAGTGACCCTTACTTTGAAAATCTTTTCCATTCAGTATCTTGAGATCTAGTCTTCAAACTTGATAGGATAATTGGCTTACTAAGTAGAGGATTCCTCTTGTTTTTAGGGTCAGTAGGTTAAAGGTCAAGGTCACAGTGACCAGGACTTTGAAAATCTTTTCCGCTCATCATCTTGAATTCTGTTTGACTTACAGTCTTCAAACTTCTTAGGATGATTAGATGATGCCTACTGTTTTTACTGTCTGTGGATCAAAGGTCAAGGTCACAGTGACCTCTAATAGATTTTTCTTGATAACATTGCAAAAGATTTTCACAAAACTTACTCAGAACAGTCTGGTCAGACCAGTAGAGCGATACAGGCCCTTTTGGGCCTCTTGTTTGTCATGTACTTTAATGATAATAGTACTTAGGAACTTGAAGAAATATTGTATGAATATATTTTGACACTTAGTCAGTCAGACAGACAGACAGACAGACAGACAGACAGACAGACAGAGTGTGAGAAAGGAGGTGCAAGAGTTGTAACACTGCTGTCAGTTGTTTCTGCTGTCAACAGTTTTTTTCAGTCTTCAATATTATGATAATCCCTGCTACACAGTTGACAGCAGAGATTTTTTCAGTCTTCAATATTTGTTTAAATGATAATCCCTGCTGTCGACTGTGTAGCAGCTGTCTGCAATCATTGCTTTTAAATGTATTCCCCTCTCAACCAAGCAGCATATTATGAAGAAAAAAAATGTATGTACAAACTGTTTCCACAGTTATATACTACTCATTATCATGAAACATTTCACATATTCTAATGATGGACACTAAAAGACGGTCAGACATATCAGGGTGGTGAAAAATGCAATATTTCTGAAATACCACTGCCAACTTTGTGTCGAATTCAGAGATAAGTATCTTCTTAAATGTTGTCCATAATGACATAAACCAGTAGGCTATGCCAAATTTACAACAAGAAAAATCTGTTGATACCCTGCCAGAAGCTTCAACAGGGATTAGAGACTCTGTCAAATAAATTGGTTTTAATGGTCAGTTAATCAAAGCCACTTCAAGGAGAGATCCTTTTGTACAGTCTTTCCTTAGAAATCTGTCTGCCTAGAACTCTCTGTACTAAGGAATAATCAATTCTTAGGTCTATTTTTATGGGTTGTGAGTAAAAGCTGGAAATGATATCAAAATAATTAATCCGTTGTAGCAGCAGAAGACAATTTCTTTTTCTACTATTAAGAAGTGTCTGATTTAAAAAAATCTCATTTTGGAGAAGTCATTTATACTGCTGTCTGGTGCCATATTGGCAAACAATATCTAGGTCCCAGCTTTGGTATATTTTAATACAAAATATCCAATATTGTAGCACAATATTCTAGTGCAAATTGGCAAAGTAAAGTTTTCTCATAAGACCAACAGGACCATCAGTGATAAGTGATATTTCATTCGTTCTTGTAACCTTGTCTTCAGCAGATGATTCAGCCTTTGCTACCATGCTTGCTATCCTTATGTTGTCATATTTTATCAGTGTTCTTACAAAATGCCATATTTACCTGGTTATCTTTCAATGTCAGATTTTACCTGTACTCTCACAATCTTAGATTTGCTTGCTGTCCTTATCAAGCAATATTTTATCTGTTTCATTGCAAAGTTTAACAATGTCACATTTAATCACAAGTTTTTACAATGTCAAATTTTATCAAAGTTCACAATAATGACACAATTTTTATCAGTGTTTATTCAATGTCATATTTTATCAGTGTTCTTACAATGTCAATTTTATCGGTATTCTTTCAATGTCAATTTTATCGGTATTCTTACAATGTCAATTTTATCGGTATTCTTACAATGTCAATTTTATCGGTATTCTTACAATGTCAATTTTATCGGTATTCTTACAATGTCAATTTTATCGGTATTCTTACAATGTCAATTTTATCGGTATTCTTACAATGTCAGTTTTATCAGTATTCTTACAATGTCAATTTTATCGGTATTCTTACAATGTCAATTTTATCGGTATTCTTACAATGTCAATTTTATCAGTATTCTTATAATACTAGTATTCTTACAATGTCAGATTTTATCAGTGTTCTTACAATGTCAGATTTTGTCAGTGTTCTAACAATGTCAATTTTATCAGTATTCTTACAATGTCAATTTTATCGGCATTCTTACAATGTCAATTTTATCAGTATTCTTACAATGTCAATTTTATCGGTATTCTTACAATGTCAATTTTATCAGTATTCTTACAATGTCAATTTTATCAGTATTCTTACAATGTCAATTTTATCAGTATTCTTACAATGTCAATTTTATCAGTGTTCTTATAATACTGGTATTCTTACAATGTCAGATTTTATCAGTGTTCTTACAATGTCAGATTTTGTCAGTGTTCTAACAATGTCATCAGTGTACAATGTCAGTTTACAATGTCATATTTTTCTTCTAGTCCAATATCAGATCTATCTGGTTTTCTTGAAATGTCAGATTTAAATTCTTGGTTTACTTCAGTGTCTAACAGGTAGAATTCTTTTATCTTTATCAAAACCCATTCATACCCACATTTTTACAATGGGATCATCCTACTTCCAATTTGGGCAAGTCTACTTCCTTAAAAATGGGATGTTTTACAGACTTCTCTTCTAAAAGGCTAAATATATAAATCCTGAGCATAATGTTGTCTGTTCTTGGAAAGGTATATCTTTAAATAGAGACTGCTGAGGCAAATATGAGTTAAATTCACCAGAGACTTAAAACTACTAATATGATTGGCTGTTTTCCTGTATAAAACTTTAATCTGCATTTTCTGTGATGAAACATTAATGTATGTTGATCATTACTGAGCGAATGTAAAATATGATCAGCAAAAGGAAAAATCATTTTTAATGTGTTGAAAATAACTACCTTCTGACAGCTGCTTCTAATAATATCCTTGGTAATCTAAGATTCTATTTCACCAGCACAATTAGAACTAAAAGCAATCATTTTTCACAAAAATTATCCACCGCTGTGCTATCTGGATCATCAATTTCCCAGTGGCCTGATGGAAGACCTGGGTATCATATTAGAAACTGAGGGGCAATTAATTATAGGAGGTATTCTTAAATCCGTAGGGATGGTTTGTAAATAAAACTGATTTACATTTTGTAAGAGATGCCTCAAAATGAATTATTAATTGTACCTGACTTGTGTGATTGATTGTCTTTTTGCATTCTGTGTAATATGTTTCTTTGGCCTTTGTTACTTTTCAATATGCATTATTTCCATTTGAGAATATTATAAAGCGTCCCAATAAACAGTAGACCTCAATTTAACATTGTATAAACGTTCGATTCCGTTGGATTAATGTTGGATTTTTGTTGGTTTTGCAAACTGATTAGACGTCAGAATCCCTACTTCTACCCAACATCAGAAAATGACCATTCCGGATGAATATCCAACCATTGTCCAACAACACTATGACCCATATTCAACTATTTCTGCATGATTTTCTTACCTAAATGCAACTATATCTTTAAACAATATAAACATAACTTCGGTTTTCATCGCAGTAAACGTTCAGACAATAAATCATAATGCAAGCATGGGTCAAGAATTCTGTAATAATACAGTCTCTAACAAGAGTGCCGTACTGTCACAACATTCCACTTACCAAATGACACAGATGAAGACCAAAAAACAACTCAATTTCTGTCTTCCTGAAGATAAAAATAAATTTACCTTGTCTTGCTATTTAACACTTATGTAAATCATTAACACAATATCAGATGCAAGTATTTAGATAGTTTGATACCAAAATTTATTTTAAAAAATGGCGGAAATTATAATCAGTGCAAATACCAAAAAGCCTCATTTTTGAATTTTAGAAAATATGATTTTCCTAAACTTTCAAGTTTATTTTCACGTACACCATGTTTGTAGAATAACAATTCTGTGGAGCACTTTAAATTATTGATGATGATTTCAAGACTAACTGTCCATGCACAAGCATGCAGTAGCCATGAAACAATATATTCGTATCTGCAGATAAAAATCAGTGGACTAGCTAAATGGAAACACACATTGTACCCATGTTGGATAGACAATTTCACGACCATAATCCAACTCTGATCCTACGTTGATCCAACGTTTAAACCTGAAGTTGCATCGACTTAAGGGACCCAATGTCCAACAGACGTTGGTTTATGGTCATCGATGTCACGACCTTAATCCAACTTTGATCCAACATTGGTGTGACGTCGGGTGTTTACTGGGGTCTTGCAGTCCTGATTTCACTTCTGTTCTGTTCTGGGGAGTTGATGGGGAGGGAAATAGGTTGTGATTCTCAGGTACATGAGATGTTTATTTCTTGTTTACTCAAGTTCGAAAATGGAGCAGAATAACTGACCCTCTCACACTAATCCTCACCAATGAATGATCCAGAACAATCAATTAGGGATTCAGCGTGACAGGAATAAGACTTAAGGACATGCTATAGCTCATCTGACTTCCTTCCGCCAGGAAGGGACGTGTCCAATATAAGATTGTAGATTAAGCATATCAATCATATATCACCACTGGGAGTTGTTCTCATAAATCCAATTAGGGATGACACTCTCAGAATATTTTGTATGTTCCAAGGTATATAATGTTTTCTGCAGATAATTTCGATAATCTCGGTTTAGATGCTAGCATTATGTACTGCCGTGGTAATGATAGAAACATGTCAAAGTTTTTTATTTATTTCCGGAGGAGAATGAAAGAAAAAAAGTTAACAAATTCCCAGAAGCAAATATAGAAAAATATTGACATCTTGTCATAGAAGATGAAGTGCTGTTGAACAGTAAATAGTAATATTTATTTTACTTGTCAGCAATTTAATGGTTTACAAGTTTTATTGAAATGAATTGAATCTTGTTCAATTTTCATCCGCGCAAGAACAGAACATTCACAATTATCATCAGAGCTTTCAACTTCCCCATGTTTCCCCAGTGTTTTCTCTGCACTCTTGTATCAGTATGGTTATTGTCTATTAGTTTTTTATGATGCTGAGTAAGTAAATCTCTTGACATATTCATGGGCCAGGAAGCGGTAGTTTTAAAATAGAAAACTATGCCTCCTGGGACATCTGTCCAGAAAATGGTGAATTATATTAATAACCGTTGAGAATTCTGAATTATATGTCCTTGCCCGGGGCTAGTACTGTTTTATTAGCTCATTATAGGAGGACACTTTAGTTCTAAAAGGTGGATTAAACAGAAGGGCAACACTTGAAGAATCACTTTTTACATCTGTTTATGCATTCATCTGTCTGTCCGTCTGTACTCTCCTAAATTTTTATTAATCAGTCAAAGTTTGTAACCTGGAAAACATGGAAATAATTAAAGCAGTCAGGAAAAGTGAAGAATAAAAGCTTTTGCTAATATTTGTTACAAACCATTATTTGTCAATTTTGATAAATATTTACAAAACTGAAACTTCTGAGTTATTGAAAAACAATAGTTAAGATAGAATCAGTCAGGACAATCCTATTTCTAACAGCTCTCTAAGATTATTAAATATCTATAAGTGTCCTGATAGTTTGTTGTCTAACCATTACAAAATGTCAAATTCAGATTTAAATCTCTCAGTTTATAGGATGGGTACATAATCATTAACAGCTGAGGCACGTATTAAAAGTGCTGTCTCACTCTTCAGGTTCTTCGAAGAAGAAGCCGTGATTTGAACCTGTAACTTTACGTCGACATCGTCTATATATAGTGATGCAAAAGAAAAAGTAGTCACTGCAACAAACGTTTAAAAAAAAGTTGTGCAAATAACTTAATTGTAAGTGACTATATCTACACAACACTGGAACAAATTGCAGGGAAATGAGTGACTTATAGGTTACCACTTACCTAGTGGTTCTTATATTAATTATCATCACATCAATGTTTTCGCAGACTTGAAACATAAAACTTTAAACCTTTATCATTGAAATTGCAGAAGCTTTTCTATTCATTAGCATTAAGGATTTTTCTGTTACAAATATTTTTACATGCTCAAAGGAAATTCAGTTATTACTCAAAGTCTGCTAACATTATTTCCTGAAGTTATCTTCAGTCAGTCAGGTATGAAGTTCTCAAACAGGTCTTGACATGTGATGTAGGAGACATCTTACAGGATCAGATGGCTAATGTGTTGGTTGATCAGCCCTTGCCACCAGATAGTGGATATAAGTTCTATATTTAGTGACATTTTGTAAGGTGCAGAAAATAATGTTGGATCTTTATTATTTTTAGTCAGCTCTTGAATAATAATAAGTATGCTTATATGGATCTATCAAGTCACATTCACAGACAGTTGCCTGGAAGTATATGTGTGAAATCCTGATTGTTCTTCCACCTGATTGTCTACAGAGCCTTTTCTATAGATGTACAGACTGTTATTCTAATAAAAACTTGTTTGTCCCCATGGGAAGTCTTGCATAATCAAACTGTCAGTCTGTTCATTATGTTGCAGTTCCATCATTGCAGTTGGCCATCTTTGAAAAGTCATTGCTACCATGAAGGTATGAAAGAGACTTTTTGATTAAATTTGGTCATCTGCTTAGGGCAGAATATATTGAGGGTTGTCCATGAAACTATTGTACATGCTACTTTATCTGTTTGCATGTAAGATATTTTATGACCATCCCTTTATTCATAAGATACAAATTTTTGTGGAAAATCACACAAATCCCCCCATCCCCCCATCCCCCCTCCCCCATGATGCTTTCAGAATCTTCTAGGTCAAGGTCGAAACTTGGGTCATATGCCAATAAAAAATAGGTCACCAGGTCACCCTGTGGACACACAAGAGGCCACATTTGATCCCAAATCATCCTGAAAGTTATTCAAAATGTTCGTCTTGATGATTTCTAGGCCCAGTTTAAACATGGTCACATCGGGTCAAAAACTAGGTAACCAGATTCTCTTGAAAATTAGTCAGAAGGTACTCTATAACGAGTTATATACTGGGCCACATGGGGTCAAAAGCTAGGTCATAAGGTCAAATCATAGAAAAATCTTGTGAACACTGTAGAAACCACATTTTGTACCTAATTTTGATGAACTCAAGGTCAAGCTCAAAGCTAGGTCATGTGTGATAAAAAACTAGGTCACCAGGTCAAATCATAGAAAAACTGTGTAAATACTCATAGAAGCCATTCTTGTTCCCCAGCCATTCTGAAATTTAGTAATAATGTTTAAATTCATCATAATGTTTGTCTTCATAAATTTTAGGTCAAGATTGAAACTGGGTATAAATTAACATAGCGTAAAAAATTATGTCACCAGGTATGTCGATCTTGACCTTTTGATAAATGTTGAAGCTCAGTAACAATAATTAAATTTCGACTGTGTGTACATTATGTCAGCAGATTTCAAAATTGTCTTTTGGTGACCTAGTCATGACCTTTTGACCTACTTTCTTGTCTTCTGGAGCACTGGAACTCGGGTGAGCAATATAGGGCTATCATATCATGTTACACTATTGGTTTCGAATTTCAATCATCAAAATCCATGAATTCATGTACCAACAAGATTTGACATTTCTATGCCCATTCTGAGTTATTTTTCAACATGAATTTTATTTGTTTTCTGATACATGTTATACAAAGGGCAGGGCATGAGAAGCTAAGATTGTCTGTTCTTTAACTTGGTATGAATCAGTCAAGGTAGCTAGCACAGTGAGTTATTGTGAGCTAAAGTAAATGACCCATTAATTGTATACTTTTTCTATCACATTACTGGTCATTCTAGACACTTTGTCTAAATAAATTGTCTGCTTTCAAAGACAATGGCTACTAAATTGCTCTGGTCTTAGAAGCCTTGTCAGCGTAACTTATCATTTACTTGTCCATTGTAAGGGCTAAAATGGCTTCATTAAACAACATGTCTGACCCTAATTATTAGTTAATGATGGGCAATTTGAATGTGAAGGTCTTCAGGATATTCTGTTATTATGGTAGTTACTTTGAGCATTTAGTCGTATCGCATTTTATTTACGGTTATTCAACTTTTCTGCTAAAAAAATAACTAACATTCTCATGGAAAATGCAATTGTACACTGTAGATGAATCTCATATAATTGTTCTTATCATTGTTATTCAGATCACTTGTTAGTTTACACTGCTGTTTCACTGTTGCCTCTGAATTTTAAATTGTTGCTTCAGCTTACACTGTTGTTTTAAAACAAAACATTAATACACTATTCTTGACCTGACAGCATACTATAATTATTGAAAGTGGTTTTGTAATTTGTAGTATATTTTTGACACTGAGAGTTTGGAAAAATATAAAATACTTTATCGTAAAAAGGAATGATACTGTTTAATTAAAGTTATGTTGCTCACTACTGATGGATAGACTGTATTAGTGCCATTATATAAGGATGTGGATATGATAAAACATACCTCAGATAAAAATGTATGTTGGTCGGCAATTTAATTTTGCTATGTACGTTTTTCAAAGTACAACATAAAATATAGTGAGGAATTGTGTATAACATGTATTTAACATTGTTTGCATGATTTCTGCAGAGCTGTTACAAGTTATTGTTCAAAACCTATCACTTGATGTTTCGAATATCCATCATTTTGTATCTATAAATATTGAATTGATCTTCTGACCCATATATACACACTTCCATAAAGTAATCTGTACAACATAATTATGTATCAGATAAGTTGTTGCTTCCAGCAAAACAACATCTGCCTATCAGTTTTCATTATTCCTGTAATAAAAGTTCATTCACTCCTTGGAAAATCAGGCACAGGTTATAACTCCTGTTTTATGTGACAGCATACTAATGT
Organism: Saxidomus purpurata; assembly: GCA_022818135.1. NCBI lineage: Eukaryota > Metazoa > Mollusca > Bivalvia > Venerida > Veneridae > Saxidomus > Saxidomus purpurata. Next base: position 6,917,276 of record JAFMSR010000001.1, on the reverse strand, counting down.
TTCTGTTGTGACATCTACCTGTTGTGACATCTACCTGTTGTGACATCAACAGAACATTTTTGCATGTGACACACTTACCTCCTCTGAGCAGGAACATTGTGCTGTGAAGTGCTCATCCTTACAAAAGTTACCCTTGTTTCCCTAAACATTCTGTTTGAACATTCACCTGCTGTCTGTACACTGAATATATAAACCACAGTGTCATGCAACTACTGCTGTTGAATATCTGAGGCATGATCACTTCTGCCCTATGTACAACATCTACAAATCTGATGCAAATACTGCTGCCCTCTGCCAAAAAAAAAACCCCAAGAATATTGATACATAGTAATAACATTGAAAGCAATTTTGAAACACCAATACAACAAAGAAACACCAATATGCTACAACATCAAGAGGAAAGAAACACCAGTACAATAATATATTTAAAGCAAACTAACACCAGTGCAGTAAGACATTGAAAGCACAGAAACACCAATGCAACAAGACATTTAAAACAAAAACACCAAGATAACCATGTTGACAATAAACTTTGAGGCAACAAGACATCAGAGGCAAAGAAAGACAAAACAAAGGCAGAGAGACATTGAAAGCAAAGAAACATCTAGGCCACACTAAATTTAACACAAATGCACATCCAGATAGCTAAGACACGTCTTGACACACATACTAATATGACAGAACCTCGTTCCCGCCAAAACAGTTACCCACGGTGACGGATATCCCAATCTGAACCTCATGCTCATGACAGAAACTTTTTCTTGCATATCGTCTTGCACTTTAAAGTAGATTTCTATAAATGCAAACTTACTAAAATGATAAATTATCATGAAAAACAAACAGTTTTTCCGACGTTGTGTTTAGGAAAGTGACGTCACAATGTTTATAACGTTACGTCATAAGTAATTCACGAGAGTCGTCTGGCATAGGAGGGTTGCCAGACCGGCATGGGCAAAATCACCGGAATTGCCGATCCGATATGCAAGAAATTCTGTGATTGTGTACAATACATTTTTATTCAAAGCACAGAATAATTAATAAATTAGTTCATAAAGAGCATAATTTTGTTGTCAATTTATTACCGTAAATCTATTTAATTCTCTTGCCAAAAAATGTTTAGCAAATTGTATGCAGGCCCAAAGTTTATAATCATACAAAAGGTATGCATGCTCAGAATTAACAATGACAGAAAATATTGCTGCCCCATCTAATGAGTACAGCCAGAATGTGGTCAAGGCTTTGTCAGCATTTAAGATAGAATGTTAATGAACATGAGCCACAGGTGTTTGATGAAGGAATGATATTTGGAATGAGAACAAAAGCCACTGTAATGTACAGTATGTTGCTATAATGGATGGTCATCACATACCAATAACATACATTCTCTTGTTAATCTACACAGAATTTTGTATGTCAGAAAATATTTCTACAAAGGGAACCTAGACGTTAATCCATGGAATACTTGCTTGAGATATGTATTAAACATGGGCGGGAGAAGGTAATTTTGTAATTTTTATAGACTTATGTCACTTTTTACTAGATATGAATATAAACTGTTATGCAGATCCACTTTTCTTAAATTTGAGATATTCTTTCAAATTCTGTCAAATTTCATGTACAGTAAACACAGTATATGTAAAAACTCTGATATATACTTAAAAATTCCAGATATTACAAATTTTCTCTGACCAAAGTTTTTTTTTTTTTTATAGTTTATATGAAAAGCTGTCCTATTTGGATATAACAAACCCCAGATAAAAGGAACAAGTTCTGACTGAGCCATAAGTTGTTTCAATTATTAACAGAGTTTATTTATGGCAAAATGTATAGGAATGTATCGGGTTTATAATTACAAAACCGGTATTGCTCAGAATTAACAATACTGATAAGAGATTGATGCCGGTGATGGTACAGCCAGGTAGTCCAGGTTTTTCAGCATCTTAGGATAGGATGTTTATTTAACATGAGCCACAGGTTTTTGAGAACATAAGATATTTAAAATGTTTTATATCACTGGAAAGCTAATAAAATATACCTTTTATTCATTTTTTGCAATTGTTGTTAAGATTCAAATAAAAATTCGCTAGTTAATCTACACTGTTTTCATAAAAGATTATAGCAAGGCAACAAGCCGTTTCCATGAAAATAGAAGTGTCATTAAAAACGGTATTTCTTTAGAAAAGATATTTACTGAATGTAAAAAGTATGCAGTATCTTATGCATGTCATAACTTTTCGAATTTTAAAAATCCTTCAGATAGCCAAAATAAAGACTCCGGATATAAAAAATCCAATTCAAAATTTCCCTGCCGATACATAAGCATTGTAAACACAACTGTTATTTGGCCAACTCCAGATCAGAAAATTGACTGACCCCAAGGAGTTCGTTATAAACAGAGGTCATTACATGTATATATTTATAATGAACTCCTTTGGACCATTTAGATTTCAGATCCTTATATTCGGAGTATGTCATATCCATATAGCATTTTTATATAACATAAAGAGTAAAAAATTGAGCCAAGAAATTTTGTTTCTTATATTCCAGTATTTCCTTCAAGAGCAGTTATCATAACTCCTGATAAATGGCATTATAAGCCTCCTTTTGCGAATTTAATCACAGCATGAATTTCCATGCAATACAAAACTTATGATCAAGCTGTTTCATACACTTACTATCATTTGCATCGTATTTCAAAAGAACTCTTCATTTACTTTTGTTATCAGATACATGTAATTTAAATATTACCTCTATAATATTACACATGTAATTATTTTGTTTGAAACAATAATCATGTATATCTTCCTACTAATGACTATTATTACTGATATATAACCACAGAACAATCACAAAGGTCATTACTTGTCGATGATAGAAGGTAATGACCTGTTGTCGCAACCTATCCTCTTGTTACAGGATTTTTAGTTAATAATAATTCTACAGTAAATACTTAATTTGTATGATCAATTATTCCAACTGCCAGTCATTGGTGCGCTATGCCAATTAAGTAATAATTACAAATAGATAGATGATCTGGGACAACAAAACCTCTGCGCCATAGATTTACAAATTATGTTGTCACAGTCATGTGAAATTATCTTGGTAAAAAATGGGGGAACATGTTCCAAAAACTGAGAACTGTTACGGAATCAAGCATAGCCAATATTCAGTTATCACTTAATATGTACCTTTTGGAATTAAATTATAGTGGAATCTTCAGAAAATGATTCCCGTTTTCTGGCATGTGTTTACTGTTTAACTGACAGCCAACATTTCAGATACAATCACCTTGTCAATATCAGGATTTTTCCCCCCAGAACATGCAGAGGAAGAAAGGAAAAACAAGTTACAGAAAGACACATCTGTATTTTTGTTGAGCTTGGTTCTGCTAAAAATCCAATTACGGTAGTCTGTTGTGTGAAAACCACTTTGTCATTTGGTTTAATGATTGTCACTTAGGATGCACTTGATGCATCTCAAGAAACCTTATTGAGTTTTATTGATAGAATGAAAGATGAACTTTGCATACTTGTATTTTCAGACAACTATGAAGAAACAGAATACATGCAGTTTTAAAAGGGAAAAAGTTGTGAAGATAAGGGTAAGTGTCATAATGAAGTAATATTCCTGTTCTAGTTATCTTTGTTACATGTAATCTTGCAGGGACAAAATTCTGCTGCACAGCTATTATCCATCTAAATGTTTGCAGTTGCATCACACCTCTGGCTCCCCCATGTGGTTGGGGGTTAGTGCTTAGGTGCAAGAATTGCAACCAACGAGGGGGACCCCCATGCATGTATCATAAAAGGTGACTAAATGGGCTTGGTGAGCTGAAGACCCTACAGACGTGGTAACGACCCATGCAAGTGGGTACTCAAACCACCAGGGAGGTGGCCACACATCAGTGCGATAAACATTAGCATATTACATTTTTGATACAAAGATTCTAATGCTCTCTATATGACTTTGAAGTAGACTTTGGATTCTTAGCGCCATAAAACACTCATTCATTCATTTACAACTCTGGTATTTCTGTGGCTCTCCATATTATATACAGCTGCACTACAATGATGCTTATGATAAATTATCAGGAATTTTAGTTTTTTTGAAATTGATACAAAATGATATCAAAAAGACGGCAAAATTTAAATATTTCCTTCTGCTTTTGAAGAATGAATGCAAAACTTTTATTTAGATCATTTCAACATTGGAATAATTGAAATACTGCAACTTAGAAAAGATATAATTCCAGGAAATTGGTACATCCTGGTAATTACGTCCTATTAAAGTTAAGTTCGTAACTGTGATGACAGACATACAGGCCTCATAAAACTTATTTTTACTTTTTCAATGTAAGAATTATTCAAGCATGCCTTCATTTTTAGCTCACCTGAGCACAAAGTGCTCAAAGGTGAGCTATTGTGATCACCTGGTGTCCGTCATCTGTCTGTCTGTAATCTGTCTGTCCACACTTAACCTTTTGTATGCAATAGAGGCTGCATTTTTCACTGAATCTTCATCAAACTTGGTCAGAATGACTACCTTGATATAATCTAGGTGGTGATTGAACATGGGTCATCTGGGGTCAAAAATTAGGTCACCCGGTGAAATCATAGAAAAACCTTGTGTATGCAATAGAGGTTGCATTTTTCATTGGATTTTCATGAGTCTTCAGTATAATTGCCTTGATAAAATCTAGGTTGATTATGAACATGGGTCATCTAGGGTCAAAAACTAGGTCATGGGGTTAAATCATAGAAAAACCTTGTGTATGTTATAGAGGTTGCATTTTTGATTGGACCTTCTTGAAACTTACTCCGTATGATTGCCTTGATGAAATCTAGGTCCAGTTTGAACATGGTTTATCTGGGGTCAAAAACTAGGTCACAGGGTCAAATAATAGAAAAACATTATGTATGAAATTAAAGAGGTTGCATTTTTTTTTTTGATCTTCATGAAACTTTGTCAGTATGATTGCCTTGATAAAATCTAGGTCAAAAACTAGGTCACCTGGTCAAATAATAGAAAAACCTTGTGTATGCAATAGAAGTTGCATTTTGCATTGGATCTTCATGAAACTTTGTCAGTATGATTTCCTTGATAAAGTCTAGGTCAAGTTCGATCATGGCTCATCTAGGGTAAAAAACTAGGTCACGGGGTCACATATTGTCATAAGTCCCAGGTGAGCGATATAGGGCCATCTTGGCTTTCTTGTTTTTATTTCATGATAGAAGCTAGTGTGTTACTAGGTAACTTGGTCATAGTAATTGATATATAATAGGAAGATATTAATTATAACAAAATATGAAATTATGTGACAAATATGTTTTTGATGACAAAATGTGTAATTAATTTGGTGGAAAAATAAATAATGGTAACCAGGAAATACGTGAGAAAGTAATGTACCAGCTGTTTTTGCCAACAGCTTTGTAAGCTGGTGGTGCAATATTGCTGTAAAAAATGCGTTGCCAGCAGCTGAATAAAATCAAAGTGCTGAAAAGTACTGATGGAAGGTGAATTTCAAAAAAATAGGTACGTACACGTGATTTAATTACTATATACACATCCGCATTCCTGCATGACTTTATTTCATTGAATGATAAAATACTGGGACACATTTATTATTTTTTAATCTATAATATTTTCAAACTGTTGGTCAGAATTTAATTATCTACAAATAATTCAATATGTTAAGAAAAGATCCCCTGCGAAATTTTGTTCTTATGTTTAGGTTGAATTATTCCAGAACATTAAGAACAGTTCTTGAACATACCACAACAGTTCTTAACAGCTGTTCAAGAACATCTGTACCTGAACTGTTCGAGAACATCGTTTAAGAACAGTTATTGCATTTTTTAAGAATTAATAAAGTTCTTAAATTGTTCTTAAAATACTCTAGAATATGTTCTTGAACAGTTCTTGAACATTTCCAGAACATACATGTTCTTAAAGTGTTCTTATAGTGTTCTTGAATATTTGAAGAGCCATACAAGAACCAAGTTGTCAAATACAATTTCAGAACACTTTAGGCCAGAACAATTTAAGAACATTTTAAGAACTTTAAAGTTCTGAAACTGTCCTTGAAATTAAACTAAAAACAAATCAAGAACCATTCATGAACTTACCCAGAATGCATTATAAAATGGCAAATAATGCATTGCAAAAATGGCTGTTTACAGTGAAAGTTAAACACATGTTTTCTGACAAAATGAATTATAACAGCATAAATACATGGAATAAAATTAAGTTACTTTGGACATTAATGCAGAAATACATATGTTACACGTTGCAGTAGGAATTCTTAAGATGAAAAATGATTAAGATGCGAAAAATCATGGAAGTGTTGCAAAAACTGCAGAAGGATCAGGAATTCAACAGACTGAATGATGTCATTTACACTTTAGTGCTATACAGATTAAAGCTAGCTCACAATTTGTCTTTTTAAATGAAACTCAGCTCATTGTAGATTTAATGGCAAATAATATCAACAAATAACATTTTCAAAAGGAAATAATTTGCAACTCAGTGCTTACTATTTGAGCTATTGCAGAAACAGTATACATATTACTGTTACAATGCAATGTTTATCCTTGTTTAAACCATTAAAAACTAGGAAACAAAATGTGATGTCATGTCAAAATTCAGTGGTAGTGTTCAAGAATTCAGGTTCTTGAAGTGTTCAGGAACAACTCAAGAACTTCTGTTCTTGAACAGTTCAAGAACTATAGTTGCTCTTGAAAAGATCTTAAAAACAGTTCTTAAAGTGCTCTTTAAGTATTCAAGAACATTTCAAGTACTGTTTAAGAAATGTTAAATTGGACATTGTTTTACGAACAGTTCAAGAACTTGTGTTCTTGAACAGTTCAAGAACATCTCTAGAACTTGTGTTCTTGAATAGGTCAAGAACTCTAGTTCTTGTACTGTTCTAAAATAAAGTTATTGAACTGGTCAAGAACTGTTTTTAAGAACTCTTCAAGAACACATTGTTCTTAAAATTTGTAGAATTTGTCCAATTTAACATTTCTTAAAAAGTGCTTGAAATGAGCACTTCAGGTACAATTCTTGAACTTAGTTCTTGAACAGTGAATGAACTGTTCTTGAATATTTCGCAGGGGATTTGAGGCCCTTGGTGGTACTGCTGTTTTTGTTATATTATGTTCCCTGAGCCCGTTTGGTGGTGATACCAAAGCTTGGACGAACCCTGCATTTTAAGTGCCAGTTGCAACAGTAATTAAAACTGAAAAAAATGTTCTCATGACTGTATGAACTTTAATCAGCAGTCTATAAATATACATAAAATTCCCTTAAATATACATGATTACTGTTCATGAGCAAAAGGTGTTAAAAGTTCATGACCAGATTTGGCAAGTTCATGAACATTTAGAGAAGATTGCTCACTACTAAAGAAAACATACAGAAGAGTACCTAACTGTACTAATTTGTAATGTACATATAATGCAAAAGTAATGTGATAATGAAAAATGCTAACTAATCTGATATATTTAATTCAATCCCAGAATGCATTACTCTGCAACACAGGAAACAGCTAATATTACATTCATTAATTTGTGCAATAAGGTTTAGCCTTAATTACATAGAATAATGCAACAAGGTGTAATATTGCTAGATTTGTCCCTGGATTATGGATAGATTTTGTATATTTCATGATATTACTTTGAAAACCAGTAAGTCCTAGCAACACACAGAACTTTACATCAGTTATTGCCAATAGTTTCCTTTGTCAAACAGCTAGATGCTAATTAAGTAATGGTAGCTATATAACAGAAACATTCAGATAAAGTTTGGAATAATAATGGTTTGATCATCATTAGCATCATCATCATCATCATCATCATCATCATCATCATCATCATCATCATCATCATGTCATCACTTTTTGATTGCCCCCTATTGAAGTTTTAAGTAGCATAGAGTTGTCATGTATCCATAAAATGTCCACACATTTCATCTACACCATTCCCTCTAAGCTTTTAATAAATGCCACTGTCAGAATGTTTCTTAGATAGTCTTAATTTACAAACACCATGTTTTCAAAACTGAAATGAGCATTATATTATTTTAGTTAAATTTGAAAAGGGTCTTTAACATCAATTAAGATCTATGATCAGTACCATTATTGAATTTTATTACTTAATCAGAAATGTAGAATGAATGTGTACAAACATAATAGGTAACTGTGCAATGATAGTACCAGTAGACCATCTTTAAGGTGATTTAATGGTCTAACAGTAGACCATCTTTAAGGTGATTTAATGGTCTACATTAGTTCCGTAAAGTCAGAACTGTTTGCATACACTGTAGATATTATATAAATATTATATATATTTAAGTTTCATATGAATGAACATGTTACCAGCTACAGTCCAAAAAGGATAATCATTTATTCTGTTTGTTCTTCATTCTGTATTCCCCACTGACGTCTATTGCCAATATTTCAATAATGATTTGTCTTTTTGCTTTGCTTTGACCACCGAAGCACATGGGCACCATCTATTGTGTTAGCACTAGCGGTACTAATGTTTGTTGAACTGGAACTTTCCCCCTTTTGTTTGCAGACAGTAGTCTCATCAAATAAACGTACTGGACTTACATACGTGATTGGTGTCAGAAGGGAAAATGTATTCATGTTCATTTAAATGTGTTGCGGTATCGGGTATTTGCTTTCGGTCAAAAACAGAAAGTTACTTATATTAGTATTTGAAAGAAATAGAGTCACATGTGATCGATCACTGGCCTGTGACAGCTAGGTTGGCCATGGTGCACAGAGCAAGAACAATGTATGAATTCTGTCTCATTCAGCAGTTAATGAATCACATGGTGTTTCATGATAAAAGGTTTTGTTCTCACTTAAAGTAAAAGCAGGTAGCCTTGAACTCTTAATTATGAGTCATGCTACATATTGTTAACTAGTTCATACAAGAAAGAAATGAAAGCTAAATGTGTGTTTTTTTAGCTCAGGGTGAGCTATTAGGATCGATGAATGTCCGTCGTCCGTCCACACTTAGTTCGTTAACACTCTAGTGGTCACATTTTTGCCTCAATTGTCATGAAACTGGTCAGGATGTTTGTCCCAGTAATTACTCGAACGAGTTCGAATATGGGTCATCTCGGATTAAAAAATAGGTCACATGACCCAAAAATAGAAAAATCTTGTTAAGGCTCTAGAGGCTACTGTTTCAGTCCAAATATCCTGGCAATTTGTCAGAAAGGTTGTTTGGTTGTTTTCTAGCTCAAGTTTTAATATGGGCCACCTGGGGTCAAAAACTAGGTCACACAGCCCAGATACGGAAAAACCTTGTTAACACTCTAGAGGTAACATTTTCAGCCCAAATATCCTGGAAATTTGTCAGAAAGGTTGTTTTGGTGATTTCTAGCTCAAGTTCGAATATGGGTCATCTGGGGTCAAAAATTAGGTCAAAGAGCCCAAATATGGAAAAACCTTGTTAACACTCTAGAGGTAACATTTTCAGCCCAAATATCCTTGAAATTTGTTGGAAAGGTTGTTTTGATGATTCTAGCCCAGGTTCGAATATGGGTCATCTGGGGTTAAAAACTCGGTCACAGAGCCCAAATATGGAAAAACCTTTTTAACACTCTAGATGTTACATTTTCAGCCCAAATATCCTTGAAATTTGTCAGAAAGGTTGTTTCGGTGATTTCTAGCTCAAGTTCGAATATGGGTCATCTGGGGTCAAAAACTAGGTCACAGAGCCCAAATATGGAAAAACCTTGTTAACACTCTAGAGGTAACATTTTCAGCCCAAATATCCTGGAAATTTGTCGGAAAGGTTGTTTTGATGATTTCTAGCTCAAGTTCGAATATGAGTCATCTGGGGTCAAAAACTAGGTCACAGAGCCCAAATGTGGAAAAACCTTGTTAACACTCTAGAGGTTACATTTTCAGCCCGAATATCCTTGAAATTTGTCAGAAAGGTTGTTTCGATGATTTCTAGCTCAAGTTTCAATATGGGTCATCTGGGGTCAAAAACTAGGTCACAGAGCCCAAATATGGAAAAGCCTTGTTAATACTCTAGAGGTAACATTTTCAGCCCAAATATCCTGGAAATTTGTCAGAAAGGTTGTTTCTATGATTTCTAGCTCAAGTTCGAATATGGGTCATCTTGGGTCAAAAACTAGGTCACAGAGCCCAAATATGGAAAAACCTTGTTAACACTCTAGAGGTAACATTTTCAGCCCAAATATCCTGGAAATTTGTCAGAAAGGTTGTTTCGATGATTTCTAGCAGCTTTGTTAAAAGCAGTTGTACTCGGATGAGCGATAAAGGGCCATCATGGCCCTCTTGTTTCAGAATATGGCCGAAGTCTGCATGGTTCCAATCTAATCAAAGCCAGAATCTCATGGTTCTACCTGGCATTTCCAAAGATTTTAAATTGGCAGCCATGTTAAATTTAGGGGGCCTGTAAGTTGCATAAAACCAGACAATTGGCATAATGCCAACTTTACCAAGGCTCCGAAAAGGCCTACAAAAAATGCCCCAACATTTAACCATTTCCTGTAAGAAAACATTAAATCAGTACATTCAAGAATCAACAAAATAACATTTTATTGAAAAAAAGCAGAATTTTATACCCACAAATTTACATGTTTATTCACAGCATTTTATACAGTAGCTGGCATTAAATAATGCTTTGTAAACGGTATAAACATCTAACTCGTTATTATTAAATTCAGAAAATAACTACTGATTACAAATGATCAGTTCTTCTAAATACAAAGATTTTTTTGCCTGACCTACTTATTAAAATGGTATAACATGAAAATATGAGATCTTTTATGGTGCTTTACAATGGAACAAGCATATTAAGTAATAAAAATATGATTACTTTAAACCCTGCCATTACAGGCAACAAAGACGCTCTACCAATTAAGTATGCTCATTCAAGCAGGAATCATCAGCGGAAGATAAATAATGTACTCCTAGGATCTAATTTCTGTAATTTTGTACTTTCATCTTGGTTTTATTTTCTGTTAGCTAAATAATTATATTGTACTTTTAAGTTTCAGCTCACCTGTTCCATTAAAGACTTCTGATTTCTGTCACCAGATACCCAAGACTGATCCATTCCATTAGTCTCTGTTTAGTGCCCATAGGTTGTTTAGTTGATTAAGGTAGTTTTTGGTAAGATCCTGTGTAGCAGTTTCATTGGCACCTCATGACCTAGTAGATAAAGGAACCAATCACAATTTATTCATTCATTTAGATTGTGTATAGTCTCGACCATGCCTAGGATTTGTCCCTGGCTCCTGAAGAGACAGATACAAGGGAATTTGGGTACCAGACCAAAGCTCTTTTTGCCTTCTTTTACATACCCGGTGAGACTACCTCTTGGTTTCTAACCAGTTCATCTCTAGATTCTCATTAACTTCAACAAATTGTACTTTATTAATTACAGTGGTACGTGTCTCATATTTCACTCTCTCGGAAATGATGCCTTATATATTCATTTTTTTTTTTTTGGATAATACTCATAATATGCCAGGAATATGTTATCAATCTTTGCTTATCTTAATGGTTGGAATCGTTCCTCTCAAATTGGAAATGCCAAATTGTAAATGCTACAGTTATTGGTTTATGAAAATGTTAAAGTATTGAATAACAAATTAAGGGAACTATTCTGTTTGTCAACAAATTTTAGAAAGAGAAATCACAATTTTGATTAATCCATATGAAACCTCATCCCATCTTTTAAATTTTTAATTTATTTACACACATTGACAGACCAGGGCATTGAGAGGAAGTGGTACATTGTATAACGAAGAACCATTACTGAAACTCAGGCCCCATTTATGAATTACAAATACTAATTATAAATGAGATAATTATGCTTGTCCAGAATTTAACTCTAAATCTATTTACGGGTTTGAGTTCATATCTATCTTTGTCTTCTGAAATGATTCACCATTTGGAATGATCTCCCTTTGTCTTTTGAAATTCTGCTTGTAGGAACATAGCTGGAAAACTGTTCAATAGATTTACTTGATGTAAGATAATATTCAATGGAAGAGCAAGATTCAAGAATCATAACTCTGTCTGGGCATATGACATTACCTCCCTTTATCATTTTGATTCCCTGCATTGTGACTACTTGTTACAACAGAAAATGTATGGTGTTCATTCAGAAACACAATTGCCTAGGGAGAATCTATCATTGTTACTGATAATTGCTGGCCAAAGAAAATGTTTGTTGTTGATTTTTATTTTCTATTGTTTTATCTTTAATATAAATAAGTCTAATCATAATCATTAGAACATAATGAAAGGTTCTCTCGAGCCTAGGGTATGGCATTTTGTACAACATTTACAAAGTTCTCCCATTTTCATATGTTTGTAAATCCCAGGAGATAATTGGCAGCTTGAAAGAAGAACTGTGTTATGTCAGATGAATTAGGATAGAAGAAGAACCCTTAATGAAGATGGATGATACAATAGTAACATGACCTAGTGAATGAATTAAAGTGTGATTGCTCTTGTTGTATTATATAAAGGCTACAGAAAAGAACAAGAAAGTTAAAAAATGATGTTTCAGATCTGTTGTTTTTGTGTAATATTTTGCCTATATACGGTAAACAAAAAGTAAAATGTTTGGTTATTGCAGTGCCGCCGGCCTTTGTAAAGGGCCAGCCATTTCTGACTTACTAGACAATTTCTTTCTCAGCTTATTTACCTCTTGAATCCTGCCATGTAATGCCAGGTACCAGTCAGGTAGGTTAAGGGTAACCATTTTCTCACCTATGAGATACATACACTTGGAGCCACTTCTAACCCGACACTTTTCAAATTCGATTTTCTCGAATACGGTTCAAGATATTTATTTCAAATTAAATGTTATGTTGTGTGGCAACATTAGCTGTATAAAAATGATAAAACCTTTCAACTGTGATGATCGGTTACTTTTGCACATGTGACACGTACGATTTCATCATTTTGCATGAGGAAATGCAGGTGAGTGAAAAATAGAGATTTTCATTTTCATTTTATCAATCTATAACGCAATTCAAACCGTAAAAACAGAATTTTGATTTAAAAAATCAGTCACTTCGAATGAATAACCAAGAGCGTGGTCGCGCAATTGACATGTTGCTTGCCGGCTAATCACTAAGACAGTCGCGTATATAAATGTATCATATTTATTTAGCAATAATTTTATTTGCAAACATATGCAGTACCAACCTGTTTACTATAAATCGTAAAAAAGGTGGAAATTTATCTGTAACATACAATAACATTGTATTTCGTTTCTTTACTCCGATGTACGGATTTTATACACCTATAAAAATGTTTAAAAAAGCACCCCCTGTAATTTATATAGTGACTTCAAAAATTTGTATCATGAAATCACCTTCAAATAAACGAAGGAAAAAATGTTGTAAATCATATCAGCAGTCATCTGCACAAACTGCAAACAGTTTTGCACTGCAGGTGAAAGTAGATTGTCTTTAAAAAGAACTGAGGTTCATCTGAAGCACCCAGGAACAGTGAAGGTTTACTCTGCTACTGAATGTATGAAATACGGATGTGATCTGAAGAATCAAAATTGCATTTTTTACTCTTATTCGCCAACTAAAATCTTCCTATGACCTTTACAGTTTCATACTTAAATGTTTTGTTTTTATTTCGGATACAAACGGCACCCGTTTATTGTTCAACAATGCCCAACATTATCTTACAGTTTTGCCGTATTCTGTTTGCCTGAGGGTTGCTGTCACGGATTACATTCTTCTTCCCTAGTTCAGTCTAAAAAATTCAGGGGGGTGCTTGACTTTTCTCATTGTTGGGATTTCACGTTATGTCATTTTGTGAATTCAGATTTTACAGCTATGTTTCTTATTTGTTAAGTTTTATATGTATTTGTTAATCAATTAAAATTAAATTTCGCAGAAGTATGTAACTATTATGTGTTGAATTAATTACGAAATCAGCATACAAATAATTCAGTTATACCGAATTATATAAGTGTCAGGTTAGAAGTGGCTCCAAGTGTATTTCCGCGCATTTACCCATGTGAGATAAACTTATCTCACATCGCTTATCTCACATCGCTGCCGGACTATTTTTACGTTAATTGTAAGCAGACATAAAAATCGAGAAATGACTGTAAAATTGTTATTTTTGAAATAAACATAGGGTTGTTGGTATTCATTTTCTTAGTTAGATCATTTTCTATCCATATACAGCAGTTTTGAAGTAAAATTTGAGAAAAAGTTGATTTTCATTTTTTCATCCCCATCCTGTATTTGCACTTATTCCTTCTTACTTGTGTAAAAATGCGATTTAAACGGTGAGAAAATAAATCTACCATGTCCATTGAGTTGTGGATAAGGAAATCCCATCCTCGGGTTGAGATATGTCCAAAAACGAAGCTCTGCCGATCTCAACCCTCGGGTGGGATTTCCTTATCCACAACTCATGAACATGTTAGATTCACTTCATCTTTGACTTAGCTTGAGGCTCAGTAACAAGCCTCTCTGCCGGGATTCAAACTTTCAACCTTCCACTCCAAAGGCGAATGCCTAAATGACAAGACCAAAGGAGACAGCACACTATGGAGTGGTTTTGCACCAAACCCTACTTCTAGTAGTCAGAATATCATATCAAGAGTTCATGTAAATTTCTATTAATGTCTTAATTAATCCCACAGAAAATAGAAAACATTGTATGAGAAAAAATGTAATATTTTAATATTTGTTATATTTAAATGTTTGTCACCACATAAATGTAACAGCCCCTGAAAAATTAACCATAACCTAGCTTTAACCACGGTTGACCATTGTTCCATAACCAGTGGTTGACCACAGCTGACCATAGATTAATGTTTGTATAACTAGGCATCACAGTCAAGCATGGATGACCATGGATGGAGATGTTTATATAACCATAGTCACAGAATCACTCAGGGCTGTTGCCAGGGTAAAAGAGTAATTGTTTTTTTTAGGACTAGAAAAATTGGAGTCAAACAGCAAAATGTTGACATCATGTTTGCCTACAACTAGGCTAATAAGTTATAGAAATAAATATATATTTATGAAACATTTACTAACATTTTACAATTTAACTTTAATGCTTTGTAAACATGTAAGTTAGACCATAGGTGAACCATTGGCTGACTATTGTTCAACTATGTATTACCATGGTCATAATTCGCAGGAGCACAGTGTGTGACAATTTATGACAGTTGATACTTTCACTTTATTTTAATATTTCAAGCATATCTCATTAAAGTTTACATTACTATATATTTTCTTCATTTTAGTTTTTGATAGAATTGTAATGCGTGTGCAGTGCAATGCTCCCACACATAAATTATTATGTCTAATTCAGCTTTCAGTTATACACTTTTATAGCTTCCAAGCATTCAATCTGTCACAGAATTCCATTTTGTCCCATTAATATGCCTTTTGCAGATTTATTTCTGTGCAGTTTTTGAGAAAATTGTGAAATATTTTCTTCCAATGCTTCTGGCAGCAGCTGGTAATGAAAAGACATTAGGAAAAACATTAAATTATGAATAATGGTACACACCGAATTGCACATGTCATTTCAGAGTGTCTCCATTAATCAAGTATAAAACAAATGTGTGGGATATTGTTTCTAGCTTATTCAGGGTCATTAATTAGTGGCACAATATTCCATTGATTTGACCAGCTGTTACAGAGGATAATTGACACATATCCAATACTAGGAATTAAAAGGTATCACATGTACTGGTAATGCATACCTGTAGATTTGTAGATGTCTCATGGTGAGTTTTTTTAGAGCCTAGTTGTGTGTCACCTTTCAGTCATAGCTGTAAATATTCACTTTTTCAAGTAATATCAGTGTTTGTCGTATATCATCACCAGACTCCTGTTGTGGTTGTTCTATTTCAGTCAGTCCCATAGACTTATAAAAGTCTGTTGAGATTGATCTTGAAGTCTTATTTTCTTTTGAGAAAAATATCTCTATCAAAAATTTGTCTCAATCAAAGCTCATCGTTAGAGTCAAAGGAAGGAGAAATTGTGAAGATGTTGTAAAATCGTCCAGAAAAGACCTGGTAATGACTCCAACGATAGCCTGGTCACCAGGCCCTGAAATATCTCTTTTACTAATAAATATCTATCAGTTTTGTTCTAGAGCCAGTCTACTATCCAGCGCCGATTTCAGTAGATAAAACTGCCCCAGTGTACAAAGCAAAATCATATAAAATAGACTGGAAATAGTGCATGAAATATAGTATATTAAAAAAACATAAATTTTATCAGACTAGTAACTAGTCTACTCTAACAACTGAGGCCAGTCTATCAGTAACCTTAAAATAAACCAAATATTTTTGTCTGTCATCTATTGCCCATCATTAATCTAAGTAACACAATTTCAATGAAACTTACACACAATCTTTGCTTAGTCCAATTGCTGAAAGGGTTAAGGTCGTTTTGATAGGAGCAAAATCATTATTGAGCAATGTAAAAACTTCTCTCCAATTTCAAGAAATAATTTTACAGAAATGTTCCTTGGGTGAACCTCTAGGTTACATGATTTATCAAAAAGACAGAAAAATAGCTACCATTGTATATTATTGTTATGAAAATGTCTGTCAGGAGCACGTATAGAATACAACCCCACAAGATTTTCTATCCAACTTAGACCACGAGAAATTTCACGCAAAATTCGGGCTTTAGTAGTCAGTTTAGTAAATTAAATCTAATCCACCAACACTATTAAACACTTTCTTTCAGACACATTGTGTAACAAATATGAATTTGGATTTAGATTTAATAAACTTTTTAATAATGATAGCATATCGGTCAAACAGCTTGACAATTTACCGACACAGGATTTGGTGAACATCAGTACGCTTTAAGCTGCTAGCTCTCATATTTCGAACTGTCTGAACTTAACAAATTTTAGGATGAATCTTCAAATTAAATGGTTCCAGTATAAAATCATGTAAACTTTTGCTGTAGTTTTGAAATTATACCCTACCAAATTACAAAGCTTTTGAAATCCCATTATAAACATAGTGTAGCGGTGCCGTTAAACACAACTCACCAACATTTCCAACAGCTTTTCACAAATTGCTACCTAAATTTTCACTTGTGTTGTTGATTCTAGCATTTATTCTTTCTTCTTATGTTTTAAAACATCATTTTGGAGATTTTTTTTCACCTGAATCTGTGAACGAGCAGCTTTAATGCAGTAGATATAGTTACGGACAGTGATTTGTCTAAAATGAAAATTAATGAAAATTGAAAGAGTTCCCAAAAGTACTAGATAACAAAACAGTTGGGCCATGTCCTGCTACATAGACTGGGCATAACTAGACGTTATAAGTGTTTTTTTTGTTTTTAACCCCTACCTCATTTGGTCAAAATTTACCTCATTTTCTATTAACCTTTGGTTATCATTTTTGCTCCAAATGATGCATCATGGAACACTCTTTAAATGCATATACAAGAATGATTATCCTGATTTGTTTTCATCAACTGGTACGTGGCATTCCCTGTTTGATATTATTTTTTTTTTTCATCAAGCTATGTTCAAGCAACGTTAGAATACATTTCTTATTTTTTTAGTATATTTTCAGAATGTCACATTTTTACCATCTACATGTATTTGTATTTGAAAACAATTTTGTCCTATTTTATTGACTGAGTACAATTTTCTTGCTGCTTAGATATACAATGATAAAGCGTTGTCTATGCGATATATACAGGCACAATACTGGAGGGCGATTGGCAAATTTGCGATGAGCGTGGTCTAAACGTTGTTTTCCTTATATAAATGTGTAGAAGCTATGATTTTTTCAGGACCTTTATAATAAATAGATAAAATGCTTTGTCTTTAATAGGTGTATAAATGACTTTAAACACTAAGTCAACACATGAACAGTGTAAACATGGTAGAACCTTTTTTCCAAATGGACATTACACTCTTTTCATGAAAGGTATGGCAGAAGTTGTCACAAACATTAAAGATTTATAAAGTACCTGAGTACTTACTTCATCATTCTTGTATAATTTGAAGCCCACTTCACAGTGAGCAATGATTCTGATATATATAATGCAACTTATAAGTGAAAATAATCACATGGGGAAAAAAACCATGAGATGATTAGATTTCTCTCATGTATTGGAGAGGTAGTGTGATATGTGTTGGACAGAAATCGGAGGGGATGTGAATGTTCACAGCAAGGTGTAACTTTCAATCAAGGAAAAAATTATGGCCCTTTTAGGGTGTCAAAAGGAAAATGTGATCTCGTATATAATTTCTTAGGAAGTGATTGTCAGTGGGTTATTGGTCATAATTCATTTTTAAGCTGAAAAAAAAAATGTTCAGAAATACTAGTTGAGGTCTAGATCAATTTGCAGCAGTTCTTTCGGGATTTTTCTTACAAAAATGTTGCATTTGTTATCTCCCCTGTTTGCAGTCATTAATCCTTACCCTGCTTATGATCATGATTCTATGATTGCAACAAAGTGCAGATCATGACCAGCCTGCGTATTTGTTTGCTATTTAGTCAGTACATGTATATTAACTTTTCACCCCTTTGAAGAAGTAATGGTATCATCCAAACTGAAGGGTGGACCGTACCATTTTAAGAATTTAGAAAGGTATGAGTTTAAAACCATGTTCAAATATCAGTGCTAAATAGATACAAATATTGCTATCAGGTTGAGGACTCAAAAAATAAAAAAATGTCCGCATCCATGGTCGAGTAGTTAGAGTCACTGACTTGAGATCACTGTAATCTCTCATTGAGGGTCATGGGTTCGAGCCCTGCTACCGGCCATGTCTCTTTGTGTGAGAAAGTTGACAGTTTCTTATGAAGGATAGGAGTCCCATGAACGATGGTTAGGAAAACTTCCAGCCTGTTCAAATGACCAAAATGCAGTTGGAACGGGCGTTTAAATCCAGGAACTATCGGACTCCAGAAAAGGTGACTTCCTATTGTATAGGTACCTCTGTAAGCATTCAATTGTTCTAATTTAAAAATTTAAATGTTTAATGTAAGAGAACAATCATTTGGTATTTTGAAGTATTACATATTTCTGAAAATATTAAATATACTTTTGCAAAATATGTATAAATTTCTGATACAAGAGGAAAAATACAGATAAGATCTTTGAAAAAAAAATTGATCTGTGAATATTTGAAAGAGATGGAGCCCACAGTATTCATGCTAACCAATATGTTAGGGATGATTTACTGCACTCTGAAAATTGACAAAAAAAATGATAGGAAAATCTGCACATGGGATGAATCAAATGTCAATATCGTGATATTCGGTAAAAGCGTTTTTCTGTGTACCCAAGTTGTTCAGCTCCTTTGGCGCTCGTACGTATCGGAAAATTATTATCTTCGGAAAACATAAACTTCTCAGTTTGAGGATGACTCATCGACAATATTGTAAATAATTGCAGATAGCTCTCTGGGCCCGTGTAAAAGCAGGTTAACGATATTCAATACTTTCGGAAATTCTCCAAATAGGTCTATATGGTATTGTTCACAAAATTAAAGCTCTTACGTCTGTGCATTAATAAGCCAATATTCTGGCAAATTTGGGTAGGTCTGTTACTCTATTGTGTCTAATTTGCTGTAATAACGGCAATTTGGCTGGAAAAAAACTTAATGCTATGGGAAGATAATGCAACCAAAAATAAACCATCACAGTTGATGGATTACTTAAGTTTTTGCAGTTCCAAGGGAGAGTGTAGGCGAAAATCTGAAAAATCAAATATGAATAAAACATTTAATCTATTTCTAGAAAATCCTTCATGAATAGCAGCTTAGTCGTAAATTTCTAATACTTTTCATCTGATGACAACTCTGATGGGATTTTACGGTGCAGATTTGCCAAACAACAAGCTCATGCAGTAGTGCAAAATCAGCTTAATGTCACTCAGTACAGTTCTAAATTAACTCTTAGTAAAAAGAAAATTCAAACTTCTATTTTATAGAAAAATATTGAAATTACATTTTGCTATATTACAAGATTGACAAATTAATTTGAATTTGTCTTCATCTTATATGAAGGGCGTCAAAGAAAAAGTGCTCTTCGGACATTTGTTACATTTAATATCTGACAATAGTTGATTGAAAATAAAATGAAATTTGACTAGGGTCAAGGTCAAGGTCACTGTTACTAAACTAGATTTCTATTTTTTTTGTTTTTGAATTGGTTTAAGCAAAAAATATTTTTTGCTCAAAGTCACTAGGGTCAAGGTCAAAGTCACGGTTACTAAAAATAAATTTAAGAAAAACATTTTTTTCTTCAATTTTTAAATTGTTTCAGCAAAAAAAAAATCTTTGCTTTTTGTTTGTAATTGTGTTTATAAGGTCCACCATCCTCTAAAGAGGCTATAATCGGTACGACCCGAAACTGTATCTTTGCAAAGGGGGAGGGGGGTCAAGGTGACTGTTTTTTTTTAATTCTACAATTTCTACAGATGCTGTTTAAACCTGCTTTGGTGGCGTTGCCGCGTCTTCTTGTTTCTGTATATTTTCATTCATTGAAAGTGTAAAAAGTTGAACTAGAAAAAATGGCTTCATACTTTTCCAGATCTAGGCTACATGTCACAAAACATTATAATCATAAATTGGTATAGAGAAGCAGAAATACATAAAAGGACAAGTACTCTCAGCAAGATGATGAAAATATCCATTTACAAAGGTGGATATTTAGACTGATATATGATGTCATAAAATACTTGTCACAGTTTTTGATGTCATAAGTTTACATTTAGTGGTCTTCAGTGTTTTCGGTACTTTGATTAAAATGATAGATTATAGATATAGGTATGAATTTATTTAGTATACTTAAGCTATAATATGCAGTTCCTGAAGGTCAGCGAAATACTATGGTCACATAGAGTGAATTATTGATAAGTCATGTCATTGTTTGTCCGTTTTCTGTTTTTCTGGGTTTAACGCCTCCCCCATCCCACCATCACCCCACCCTACACACACCCGAAGAAGGTTTTTATCTGAAGAAAAATAAAAGTATTTTAGGACATTGACCCATTAAATAATCTATTAAGTGCAGCTAGGACATTAATTTTCTGTTAACATGCAAAGAACTAATTTTTCTATTAAGTCCATGACCAACAGAGTGGTAATTTTCACATAATTTTCACATTTACCAGGAAAACACTAATGCAAACCAGCAATTCTTAATAATCTTCATTATCACTCTTGTTCCCTTGAAATAAAAATAATCTGGAAAAATTGATGTTTTGCCTTTATTCTGGTTCTTTTCTAAGAGGACATTGGTTGCTGGGTTTGATTGATCTAATGGAAGAAGTCTTAAATGAGTAAATTATTCCCCAGATGTGAACTCTGAGCCAATTTGTGTTAGACTTTCTTGTCTTGTCCCCTTTCATTACCTATTTGTGATATTTCTGCCCTCTCAGTTGTGTCAGATTAGAGACTGTTTCTTCCTCAGTGCTTTTGTTTTTCTTAGTTTGTAAATAGGTTGTGAAAAAAAAAATGGATTGACCGATTTAACCGGAACTGATTTTTTTCCCTGGAAATTTGTAGGTGACAGCTTGTCTACGCTGTGTGACATTTGCATCAACTGTAATTTACCTTCGGTAACTTACTGTGAATCCATTGTTGTCTGATCGGTGAAGACTTCATCTTTTGTTGATGGCAATTCTCATTGTTTGCATTTTATTATGACACAGTCTGGTATGACCAAAATATAATTCCAGATACCTTTACTTCCATGTTAACTATTTCAAAATTAGTAGATAAATAAATATTTTACAAGAAAATAGCCGCACTGATTATCAGTTTTAAAATAATTTCAAGGTAATCAGTAGGGGTTAAATAAGCTTCGGTTGCAAGTTAATAGGGACATGTTGTTTTAGTCAAGCACTTGAAAGAGCAATTTTAAGATGCAGCAAAGATTTGTGTGTAATAATTATAAACTGTAGAAAATCATTAAGCTTTTTTTGGTATATGGTAGTGAGGTATAAGAGAGGGCCCGGCTAAAAAAACACCTGAAAAGATCAGTGTGGGGGCAGGATGCATTGAAGTCAGTACTCTCTGTTACAATGCCCATAAACCTCAGAGTCATGTACTCATTATCTAAAACTCTTATATACATTTTCAGCAAATTAATGTAACGAGTTCTTGCAAAACATCTCACACTGCAAAACATCATAGCGTTCTAAAATTTTATGATTTTCGTTTAACTCAAAGCAAATGCAATGAATTTATAAATTATTCAAAATACTGAAGGGAATATTTCACGGAAATTGCAGGAAATTTTTTGTCACCGCATCTGTGATTGCAGCTTTATGGAAAATGTTGTCAGTTTATTAACTTAGAAGATGGATAACCTCGGGTAATTTTCATCATGTCCATTTTTTGTGCATTTCTCAACTTGATTTTTAATTTCATGAGAAAAATACGCAAGCACGTGCACATACCATACAAACTTTAATCAGGCGTAGAAATTCTCGTGTTTCCTTTCAGCTCAGATGCAGTTGAAATAATCACTTTAAACTGCATACTACATCAACCAGCCATTTTGAATAGCTTCCACATTTTGCTTTTTTTGCGCTCATCTATAAAGGGAGACTTGATTAAACAGAATCTATTCAGTTAGTAAGAACTGTTTAATTCGTCAGAGACCTTGGATGATGAAATCATAGACATTTCAAGCCATTCAAGAATAGTTCATCAGCGATTAGAGAATCCAGCACAGTTCATGAATTCTTGGTGAGCCAGTCACAGACCTATTCAATTTTTCCATGTACCTACAGTCCAAAATTTAGAGTCAAGTTTTTTTGTCTGAAGGATAAGCTGAGGTCTTAAAGTTTCTTATAACCTATCTCCAGGGTTAGTTGTATAAGATGTTTTTTTACCGACTTTTTGGACCAATCAAATGTTATGAGTGAAAGTACTGTGAATCAAATGAATTATTTTGCTTGGAGGTTTTACCTTTGGGTGAGTATTTGATTTGTTCTTTTGAAGTTATCTCCAGGACCTCTTCTGAAGAAATACAGACACAGCTGAAGATTTTATTCCAAAACTGTTTCAAAGATTCAGATTTAACTGCTTTAGATTTAGAAAGAAATTATCATCTCTACTTGATATTTGGAAGAGCCAACAGAAGTATACTTAGTGCAGGTTTTGATAGTGAATATGATCTATCAAAAGTATTATACTATGCATACTTCCAGAATTTCAATCATACATGATGGTGTATGTGTTTATTGGTCATATTCAACTGGCATTTTCTTTCATTACACACTGATTTGATCTTAGTTTTAAAACATACAGAGTGCTCTCAAGTAGGGCTGCCTTGTAGAGAATTTCACAACCTAAATACATGATGATAACATTTTGTTAGTAGATATTTAATGTCATTATGAAAATGACTGCAAAACATGCCAGTTGCACAACAAATTTGTTTGTGTTCACCCAACAACCTAGTTGAATACCTTCTGTTTTGATCACATGATCACTCAGGCTACCATTCTAAAAATAGACTGCCGACAATATACACTTAAACTGTCTGTTGTCACGACAAAATTGCACTTGCTGAACAAATTACAGGTTTTAATTTATTTCTTGCATACCAGATCAGGATATCTACAGTTTTAACCAGTACTGGCATCAGGTCACTCCTGTGTTAGTAAATGACGTCAGAACAAACTACTTTTATGAATGAATGCGTAAATTCATACGCTACTACAAGAAGCTTTTAATTTTTAATTGTAGAATACTGTTGCAGGTGTGGATTGGAATATCTGCAGATAGTTAATACACAAATGTATCTACCAAGAGAAAATGGTGGATATTTTGTCAAAAATCATAAATTATCACAAAAATTCAACGTGTACTTTCATTCTGTTGCAGTACATTTTCATTCTCCTGTTTTAGTCGAGGCAAAATACGCAGGAAAATGAGCGGCAGCTACTGTAAGTGGCAGAAATCAGCCACCGTAATTTCAACATGTCATCAACTAATCTCAATTATAACGCCAGCACACTTTTATGACCCTTTTTACCAATCCAGTAGGTGGTCATTTTATAGAAACTTTTAACACATATAAACCTTTTAATTTTCCATCAGGAAATGAATCTTACTTGTGTCTGTAGATATTCAATGTATGGTCTGGATCATTATTAATGTTTTGTCTTAAATATTTATGAAATTCTGCCTGTATGTCTCTGAAGAATTCACCATAGACAGTTTTCCTACCCTGTATATTCTATACCTTGTCAAGTTGACAAATGGACCTCAATTCTCCATGGGCTTTGTAACAAATCGGCATATAATTTTTAACCCAGAAAAAGGAAATATACCTTGGCAAGTAGTTTTGTTTTCCTCAGAGATGAAAATTTGACAGAGCATTTGAATGTTTTTCACATCCTGGTACGTCTTCTGGGATACTATTGTAGCAACTGTTCCGCAGTTTGTTTTTCAATTTCTTTGTTTTCTGTTGATATATTGAAGGGAAAGGGTAGGTTTTAATTACTAATGGTATATTAACAATAGGATGCATAATTATAGAGTTCTTTGTTTCTATAAATAAGGTTAAAGGGGAGATAAGTGTTCAGTTTGTAAAAGTCTATTTTTGGATCGATTGGATTTATTCAATCGTATCCAAAGTTAACAGAGTATTTCAGACCCTTACGGCCGAACTCTTAACACAATTTTTTGTCGAATACGACCGAAAAGTAGTTCTATATATTCAATGAAATAAAAAGAATTGTAATGCATTACCTTGTATTCTGTTTTCATTATGATATATTGATGAATAAATGTAAAACATTAAAAATTACTAAAAATCAACGAGGTATCTGTTCTGTATATAGAACTAGTTTCCTACGTGGTTTTGATCAGAACAGTTTTCTAAGTCAGACTGGGAGACACTAAAAGATACCTAGTCAGGCCGAATAATGTGTCTTATATCCGATGTTGTGTTTGTGATCATAAACTATCGGAACATCGTAATACGTTATCGAACCACTAGGTACTCTTGAATTTTAAATTACAAAACTCGGAATTCAACATAAAAACAACGTTGTTGTTTTTTTAACTTGCCAACGCCTCTATCATCAAAAGTGCTCGGCCTGACTAGTTGTCATTTAGTGTCTCTAAAGATTTTCCAAAAACTAGTCTAAAATACGCCTTCATGCGTTAAGGTATAAAACTGAAACTTATCAGCAAATTAACTCTACAGAGGCACTTGTAGATGTCTTTTTGAAATATGACAACATATTTTTATGCTTTAAACACGTTGTAATTGTTGTATTTTATGTAAATGCGTGGTTCGAAAATGGTACTAAAATGTCCGCATTTCGGCGAAGTTGATTCGTACCTGGGTACGAATAACTGTAAGAAATCACACAGATCTACATGTCTTAACTACGATCTTTAAATATAGACAAATGCAATAATCTAAAAGGGAAAATCAAATTCATTTCTCTGGATTATGCTGTCATTTACAAAGAACAAATATTAAGTCAATATAAATTGAAACAAAAACTTTCAAACGTTACCAAAGTAGGAAAATGAATTAATATAAATTTTCTTTGAAAGCTTATTTTCAGACTCCAGTTATATTGTTACACCTTTGTACTATGTATGTATATATACTATGTATTTTCGAGAATAAATATTTTTGAAACTAAACTTTACCACGATTCTTTTGCAACACTAAATTTTGGTGTGTACATTCATACATACATTAATTATATAGGAACATAATAATCATCATAATCATCATAATCATCATCATTATTACTTGTAAGAAATACTGCTAGAGTCTAGTATATGTTAAATATGAAAGATAATAGCCTGCTATTAAAGCATTCAGTTGTTGTTTTATACAAGTATTATGAAACGTTATACTTAACGTTTGAGTTTTGGGGAATTTCAAATGAATATCAAGTGGTAGAGTCTTTTTTTTTATGAAGTTCCAAGTAAGACACTCAGGCAAACTATGACAATCTTTTATTTCAGTTAAGTAACAGTTCAATTATTCACTAAGAATATCACATAGGTTTACACAAAGTCCAGAGATGTTTTACAGTCACAAAGATTAGAAATGTCTAGTTAATTTCACTAAGAACACAGAGTTTAAAACACAGAGTAAGTAAAGTAATTTAAGTATTTTGGAATGTCTGAATTCATAAAATGCTGGGGTTTATATACCAATATTCCTATGAGATTACATCTATCTCATAGGAAGTTATCAACACATTTAACAATGAAAATTTAACAATAAATCAAACAATATAAAAAATTTAACTCCAAAGTGATGGCATGTCAACCTTGATAAGCCTTGAGCTAGTTAAGTCATTGTTAGAGACTAGTGGTCAATCAATGATGTAAATACAAAAGGTTTTGATAATAAACAGGAACAATCAAACTATTTCCTTAAGCAGAATAATAAAAAGTGGCACATGTAGCTCAGAGCTACTTAACAATTCTTAACAAAGAGTTTTGAAATTTAGTAAAAACTATATGTTTGAAAAGATGAATTTTCTTTAAATACAGAATAAAATTGCATAATTATTTAACATAAATCAAGCTTGTTATTTTAAACAATTTGCTGCAAAATTTACAGCATAATACAAGTTATGAAAATTTAAAACAGTATGGAAGAAAGGCTGGTAATGACTAGGTGTGCGCAATAGACCCGGTATATTGCAATTCGCAGTATTTTGGAACCACTCACGGGGATAGTTAATGTAAGCTGCAAGTTCTTGTTCTACAATAGGTATATACTGAATCAATTTATAACAAAAGATTGATTTATCAATTTTTAGCTTTTCTTTGAAAAACAGAAGAGCCATTGTCATAACCTTCTTGACGTCAGTCGGCACTGTCGTCTTGAATCTGGTTAAGCTTTCTTAAAATTCACTTTCTCGGTAACCATTAAAGCCTTGAAACTTCAGACAATTGCTTGGCATCAAACAATGGCATCTGTTGCCGAGTGGTTGAGGTCATTGACTGATGTTTACTTCTCCTTTATCGCTGTAGGTTCGTGCCCTACTTGGGTCGAATTCTTTATGTCTTGGAGCTATCTAGGTTCTACCCAGGTGCCCGCTCGTGACTGAAATAATGCCAGAATTGGCACCCAGGGTCTTCCTCCTCCATGAAAGCTGGACGTTGCAATATGACCTTAGCTGTTGAGTGCGACGTTAAATCCGAATCAGTGAATTGGCACAATACAATCAACCCTTTTGAATGGCATTAAAAGTTGTTCAAACTATGAATTTTCAGTTCAGTTTTGTCAAAATCCATTTCTCAGTTACCATTCACAGCTTAATACTTCATAGGGTAGTTGAACATATATATAGTCACTGAATGCAAAATGTAAGCACATGGGTTCCTATCTCAAAAGTAAAGTTTACACAAATGGTTAAAGTTCAAAATTTGTGGACAGTTGTGTCTCCAGTTTATAACTTTACTGGTGCAAGGGTGTCCTGATATTTACACATGTGATGTGTACAATCTGTGTTGTCCTGATATTTACACATGTATGTGTGCAGACTGTGTTGTTCAGAGACAATTGATCCTCCAGCACTTTCATTTCTAAAGGTTTTTATTTTTCGCTAAGCACTTCCCACTTCATCAAACTTGCTAAAATAGCAAACAAACAATGATTAAATATAAAATAGTGCTTGCTGGTATGTGAAATCGAAAACTCGCAAATAAATAGAAAATTAGAAAATTGCAAAATAAACAACTCGCGAAGATAAAGACTGTTACAGTACTCAAACTTTTGCAGATTACGCCATTTGCAATTTAAATCATTTTGTTTTGATATCAATAAATACTGCTCTGGTTACAGCTGCAATGTCACCTTGCATTACAACTACAGTATACATAGGATAATTTGACAGTGATGTATGAGCTTTTGTGTAAAAACGTTGCATATTTTCTTTAAGCATTAAGCATTATAAGAGTTTTCCGATACACATTCTATACCTTATTTCCTTTTATGTACACAATGTGATTTAAGTGTCATATCAGTTGTGTCAATGTCACATTATCTTAAATTTATTGTACTTTAGAAAAAGAACTAAATTGTATTCATTCATTTGATATACCCAGTAACCAGGCTTATAAAAGTTTCTTGAGCACAGTCTCATGCTCAGCACAAAATCATGCTCAAGTAACAGGAATTAAAATCAAGTTATATCTTTTAACAAAGTCAGGTTCCATAACAATAACTAGAAGCCCTGTTTTTGAGCTTATGTATTTTTATATTAAACCCGACATTGTAAATAAATATAACTTGACTTGACTTCATATTACTTGAGCATGATTTCCTGCTCATCATGAGATTGTGCTCAAGAAACTTTTATAAGCATGGGGCCTGGCTTAACTACATTACTTCTGCAACACAATGGTGCTTCTAAGCAAACCCTGTATGATAGATACAGTGTCATTATTAACCAAACATATTCTAATTCCCTTGAATAACTGTTTCCCATCTGTTGAGGCAGATTTTCTGTTTTCCCATTAATCGACAGACAAAGTATAGAACATTACTTTGTTTATTGAAATAATATCTATAATGTTTTATAGATTGAAGCTTAATTGATATCCAGTTGTGAGGCTGATGTTATACCAGATACCAACAGTACTTGTTTCTGTGGGAAAAACTCTGAGAAGAGCATGGCAGTTATTGGATTTGAGGAAATTTCATATAATAACAGATTTTATTAGCTTAGTTTAGACTGATTTATTTTAGCTTGATTACGAAACCTTACAGTTCCTCAAACTTATATGAACCGGTACTATGCTGGCGCCAAGTGGTTTTGTCTTTGTAAACATTGTAGATCATGATCATCTGAACTTGTATATTCTGTGTACTCTGATCATGATCTACACTGTTTGTTACCATAAGTCAGTACATATTTATAGAGTACCCCTACGAGGAGTTGATGGTACAGTCTAAATTCAAAGATGGATGAGTCCAGTTTTGAAATTTAGGGATTAAGGGTCAATTACTTATGACACTCACCCTTAAGATCAAAGTAATCACCTACCAGTGAAAGAGCCTGCATTTGTTACTGGTACCCATTTGCAGATGACGTTATTGTCTAATAAGTGTGTGGCCAGATTTGGGATGGTACTTGAGTAATGTTTGTCTGAATTAGAAAGTAACCATTCCCATAATCCTGTGACTTAACCGTGCGGAGTACCACAAAGATTAAGTACAGCACGGTTACCCTATAATATATAGCTTTCTAGGTCAATCTGCTAGCCATAATAAATATAAGAAGTGTTCTTTGTTCTGTAAAATAGGATTACGTGAAGAAAAGCTCTGTGGCTTCTGGGAAATATAGCTGATTTGCTCATAAATTTTCAGATGTTTTATGACAAAGGATATTGGATGGAATTGTTTGATATATCAGAAACAAGGTTCTCGGGCTACCAGTACAAAGGTGTCAGTTTGTCAGGTTGGTCTATTGCCTGTGTTTGTTTGTCTGTTTGTTGGTCAGTTGCCTTCTTTGTCAGTCAATTGGTTGGTCTGTTGCCTTCCATTGTCAGTTTGGTTGGTCTGTTGCCTTCCTTTGTTTGTCTGTTGGTTGGTATGTGGCCTTCTTTTGTCAGTCTGTTGGTTGGTCTGTTGCCTTCTTTTGTCAGTCTGTTGGTTGGTCTGTTGCCTTCATTTGTCAGTCTGTTGGTTGGTCTGTTGCCTAAGTTTGTCAGTCTGTTGCCTTTGTTTGTCAGTCTTTTGCTTGGTCTGTTGCCTTTGTCAGTCTGTTGGTTGGTCTGTTGCCTTCATTTGTCAGTCTTTTGCTTTCATTTGTCAGTCTGTCAGTTGGACTGTTGCCTTTATTTGTCAGTCTGTTGCCTTCATTTGTCAGTCTTTTGCCTTCATTTGTTAGTCTGTTGGTTGGTCTGTTGCCTTTGTAAAATTCTTCTTCTTCATTTTATTGACTTTTGAAAGTCCATTCCATTTGTATATTATAGGTCCATGGTCTTGCATTTGGATTGCTTTGATTTATCGGAGCTTTGTTCTATATGATAGAAAGTAAGCTAAAATATTTGCAACCTTGATAATCAGATTAATTAAAGTTATAATAAGGTTAATACCCAAGCTTCAAATTACTGACAGTCCCATAATAGACTTAAGTTCATACGTCATGGTGGGACTGCACCCATGAAATAATTCATTCGGTCAGTGGGTGTTGCTCGGCTTATGTCAACTTTAGTTTAAATAAATACAAAACCAAAGAAGTACAAGAAAACAGAACTGTCCTTGGGTAAATTTCAAGCTTTAAAAATTTGAATTCATTTTCTTATTTTATATGTTTAAAACAATCGATCAAGTACGTTTTATATTAACTTAAACTGACAAAGAAGACTACGAAATACACCGAGTTTACCCCATTTTCCGAATGAAGAACGCGAGGCACCCATTGACCTGACTGGTTAAAGGACTACCATGATGATGTCTAGCTTAGCATCAACACTGAAGTAAGGAATTTCACACATGGTTACTTAAGGTTAATTTACAAAAAGCGATTGACCTTGACCTTGATTTCGTGGAACTGGAGCATGCCATGATGCTTTAGTCAGATGGACCTTTTTACAATTTTGTTATCTTGGACTTTATCCAACAAGGGAGATAATTTGTTACTCGCTTTCTAAGTCGCCCACTTTAAATATGTTTTGCCAATACTGATTGAAATGATATGTGTAAAATTTAAATTAATAATTTATTTAGTTCCTGGGCAAATCTGCAACTGTTGTAAATTGTTTATTTATAAAGTCATAAATTATCCAGTATTATATGCATCCATCATTATAAAATGCATTAATTGTGCTTTACAGCTGTAGCATGCATCCCCTCATGCATTGCTATGGAAAGAGCAACAAGAGTCAGTGATATCTGTGCTTGTGATGAAAGGATTGGAATATTTAAATGTTGCAATATTAGTATTTGCCACATAAAGTAATGGCTTTATTTCTAAACAGAATTTAAATTTACAGGTGGTATCTAGGTGCCTTTAACATTTTACTGACATGGTTTCTTATTTCTTTGCCAACCAATTGATTACTCTACACCTTTGTGAACCAAAATATCTGGTTTTGCTTAGTTCCAAAAACAATAAACAGTCGTCTGCTAGAAATATTTGGATATAATGCATCATTAATTCTGAGACTACTAGGAAGACAAATATTGAAGTAACTGTTTTATCCATATCAATTTATTTTTACATTCTGTTTTTTTGGCTCATTTCCTGATAACTTATTATTTTAAAGTGATAAATTATTTTTTAAGTGCTACAAAAAGCATTCTTAATTGGTGAACTTACAATTTATCATCGGGATTGAGATTCAAGCCAGCGGCATTAGGGGTGTAGGTGTACTGGCGAAATGTCGTTAAGTTTTTTCATTTTGATAGGAGGTATAGAAGAGTGTTATTATGGAAGTGTTAGTGCCATTTGTATTGTGCATCAGTAAATTTCTACCTAGCACAAGTTACTCCACCCTCCACACCCCCACCCCATATAGTAATGCTCCAAGTACAGTAAACTTCCAATATAGCAAACTCCTTAGGATTGTTTAAATTTATTCTTTATAACCAGAGTACACTGTATGTTAGATCCTATATAAAGCATTTTCATATTAAATAAAGAAAAAGAAAAACAAGCTGGCCCAGAAAATTTATTCCTTATATCCGGAATTACACTATATCCAGAGTCGTTATACTTTGGTATGCAAAACAGGGTTATTATTAGTTCTATTGCCAGGAACTGCTCTTATTCATAAATTCATAAACTTACCATAACATTTCCTCATAGTACTGTTAAATTGTGTCGCAGTGTAATTGCATGCAAATTGTTATTTAAGGTTATAATTTGCAGTTTTTGAACCCTGATAATTTCCAATCATCAGCTTCTTTCGTCGCCAAGGTGACTCTGCTGCTTCAGAATATGGCCCCCAATAAATTTCCATTTGACTTAATTTTACAGCAGTTTATTATAGTTCTATCAGATTAGAATCCTATAATATTTTGTCTTAAATACTATTAGATTAAAGTTTTCATATTGCACAGTGTAAAAATCTGGCCCTATATCTCTTTTAATCTGTATGTATATATCCTTTGAACGGTAATAAACCGTATACGCGGGTTAAGACAGGTTTGGCCTTCCATAGAAGTGACAGTTACCGTATGGAACACGTTTTGTCTGTATGAATTTAAAGGCTATGCCGACAGCTCCTGAATGTTGAAAACTCAGACGTCCGAGGCAAATGCTGACACTTTAAGACAACCTTGAAAATGACCTTGGACACAATTTTACCAGGTTTGAAAATTTTCATTTTACCAACGTTCGTGTACAGGCCCCTGTGGGATAGTGTTTTGAGCAGGTGCAAATATTTTTTCACAGACATAAAGCAGACATGTTGTACTCAAACCTAGGTATATTGACATCTTATGAGGAGGCTTAAAATTGACCTCTCGTTAGCAAAAAAAAAGAAAAAAAAAAAAGAAGTCCATGCGCAGGTTAGCAGACAGGGTGACCCCTGCGCATGACCTCTGTAGGTGGGCCAATGGAAACTTTACTTTCATGTTACAGCTCAATCTATTTGCTGACGTATACAACACGTGCAGTAAACCGAAAGTAGCATAACGTGATGTACAGTGTTTACAAAAACACATGCATGTCTGTCGAGTGTGCAACAAAATATGTCGGTGTGCAAAGGATATAGAGTGTTTGTTTCTGTACCCCGGTGAAATAAAGTGTTTCCCCGCAAAACGTTTGTGATCTGTTCAATGACAATACATGTATAGTTCATTACTGTTACTAAGTTCATGAACAGTTCTTTAAATGTTAATGAAGAACAAGTTGCACAAGTGTTTGAAGCATTGTTATAATTTATGTTCATGAAAAGTGTACACAGTGTGAACAGTTCATGAATTATTTAAGGAATATTGTCATAAATAATTTGTGCTTAACATGAACATGAGTTCACAAGCTTAGATACTTAAATGGCAATGTTCATGAACTGAGTTCTTCTTCCATTCAAAAACTAATCATGTTTCATAAAATAATCATAATTTTTCCTTTTATTTCATAGCATGGTTGATTCTTTGGTAGTTCATGGACTGATCATGAACATATTTACGGACAGTCTACATCAAATGTTCCATGAACACAAACGAAAAAAGGATTTAGATCAGTTCATGAGCCATTCATTATTGACTTTAAGTATTTCTGAATTTACAGGGGTATACTTGCACCATGATGCTGAACAAGGTAAAGAAAACCAGAAACTGTCACAACTGTGACAACAATATAAAGTTTGTCAACATAAAGATATGTTACAAATAAATACATAAAAATGACTGACAAGAAGTAAGCTAAAGGTAGCAAGCCTATAAATTTTACAATAAAGATACAAATAATTACGTGCAATTCATTTTCTTTGATTTAAAATTTTCACTATAATGGCACCTCAGTTTTCCCTCAGTTTCTACAAGCGGACATCTTCCATCAGCATTTCAGTACTTTGATTACACATGAATAAAGTCCACCAGTACAACTGAGCAAAGATTTCCCTGTTGAACATTTTTATTGAATGACGCTATTGTTTTTATTTCTATTTAAGTCATTCTTTGCGATGAATTATTGAAACTTTTACAATAATCAATTTTATATTGTTGTTGTTGTGTATGAAATTTTAATAAATTTGAAACACGGTAACAATAATAAAATAAATAGTTTGCCACTTTTGCGTTTCTAAACCTGTTGAGTGTAGAAGTTTCTACGATTTACTCTCTATATTTACCAGTTTCTTGATGATAACACATTGATGAAGAGTATGAACATTAAAAGAAACACTTCAGTCTTTTTACCAAAAGAATTAACATTAAATATTTTTTAATATCTGTGGAATCCCAATAGTGTCTTCTGTTTTTTCTTCAATTCAACAGAAATTTACGGAATGGCAATCATGTCATTTTTTTATTCAGTTCCATAGAAAATTTATGGAATCCCAATAGGGTCATTTTGTTTTTCCAATTCCATAGAAAATTTGTTTCAGTCACAATGAAAGTCACTGCTACCATTTTACATGAATGTTTGATGTAAAGCCACATGATCTCTTATAATTTGCTCAAATAGAATAAGGAATTTACTGACAGAATAATGAAAGAGCTGTGTTTTTTATTTACTCTGAAAATGTTGATGTATGCCTACAATAATAAATCTTTTATATTAAAGTCCCAGGATCACAATAAAAAGTAGCTCTTATTTTACCCAGAAAGATGTATTACCCAGGCAGAAATGACCTTTATTTGTACCAAAAACATTCATAATTTTGCTTTTTGAACGAAAAGTACATGTTAGAAATATAGTACCAAAAACATTCATAATTTTGCTTTTGAAGGAACGAAAAGTACATGTTAGAACTGTATAGCTTTAATAGACTTTAATGTTGTTTTTTTAATGAAAAAGTGTAGTCAGAAAAGCCTTATATCTGTGCTATATTTATAACCAATGTGCTTTTGATTGAAAAAAAAACAACTTACGAAACTTTTTCTATACAAACAACAGTCAATTTCATTTGTAAGAGATATTTCTAGCTAAGGTAAGTGCCAGTAGTAGTTGATCATGGGACTTTAAAATTTGTTGGGGATACTGTTATGGTGCATGTTATAATCTAATCTACTGGTCAGTATTTTCTAACACAGGTTTTCATTGGCTGTCAACCCCTGCGAAACATTCTAGAATAACTCTAGAATTATTCAAGAATATTAAAAGAAAGCGTAAAATGGCAGCTTCTTGATGTGTTTCAAGAATTGTTAATTCTGATTACTGATTCTGATTCTAAAATTCTGAAGATTCTAGAAACTTTGAAGATTTTTACAACTCCTTAGTGATGATCACTATCGTATTCATATTAGGGTTTTATCATTGGGTACTGGTTTCCCATATGACCAATGCCCCCAGAAGAGGTTAGTTATTTTAGGTTTCAGGGGGATAGTGCAAGATACAGAAAGCATCCCAATTCCAGAGACACCCCTGGTTCTTTATCATGCCAGGTGCATAGCACCCATACATGGGACCTCGGTTTAAGTCTCATCCAAAAGACTTAGTAATTTTAATTGGTCAGCCCTTGGAATCAAACCCTACACCCGGAGATTACAAGTCTCGTGTTCTACCTATTGAGCTCTCCGGGCTGACTAATGATCACTTCAGTTTAATTCTTGGCTATATATCAAATACCTTTATATTTTAATGTTGTTTAATTAAATACTTTTTAAAGGATTATTTTGAGCAATTATATCACTATAACATCAGTACATCAAGAAAATTGATTACATCCCTTTAAAACCACCCAAAATAGTAAAGGTTTACTTTTTAGAACTGAAGAAAATTCTTGAACATTTTTTGCAGGGGAACCCTAGAACCATTCACAAAAACACAAATATGGACAAAAAGTGTTCATCTCTCAATCAGGTCAAAGCCAAACAAAACAAAAGTGTTGAATTTCTTCCAGTGATATTTATTTCAGAACATTTTTTTAAAAATCCTCAAGACAGATCAACTGAACAACATTATGAGACACAGTAATACAAGTATGTGAAAGCTCATGCAATAAAATTAATGAGAAAACTCTGAGCTGTTATTTATTACTTTAATGGAAACCATCCTCTTGGATTTTTTCCTGTTTTGCTCCATATTTTTTTATTTTGTTAAAAGCAGAATAATTAAAACTGAAACCTATATGAACATTTATCTTAGCTTGACAGCAAAAGAAGCTGTATTCTTATGGCTTTTTTTCTAGAAAATAAAATTAATAGACCTATCACTGAAGGAGATTCATACCCCCATCATTACGTCCTTAACTGGGTGATGAATGACCAATGGAGTGATGAATTCAATTTGTTTATTTTGTATAAGGGAATTGATTTGTAATTATAACTTTAAAGCAACCAAATTCTTAGTAAATTTTAATTTTTTGGTAAAACAATATATATTCAATTTGTCAGCATCAAGATTATTTTCTTTGTGTAAGAGTAAAAATAAAGGTAGAAAAAAAATTTACCTGAGCCAGGTTTTGAACTCGGATCTTTGCGCACAAAAAAATTACAGCGGCTAACCTACTACACTACAGTGTCAGCGATTTGCAAAAAATACAGCGGCTAACCTACTACACTACGGAGTCAGCTGATTGATGCGAGTTAAAAATATTGATATACCAAAGAGCCCACCCGTTAGTCACGGGTGATATTTTCTACAATAAAAGTAAGCAAAACAACACATTTTAATTGTTTCTTTTGTTAGAAAACTTGTCACGTTATCATAATACAATGCCCCTGATACAGTAATGACAATTGTTTTCTTGAAATTGAAAATTTTCTTTTTTTTAGCGTAACTTGTCCATCTGGAGTGCAGTCGCTTTAAAAAGCTGATACAACTTGAGAAACTGAATGGAACAATGATAATTATAATTATCTTGATAATAAGTTGGTCTTGAAAGTAAATTTCTTGCAACGAAAGTTAACCAGTGTGAAAAATATGCCACCTCAGCATCTTCTGTTGGCAGAATAGATGTTAATACATGTTCATCTTAGTGTGGTCACAAAATAAAGTCATATGTCTTTTGTAACATAATCAAAATTTTATTTACACACATTCCACATAAAACCTAATGATAAAGACATATTAAAACAGATATGTTAGTTAAATCATCAGTAACTAAACCACAAACAAGGGATTAGAAAAGTCAAAAATGTATTTAAAGAGATTGAAATTCTGCATAATTAATATTAATTTAGTTTATAAAATGCCCTTTTGGGATTCATGAAGTTATTAATGACTGAACACACTTTGTTTATTATTTTCTGAAAACAGTACTCTTGCGCTGGAAAATAAGCAGGGCTTGAAGCCACTAAACCCAAAATGATAAATAAATGATGGCTTTTTCTCAAAAAAATTATTTCATTATCTAGTTTGAAAGAATTCATAATACAGCAAATATTGCCCAGTAAAATAGTAAAAGCATGTAGGACTTTAAAACTTCAACATAATTTTAGTCCAATTCTTCCCTTCCTTTCCAGATACAAAACTGCTAATTACCAGGAGAGTGGAATAACCTGTCTCAAATTCCTTAGAAGCATCCTAGATTTAACTTAGAATTTGTGCCAACATTTTAATGAAAGGTTAATGTGCATTGATAATTTGGTAATGTCATAGATAAGTTCTGGAATAAAATATTCCATGGTGCAGATAATGTTTGCTCACAGGCTTTACCATAAGCATTTTAGTGGAATACATACAGCTGTGATACTGCTGGAGAGCAAAAGTCATTTTAGAAATGCTATGTTTTTACAAAATCTAGGTGTTTTTTTTTTTCAAATGTCAGTCTTCATAATAATATTGAAGACATTGCATGTTTTCCATTCTACAGATGCCACCAGTGACAGTGCTTACTTGTGTAATCAATTAACTCATATTAAAATCTACAAATATAAATCTAAAACAATGTCCCTTAGCTTATAATTCTGATAAGAGAGAGAGAGAGAATAATTAGTGTAATACTGCACACCATTCTATGTTTTAAAATGTATTCTGAGCAATTCACTAAACCTCTCTCATATGAGACTCATTGATTAAGGGTCCTGGGTTCAAGCTCCTTCACAAATAGGGTTGTACCGCATATATACCTCACCCAAGGGTGGTGGACCTAATGAGCATGTACACAAACAAAGCTTCTTAACAAACCGGAATCCCCTCGAAGTGATATGATTTGAGTCAAAAAGTTTTAAGTAGTGGTCCATTCCAGAAATGGTAGTCAGAATCCTCAGATAGGCTGTCCACCTGTAAATAATTGAAATAATATGGTTGAAACTGGCATGAAACCTCATAAAAAATGAAGCATGTCTATCAAACACAGTTTATGGAAGAAAAATAGACTTCTAAAACTTTTTATTGCACTATAAACTTTTGAATTTTTTAACTTTTCTGCAGACACTTGTGGATTTATTTTCTTAGATTTGTATCAAAAAGTCATAAACACTGTTCAAAGCAATATTTTAAATCAACCTATCAAACATGTGTCTATATGTTGATAAATATTCTGTAAAAAATATGCATTTTATCAGAGACTCGTTTCCATGTTACTTTGAATTCAAGATAAAACAGCATGCTTTCAAAATGCTTGTCAGAATCAAGGTTATAAGTTAGCGATATTTTCCAATTCAGTCAGGAAGTCTTATTATTTACTGTCGCGTTTCATTTGATTTGTACGATATTCTGAAATCATTAGTTCGCTTGATCTTGCAGATCTTCATGCATTTCCTTTCCTTTTCTCTTTTATATGAATGTAATCTGCATGCTTTATGGAGCAATTTTCGAAAAATTGAATCTAAAATTCCGCTTGCATGATATGATGATAGCTAAACAGTTGAAACCGCTGTGATGACAGCGTAGAAGCAGGTTCCGCAAAATAAAAGAAAGAAAATAAGATAAGATATTGCAGATACTGATATAAAAGTTGGTGGGAAATGTGTTTTTGTTTTATACAAGTCTATAAACCGAAGATAGAGTTGCAGGTATAGAGAAAAAGGAAAATAAAATTCAGGTAGATATTTGAAAAAAAAGAAATTTGCAGATGTTTAGAAAATAACTGTAGCTAATTTCTTTCAGATAATTTATTATATGATTTTCTTTTGGCTTGTAAGTATACTCATAACTCATAGTTTAGTTTCATTTCTGTTATAGAAAATGGTAATGTCGGATATTGTTTTTAATTTTAAATTTGTTGGTATTACAAAATTATAAAAATATTCTTTTTTCCAATGATATTGCGTGTTTTTAAACGGCGGCAAGTTTTTCTAAAGAAAAACACCACTATGATTATAAAACATTAATTTAAAAGCGCAAAATTATATCCCAGTTCTGTCAATAAAGTAATGTGGTTACTTGGCAAGTTTAAAGAAAATGTTGAGAGCAAAAGTACGTCAAGCGTCATGGTGATATCACGTCTTTACCAAATTAAGGAGGAGAAAAAATGGATATATTTAAGTAAAAATGCCGTCATTTCCTTTGACCGAAATGAACGTTAATCACAGATCTAGGAAGCTCTAATCAACGGTTATTATCCATAATTTTTACTCAATCATAATGAAAGATTGAAGCTTAGCAAGTTCTAGAGTTCTAGCGAGTTCCAGTGGGGAAAATCGGCACTGTTTGTTATCTCTATTGTATTCGAGGAATTTCATAGTACTCTTAGCTGTTTGACATTTGTGAGGAAAAAAATTATGTGGCTCCATTAAAGTACTTCTATATTGTGTAACACAGATTTAAAATGATATGTTATTATTATTGCCACTCAAGATTCCATTTTGATTAAATTCTGAATGGCATGCAAAAATGTGTAGGTGACATTCAGCAATAATGCATTGGAAAAAACATTCAATTTCCTTGTGATTTTTTACTGCAAATACCATAAATTCAGTAATTTCTGTGTGCCAAATAATTTTACGACTTGTTAGCTCTAGCAGGTGCACGTATCACCATTAACATATTGAGGGGTCAGTGCGATACTAGTCTTAAGTGTTTATAGAAATATAAGCAGATAGGATCGTTTCGCGTTGAGCTCTTGAATTATGAGAAAGGAAATGTTTCACAAAAGGTGGAGAATTATTAAATCATCACAAATATTAAGCAATTTACAATAGTGAAGATCACTGTTTGTAAGTTCACACTTTAATAATTGTACACTTAATATTTACACCAGATTTGTATCTTTGGACCTATGGAGAAGGACCCAGAGTATCAGGCAAAGAGCACTCATTTGAGACTGTACTGAAAGTTAAATTTCAGTCGAACCTTAACACCATTTATTATAGACACACAAATTTAAGACTTGATGTAATAGTCAGTTGATAGTGTTTAATTAATTTATTACCAGTGCCGATTATAAGACAAGTGAGTTGTCGGTCCATCTGTCTGTCCTTTTGTTTTCTTAAATGACCTTTGTGTACTCCAAGCACTTTGTGATAAGCTTTCTGTTTCTTTCATGCCTCAAGATAAACTATTGAAGCTTCTAATGAATGGATTTCATCAAGAAGAAAAGCCTCATGTGGAGATATTTATGATGTGTTGTCAGCTTAACCTTCTTGATCTGATGGTTGAGATCTGAAAGCTGCAAGCCTCCTCAGGGCTTATCAGTAAATCAATGTACTTTCCACTTTTACACCCTCCGAGTTCCAAACTTTCAGTTGTTTTTATTGTTTCAATTGTTCATGTAAATCAGTACTGTAAAATGAATGTTTGCTATTGCAACTTTTTACATCCTAAATTTTGCTAATTACCTAGGAGTTGAATCCTGCCACCACCTTATGTACTAAAACAGCCAGTGGTCTGCAAGATACTTTGTTCTGCCTTTTTCATTATCTGTGTTTTTATCAACTTAATTACCTTAGTCTGTGTCCGTGGATGAGTGGTTATAGTCACTGACTTTAAATCACAGTGTAAACTCTCATAGTTTGAGGGCCATGGGCTGCATCCTGCTACCAATCATATCCTTTATGTGAGAAAGTTGACAGTTTCTTACAAAGGCTAGGATCTGGTCTAGTACTGGTTCTACCAAGGAACTTTTGTTAGGTAAACTGCCCATCTGTTAAAATGACCAAAAAAAATCACAGTTAACGGAAGGGTCATTAAACAAC
Source organism: Saxidomus purpurata (assembly GCA_022818135.1). Taxonomy (NCBI): domain Eukaryota; kingdom Metazoa; phylum Mollusca; class Bivalvia; order Venerida; family Veneridae; genus Saxidomus; species Saxidomus purpurata. The sequence continues at coordinate 6,876,585 of JAFMSR010000001.1, read as the reverse complement.
AATTACAATCCTTTTAAGGGCTTAAGATGAGCTATTCTTATGGCTAAATTATTTGTTTGTCAAAGCTTGCATCACAACTAAGCCATATATATATATATATATATATATATATATATATATATATATAAATACGCTACCGCAATGGCAGCAGAATTATATACAGGATATGGCAGTCAATTTTATCATATTTAAAAAGCTGTTGATGTTGACACATCAGTTAAAATCCTAGAAAAAACATTGAGATCACTTCATAGGCCACATTAGCCTCGCCACCAGGCGCATTATCCAAGCAGAATATCTACTGACAGGGCTTGATCATCTTACATTTATGGCAGCAAAGAGATGAAATAGTAAATGTAAGGACTGAATGCCAGTCTAATGCCACATTTGTTCAGACATTTAATAAAAAGCCATTTGGTGGCTTAAATGACCACTAAAGCTGTGTTAAAAAGAGTTTAGGTGACCCATAGAGAACCTTTAACTGTAACATGATACACTTTAGTGTAGTACTGTACATTTAGGGTAATGAACAGTGACATGATAGTATTTGTGTGCACAAAAGGTAACACTCATTGCATAAAAAGGTAGCTCAGGCTGCAAGAAAGATAAAAATCTGGATATATTTGATGAATTGTTCACATTAATATTAGACTATTCTATTTGCCTCACTGTCACAGTATACAGAACACTCCAATATGTTACAGTGTTAAAATTCATTGGATATTGTAAAGATGTTACTATTGACTTTTCTTTCTTTTCATGCAATGGTTCACATGTAAATCCTTGCATTCACATTATATCTATTATGTCACTGGCACATTATCCTTAATGGAATGTAATATATAAGTATGGTAATATGTAGGCTTATCAGGGTTTAACTGATAAAAGATTTCCAGGAAGATTTTATTTCCGATATGAAATATTACTCAATTATTTTCTACATAATTTGATCAGAGTTGTAATCATGAAGGATGTAGCATGTTGCTATCTGGATCTGTCTTTATCTTAAACTGCCCGAGTAAATTTATTGAATAATTTGAAATGGTTACATGAATTAAGGGTCCCTGAGTAGAAGTTTCAAGGTTCTTTGTTTGCCAATGCCACACTGGTAAAACCTGATAAAGCGGGGAGCGACTGGATAAAGGTGGAGTGACGGGATAAAGGTGGAGCGACTGACAGAATTTGTAATGGTTAATATTTCCATATATCTATCTTAACAAGAAATAAAAAGTGTTAAAGGGGCGATGATTTATGTACCAAAAGGTCTTTTGAAATTAAAATTTGGTGAAGTATTACCTGAGAAATCACTTGGTAGAAGCTCAATTTTTCGTTGGAATGGTTGAACCTGTTCATCTTTTCAACAGCAATTTATTACTTCGATTCTTACATGTTATTTTCTCTGAAAACTATCCCAAACTTTATTTAACATGTAGTATATAGTACATCACGCAAAAAAAACAATTAGATGAGCTTGTATAGTTTACATACCTCACATCGTTATGTCTTATACGGCAAGCCGTCCTTCTGAAAAATGTTTAAAGGTAAAGGTCACAAAATTTATGCTTTCAAGGTACAGTTAAACTTTGCTCGAGCTCAAAGGGACTGTCGATTTTAGTTTGAGGGACTGGTGGTTTGAGCTATCAAGGTCAGCAAGTCACGGGTAGATCTACTGCAGAAACTTGAATATAATACATAGTTTAACCAAGGTAGTATTTTTTTTCATACCTCCAAGAATTTGTGTGTATTAATACACCAAGATTGAACCTCAGAAATCTGTCCCAGCATGAAGAAAAAAGGTTAAATCGGCGAATTTCACACAAATTATTGTTTGTTCTTTTTACTTTTTCCTTTTTGAACAGCTTTTATCCGGTGGGCCTAAAAGCCAATTTCCGATACCGGTATACCTGACTTTCTTAAAACAAAACACATTTCAACATGTTTTTTGTCATGGGAAAGCTGATAAAACACCTAATGTATTTATTTATTCCAATTTTAGTTAGAAGTGAAAATGATTAAATTGAGAACACATAACCTGCACTACTTTTTTAAAGCTTTTAGCGGCAGCATGTCCTTTTGAACAATCCATCACTCATTAATTGTATATCCCTTTTGTGAAAAATGTTAAATTTATGCCAATTTACTACTAATACGTGAGGGGGGTTTATGGGAAGCAACCATAGGAAAGAGCGAGAATGAAATGAAAGCAATAAAAAATGAATCATGAACCCATGGAAGATTTCAATTTGTCCGCACCCACGGACGATACGATAACATACTAAACGGCACCGCGTACGAATCAAACGCTCGGCAGAATGAAGGGAGGAGCCAAGACTAATTGCGCAACAGACCTGTTGTTGCTTAAGTGTCTGCATTTTTTTGTTTGAAAACGCAACACTTCACTTTGTATTTTGAAAGTAAAGAGATCCTATTTATACACATTCCTAAAGTTTGAGCTCTTTCTGTAAAAGCACCATTTCTTTTCCAATCAACCCCGATGCTGACTCTTGAAATTCGGACCAATAATTTGAACTTGAACCGTTTGGCCCCTGAAAATACGTACCATTTCTAAAATTGAAATTCCTATTATGCTTTCGCCCGATATAGGCATTGCCTATTTTCATAATATTTATCAACATTGTAAAGAAATTCAGTTTACCTTTAATTGTTCAATTACCGAGGTGCTAAAAACATGCACCGATCAACAATGCGGGTCTATTATATGTCTGATCAAATGTGCAATTGTTTGCCAGATAATTAAGACTGACACCTTTTATTGTTTGAGCTAAGGATGTAATTGACAATGAAATAGATCTAAAGGGACCGCCAGACAAGTTGAGGAGAGGTTGGGGTTCGAGGTTTCAGAGGTGGAACTGAGAATATGATTTGTATAGAGTTTTTGTCGGGGACCATCCACCGAGTTTGACCGATCAGTTGTATTCGAGCTAATGAAGTTCGAGCGAACGAAGTTTTACTGTACATGTCACGAAAGTTAGTATGCCAGAATGAAACAAAATCTGCATCTGAAAACCTCAAGAGTAAATTAAATTTGACAAGAAGATGTCTTCTGTGATAGCAATCTATCGCATGCCCTTAATGAGAATTTGAATAGTCAGCAGATTTTCTGCCAGTTAGTGTAGGTCTCATGCTAGATATTTATTCTTGTCAGTTCTTGTCAGTTCTTGTCAGTTATCAGAATGGAAGAATTATTATTTCAGCAATCAATACATGACATGTAATTACTGGTTAGATAATATGTTGGGGATTATGCAAGCTGTGAACTTATCAATATAGAGATCAGATTAAGCTGTTGCAGGAATAATTATGTTTACATGCTCTGAATACAAGATGCCATGTCAAGGCTCATCAAAATCAACAAATCGTTTTTTTCTGATTTCCAGCATTTATTTTATGCCAATTTTTCACCAATCAAGATTTACTACAAAAATTGTATACACAGGTCGGTTAGGGCATAGTCGGCTATATTGGTGACTTTCTCTTAGGTTTATGCTACCAGATCCCTTTAAGGAAGGCAAGTGACTTCTTAGTTTGATTTAGCCCTAAGCTATAGACCTCAAACAACATACAAAGTAGAGGGAAGGGAAGCTGGGAACAGTAAATATGTTTTGCAACTGAGACTTCTTTGCGATTGAAGCTTTTTTAACAAAGAATTTAATTGTTTTGCCCACTGATTAATTGCAAAGTCTTTTTTTTGTGGCCCAACTTCTTAGGAAGTCTCAAGTTTTAAGTGTTGATGTTTTAAGTGTTGATGTAGACTAATGTTTCTGTGATTTTTAAGACAAAATATCATAGCTAAAGAACTTCAGTATTTTTTATAGCACTGATGTACTGATGCTTACTTGATACAGAAACCTTACCACTATTGGTATTATTGTTGTATAGCTTTTAAATGCCTATTTCAACCTTCTTTGAGCAATTTTGTACAGGTGGGCAGTTTACAGAACTGTCATTCTATGAAGAACCACAGTAATAGAATCCTATATATCACCTGTAAGAATCACATAAAGGGACTCTAACAAACAAGCAAAAGCCCTTTTCATATTGGTAACTTATGGTAAGGTTGGACTGATAGAAACACTAAAGTGGCATATTTAAAAGTAGAAACATTTAAAATTTTGGAAGGTATTAATTCATTTTCTATATAAGACATTGCTTCAAGAATAGCAGAAATCATTAATACCTCACAAGCAAACAGCATTTATTTTATTCTTAGAACTTGGTCACCTTTGTGAAATTATGGGCAGATGTGTGCATTTAATAATTACTAGTAAAAGTGAAATACAAAACCAGGAAAAAAATGAATGTGTCTTAAAGAGTCCGGGGAAATAGAAATGATGTTAGCATGCAAGACAAAGCAGGCTCTTCAATTTCTGTCATACAATATTATGCAAATATTTTATTGGCAAATATTTATATTTAACACTGGCGTGTCTTGCACAAAAAGGTTCTGTTAGGAGGATCGGGTATGAATTAAAAACGACTGCTAAGTGCTTTGTTGGAAATTAATTAAATTCTTATGAAATAATTGTGTTGGATCATTACTTTACCCCTGATCAAAGGACTACTGCAGTTCTAGTAATGGAATTTTTGATAGATTTTGTAATACATGGGTTGACTATATAGACAGATATCCATTAAATATCCTGTGTAACACTAGTTGCCAATTAACCCCTGCCGTGAATTCACAGTTAGTATAGCTTAGTATTGAATCATCTCACTTCCTGATAAAACTGTGTAGGAAATGAAGTCACCACTTACTTTGTCGCTTAAACCCTTGACCTCGAAGATGAGAAGCCAATAGTTTTTCCCCTAACAACAGACTTAAGGTTTTTTGATGCTGTACATTGTAATTCTTTATATATGACATACCCAAAGAAAGGTTCCATCTACTTCCAACATGTACAATAGGATATAAGGGGTGTAACTATCCTTTTCATTTTGGATGCAGGCTGGTCTAATTGTAAAGGGTAGTGTGTCCAGTTGTGATAACAATTTTGACATCATCCCTGCAGCATTGTTCAGTTAGAATTACACAGTATAACCTCCCCAAATGACACCTCCCTAGAGCAACAACCTCTCATAAAAGATGCACATTTTCTTTCATGTTGTGTCAATTACATAAGGAATAAAGAAAATTACATCAGAGACTACTGAGACTAAATGCAGATTTTGAAATGATCACCGACAATAATAACTGTTTACTTTTGTGGAGTTTTCTCTTTTTCAGACTTTACCTCATTACATAATTATTTATTATGCTTATCGTAGACTACGCTCAATATATTTGTCCATAATTACTTGGAATTAGCCATGCAAAATTTATGGCAAATAGACAGGCAAATTTTTTTATATTTACTATTCTCACTGGATAACAATAAAGAACAAATTGACAAACAAAAGTTTTAATATATATTCTCATTGGATGAAATGGAGAACAGAATTTTAATAGACAAACAAAATTTTCAATATTTTAACCATTCTTAATGTGTAAAAATTGAGAACTAAATTTTTAATAGACAGACAAACAAGAACAAATTCTTATTGGATGAAAATTGAGAACAAATAGACAACTGGCAGACAACATTTTTAACCATTCTTATTGGATGAAAATTGAAAACAAATAGACAAAACTTTGAACATTTAACCTTTCTTATTGGATGAAAACAGTATATAGAAAATTACTATTACCCCGTATGGGGGGGGGGGCCAACTGTCAACCGCGTTATAAGTGAACTCTTAACGCAGTCTGATCATCGGCGCTGGTTTCTTTGCATAACAGGGAGTACCCCACCCACCTAACCAAATTAAAGCATATGATGTTTAGCACGCATCATGTTTTTATGAAATCGAGAGGTTAAATTGTAGAAAATAATGATCATGTAAAAAAATTAGTAATTAAGCACGAAATTAAATGTATAAAAGAGAAATTCTACGTAAATATTTGCTTGAAAACAGAAAGTACATCCATTTTCCAAAAGATGGCTAAAGTGAAAGTACTTTGTTAAAACAAACAATAACAGTTTTGTAATTGATTTATTTAAGTTCAGGTAAGCCGCAATCAAAGATGCGCAAACAAAATTAATTCAGCGATTTAGAAGTTATGTTTAACAAACAAAGAGGTCAGCTTGTGAATAGAGGGCGGGCCGTGAGGTGAAAAATACCAGTAAGCCGAATTGTTTTACACTTCTTTGTTTATAGACGCTTGATACCGCGCAAGTGACAAAGATCAATAACTACCTGCCATGTTGTTAATTCGTTGAACATTTTTTTTATAGGGACAATGCTTTTTTTGACAATATGATTTTGGTCGATCCCGAAATTTTTGGGAGCCAAGACCCAACCGCGTTATACCGGGATCCGCGTTATAACGAGTAGTACTACTTTTTAACGTAACCAACAATGTCTTGTATACATAATGTGAACTATTCTTAAAATTGTTTATATCTTTTTATTTTATGTTTTTCAGTGGTTTATAGAAATATAACGGTTAATTATATTTCGATAAACTCACTGTCCACGCAGTGAAAATTATAAAAATATGTTACCCGGATAAATGTCAAAAAGTATACCAAGCGTAATGAATGCCGGAAACCATATGACCATGACGTCGTTTTAATGACGTCATGTTTGCGATGTTTTCTGTTTGAGTTTCCCGCAATTTTCGACATTTTGTTGAAATAAACTCAACAAAAGTAGAGTTTGAGACAAAATATCACTTTTGGGGCCAACTCGGTGAAATTAGAACGTGATCTTATACAGAAACCAACAATAATTATTATCCTCTATATATTTTGTTTCTGTAAAACCATCACACATTATTATGTATGACCCAGTTGATTACCTCTATTATATCATAGACACTATAGACATAATCTATATCTTTAGACATATCACCAATTATTTATTGCCATATTTGTCAACTAATTTCAAGCTGCAGATCTTAAATCCACTTGAGATTATGAAAGAATATTTTGTATGTTACACAATAACTGAGCTTTCTTTTCATCAAAGCATTCAATTGACGTTGATGACCTGGAAAATGTCTTTTTTACGACTGTAATTATTTCTTTCCACTCTGTTGTGAGGGTTATGCTTCGTTTTTCATATCTCCATAACCATTCAGCATTCTTGCACCAGGTCCAAATTGCTGTGGCGGTAATTTGGATGACACCTGCTAGGGGGGCAATTATCCTAGAAAAGTGCAGTCATTTTGGGCATCTCATTTCTTCAGGAATTGGCAAGGAAAATGAAAGGCTAGGTCTATAGGAAGAGCAAGATTCTGTATAATACTAGATAATGAAATGTTAGCAGTGCTGATATGGATTAAACTTTTCACTTTAATAATCAACTACCAAGCTCTTCAGAATTGTATCAATTTCCCTAGTTATGTCCTCTCACTCCCCACACCCCACCCCAACCAATATCCTGATGTCTTCTTTCATTTGTCTGTCCATCTGTATGTCTCATAATTTCTTGTATGTGCTGCTTTTCAGCAAGTGCAAGCTCGAATTCAGTAAAGCTTAATTAGAAGCTCTTAATTAGTAACTGCATACAGTGACCAAGAGAGTTAGTGACTGTATCTTCCATGATGATATTAGTATTTTCACAGAGTTATGTCCCTTGGATTATTGCTGCCTATGGAATAATCATGTAGGCTCCTTTCTAGCCTGAGCTATTTGCCAGCAACATTACGATAGAATTCAACAAACACTTGATAATTTTTCACAGAGTGATTGCCCTTTGATAAACACTAAATTTTAGTACTATAATTATGTTATTGGCATACCTGTCTTTTCTATATCTCTAGAGCAACCACTGTCTGTAAGGCAATCAAACCTGCAAGTTGAGTATCATTCAGTAGCTATTAAAATTCAAGTGTTACTTCATTTTTAAGAGCACACATTCCCATGAATCGTATTCTTGTTTTTTATTACTAAGAAGATGATTTTTATGTTCACATTCCGCTGTTAGTATAGAGTCAGTTTAAACCAGTCTATCATAGCATGCGCCTCTAAATTATACTTAGCAAAGTTTATCATAATTTGACTTGACATTGGTCAAAATTTGAAACAGAGAAATGTCCAAATAAACACTGGATCAAATTCACCCTACCCTTCCCACTCTTGAGCCTCATATTTTCCTTGACCATAATATCTTCATCCCCTCCCTGCATCTCCGCCCCGCATCCTTAAATATAAGAAGCTTTGTCTAAGACAGGGTATCTTTAATCCTGAGCTTGTTTTAAGTTCTGTCGTTTTTTAATTTGACATTGCACTAAGTTATTCAAAGTAATTTGCACTGAGTATTTACTTTTAATACTGAAACATTAACACTAAGATCGCAGAATCAGATTGCACACATTTGCAGACTGATCATGATCTGCACTGAGCCAGGATATTATATGCTGCCAACAGGGTAATATTAAGTTTTTCATGACCCGTTTGTGAGTCAATAAATTCTAAATGCAGATGTTCAAATTTAATGTCTCTGTCATAGGGAACATGGGGAATGGCTAGAGAGAGAGAGAGTGATAATAATTTCAGTTGCAAAAACTTGTTTTGCAAAAAACTTGTTTCGCAATTGAAACTGAATAAATTTGAATAAATCAATAATTATTGTAAGCTCAGATTTCAATGGTAGCATCTGAATTCAATATACATGTATTAGTGTCTAGTTTCATTATCAGTTTCTCAATATGATGACACACCTCTAACTTCAGCTTCTACTCCAGCCTCTGCATGTTCTGCTGAGCTTTGGATATAAAAGTTCATTATAAAGATTCCGAATTTGGCTTCACATTCTGGAACCGGCTTCATGTTCTGAATTTGCACATTTGGGATTCTGGAGTTGGATAAACATTCTGAAACTAGCTTCATGTTGTGAATATTAATATGCCACAGTTTGGATTTTGTATTTTGCTTCATTCTGAAATCGCAGCATCATATTCTGGTTATGGAACATTTGGCATTCAGCTTGATACCCTGAATACAACTTGAGCCTCTGAATTCTGAGCCTTAGCTAAATTATCTCAATTTAATTAACAGACAAAAATGAAGAAATCATCACTCATCTTTCATAAGTATCTGAGTACTTCAGCTTGCTAAAAAAACAAACTGTAGACAACAGTACTGAGGTTTTTGCCAGAGATGTAATTATTAAATTAATGTTGATTTATATTACACTTGAGCAAATTCCATTACATATTACCTTCTATCATGCAAGAAATAATACAAATAGTTCAGAAACATGCAATGTCGAGAGCCTACTGTTTGAGATATTGGTATGGAGGGGTGGGGTTTGTATTTTATACTACATAATTATTATTTATACAAATTGTATACTGTATTAGTTTTATCATAAGTACCATAAAATTTCAAATAATGTCACCTAGTTAATAAAAATGTAAGAGAGTTCATGAATAAATTAGCTGGTTAATTTACTTCCTGTGTTTCTGGCTGTTGTTACTTCAGTGTATAAGATGTTAAGGTCCATTACTATAAGACCAAATAAAATCTTCTGGAATTGTAACAGGGAAACACAGTTTAAAACTTTACAACAAGTTATAGCATTCCAAAAGTTCCTTCTAGGGCACATCTGTCTATATATATTATTGAAGTACAAAAAACGACAGTCTAAGCAAATTAAGGCATAAGTATTTGATTGATACATTGTCACGCTATGCTACGCTAGATCTGCTCTATTATAGTCACATGATAATCTTCCAGCAACAATATTAGCATATTTCTACGCTATGCAAACGATATCTAAATTAACATACATTTCAGCTATTTGTCAAACTCACAATGCAAAATCAAACGCATTTCTGGGCGATTTCTGCAAGTCCAACATGCAAAAGCCTACCCAGTGATGTTACTGTCATATAAAGGGAAGTAACCACAGTAACGTAAACATATAGCCTGTATGGAAAAGAACGTCTATAGGTCGATAGTTTGTATCACCCAATCAGCAGAATGCATTTTCAATATCACAACGTTTAACTTAAAACGGAAACACACCGAAAAATGGGATGCATTGTTCAATCAAATGTGTCTGTACAATTCTAACTGTTCCTTCCTTGGAAGGAACAGTAACCATGAAGTATTTCCCAGGAATGTTTTTGTATTTCCTAAAAGATTGACCTTGGTGGTCTTTTTGTCCTATTTTGGCCTTATTGCATGTTGTCAAGTATACGTTGCAGATCATTGGAAGTGAAATTCTTTCAACTCTATGTTTATGCTTATTCATAAACAACCTATTTACAGCCTCTTTCTGTGAGATTTTTGGAAAATTACTATGATTTTTGAAAACTGGAAAACCTACTTTCATTTTTGAAAATGCAAAATGTTTGTTAAACCCAGATTTTCAACACATTATGGTCACATTCGATGCAGTATGCCATATTTTTCTTCTGAGAAGACGCCTGTTACAATTCAGGATAAAAAAGAAAACTCAATTTGGTCTTAGTATTATTATGGACCTTTAAAGTACTGTGTGGTTCCAAATTTGTGAATTTCACCTTTCTTATCAAAAAGAGGTTGACCCAATGTGCAATTTTGAACTGTTCAAATTTCTTTTGCTTGTACCAATTTATATTATCAATTACAACAATGTTGTATTATCATTTACTAGAATTTAAACCTAACAATTAATTAATACCAAAAGAATTTCTATAGCATTCTCAGGTGAGTGTCTTGGGGCTATCTAGATTTTCTTGCTGTTACATTAAATTGTTTTGCTCATCATAGTTCGGTGTTTTTAGTGTAGAATTGTTGGCAGAATTATCTTAATGACATCATCATTCTGTACTTGTGTTTTGTATTTTGACAGAATTCATTTTGCCAGTTAATTATCTTTTCACTGGTTCATTTGTCTTATTTTGTTTCATTCATTAGTTCATAAGAGTCTGTAGTAATTTATCTTTGTACAAAATGAAGGTTGGATTTAAACAGAGACAAGAGAAAATTGGAAACAAATGGGTTGTTAAAATGGCAGTTATGAAAATGAGCTATTTATTGAATGCTGCCAGGAAGGGGTTGCAAAATCAAATTAGGAGGGGTCAACATTATTATTGCAAATATAAACTGTTTTATGTATGAAAATAAAAGACTTATGAAATCATTAAATTGTATTAAGTCATTAAAAAAAAACAATAGGATATAGATTACATATATCTTCTACCGTTATTACAAACTTTTGGACACAATAAATGGGTATTTAATAACTTTTCCACAAACCTGTAGGCTACGTTTGCGTGACCTAGGCCCCGATTCATCAAAGCTCAGAAAAAAATGTTTCAGAGGAAGTTTTGCTAACTTAAAACATTTAGATTTGTTAAATACATGGCGTCAACATGAAACTCAATAAAACCTATTTTACTTTCAATGTATTAAAGTAATAGAAATTGAAAAAAAACAACGTTTTTTCACCAACATTATATAAGGCCCTTCCATTATTTGTAAACAAAATTTATCAGCCAATGAAAGTTATGTAAAATGTATAACGTCACAGCATTTTCTGACGTACAGAATTATCATCTTCTGCCATATTGCTCAATAGTATAAACTTTGTATATAACAACTCCGGATATAGCGAAAATCCGATATAAGGAACAATTTTTCTCGCCCCGAATTGTTTTACTTTATTTATTTTAGATGAAAATGTTATTAGGATATAACAATCTTTGGATATAAGGAACAAATTTAAATGGTCCCAAGGAGTTCGTTATAAACGAAGTTTACTGTATAATGCTTTGGTTAACTTTCCGCATTACCAGGTACAGAGAAGAATCGCTCGCATATCTGTTTTACAAATATCTTTTTGATGATATTAAGACACCTGTAAATTATATTTGCACAAGCTATTAAAATATGTCAGTGTGAAAAGCCCTAAGACAGTAGAAATGATGTCTCTTTTCAAGTCAGAAGGTTATTGGTTTGAAGGCTCTCTAGAGGCTCAGGTAGCCTCACCACCAGACTAGACCAAGCTAGATCATAATCTATTTTATTAAAACTCCAAGCAAACTACTTTCAGTCTTTTATTGTGGGCTCGATCATCTCATGCAAGAAAATTATCGCATATTATGTCACATAAATTCTGACAAAAGTTGCTCAAATACGAAAAATTCTTGTACAAGACATAAATAGGACTTATCTTAATGTCTTGTACAGTACAAGAAACTTGCAAGGTGTAAACCCCCACTTACATTTTTGGCAACAAAGGGAGGTAATTGAAAAATAGTAATGTGATTAAGGACTTGATGCCAGTCTAGACGCTCAGGATGTATCAATAAACCCATCTTTATAATACCTATAGTTAAATAATGTCCCATTCTGGTCTTTGTAGGCCACAAGAACATTTTGTGCTGAATTGTTATGATCTGACTTAAGTTTAACATAATTATCAAATAAAACTTAAAACACAAAAACAAACAGAAGATGCATTGAGGGCACTGACTTAAGGTATTGGGGGTCTAATGGACACTATTCCAAAACACATAAACTAACATTTAAGATCACATCGTTAACCGACTAGTGTGCAAAATTTAAAGACATTTCACCGTTTAATTAAAAATTAATTTCGTTTTTTGTGCCCTACCCCACTTTAAAATACTGACCATATTAAAAAGTACCAAAAAGTTAAAATAGGAGTTGAAGTATCTATATACATTTAAAAAAATTCCAGGTTCAAAAAGTACTACAAGCAATGTAGAATTACAAAACATGAATATAATTCTACAAGCTAACAGGTAACAAAAAATATGCAAAAGCCAAAAACTAGGGTATACAATTTCCTAATTTTGCCACGAGACATATCACACAGTACAAAACACGGCTTTAGCAAAAGATTCGGAGTAGGGCCATCACTATTGATTATAAAACTTTTATAAGTAGTATATGAATTGAAATATAAGAAAAAATAAAAAGTTTACCGTCTACTTTTTTGAGATATTCAACTTTTAAAAATGAGCACGGTCAATTTTGTATTTTCAAGTAACTGTACAGCTTGATAAAACCAAGGAAAATTAGGATACAGTTCTCAAATCTTGAAAATGGCTTAATTTTTCATGATTCAGTTTGATAACTAAAAAGGAGAAAAAGATAACGGGAAAAAGTTTTGGCTCCTTCGGGTTGAACTCAGGACCTCTTGATCTCAAAGCAGACGCTCAACCACTGCACCACAGTACAAAATAGGTACTGCTATAAAATCCAAAGTATTCCAAATGATCCTTAAACAGGAAGTACTCATTACACATCCACTACCTTAAATTCACTAGACCTCTTACGGATTGAGGGTCATCTGTTCAAGCCCCTATACCAACCAACCTACCTGTTTGGCAGTTACTTATTTAAGATGGGAGCCTCATACTGGTCCTTGTGAGGAATGGAAGTCACCTGGGTTAACACTTTCCTCCTGTAAATAACTGAAATACTGTTGAAATCAGGTATTTAACCTCAAGAAACAAAATAAAGAATTTAAAAAACATAAATAACTCTGAAATAATCTTTGCACACTGACCAGCTGGCGTTTTTTATGGGTTTATATGTTTCAACTGTATTAACTGATTTTCAGATGGACAGTTGACATTACATCTTTCAAGGGCAGAGCCAGTACTTACAGAACCCTGATAATCCTCCATAAGAAACTGCCATTTCTCTCATATGTATTACAGAGCTATGGTTGGTAGCAGGCCCTCCATCTATTAGACTCAGGTTATAGTGATTTGAAGTCAACCACTCTTTACCACTGGATCAAGAAGCTTTTCTTTTGTTTGAGAATTTCATAGTGAAGTCAAAAGTAGCTGGATGATTGATCATCATAGAGATATATATGAGCCAATCAAAAAGTCAAAAAATAAATATGAGCCAATCAAAAAGTCAAAAAATAAATATGAGCCAATCAAAAAGCCAAAAGATAAATAAAATGTACAAGGCAGAAGATAGAATTAGAGAAGCACATGGACATTGTGACTGGCTTAATTAAAGATGCACAGACTGGTGTGTCAGAAGCAGAAACAATAAAACTGGGCCTACGTATAATCATCTAATTCTTTATATCCAAAAACCCATCGCCAAAGTTATTGCATCTCAGTTTTTTTATCCCAAAAAATCATTCCCAGGTTATTGCATGGATAGTGCAGCTTCTAAATGAAAGCAATTCCAGTGATGCATCATGCAGGATGTTAATGTTTTTTGCCTGAAGGAGGCTTAATTGAAAGGATATCGCCTAATGAAGTTTGCAGCAATCTTGTATCCAGAAGGCGCATCCAGTGTGTGGGAACTTGACTTATTTGTTCTTCTTTCTGGCAGCTGACTTTGGATCACACATAGTTTTCCACTTGTAAGATAGGTGATGCAATCTAGTGGAGATGTTTAGAGATAAAAAACTCATTTGTTAGCACTTGATTAAGTGAATGTAAGAATTTATGGGCTTTATCATGGAATTGTAGCATGGTATAATGGTATTTTATAGGAATGCATCTTGTTATAATGGGGAGTATGTGATTTATATGCTCTGATCATCAGTTGTACAGCTGCTGCTGCTGATGGTTCAGCTAAAATACAGTTTCGTGCAGGACAAAAATGCCAGGAACCTAGGAAGATTTTTGTCAGACATGCAGGGTTTGCTTATCTATGTTATAATAATGACTAGATAATTATAAAGGGATTTATAAATTATGTGATATTTGCTGTTATAATCTGTCTGTTCAGACAATTCGTATGACCAATACCCCCAAAAGAATTTGTTAACTTTAGGTTTTAGGGTATTATAAATGCAGGGTACAGAACATGTCCCCTTGAGATGCCCCCTGGTTGTGCATAACACCAGTACATGGAACATGGGTTTTTGGTTTCATCGAAAGACTGTGTTAGTTAATGAAGGGGGGAGGGTATTGTTGACCTGCAAACCATGCATTGATCTGCTTCTTTTGGGCCTCCAACCTATTCGGTTTTGTTTAGACTGGTCAGCATTTTGCTAAAACAAAAGCTATCAAATGTAGTGGAACCTAAAGTGTGGAAAGATCTGAAAAGAGGTGTTAGGGAATGGTAAAAGTCAGTTATTGTTTGTTTGAGTGATGAGGAAAGTATCCTGCCTGACTTTTACTGCTCCTTAATTAAGAGCAAGAAGTCCTTTAAGTTTTTTTATAGGATTCCTGTAAGCCTCTCTCTCTGGCTTTAATGTTTATAGCAACCAAAAATGTTTTTCAACTATGGTGGTTTTATCATAAAGTCCAGTTGAGGCCAGCTTAATCTCAGAAGAAACACTTTTCCTCAATATTGTGCTTTAGTTATTTGGATTCCCAACATATCTTGACTGTTGTCGGAAATTGGCTACATCTTTCTTGCTATGATAAATTCAAAAAAAGAAAACTTTTGAGAGATTTTTGTTAGGCGTGCCAAGCCCATTTTTACTGTAACATACCCTGATGGTGGCGAGTGATTCTGCTTTTGAAAGCAGTGCAGATCATGATCAGTCTGCACATCCATACAGTCTCAGTTCCTGATCTGTACTACTTGCTATAAGTTACGTATCAGTTTGAACAATTAATGGTTCTGTTCAAATTGAATGAACATCATGTAGCCATATTAGCTATTATTTTGACGGCCATCAGAGAATTTCTTTGATTAAACTGCATGGATTTCAGAACTTAAAACTTAAGTTTACTTTTTAAAATCTGCAGCAATCATTTCTATTACTTGTGTATCAAGTAAGCTATTTTCCTAAAAAAAGAAGTTTATTTCATAATACTGTAATAGATTATAGATGCACAAAAGACAGAAATTATAAAAGCAAAAAATACCTATACCAAAGGTATATAAATAAAATAAATAATGTAAAACTAGAATACCAGTAACAATATAATTATCTTTACTACCAATTTTTTCAGTTACTATAATTATATTGTTTGCAGCTCACATCAGAAATCATTTAATAGAAAATTTACATAAGTTTGTTTATGAGGGCAGAGAAGGTTCCAAGAACTGGGAAGATGGTGACATCCGACAAATCAAAGTCAGCTACTTGTTAAAGTCTATCAGAGAAAGTGGCCACCAATCAACAGAGGAGATCCCTCAAGGGATATTGGCAGAGTTCGATGACTCTTTTCATGATCTTTCTCAGATCAAGGAAATCTAGTTAAGAAATACAGAGTATCTGAAATTAATCTAATGTATATTTTGTTATATTTCCTTGATGTTGTCTTTCCCAGCATCTTCAATAAGACCGATATTAAGCTGAGTGATGTTGAGATTTGTCCTGTGTTTCTTTAGACTGGCATTCAGTGCTTAAATAACTTACTTCCTCTACATAAAACAATTATGATTTTCTGCCCACTTTTTTCTTACAAAGTTAAATAAAAAGTTTTTAGATCATCTACTCTTAAAGCATGTTAGATAGAAGGGCTGAAAGTATTTTGCTTGTAGTTTTTAGGGAATAATTATCATCAACTCTAGTAGCTTAAGGCTAGTGTTTCTTTAGAAATATCAGAAAAATGGAGGCATTTCAATCCTTTTTATCAAAGCACTAAAAGTACTGAGAGGCTGGTTACAAGTTAGCATTAGGTCTTACTATAGTTTAAACAAAATATTCTGTAATTTGGACCAGTGCAGATCATGATCAGCCTGCACATGAAAAAGATAATTTGGTAGCTGTTCTACAGTAAGACCTTGTTGTCTAAATTTTAACAGTCCTATATGTTAAATTACAAGAGAGGTGAGAAATTTCACAGCTATGAATAATTGATACACTGTATTTTTATGATAAACAAGTTGCTTTAAGTCAAAGGATTCCAATAGATAATACCAAGTGTTGTAAGTTTGGTCTATCTCGGGCTGTTACATATAATATGACAAGTAAAGAGAGATAATTTGTTAACAACTTTTTCAACATTTGGCAAAATTGTATAGAAACCAGTATAGAAACAGTCTATGATAACATTGAACAATGACCTTCTTCCTTGTGATCTTCAATATATTATGATCTAATAGGTTTTGCTGGTTCTCATGACTATAGTACCTTCAGAACTTTGATTTTTGTCATAATAAATTAAATTGAAGCACTTAAGCTCAGATGTGAAAATAAACACTATCACAAGAGAAGGAAAGATAAAAAGGAAAAAAAGTTGTTGAAAATTATCAGGATGAGGAAATAAAATAATTCTCAGGGATACTGGCCGGTTGGGAAATCTGAGTCAGTGCTTTAAATGAAATTCAGAAATAATGTCCTTGTAAAATAACCATGTGCACATAATATTTTACTATTGTGAGAAAATGAAGTTTTCCACCATAAAAAAAAGGTTTTGTGTATTTATAAGGGCAGATATAATTCCATATTCTGAAGAAAATATTGAGAGCAAATGAAGAAAAAATATTGACAGTTTAGTGCCTAGGCAGTTTGATTTATGAGAAGATGATTTCTCTGATTACATCAAGTTTTCCACCATAAAAAGGGTTTAGTTTTTATATGGGCAGATAGAATTCCATAAGCAGTAGTCAATTTCTGCTTGTAATAAGAATTGATGGCATTCTGGTATTTCCATTTATTAGTCCCCTACAGGTTATGGACTGGTATGGTGACTATATGTTTAAGCAGCCTTGTTTGTCAGTCCATACATTCGTCAGTACATCAGTCTGTGTGCACATCATGGTATGTACAACAAAGGATGATCTCAGTTCAAAGATGATCTTTGTTCAAGGAGGACCCATTGTATCTGCAGAGAAGGATCTCCGTTCAAGACTGCTCACTGTCCACAGAAGAGGTTCTCTGTAGAAGTCTTGCCACTGTCCACAAAGAAAAAGGATCTCTATTAAAGTGTACTTTCTGTCCAAGGATGCTGAGACTCCATTCAAGGAAGTTCCATGTCCAAGGAGGGTTTCTGATTACGAAGTAAGATCACTGTCAACAAGAGAGAATCTCTGTCCATAAAACGGTATCTCTGTCCATAAAGGGGCATCTCCTTTCATAAAGGAGCATCCAAGTCCAAGGATCCTTTTATCTAAGGACTATCTCAATTAAAGGATTCTTTCTGTCCAAGGAGAACCTCTGTCTTCAAAGGAAGATCACTGTCAACAAAGGAGCATCTCTGTCCATAAAGGGGCATCTTAATGTCCATAAAGCAATTCTTAGTCGAAGGAGGTTTTCTCTCCAAGGATGCATGTTGTCCATTGTCCATTGGTGCTTTCTCTCCAAGGATGCATGTTGTCCATTGTCTATGACATGGATCTCAGTCCATTGGTGCTTTCTGTCCACAGAACAGTAGGATCTCTGTACAAGTCTTGCCACTGTCCGCAAAGAAAGAAATGGACTTTAGAATTTCTTCAACTTAAACGGAAATTCGAGGTAAGCGAGTTTGAGATACTGAGAGTCAGCTGTATTTGTTTCTGTAGGAAAATCTTTGTTTCTGTAGGAAAATCTCTGTTTCTGTAAGAATATCTCTGCTTCTATAGGAAAATCTCTGTTTCTGTAAGAATATCTCTGTTTCTGTAGGAAAACCTCTGTTTCTGTAGAAAATCCGTTTCGTAAGAATATCTCGTTTCTGTAGGAAAATCTTTGTTTCTGTAGGAAAATCTCTGTTTCTGTAGGAAACTCTCTGTTACCGTTACGTAGGAAAATCTTTGTTTCTGTAGGAAAACCTCTGTTTCTGTAGGAATATCTCTGTTTCTGTAAGAATATCTTTGTTTCTATAGGAAAATCTCTGTTTCTGTAGGAAACTCTGTTACTGTAGGAAAATCTTTGTTTCTGTAGGAAAACCTCTGTTTCTGTAGGAAAATCTTTGTTTCTGTAAGAATATCTCTGCTTCTGTAGGAAAATCTCTATTTCTGTAGGAAACTCTATGTTTCTGTAGGAATATCTCTGTTTCTGTAGGAACATCTCTGTTTCTATAGGAAAATCTTTGTTTCTTTAGGAAAATCTTTGGTTCTGAAAGAAAATCTTTGATTCTGAAGGAAACTCTCTGTTTCTGTAGGAAAATCTTAATGTTTCTGAAGGAAACTCTTTGTTTCTGTAGGAACATCTAGAATATCTCTCTTTTTTTTTTTTTTAGGAATATCTCTGTTTCTAGGAAAATCTTTGATTCTTTAGGAAAGGGTTTGGGAGAACTCTGTTTGAAGGAAAATCGTTTCTGTAGGAAAATCTAAATGTTTCTGAAGGAAACTCTTTGTTTCTGTAGGAAACAGAAGAACACGTTTCAGGAATATCTCTGTTTCTGTAGAGGAAGGAAATCTTTGTTTCTGTAGGAAAATCTTTGTCTTTTTTTTGAAGGAAAATCTTTGTTTCATCTGAAGTAGACTGTTCCGATACTGAAACAGAATCTCATATTACTAGCATAAAGTATAGCATTACTGTCTCAATTATATTTTCTGGTCATAAAGTACCAATTACTAAAGGAACTGATTTTGCCATTAAATATTTATAATATCTGTGACGTGAAATTAGATATGTATTCCAAAATTATAGACAATTTTTTAGCCATAAAAAACAACTGTTTCTTTGTATGTGGTTATAAAAAAAAAATATGTGGGGGTTTTATATTTCTTAATGAGACAAAATTGAGTTGTGATCATGTTTTTAATGGTTTAGCATGTCTATTTTGACATTTTCAGGAGAAAATTGGTCATATTTTATTGTCAGAACATCGTAACGATCTGCTTGTTATGGTATTGCAGATAACAATTACGACTACTCCGAAATACGGAGATACTTCATAAATTATATTCATAAAAAATATTCTTTAATATTTTATTTCAGTAAAGAGATTAAAATTATCACAGTGTTACAATTTCTTCTCAGTAAAGCTAAGCACTGAATATGACTGAAAATTCTGTATCGTTCTTAAAAATTGAAGAAGAAAATTATTGCAGTCACATTATGAATTCTTGCTTTAATTGTATTTTTTCATGTCACAGCTTCCATCTGTCATTATGATTTCGAGGAAAATTGTTAGAATAAAGATTACCCATATTATTTTTGTTTTTTTTGTTTTTGTTTTGCATTTTATGACATAAAATTTTCAGATACTGCAAACAAAAGAATTTCTTCACAAGTACATTTTGGGAAATTGTGGCTCCAAATAGGTTCCAAATTCTGCATTTTTCTGTTGCTGTGTTTTATGAAATTACATTACAGTTTGCAAATGGACAACCTTATCAAAGGGAGGCAACTTTTTGCAAATAGTTTTCATCATAATGTAAATCATTGAAAATAGGTATTTATTGTTACACAAACATTATCATCCATTTATAAATAAGTAACTGAGCATACAATAAAGGAGCTATAATACCATACTCAAGTATCATAAGTATGATGTTTGGCAAGATCCAGAAAAATAAAAGCTATTCTCTTTGAATTCAAGGAATTTACAAAGAGATTTTATTTATCTCATAAAATAGTCCTGTTTTATGGTATCTTCAAAATTAAAGAAGTTTTAATTATGACTTTGATGAGTAAATGTATTGGATTAACTGATAGTACATAACCCTGATTGTGCCAACCTGTTAATCAATTAACATGGACAGTTAACAATAGGAGGCAAAACCATCAATTAATTAACATGACAGTGCTTCATTAAATATGCATAGCATGTGTCCATCTGTCAAATTAGGTATGAATGCTACAAATCACCAGAAGTTCCTCTGTGGTCCACTCACATGTAGTCCCTCTTATAAATTGTTTTACTTCCTCACTGCTGCATGCCAATCAGCAAGAGCCACTTTCTCTGCCTAAAATGTGAAATGTCAGGTGAAATGAAAACCAATAGGGTTTTTCTGGCAAGCCTAGCCTCAGAATATAGTGCAGCAAATATCTTGAATTTAGAGAGATCTTCAAAATGAAGGTAGTCTTCTAGACCGGAAAGGTAGGAAATCTAGACAAAGTTTAGATGTAAATGGATGATTTTACATGGAAACAGTAGAAACTTCATTTCATTTATGGCAGGGAGGAAAGTTCAGCAGATTGAGAAGAGGACAAGTAACTTGTTGATGCCTATAGGTCTTTGACTGTGTCTCTAATTTGGCACAAAAAAGTTATGGTACTTCAAGAAAAGTTACAGGTCATATATCTTATCTGTAAATGATCATTGACCTGGTCTACAAGAACACACACAGTAATATAAAACATTTATTGCATGGTAAAAAGACCTAGATCTTATTACTTCAATGACAGGGGAATAAAAAGCATGATAACCATCACAGTTCCAAGAGACCATTAAAGTATGATGACACTGTTATAGGACACATCAGATTTTCCTGTCACATCTGAAAAGTAAAAGAATAAAATGGAAATATTATGATTTGCACTTACATATTGAAGATGCAGGTAGAGATAACAATAATGTGTGGTTATAAATTTACATAAGTATGACTTAATATAATTTAGCAAAAAGAGTCTATTTCCTATTCACAGACTGTGTATGAATTTGATTCTTTACTAGTTTAATATTGAACTCTTCGTATAAGTTAGTGCTTATTAAGTCAAATTTTAACAATCAAGAAACCCTAAGAGCACGTGGTAGTGAGCGACCGCAGTTTCTTAATTGTTAAAAATAGACTTAATAAACTCTAACTTACTTAGTGTTTAACCTCATTTAACCTTTTGTATAGCCACCAACATGTATTGTGGGTGGAGCTAAAGTGATTTCAGTAGTTACTTTTAATAAAATAGAAAGACGTTCTTTATTTTTTAAAATCTGAGCGATTTGATTGGTGGGCAAATGGGGTCAAACACTAAATGGTTAATGAACTTGCCTTGATTGTTTCTTCTTTTAAGGATTCTGTTTGATTCTTCAGTATAGTTCATGAGTTGAACACATTTGAATGACAGTTCACATCCTTAAAATATATCATGAACACAAAATCATGAACTGATTAAAATCAGTAAACTTGACTGTTATTGATGCCTTTAAGAGCTTCATTTCATGATATGTATTTTTCAGTGGTCATGTGAAGATTTTACTTTGATTCTGACAATAAATGTTAATTTCAATACGGTGTTTCCTGCTTAAACTGATGTCGAGATTCCAACCCAATAGGTGTCACAATTCAAATCTGTTAAGGTTGCAGACAATTCAAACCGTGATTGATATCTACAATTCAAACCCCCAACCAAAATTAATGCCACAATAGGATAAAAATGCCAGATTAAGTTGATATTGTCAGAGTCTCAAGTGTAACCCTTTGCCCTGCTGAGTGGCAAATGTTTGTGAATATGCAGCCTGTCCCAACACTTAGTCGGTAGATTTTCAGTAAGCACCTCTATGAATTACTGGTACAGTCCAAATTAAAAAACTGACAAGTCCATCTTTATGAATTTAGCAGGGATAAAGCTAAACAAGAAAAACTGTGATACAAAGTATCACAGCGGGCCAACAAACAATAATCCCATGTAAATATTTTGAAAATTGGTTATAACTGATATTGAGGCATGGCCCCAAAAGAACTCGAGGGAACCAATTCTGGTTGAACAAGCAAAACCTGACACGACACCACATCTACTGACTGACCTGTAGTATCGAAACTTTACTGTTATCAAATAATATTTATACAGTATGTCCAGGAATGCTCTGTAGACCGTTCCTGGTATGTCTCATTTTTTCATTACCATTTTCCTTATTAATTTGACATGAATGAAGATTTTTATGATTATTTGCCGTAAAATATTCTTAAAAAATTAAAAAATGATTATTAAAACAGCAGAAAAAAGTTTAAAAAAAAATTGGGCGTTGATGGGATTCGAACTCGTGGTTTCTAAAAGTACACGTACACAAAAGTGTTTGTGTTATCGGGTTTATCCATTACGCCATGGAGGCAGACTTATTACAAAAGGGAAAAAATTAGCTAAGACAATATCATATATGCCTGAAAAGGCCATAAAAGAATATTCAGTCAACTCGTTTCGTTTCTATAATGTCAAAGGTTGCGTTAGTGGAAAAAGCAATCATATATCCATTTTTCTAGGTGTAGATTGCGACTGAAACGTGAAAAGCGCTTTTTCTTTTTTACCAGCGTATATTAGATTGCGCCCTCTATGAAACGAACGACAGCTCAATTACAAACGACAACTCTTGCTTTTCCAAAAAAATTGACTGTGTCTACAGTTTTCATCTCAGAAGTACCTCGATTTTATAATGAAGAGAGACGCATATGTTCGATCTAGTGCTTAAGTCTCCATGCATCTTTTACTCACCACGTATTAAATATAGCGGGCCGCTGCTGTGGCCCGCAATGAGTGATTCGGGTCGTATCGCTTTAAGCCTAGAAGAGGCTGGTGGACCCACATGTTCAAATTAAATGAGTGATGGGTATCACTGAATGGAATACTTGTATTATTGTTTTACGGCTACAATAATGTCCTCTCCTAAAACAAACATATTTTTTTAATGGTCTGTTTTATGAGGAAAGGCACCAATATCTCATTTCGTTAATATGTTGGCTATTGACCAAAGCATTTTTATGCCGCCCTTTGATTTTATTATCAGTCTAAAATAAAAACATCCATAACAAAGCCGATGGTATTGGTTGAGCAAAATCAGTGTTTTTATGGCAACAGTTTCCTGCGTCTGTGCTAAAGCTTGATTTCCCAGAAGGACCAGTAAATTTAATTGTATTCCTTTGTTCCATGATGCTGCTTTTTGCGAGTTTTTTTAGCTGTGTTTCAATTTGTAAAATGTGTGAACTGCCTTGAGTGTTGTATTTTTCTAAGATATAATGTTTGTGCTGAATAAATATATTAATTGAAAAAAAAAAGAGAATATTATGATCCATAAAAAAAGCATTAAAAGATATTGTTTTGTTCTTTTATTATGAAGACAGATCTGGGAGAGGGGGGTTGGAAGTCACTTAGTAATTTAATTTAAAATTATAGCTGAAAAATAATTCCATGTGGAGTTGATTGTAGACAGATTGAAAATTATTTCATTTGCTGCGTGTACAGATTAAATTTGCAGGGTCACAGACAAGTACGTAAAGGGTCCTCAGTTTGAAACTTTAAAAAAAATGTTTTTCATGAAATACTCATGCATACAATGTACTTTGACTATGGTTGTCCAATATAAGAACCCATTTCTTAGAATATGATTTATGCTAATTAGTACAAAAAGGCAAACAAAAATTGGCTAATATCTTTAGGCACAAAAATTCAATGGCACAGAGTTTTATCATGAAAACGGTACAAAAATGTTAGTGATGACATATTATGGTTATCTGAAAAGAAGGACGACTTACATGATACTGTCTAACCGCTATGGTCAAAGCTTTTTGCAGAGCCATCTATAGCTGATGGGTTGTTTTGCAACACATTTAATACTGCAATTTTTAGCTCACCTGAGCTGGCTCAGGGTGAGCTATTAGGATCGATGAATGTCCGTCGTCCGTCCACACTTAGTTTGTTAACACTCTAGTGGTCACATTTTTGCCTCAATTGTCACGAAACTTAATCAGGATGTTTGTCCCAGTAATTACTCGGACAAGTTCGAATATGGGTCATCTCGGATGAAAAACTAGGTCACATGACCCAAAAATAGAAAAATCTTGTTAAGGCTCTAGAGGCTACTGTTTCAGTCCAAATATCCTGGCAATTTGTCAGAAAGGTTGTTTGGTTGATTTCTAGCTCAAGTTTTAATATGGGTCACCTGGGGTCAAAAACTAGGTCAAACAGCCCAAATTTGGAAAAACCTTGTTAACACTCTAGAGGTAACATTTTCAGCCCAAATATCCTGGAAATTTGTCAGAAAGGTTGTTTCTATGATTTTTAGCTCAAGTTCGAATATGGGTCATCTGGGATCAAAAAACTAGGTCACACAGCCTGAATATGGATAAACCTTGTTAACACACTAGAGGTAACATTTTCAGCCCAAATATCCTGGAAATATGTCAGAAAGGTTGTTTCGATGATTTCTAGCCCGAGTTCAAATATGGGTCATCTGGAGTCAAAAACTAGGTCACAGAGCCCAAATATGGAAAAACCTTGTTAACACTCTAGATGTTACATTTTCAGCCCAGATATCCTTGAAATTTGTCAGAAAGGTTGTTTCGATGATTTCTAGCTCAAGTTTGAATATGGGTCATCTGGGGTCAAAAACTAGGTCACACAGCCCAAATATTGAAAAACCTTGTTAACACTCTAGAGGTAACATTTTCAGCCCAAATATCCTGGAAATTTGTCAGAAAGGTTGTTTTGGTGATTTCTAGCTCAAG
Source organism: Saxidomus purpurata (assembly GCA_022818135.1). Taxonomy (NCBI): domain Eukaryota; kingdom Metazoa; phylum Mollusca; class Bivalvia; order Venerida; family Veneridae; genus Saxidomus; species Saxidomus purpurata. Next base: position 6,851,383 of record JAFMSR010000001.1, on the reverse strand, counting down.
TTCGAATATGGGTCATCTTGGGTCAAAAACTAGGTCACAGAGCCCAAATGTGGAAAAACCTTGTTAACACTCTAGAGGTTACATTTTCAGCCCAAATATCCTGGAAATTTGTCAGAAAAGTTGTTTCGATGATTTCTAGCTCAAGTTTGAATATGGGTCATCTGGGGTCAAAAACTAGGTCACAGAGCCCAAATATGGAAAAGCCTTGTTAATACTCTAGAGGTAACATTTTCAGCCCAAATATCCTTGAAATTTGTCAGAAAGGTTGTTTCTATGAATTCTAGCTCAAGTTCGAATATGGGTCATCTTGGGTCAAAAACTAGGTCACAGAGCCCAAATATTGAAAAACCTTGTTAACACTCTAAAGGTAACATTTTCAGCCCAAATATCCTGGAAATTTGTCAGAAAGGTTGTTTCGATGATTTCTAGCAACTTTGTTAAAAGCAGTTGTACTCGGGTGAGCGATAAAAGGCCATCATGGCCCTCTTGTTATATTTTAAGCTCTACTTATCACAAAGAGCTCAGGGTGAGCTTTTTTCTTCTTCATATAACTACACTCCTAATCAGGGCTCATGAAATTTTGAAATCTCAATCAGTCCAGGCCGGCCTGTCTCAGCTGATTCCCTGTCTCAATCCCTACCCTTGATCACAAACCATCCCCATCTCTTCCACATTCCTGATTGCCGATATTCAGCCAATCACTGCCGATCTTAGTCCTGCCAATCATCGCCGATTTCCTGGGGCATCGCCTTTTTTGGCCTGGCTTAGACATGGCCACCAAATCACCCCATTGATTACTGTTGATTTTCCCTCGCCGAGTCACCTCCTTTTTAAGGCTTATCGAGTATCACAGATCCTCTAGCCACCCCGCCTCAGTCCAGTACGCATCTGTCGTTCATGAATTATAAGAGTTATAAGGAAGTTTAAATGATATCGTTGCCTTTTTTGTAAAATCCTAGTACCCTACAGACTTTATTTAAAATATTGTTTTTTGTTTCTGCTCGACTTTCAAAATTTTTATTTTAACTACGTTTTTGGTTTGTTTGAGCATTTTTATCCCTGCTAAGAAAGCATTTGAGTCTAAACTATAATGCCTCTGGATGACAAAAAAAAAATGGAACAGTTTACTCAAATAGCATTACTCTGATTCTATGTTACAAATGTCTGCATATAACAGTTTGGTTGTTAATTGAATTGTAAATCTAAATTATGATTGTTTGCAGTAACTGGGATCAATTAATTCCTTTCACTTGCCTCATGTTTGGACCAATTAAAAGTGGTGCCCAAGCCAGTTATAGTAATCATGTGGACTGATCAACAAAATTTAATGCCTGCCTCGGGCAAATATATTGACACCTTATTTGGGGATATTTGGGAGATGCGGATACACAGACAATTGTGGTCAATACGACTTACATATTGACATTCAGTCAGGTTTTATGAAAGTTAAAAAAAAAAAATTAATATTATTAATATTTAGCTCAACTTTATACAACATCTCCTTTTCAACAGTTTTCTTGGCGAGTTTCAACCAAATTTCACAGGATTGTTTCATGGATGGTCCACTACCAAAATTGGTCTAATGTTACTACTCCGCTGCAGAAAAATGATAACCAGAGCTAGAAAATAGAAAAAAGCAACTATACAAGACATTATGTCTGAGTTCAATAATTGATCTACCATTGGTTCTCTCAGATAGCGCTGTATATTGTCCAAGAATCCCAGGCAGCCATTCTCATCACCGAACATGTCAATAATTTGATGAAAATTCATCACCTCCCAAACATTATTTAGAAATTGAATGTTTCACACCCAGTGTTGATTACATTGCCCATTTTGTTAAGGAAAAAAAGCCATAAAAATCCTTCAAAAAGCTGAAATTCAGGAAAAAGAATAGATAAAAAATTTCCAGAATGGCAATTGACTTTAATGAATATTCTTCCCTGTTTTCACTGCTATTACCCGGGGTCGTTATTTTAACTATCTGAAAACAGCAATGATTGGTATTAAATTAAGTTTTCTTGCAATTTCTCCTAGATCTAGGTTTACTTCATTTGTCAAACGGAAATATGAGAAACACATAAAGTCCTAATTTATGTCTTCATTTTGTAAAGTCTTGTAAATTTTTTTATGTAACTTAATAACTTTCTTAGCAATGGTAATAAATTTTTTTTTCTCATTTAATACATCTGCTATTGAATTTTTTACTTTGTTCTTTTATGTAAATGTTTGACCTACTTTGTTACAATGAAATTAAAGTAATATACAAGAAAACCTTTAGATTTCAGATTTGGAAATAATTATTATTGTATCTCACCTTTAGAAATGAGACCTTAGAGGTATTTTATGGACGTTAATGTTGGAGTGAAGTGAATTAGCTTTCCAGCACTGAAATGGTGATATTCTCTCTAAGGAGCTACACAGTACACTGAAAGTGCAGGAACTTGTGTTTCTTGAGAGAGGAAAGGGTCAACAATACTGTAGGCCATTCCATTCTCTTGTAGGCATAACCAGATTGTAGTACAGTCTCTTCAAGATCTGGGTCCAAGTAAAAATTTCACATTTCATGATAAATTCCTCCATGATCAAAGGTTACTAAAGTTGGTGCAATGAAGTATTAAAGTTCATGAACAAAGCAACAACAGTTCATGCCATACTAGTTCATTAACAGTGCATGAATCGTTAGACTATAAGACAATGAGCACAAGTACTTGAAACATTTTTAATTAGACTTTTCGAATAACATTTTTTCTTCAAAAACTGGCAATAAAGTGTTCATGAACCTCATTCTTCACCAGTTCATGAACTATTTTTCATGAATTGGGCATACCATAGCAAATTTACTGGAATGTTTTACTCATTTTCTCAGCATGTCTCAAAATATTTTTTCTCTCAGAAAGAAAAATAAATGCTGATTCAGCAGAATTCACTTGGTGATATGAGGTGGAAATGTTGGTCAGTTCAGATCAATGCCAGGGATGATTTATTTAACAACCAGATAACCATAAACAAGAAATAGAAAAAATGGTGCTTTATCTCCAACACTCTGACATTTCATTTTGTACTGATCACTTCCTGCCTACCAAATCATACCAAACACTTGGCCAATATCCAGCCGATTAATTTTTGATGAAAAACAACCGATACAACAAACATTTTCACTCCCCTTTGATACCATATAAAAGTACTATCAGACGTTTGATAATGGCTAATGTATTGTCCTGATACCTGTGTGTATTTTTTCTAAATATTGTAGACACTTATAAAATGACACTTCATTATTTCCTCTTCAATCGTATTTCATTGGGAATTGCGGTGATAAAAGCCTAGCTGATATCAGAATCAGCATTCATCGATCATCATAATTTCGTAACTTCAAGTCATCAAAGAAGAATTAAAAGACTCAATCTAACAGACTGTGTCATTTTAATGTGCAAAAATGGTCACATTTACCTCACTGCCTGTATGTCATGGTAAAATGAGAAAAGAAACTTCAGTTTTTAATAAACTTAGTCCAATTGCCCCATTTACTTTGGAGTTATTGCCCTTCAATGGTGAAACTTGTGAATATCTGAAATGTTACAAATTTGTCATCTGCTCACTCATTTCATGTCCTGGTTCTCCCCTTAAGAACATAATCTGTCACTGTGTCTTATTCATGTAGTGGTACTCCCCTTAGTGGCACAATCTGTCACAGTGTCTTGCTCATGTACTGGTACTCAATTAAGTGGTACAATCTGTCACTGCGTCTTCGTCGAAGACTGGTACTCCATTAAGTTGGACAATCTGTCACAGTGTCTTGCTCATGTACTGGTACTCAATTAAGTGGTACAATCTGTCACTGTGTCTTCGTCGAAGACTGGTACTCCATTAAGTGGGACAATCTGTCACAGTGTCTTGCTCATGTACTGGTACTCCATTAAGTGGCACAATCTGTCACTGTGTCTTACTCATGTACTGGTACTTTGCTAAGTGGGACAATCTGTCACGGTGTCTTGCTCATGTACTGGTACTCCATTAAGTGGTACAATCTGTCACTGTGTCTTCATCAAAGACTGGTACTCCATTAAGGGGGACAATCTGTCACAGTGTCTTGCTCATGTACTGGTACTCCATTAAGTGGCACAATCTGTCACTGTGTCTTACTCATGTACTGGTACTTTGCTAAAGTATATAAGTGGGACAATCTGTCACGGTGTCTTGCTCATGTACTGGTACTCCATTAAGTGGCACAATCTGTCACTGTGTCTTACTCATGTACTGGTACTTTGCTAAGTGGGACAATCTGTCACGGTGTCTTGCTCATGTACTGGTACTCAATTAAGTGGTACAATCTGTCACTGTGTCTTCGTCGAAGACTGGTACTCAATTGACGTCTTGCTCATGTACTGGTACTTTGCTAAGTGGGACAATCTGTCACAGTGTCTTGCTCATGTACTGGTACTCCATTAAGTGGTACAATCTGTCACAGTGTCTTGCTCATGTACTGTTACTCCATTAAGTGGCACAATCTGTCACAGTGTCTTGCTCATGTACTGGTACTCCATTAAGTGGCACAATCTGTCACAGTGTCTTGCTCATGTACTGGTACTCCATTAAGTGGCACAATCTGTCACTGTGTCTTGCTCATGTACTGGTACTCAATTAAGTGGTACAATCATGTACTGGTACTCAATTAAGTGGTACAATCTGTCACGTGTACTATGTACTGGTACTCCATTAATGGCACACGTCACGTGTAAAGAGGACTAGGGGGGGTACACTGTTCTAGTGTATTGCTTATGTCTTGTACTCCCAAAAGATTGGCACAATCTGTCACAGTGTCTTGCTCATGTACTGGTACTCAAATTAAGTGGCACAATCTGTCACTGTGTCTTACACATGTACTGGTACTTTGCTAAGTGGGACAATCTGTCACAGTGTCTTGATCATGTACTGGTACTCAAATTAAGTGGTACAATCTGTCACTGTGTCTTGCTCATGTACTGGTACTCCATTAAGTGGTACAATCTGTCACTGTGTCTTGGGATGAAGACTGGTACTACCGTTTTTTTTTTTTTTTTTTTTTTTTTTTTTTTTTGATTTAAGTGGTACAATCTGTCACAGTGTTTTGCTCATGTACTGGTACTCAATTAAGTGGCACAATCTGTCACAGTGTCTTGCTCATGTACTGGTACTCAAATTAAGTGGGACAATCTGTCACAGTGTCTTGCTCATGTACTGGTACTCAATTAAGTGGCACAATCTGTCACTGTGTCTTACATTACTGATGGGGGGTTTCAAATATGACTGGTAGGTGCAGGGGGGGGGGGGGGAAGAGGGTAAGTTGGGTAGTTTTAGGTAAAATGGCACAATCTGTCACTGTGTCTTCATTGAAGACTGGTATTTTTTGAAAATGATTCCAATGCTGTAGTTATCTCCCTTTGTTGGTCAGAATTCTCCCTCCAGTAATTATTATTTTAAATTTCTTCACCCTGGGCAATTCTAGCACAGTCTAACTGAAAATTGTAACCAGTCTTATTGTCATAGAAAAGTGGTGACATAGTTGACATTGTGACCAGTCTAAATAAATGTCAAAGAAACAGAGTGAAAACTCCAGCACAGTAAAGTTTAATATTGTGACCAGTCTAATCACCTTAGAAACACTCTTATTATGGATTTTCCATGGTTTTGAAAGTGAAGAAGAAAATTAAGATTTCTATGTTACAAAAAAGTAGACACTTTCTTCAACTGTGCGCCAGCCGCCTTTTAAGCACATAGTAACAACCTAAGCACATCTTTAACATGCTCTAGTAACAACCCTTCATCATTGCTACTGTCATTCAGATGAAAATTACTACCTTTTCTCTGAAGACAAAGAAATGCTGTTTTATACAGATGCTTGGATAAATTGCCAGAAATTAGGGCATTTCAATGGATTCTGCAGGAGAAAATTGCAACCTTAAGCATTTTTACAGACACTAATTTATACTGATTTGTTATACATAAAGTGTCATTTAAGGAATTGTTAAAAAACAGTCTAAAAGCAGAAGCTGGTTTAGACATAGTACTTTTTCAGCATGATTTTTAAAAGAATGTGCTTCTCACGCAAGAAAGTCTGATGAAGTGGATCTGATGTTTTCGAGAAGGAAACCGATATTTTTGCAAGTGAAAGAGTATTATAAATGAGGGGTTTTAAAGTATCTGAGGGAAATGGCTGTCTCTGTTGTTTTTAGCTCACCTGGCACAAAGTGCCAGAGTGAGCTATTAGGATCACATTCCGTCTGGCGTCCGTCATATGTCGAACGTCCATCCATCCGTCCACCATTTCCTTCAAACGAAATCTCCTCTGAAACCACATAGGGTGACATAGGGGTCACTTAGCTTTACATAGTCTTATATAGGAAAAACTTTAAATATTCTTCTTGAAACCACAAGGCCTAGAGCTTAGATATTTGGCATGTAGCATTGCCTAGTAGACCTCTTCAAAGTTTGTTCAAATTATGCCCCTGGGGTCAAAATTGACCTTGCCCGGGGGGTCACGTGTTTGGTTTACATTGTCTAGTGATCTTCCACCAGGCAAGTTGACTTGTACCAAGGTGAGCGATATAGGGCCATCTTGGCGGTCTTGTTTGTATTAAACTGCCTGATTGGTTTAGGGGTTATTACAAGTGTTTTGAAAAATACTTGCATGTAGTTATTTTCAGCAATGCAGGAGCAATAACTGTGTACATATAACTTACTGGACAGTAGATTTATGGAATTGCGTGCAACTGATATATATAGAGTCACTGACCTGAAATCACTGTAATCTCTCATTGACTGAGGGTCATGTGTTCGAGCAATGCTGCAAACCAAGTATCTCTGTATTACAGACAGTTGGCAACTAATTTCTTACGCAGGATATTAGATCTAGTGCTGGTTCTTCCTAAGTTACTATGGTTAAGCAAACTGCCTGTCAGTAAAAATAACTGAAATACCATAGAAACGGACATTAAATCCTGGAGAACAAAGCAAAACGGTCTCTTTTTACCATCTTCAATTTGAAATTCTCTTTCCCTGGCATGCTAATTGAGTTATTTACAAATGAAGACAATAAATATTATGGCAGTATGTCCAGAATAGTTATGAGAGTATAATTAAAGAAATATTGTCACTGGCAATAGCTACTGGTAATATAATTAATTTATTACACAGACACACCCAGACTAACAGCTATTAATTTTTTGGAAGACAGAAAAACAATCAAAACAAGTGTTTACTGCGTTCTTTTTTTTCTGTCTTTCTTAATGGTATCTCCACCTGCCACTGTTCTCAAAGATTTCCATCTAGAGTTCAAGGATACCATCTTAGCATTGAACTAATATTAAGTATTTATAATTATGATGTGGAAACCTGGTTTTTACAATGTTACATAGCAGCAGTATACCGGTATGCATTGTACTTTTGATTGGAAGGAAAACTGTAAAGTTAGGTTACAATTTGATCTTGTTCGACATCAAGATTATTATTAAAGCTTTGTATAGTGAGTTATATTGTATATATTAGTTAATGTATATCTAAGCTTATAGATGCAAAATTGTGTCAAAGATATTCCTTGCAAAATGCAGTTAGTGAAAGCATGAACATGAACAGGGCCTAGTAATTCAAGTTCTTTATTAGTATTCATCAATTTTTTAACATGAACTGCTGCTCAAAAGGAATTCATGAACAGTTCATAAACTATTGAAGAAAGAGTTCTTGAATTATCCATGCACTGATGTTATTGGACAATCATTGACATTTCATGGACCATAAGAATTCATGAACTGTTCATGAACTAATGATGAATCATAATGAGTTCGAGGTCTTAAAATGTCCTTGATCTACATGCTAAGAAACAATCTTCAGCATGTTATATTGAATCACAATCTGTTTTGTGTAAATTTCATTTCTTTCTGCAAATACTTTGATTTCCTATAACATGTAATTTCTCATGCAAAAAGTGATCACATGGACACCCGATAATCAATGTGTAAATTTGTTTTGGCGTAATTACAAAAACATCAAAACTTTTAATTTTGTTAAACTTGATTTAATTAGCGGCATGTTTGGAGCATAGTGACTTGTTTGACGGCTGATTATCGGCTAATCATGGCTGTTTGAAAAGTTTACAAATTGCCGCAAAACTACTGTACCCTCTGGGCAATTTACCGAAGATGAAAGTGTCAACACATCAGTTTCGTCACCTAATTGATTGTACAGCAATTCATAAACTTTTCAAACAGATTATCAGGTGTCCATGTGATCATGCGTCTATGTTGCAATAAATCATTGGAAACATTTTGCGTTCTGATTGGATGAGAGTGCATAACAGGCGACGCCTTCAATTCTATCCCTGATTCTAGGTATAGTTTCAAGGATTACAATTAGTTCATGGGACAGTTTATGATTATATTTTTCAATACATTTTCATGATTATTTGAAAAGTTACAAGTTCATGAATTGTTTGTGAACCCAAGTTTCTGAACTGGCCATGGACCAAAGTTCATTAACTTTTAAATGGAAACAAGACATCGAAATTGTGTTGGAGAATAATTCATGAACCAGCTTTTGTTTATGAATTGTCCGAGAAATGGAGAGGATATAAACTGAATTTCCTTACATTGTTCATGAACAATTCATGAGTAGTTTAAAGACATCTGTGCTTAAAATGTTGTGGTATATATACACTTCAAAAACATTCCTGATTACTATGTTTTTGAGAACTTAAAAAGGATTTGTCTCATTAAATTGTACTTCAGGGTTTTTTCAAGAATATTAAATGAATTTTGGACATGAACTATTTGTGAATATTTCATGAACAGTAACAGTTCATTTCTGACTGTTATATAATAATGTATCATAGGTGAGTTTTATTAATTTTCTAATCAATTGATTTTTCTATTTAATTATTTATGCAAAAATTAAAGTTGATTAAAGGAATTTATTATTTATTAATCATTGAGTTAAGTATTAATAATGACTGATCGAGTCATTCATTCATTCATCCCTTCATTTGTAATCAGTTTATTTGTTTAGACTGTTGTATCAATGAAACTTTAAATTATTATTTCAGAAGAACATTTATGGTGTTTTTGTAAAAACACAAAAATCAATGTTAAAGTGTTGGGGCTTTTGCAAATCTTGTCATTCAAACAGATATAATTGGTTTGCAGTTTTATGAAACAATTCCCTTTAGACTACCTACAAATCGCTGATCACCAGACAAAGCATTAAACCCTACATAAAGAGGCCATGGACCTTTTAATTATAAAACATAAATGTTGACAGGTATTTTTATGTCAATGAAAAAAGCATTACTTCCAAGAACATACAGTTTTGTTATTACTCAGGGGATGTTCTGTCATTAATTTTAATGATGTTGGCTCAACTGTAGTACAGCCGTTATAAGTTCTATAGCTCTGTTTTTATGCCCTATAACTTCGAGGGTGGCATTGCTGTCAGATTTGCTGTCCATCCATCTGACTGGACGTTTCCATACATTTCGAAAGTTTTTTTGTTGTGCATAATTGAAAATAAAATAATCCAAAAACATACAACAGTACAGAAATGTTTATCTGAGTTAGTACGAGCAGAGTTATGGTTCTTGACTAAAGCAGAGAGTGGGCATTTTCAGTTTTGTATCATGATTTGCTCAAAAGGAGGCATGGAAAAGTACAAAAATATTAATAAACACTTTTGAATGTGCACTCAGGGGGGTTGATTATGATATCAACTGGTTAAAGCAGAGTTATGACCCTTGACATAGCAAAAGAAATACACAATTTACATGCACAGCTCAAAAAGTAAAAGATCTTGGAGAAAATATTAATAAGTGCTTGAAATTGAGCACATTGTTTCTAACAATAAGAGGGGAGTTATGGTCCTTGCCACTTCCCCACGGACTGCAGGGTTCAGTCCCCTGTAAGTCTTTCAGGTTTTGTCCATCTAGAGCTAGTCTCAACAGCAATTTAGATTCAGCAATTAAGAATTGATAAAATAGTATAGAATCAATTTCAAAATGAATTTCGTCTTCAATCTGGGAACAGAAGTTGCAGTTTTATCAGCTGCTGAAGCCAAAGATAAATATCAAGTGATTCTGACACAGGTAGAAGCCATAAAACAGGTTTTATAGAAAATCCTGGATTAGATAGCATAGCATGTTTCTGGTAATGAAACAAACATGTGATGTAATCTTACATCCGTGTGAACCTCACCTTTGCCTTTGTTTTTATGTCAAGATATTAAATTGAAAGTGTTAAAATATGTCAACCTGCAGGTTTTGGATCACAGTCTAACCTGTCATAAGTGGCCAGTCAAAGGATTAGTGCTAAATCGACCGTTTAAACAGGGTCATCACTAAGGAGGATTGTAATCAAACTTTGACTTTTGATAGACATTATTATACCCCACCCACCTCACATATTCACAAAGTCACTAAATAGTATAAGCAGATGTCATGCACCAGGTTATGGTTCATGGGATGTTTTCTAGGGTTCCTGTAGATAAGTTTAGCAAGTATGTTATTGGTTATGATTGTGCAGTTATGTCTGCACTTTTAACAGATTGCAATAATTATTGTGTTTTAACTATGTTATTTTGTTGATCATAGCTATGCCAGTTAAAGACATAGACAGTTTCTCAGGGTAGAGGTAGGGTATGTTTAAGGGGTTGTAGACCCAACGCTATATGCCAGCCGTTTATCTTTTATTTTTGTAGAAAACCTGCTTTCAATGATTGGCATGGCCTGATGCAGTAAACAAAAAAAAATCATCCTGAAGCGAAGCGGAAAGTTTCTAAGCCTGTTTTGTAATTAAATAACCAGGTCTTATTAATTGAGAGGTTTTTAAAAAGTTACCAAGCATATGTAAGGATGATAAATGTACTGACAGACGGCTTTATACTTTGGCAAATCACCCCGCTGATTATTGTATAATATGGCCCTTTGCCACTACATGCTTCCAATCAAAACATACTGATTTAAGCATATGTCTTAATCGCTAAACAATTTTCTAATCATCTGATAGTGCAAAACTCTTTTAGAGAGCTTAGTGCCAAATCTTGAAATCTCTTTTCTTGTGAAGATCCATGGGAAAGGAGCGAAAAGTCAAGAAGAACTTTGGGTTAATGACTTTCAACAGAAGTATTTGTTGTAATAATAGTGAGTTTTTGCAGCTTTTTATTAAGAAATATGCTTTCGGATGGATTTTTTATCCTATAACTTGACTCTTTGATGTCTTTTATAGATGATATATGGCAGTGTTGATGTAGAAGATAGGTAATTTTAAGACCAATTATCGTTAAATTTTTTCTGCAACAAGTGTTCGATATAGATTGGGGTAATTCTTGGAATTTTCTGTCCCAAGATCTGAGAGAAAACAGAATTATTTATAACGGTTATTACTTATTAACTCAAAAATTTACTAAAATTGAATGGAAAATTTACTTATTAGCTTGGATATTTCTAATTAAATGGTATATGATTGTATTATATAGACTTAACAGGGTGATTAGTTTTAGCCGTCTACTCTGCCTGAATAGCGATTAAAAATGAGAAGCTTTTCATTGCATTATCTATCTTTTGATTATAAGTAACAAGTCCAACTAAATATGTACTAAGCAGTTGGCAGACACCTGTGAAATCTGCGTTCTTTCCCACATTTTTTGCATAGAGATGCACTAAGATTTGTCAGCAAGAGATAAATTGCTACTGTTCATATGCTCCCATTTTTCTGTTCTGTTGCTCTTCTGCTGTACTGATGTGTACTGCATTTACATCAGACCATCATGCATCCTGTTTGATATCATCATTTAAATCCTAACTGCAGTAATTCACCTTCTTAGCCTTTGTCATTAGTTCAAGGTTGAATTTAAGTCGGAGGCACTTTTTAATAGAAAATCTTGTTTTGGATTTGTCTCCTTATCATAAACTTGGCAGGAAGCATCAGCATGAAGTCTAGTTGTGCATTACTCTTTGCATGTTCCAATCAATTAATACACTGTATCGGCAAAACGCACTGGCTCCAATTTAACGATAATGCTCCAACTAACGTAACGAACCGGCTCCGATAAAAAATGGCTGATTTAGTAAACAAAACCCAAGTCAGTTATAATAACAGATTCGTGTATTTTATATGGTAAATCGCAACTTCTGAAGAAACAAATACTCTTACGGAATGCTCACTTCTTTCCTGCATGGCCGTAGCTAGTCGGCTGTTTCAGACATCGATGCGTGTGAAAGTAATGCAAGTTGAATGCAGAGGATTCAACGGTAAAAAGTGCAAAACACACCCAAAATGCATGGATTTTGCTCAAAATTATCGAAGTTAAGGTGTTTAGCATAAAAGATTTGCATTGGCATGTAACTTTGGGTCAAATTTCGTAAGCATGTACCAACACTTTACAGACCTGCTATTTTTATAGGCAAAACTTACCCATTTAAAAATACAACGATTCAGGCTCCAATTGACGATACAACGAAAATGTTCCAATTCGTGTTTCACGGATCATTTTCATAGACGTTTTTGAACAATTACAAATATAAAAGTAACTCTTATCGGACAAATATCGTTAAATTGGAGCCAGTGCGTTTTGCCGATACAGTGTGATTATTACCCTTTGAAATGTTGCAAATTATACTGTATTTGCCCAGGGTACTTAGAAAAATATTAATTTGATATTAAACTCATAGAATTGCACCACGGTGCAGTTCCGAGTTATGGGCTAAATAAATCTGAATGGTATAAACAATACAAAACCACAAAACGGAAGTGCACTACACAGGGTAATTGGCAGTAATGAAAAACAACACACAAATTTAAATGCATTATACATTTATACATCATACTGTATGCCTACATTTATCATAGTGACAGATCAATATAGACATTCCAATAAGCAAAGTAGTATTTTTCAATCGTGTAGAGGTTAAGGTGTGGGCCACTCATGCCAGTAGTTGCGGGTTCGAGCCCCACTCAGGGGTCATAACCTCACTTCCTGATATGACACCAGTACTGTTTTTTCCAGGAAGTGGACTCGAGAGTGACTTGATAAGCTACAAGCTTTCTTCACAATCGAGCTAAAATAAATAAGTATAAACTATACTAACTAAAAGCTAAAAAACTTTGCAACTTCTCTACTGGTCACTAATTTATTTGCCAATCAATGTATATGTAGTACCGGTAGATGCTTATAGGGGTATGGGAGCTAAATGGGACAAATACGATAGTCCATATAGAGTTTGTGAGGCCCTTACTGCATTTGGATGTTACTTCACACAAGTGATCAGTTTTGCATATCATCCATGCATTAGTTTCCAGTCAGATGATTATCTTAGAGATATTATACACTGGATGGGGAGTGGGAGATGTATAACAACCTTCTAGTTGATTGTATATGCATAAATCCGAGTTGTTGGTTTTTTGTTCAATTAAATTTTGGTAGAGAATACTGCTCCCACAGTGCAAGTTCCTGACTATCTTATTACTGCAGAATGAAAAAAACTACAGTAAGTTCTGTTTTCGTTTAAGCAATTATTTTTTCAAAGAATATTCAAGAGCTGAGCAAAAACTATTTTGATTGTATTTCATTTACAATTGTCTGTTTATGCAATTTTTATTAGATGTTTACAGGAGAGTCTATGCTGATAAGCCATCGGCAGGTTCCAGAGCTCCACTTAGCTCATGGCTTGCGTTGGCAGCATGTGATTAGACCAGACACTTGTAACCTATTAATTTCTTGGCACGTGCTCGCTTTCCCACGCTCGGGGAATGAAAGTTACTAATTATAGCGCATACAAGCTGTACTTGTTTTTATATCTTAGATTGCAAGCATCACTGTCTGGAAATCAGCTCTGGGATGCTATGCTAATATTATTTTAATAAATAAGATGGAACAGTATGCCAAGCTGTTTTGCCCTGAAGTCTGTTTTCCTTTTGACTTTTTGTCAGTTATTTGGCCTTTGGGTTAAATAAGAAATATACTTTTGGATATTTTCCATGTTCTTTTTACCTGCCAGTTTGTAAAATAGTTGTTTACTACCCAAAATATAGGTGAAATATTTCAAGGACCATTGATTCATATGTGTCAACTTAAAGGCCCGTATACACAGTAAACCTAAGCTGTATTATTTTAAGGTTAAAGTCATGACCGTATACACAGTAAATCATGGCTTATGCAACATATTTAAATATAAAAAAAAGTATTTCACACAGTGGGAACTTTAAAATCTTCGTAATATATGTTTGTTTTCTAAAAATTAATGTTGCTAGTAGGGATATTATTTGGGTGAGATCCTGAACAGCCAAGACAGATGAATTTTATTCAAATCATTATAAAATAATTTAGATATCTAACTAATTTAATAGTCGGTATGAATACAAGCAATGTTAATTTTTTCTGCATTGTTTTATTAAATTTCAAACTATTTTGTCTATATTTCTGCCATAATTATAAGCTCTCTCTTACTGCGCTGGAATTTAAATCTAATTATTGCACTGTCATCTGGGTAATAAATAAAATTCTCTGTGTGTGGTTGGTGCAGCAAGGTTTACAGGATGGGACTTTTTCTATCCCAAAAATGAAGTATACACTTCCAGAAAATTGTAGATCAATCAATCTACACAGTAAGTTTTGTTTATAAAGTTTTAAACTACTGTGTAGATGGGCCTTTACTTTACTAAAAATGTAGAAGCAACATCTGATTTTAGCTCAGTTTGTTTATCCTGACTTTGTTTAACCTGAATCTGCCAATGCAGCCAGTGAAGATCATGATCTTTTAGCTGTCATTGAAATAGGACCTGTTTCATAAGTAATTTATGCTTTGTGTTTGTGTCACACAGAACTTTCTGTATTATTTGATATAAAGATCAGAGTGCCAATACCAAATTCAAGGTCACAATAGATACTAGTTATGTGGGTCTTCTAAAATGTCTTTGAACATTTTAATGGTTATTCAGAAGTAACTAGGAATGTGCTAACTGAAGCAGTTTTTGACCCCTGAAAGAACGCTAGCTTTAGGATGCAAGCTCCAGCGGCATAGGTAACAACTATGCTTGTATTCATTCTTCAGAACTGTTTCATGCAGTTTGGTGTATTTTTGTGTTCTTTTCATTTCAGCAACTGCTAGACCAGACTTCAAAGTTGCCATCTGCCGTGTCTGACGAGAGTCGGGTTTTCTGTCTCAGAATGAAGGGAGATTACTACAGATGGCTTGCAGAGATCAGCAAGAGCTTACACGCCGATGGTACGTCACTTTTAACGCGATTCTTGTATTTATCACTGTCTTACGAGCTAATTAGAGAAAAAAGTCGCATGAAAGAAAAGATTATATTACTATCACAAATGTCAAGGTCACAGCACATTAAATGAACTTAAATTAAACTAAGTATCAAAGGTTAGTTATTTTAACATTATAATAAGATGATGTGTTTCATACAGGAAAATGGTCCAACCTTAAAGGTCAAGACCGCAGTACAGGAATGTATTTTAATTAAACTTTGTTCTGTGTAGCTTTAGCAAAGGCATTCGTGTCCTTTGGACATATATCTAGTTGAAACTCTGATTTTATATGTTTTCAGACAGTTCAGGGAATCATTGTTTCACTGATGCAGGTTTTTGACCCAGCAGTGTATGGTTTCCACTCAACAAGGTGACACAAGTTCAATACCTTCCCTTTCTACATTGAAGCTTGTTTAGAATGCAGTTTCCATGGCAACATACTTACAACCAGCTGGACTGGTCTTTGGTTAGACTGTTGTTCAGGGAAGATCATACTTTTCAAGACCAAAAGTGAAATGGAAATCTGGCTGAAAGTTTGCAAGAGATGGAACTAATTTTATTGTCTCGTCAAAATCTATGGTCATGCATGTATGATGTAGTAGTATTACATACCAATATTGTAGACTTTTATGGTCAGTTACAGATTTTAGTATACTGTTAACCATCTTAATTTTGTGTTCAACATTTTCTGCTGTATTGATGAGGCCAGTTCTCTGCGAATATAATTTTTTTCTTACATCAGAAATAAGATTTCCAACTCCAGGTTCACTTGTCATATATGAAAATGCAAAATTATTTATCCCTGAATATGTCAGCAAAAGATGAGCTGTGAATCAAACTGATCTGAAAAGTAACTGTTTTACTGTATAATGGAAAAAACATGTAAGCATCAGTCAAGAGTTTGTATTGCAGCCAAAGTGTATTGTATGTTAGCATTTTTTGTTCATTTAAGTCATAAAGGGCTAAAACAACATGAGAATACAAGCTGCATCTAATTGTGCCCATCTTAATGAAATCTAGGTATTTCAAGTGAAAAAAAGAAAGAAATTTATTACATTTGTTGGGAGGTTTAATCATCGAGTTGAGTCATTTTAACAGATTTTGATATTCAGGACATGGTGCAGTGATGATCCTCAGTAATTGAAAAGACATTTTTATTCTCTCCTGCCCAAAATGTGTGGGGGTATAATTGGAGTCAACTTGTTGATCTGTCTGTTGTCTTTTTGTCACTTCAGTAACTTCTAAACCCCTTGAAGGTCCAGCATTCTCATGTCAGTTGTTAATCTTATTGAGAAAATATGCAGAATCCATGTTCCATTACCACACAAGGTCAAGGTCACACTTAAGGGTCATTCAGCAGAATGTATGTTTCAACTGTGCCTGCTCGAGGTCAAGGTCATACTTAGGGGTCATTGAATTTGTGTGCATGTTTCATATCTTCTACACCCCATGTAGGATACCTATGAAACTGGGTCAGACGTTCATCCTATCTAGATGATATCCAAACCCCATGTTTCTCAACTGTCTTTTGCACAGTAAGGTCAAGGTCATAATTAGGGGTTAAAGTTCATAGGGCTATTTTAAGGGACTTTCTTGAACTCAGATTTTCTTAAAAATGTTCATCTTGCTGAGACCATGTACAAACCTATGTTTCAATGTAGCCAGTTTATGGTCAGTGTCACGTATAGGGGTCAAAGATCATAAACCTCTTGAAGAATTTTCATGAAACTATCTAATTTGAGGTGACAAAGGTGAAGGTCAAATTTTGGGGTCAAAGGCCATGTGACTATATTTCATGTCTGCTTTTTAACTCCTGAGCTGCATGCTAGATTTCAAAATAAGGTGGCAAAAATATTCATATAGATTTTAACATTATGTAATGATGGATCTCCTGTCTTGGTTTTTTAGCTCACCTGGCTACGCCAGGGTGAGCTTTTCTGATCGATGATTGTCCGTCGTCCGTCAACATTTTGATTCAAATGACATCTCCTCTGAAACCTCTAGGCCAATGTTGATAAAACTATGCAGGAATGTTCCTTGCATGAAGCTCTACCAAAATTATTCAAAGAATTCCATTCCATGCAGAACTCTGGTTGCTATGGCAACAAAAAAGAAAAACTTTAAAAATCTTCTCCTCTGAAACCACAAGGCCTAGAGCAAAGATATTAGGCATATAGCATTGTCTAGTGGACCTCTACCAAGATTGTTCAAATTATGACCCCCAGGTCAAAATTGACCCTGCGCGGGTGGGCCCTTAGTTTTTGCATAGGCATAAATAGGAAAAACTTTAAAAGTCTTCTTCTCTGAAACCACAAGGCCTAGAGCAAAGATATTTGGCATGTAGCATTGTCTAGTGGACCTCTACCAACATTGTACAAATTATGACCCCCGGGTCAAACTTGACCCCGCTGGGTGGTCACTTGGTTTGCGTAGGCTTATATAGGAAAAACTTTAAAAATCTTCTTCTTTGAAACCACAAGGCCTGGAGCTTAGATATTTAGCATGTAGCATTGGCTAGTGGACCTCTACCAAGATTGTTCAAATTATGACCCCCGGATCAAAATTGACCCCGCACGGGGGGTCACTTAGTTTTGCATAGGCATATATAGGAAAAACTTTAAAAATCTTCTTCTCTGAAACCACAAGGCATAGAGCTTAGATATTTGGCATGTAGCATTGGCTAGTGGACCTCTACCAAGATTGTTCAAATTATTACCCCTGGGTCAAAATTGACCCCGCTAGGGGATCACTGCTTATATAGGAAAAACTTTAAAAATCTTCTTCTCTGAAACCACAAGGCCTAGAGCTTAGATATTTGGCATGTAGCATTGCTTAGTAGACCTCTTTAAAGTTTGTTCAAATTATGCCCCTGGGGTCAAAATTGACTTTGCCTGGGGGGCGGGGGTCACTTGTTTTACAAAGGCGTATATAAGAAAACCTTTTTGGTATATAACATTATCTAGTGATCTTCCACCAGGCAAGTGGACTTGTACTAAAGTGAGCGATATAGGGCCATCTTGGCCCTCTTGTTCTAGTTGTCTATTAATCAGGTCAGATTTTTCTTTTTATCCAATATAATAAGTAGGGATTACTGGTAATCAACCTAACTTCAATTAAATCTCCACAATCAATTTCTCGGATAGTTCAAGATGAGCAGAAAGATCTCATAGTTCTTCAAACTTTGCTTTCTTCACCCACTTATTCATTAACTTAATTCCCATTTATTCATTAATATAATGCTAGAGAATCAGAGTATATAAAATAATTAATGGTCATAATGCATGTCTGAAATACATGTTCAGAGAGAAAGCTTTTAATTAGAAAAGCTCGTTTTTTAAAAAGAACAAAGACCATTACTTGATACAAAATCAATGCTGATAATAAATGGGACTTAAAGATTTTTTTAGAAAGGATAAAAGTGATAAATGACACAATCTGTTTTTCCAAGAACTACATGCCCATTATGGGTAAAGTTAGGACTTTAATGTGAAAATCTTTAAGTAACATTTGGTGGGTACCAAGGTCATACAGTGTAGGCTCATAATGTACTGTAAAAGTACATGCCAAAAAGTACATGTTCAATGAAACATGGTTTTTATGCTTCCTGTTTGGGGGAGCAAATAGTTGCAGCTTTGTATGTCTGTCACTGTGCAAAAGGTGGGGGTGAATTGGCTATGGCAACAGAAGGCAATAGTAAATCATTCATTGCATTTTGGTTATATATGGCTATTTTATGGCTTGTGTGGCTAAATAGAACCATAGAGAGAACGAAAAATTTAAAGGATAATCACACAAATGCCAATTTTTAGTATGTCCATCTGTCTGTCAGTTCATGTATAACTCGATAAATATTAAACAAGTTTAATTGATACCTCATGCAGTGACAGATGACATTCCAGCTGAACTAGTTTTTGAATTATCCCCTGTCATGTAAAAAGCTTGTCTGGAGCATAACTTGACAAATATTTAAGGGATTGAGTGGTTATTTCACACAGTGGTAGAGGAAAATGAGAAATAGTGCAGTGACAAGGAACTATAACTCTAGCAAACCCCATGTTTTAATTACTTCCTCTTATCACATGAAATTATGCTTTCAGAAACATGAAGCAGATTTACTTGATATGAAGATTATTTATCTAATAACCTGAACTCTACCCTGTCTCATTTTAAATGATCTCCCTTTATCATGTGAAATTATGCTTTTAGGGAACATACCTCAAAAAGTTCAACAGATTTACATCTACTTGATATTTAGCTCAATAAAAGACGATATTGAAAGGCAGTGCAATGTTCAAGATTCATATATTTATGAAGGCCTATGACTGAATTGTGTCCCTATATCATTTTTTAGCTCGACTTTTCGAAGAAAAGGGGAGCTATCCTCCGTCGGCGTTGGTGTCACACCTTGGTTAGGTTTTTCGTACCATCCCACTTTAAATAATTAGAGGTATGGCTTTGTAACTTACCGTACTTGTTTACCACCATAACCTCCTTCTATAATGATGCTTTATCTCCAAAACTCTGACATTTCTTTTTGTACTGATCACTTCCTGCCCACCAAATCATACCAAACACTTGGCCAATATCCAGCCTATTAATTTTTGACAAAAAACAACCGATACAACAAACATTTTCACTCCCCTTTGATACCATATAAAAGTACTATCAGACATTTGATAATGGCTAATGTATTGTCCTGATACCTGTGTGTATTTTTAGCTCGACTTTTCGAAGAAATGGGGAGCTATCCGACTTGCCCCGGCGTCGACGTCGGCATTGGTGTCACACCTTGGTTAAGTTTTTCGTACCACCCCACTTTATTTCAAAAGTATTAGAGGTATGGCTTTGAAACTTACCATACTTGTTTACCATCATAACCTCCATCTACAGACAAGAGTACGTAACTCTGTCAAGGTATTTGACAGAATTGTGGCCCTTTTTTGACTTAGAAAGTGTATTGAGCTTGGTTAAGTTTTTCGTACCACCTCACTTTATTTCAAAACCATTGGAGGTATTGCTTTGAAACTAACCATACTTGTTTACCATCATGACCTACATCAACAGACAAGAGTACATAACTCTGTCAAGGTTTTTGACAGAATTATGCCTCTTTTGTACTTAGAAAATACATTGAATATGGGTAAAATCCACTTATTGCCTTAACCCTTTGAGATATTGCTTTGAAACTTTGAATGCTTGTTTACATCATTACCCCCATCTGTAGGCAAGAGAAGGTAACTCTGTCAGGGATTTGTTTTAAAAATCAAGGCCCTTTATCGACTTAGAATCTTGATTTTTTTCGTACCAGTCCACTTTTTGACTAAACTGTTTGAGATATTAATTTGAAAGTTGGAATACTTGTAAACCATCATGATCCCAAAACATGGGCAGGAGAAGGTAATTCTGTCAAGGATTTTATTTGAATTATGGCCCTTTTTGACGTAGAAACTCAGTTAAAATTTGTCCACTTGTTGACTTAACCATTTGAGATATTACTTTGAAAGTCGGAGTACTTATGTACCATCATCAGACCTATCTGTAAGCAAGAGAAGATAACTCTGTGAAAATGTTTCTTGATTTGTACTTAGAAATTCCTAGTTAAAGTCTTGTGTGCCATTAACTGTCAAAGTTTTGTTTTATAGGCAAGCACTAAAAAGTCGAGCGCGCTGTCCTACTGACAGCTCTTGTTAGTTTGCTTGTCTTAATTGAAACTTGCAAGAGCAAAACTTGTTTGTCGTTTATCTGAAAATGCTGGATTCGGGAAACATCCTTCGATGTTTACATTGCTCTTGTGTTAAACTTTAATCTGTTGGGTGCAAATAATTTTGCCATTGCAAACTTTCCACTACCCCAAATGAAAATCTTCTGTGTCCTTGTTTCTTAATTTTGCACATCCAGAAAATGTTTTGATCCCCATAAAAGCATAAGGACCAAGTACAAATGTACTCTAGAATACAAATGTACTGTGTAAAATAATGTCTTGGTTTCATTATCTTTTTAATGAGAGGCACCATCATTAGTTCAACAATACATGGTTTGAACAGTTTTGTGACCTATAATATATTCTCTATTACTTTTAAAGATGAGTTTAAAGCTGCTTGCTCTCAGATTTTGGTAAAAAAAATAAAGTTCTTCAAACTGTATGTAAATAACGTATTTTAGAACATATGGTCATATAAAAAAAAGGCCCCAGTATAAATTCCGATCACGTATAATAATTATCTCTAAATTAAAAAAAATACGCTACGAAATTCAAAAGTGTTGCAAACGCTTCTGAAATTCCAATATAAACATATAGTGTAGCGGTGCCATGTGACCGACATTTTCATTAGATTTCTGCAAATTCCTACCTAGATTTTTGCTTATACATTTATTTTGATTCTAGCCTTTAGTTTTATAACAAACAACTAATTATGCAAAGCCTTAAGAAATTGTCACACTTTTAAATCACATTCCGTGAATTAAAAGTGTAGACAAATCTTGAAAAAGGCATATTGAAAAGAATAAAGAGTTGTTTTAAATAGAAAAACAGTTATAATTATTATTCCCTGAGGAATATTGAAAGTATTTACTTTAGTTTTATATTAATGAAAAAGTATGTAAATTTTTACAAAAAATATTTTTTTCAACGGTAACTGAGAGCGAGCAGCTTTAAATCATTAATTATTTCCAAGTAAAGTGCCCTACAAGTACTGTAATTTGGTCATTTTTGCATCAACACTATTTTGGGAATCTGCTGCTATATAAATGATTAATGATCTCATAAATTTTCGAGCTGTTACTTAGTT
This sequence comes from Saxidomus purpurata, assembly GCA_022818135.1. NCBI lineage: Eukaryota > Metazoa > Mollusca > Bivalvia > Venerida > Veneridae > Saxidomus > Saxidomus purpurata. The sequence goes on along the minus strand of JAFMSR010000001.1, from coordinate 6,829,316 downwards.
TATACTAATTTATTTTAGCTCGATTGTGAAGAAAGCTTTGAGCTTATCGAATCACTGGCTGTAACTTGAATTATCAGGAATGATTTGTTTCCTCATATATAGAAAAAAATTTTCCTCATGAAAAATAGCTAACATACAAAAATGTGAAGATCTTGTGAATAAAACATTATTTGCAGTATCATTCAGTTAACAAGAGCTAGACTTCAAAATGTCAAGAATTAATAGATTTTACTTCAGTCGTAATGAGAAATTGTACAATTTTTCAAGACTATATATGGATAGAGTTGCCCTACTTAAGTAACATCTTGAAAGTCATTTACCTCAGATGTTCTTTTAAAGTCATAAAGAAAGAATGAGAGCAGTGTTGGAACTTTATTACTAGAAGTTTTATATGGTATCTTTCGGGTAACTTGACAGTAATGCAGCTGAAGAAATCATTTTTATTGTGTACCATAAATACATGTACATAGGATAATTTTTTGGATTAAAATCAGTACTAGAATTGTATGCATATCTACTTTTTCATGCATTGTGTATGCATATATCTATTTCACCACTGTTACATTATCCTGAATAGGTTGTATATGGTTATATGCCTCCTGTCACGTACTTAGGTTTATGGTTTTTGCTTTTGCATTTGATTAATTTTCAATGCATTCTATGAAATCATATTTTCCTACTGACAGTTTTAAGTAAATTGTACGGACTTAATCCAAATTGCGGACAAGCATGTGTACGACACTGAGTGGGGGCGGTTTGGTAACATTACACAAATAGCAACAAAAATAATATTTTCATAAAAATTCAGTAACAGGACTAAGGGAAGCAACTCTCATGGAAGTATGAGATCAGATGCTCATGAGTAACTAGACCTTGTACTAGGAAAATCCATATTTTGTTCCCAACTGAAATGTGGGATAAATTATTGTGTGGCTAAATTAATTTGTTATCTGTTAAAACGATACATTTTTAGATTGTCTGATTTGTTGAAAAAAATGACGAGCTTGTAATTGTCGTCAATTGATTGTCGTCGTCCGTGTTGGTTAAGTTTTACGTTTAGGTCACTATATAACATGGAAACAAACTATCAAAGCTATCACTTTGAAACTTGGAAAACTTGTTCATCTTATACCCTTCTTCACATTGTATGCTAGAGATGCTGAGTGTGACCTGTTTTTTGGTGGTAAAACACATGAATTTTCATAGGTTTTGGTCAATTTTGTTGTTTTTAAGAATTGAACATAGCTTCTTTATTTTTTGTTAGATTGATTTCAAATTTTTCACAAACAATAAATGGATAATGTTCTTAAACATATCAAATGGGATTTTGAGTCATATATTAGGTGAGGGGGGGGGGGGGATATTTTAGTATTTTTGTGAGTCTGATTTTTTAAGTTTTGGATTTAGGTCACTTACATTCAAACTATCAAAGCTCTCACTTTGAAACTTGGAATACCTGTTCACTATCAAATGTACAATAAAATGAAGAAAGAGTTTTACAAGTAACATAACCCTGTCATATATTTTGACTGGATTATTGCCCCTTCTAAACTTAGAAAGTTTCACACACACAATATTTTTGTAACAGTGATCATAATGCGAGCAAACTTAGTGTTTAGGAAGTGTTTATGAATATCTTTAATTGGATTGTGTTTTGGGGCTCCTGGGGTCAAGGTCACTATAACTAAAAATAGAAAAAGGTAATATATTCAATATCTTTAGTTACAATTGACATTATGTAACTAAATCATTAAGTGTGTAATACATATAAATAAAGACTTTTATTGGGATTGTGTTTGGGGCTCATTGGCTCAAGGATTTTTTTCTCAAAGTAGAAAAATGGGGAAAATATAATATCTTTAGTTACAGTTGAATTATTGTGACCAAACTTAGTGTCTAGTAATTATTTACAAAAACCTTTTGTGGGATTGTGTTTCAGGTCAAGGTCAAGGACACCGTTACTTAAAAATGGTTATTAATAAACTGTAAAAGGATAAAATCAGACAAGCGTCCAGCACCTGCAGGCGGTGCTCATGTTGTACATGTTGTTACTGAGAGAATACTTTCTGAAGGGTTATTATTCTCCAACTTAAGGGACTGTAGTTTTGCTCGGTTTTGTCAGGCTGCACTTCATGTTCAAAATACAAGTAACTTCACACAGTTGTTGCATATAACACAAGGGTAAACCAAGCACCACACTACATTGAAGGTCAAGATCATACTTGGGGCTATAAATCTGTAGTTTAGGGTAATATAGCAGCGTTTTGTGACGGGCAGTAACTTCTACATGCATATATTGAATACATACAATTGATGCCCGTAGCCTATGGATGTGTCGTCCACCACAACCGGAGAGCTACCTTGAAGGTGAAAGTCACACTTATGGCTCAAAATCTTTAATGTAGGGTTATATACCAGTACTTCCAATCTGGGCTGTAATTTCTACATGCATACAGTGCATTGATTTTAATATAACTACATACTACGGTTGCCCATACCACAATGGTGTGTCATTCACCACACCTTGAAGGTCAAGGTCACATGTAGGACTCTAAACCCGATATGGTTATATACCTGTATTTGTGTCTGGGCTGTAACTTAAAAAAAAAATTGATAACTTCACACTCGTGGCTGAAACTAGGAATTTTTTATGGAAGAGGGACACTATCGTATAGCTGAAAACATTTTGAAGTCATGCTACATACAAAGTAAATGAAAATATTTTTTTACTTCAGAAAATGATGTGTAATATGAAGACTGGATAATACTCCTCCAACTTGTTATGGATACAACTCTTGTGTTAAATTTCTTCTTGCACTGACTAGCCCAATCAGCCATGTAATGAATGGTCTTAAAGTAAGAAATTGTGTTTAAAGGTTTTGTCCAGACATTGATGCTTATTTGCAGTATAATCATTCAATGGATACAAAGCTCCACTTCTAGATTGAACTAGGAGGAGAGGTTGTACCTCAGCCGCTTTTGAATGAGAAATAGCTAAGATATCCCCTCCCTGAGGTTACAGCGGGTGTTCATAATAAAAATATATCTACATAATATATGGTACAAAAGACCAATTTATATGAACTATGCATGTAGTTATCCTCGGCAGCTTTAAGGCAGCATTAAATAAAATGAAGTTAGAGCAGTAATGGTCTATAGTATAGAAAAAAAATGAAGTCAGAGCCATAGTTGTATGTTGTTGTAGGAGCTGAATGTCTGTTTCAACTGTTTTCCTAACCATTTGTTCATGGGAAGAACTAGTACTAGACCCATAACCTCCATTAGAAACTGCCAACTTTCTCACATAAAGAGACATGGTCAGAGCATGCAGGGCTCGAATCCATGACCCTCAATGAATGAGAGGTTACAGTCATTTCAAGTCAGCAACTCTAACCACAATATAATGAGACGTATTATAGAAAATTCAGTTTGAGCTATAGTTATAGCAGTACTGGGTTATGGCATAGAAAAATGAAGTAAGAGCAGTACTGGATTATAGCATAGAAAAATGAAGTAAGAGCAGTACTGGATTATAGCATAGAAAAATGAAGTAAGAGCAGTACTGGATTATAGCATAGAAAAATGAAGTAAGAGCAGTACTGGATTATAGCATAGAAAAATGAAGTAAGAGCAGTACTGGATTATAGCATAGAAAAATGAAGTGAGAGCAGTACATGTACTGGATTATAGCATAGGAGAATGAAGTAAGAGCAGAACTGGATTATAGCATAGAAAAATGAAGTAAGAGCAGTACTGGATTATAGCATAGAAAAATGAAGTAAGAGCAGTACTGGATTATAGCATAGAAAAATGAAGTAAGAGCAGTACTGGATTATAGCATAGAAAAATGAAGTAAGAGCAGTACTGGATTATAGCATAGAAAAATGAAGTGAGAGCAGTACATGTACTGGATTATAGCATAGGAGAATGAAGTAAGAGCAGAACTGGATTATAGCATAGAAAAATGAAGTAAGAGCAGTACTGGATTATAGCATAGAAAAATGAAGTAAGAGCAGTACTGGATTATAGCATAGAAAAATGAAGTAAGAGCAGTACTGGATTATAGCATAGAAAAATGAAGTAAGAGCAGTACTGGATTATAGCATAGAAAAATGAAGTAAGAGCAGTACTGGATTATAGCATAGAAAAATGAAGTAAGAGCAGTACTGGATTATAGCATAGAAAAATGAAGTAAGAGCAGTACTGGATTATAGCATAGAAAAATGAAGTAAGAGCAGTACTGGATTATAGCATAGAAAAATGAAGTAAGAGCAGTACTGGATTATAGCATAGAAAAATGAAGTGAGAGCAGTACATGTACTGGATTATAGCATAGGAGAATGAAGTAAGAGCAGAACTGGATTATAGCATAGAAAAATGAAGTAAGAGCAGTACTGGATTATAGCATAGAAAAATGAAGTAAGAGCAGTATTGGATTATAGCATAGAAAAATGAAGTAAGAGCAGTACTGGATTATAGCATAGAAAAATGAAGTAAGAGCAGTACTGGATTATAGCATAGAAAAATGAAGTAAGAGCAGTACTGGATTATAGCATAGAAAAATGAAGTAAGAGCAGTACTGGATTATAGCATAGAAAAATGAAGTGAGAGCAGTACATGTACTGGATTATAGCATAGAAGAATGAAGTAAGAGCAGAACTGGATTATAGCATAGAAAAATGAAGTAAGAGCAGTACTCGATTTTAGCATAGAAGAAAGTACTTGATTATAGCATAGCAAAATGAAGTAAGAGCAGTACTGGATTATGGCATAGAAGAATGCAGTAAGAGTAGTACTGGATTGTAAACTAGAAACATGAAGGAAGAGCAGTACTGGATTATTGCATAGGAAAATGATGTAAGAACAGTACTGGATTATAGCATAGAAAAATGAAGTAAGAGCAGTACCGGATTATAGCTTAGAAAAATGAAGTGAGAGCAGTACTGGATTGTAACATAGAAACATGAAGTAAGAGCAATACTGGAATTTTGCATAGGAAAATGATGTAAGAACAGTACTAGATTATAACATAGAAAAATGAAGTTACAACAATGCTGGAAAAACATAGAAAAATTAAGTTAGTTTTACAGTAGTGCAAGTTCGAGTAAAGCTGACACGTGTCCAACTTCGACACCTTATTTGGATTTCCTTTCATTTTATAATTATTTTAATTACTAACTTCTAATTTGACTTTGATTGATGACGTTGTATATACGTATGATGTCACAACTTGCTCTGTGTCATCTAGGATCTTTTTCTTTTCATTTTGTTTTGTTTACATAAATGCTACTGTAGACTCGAAATTTCATTTAAACGGCCGATACAGGATTTTGTAAAGACGGGTTAAATTTAAAATATGTATCATTTTGATTTTATCTAACTTCTTTATTTATTTTGAAAATGAAAACAACTTTAAAAGTGTTTTAATGTGCTCTAACCTTTAAGGTGCACCAAGAATGGGTGTTTGACCTTACTATTCGGCGTGTCGAAATAACCCGACAAAGTAATTTTTTTCGTCCAAATTCGACATCTATATGACCATTATGAGAACATGTTTATTCTGCGGGCTTATTAAAAATGTGTTTGAGCAATTTTGGCAGAAGAAAGGTGTAAATACATGTGAATTCACTGTTTAAACAATTTTCCCACTATTCTTAGTATGAAGCAGATGCTGTTTGTTTGAAGTATAAGGCAAACTGACGTATATTCAACTGCGGGCCTCATAAAAAGGCCCGCAGCTGAAAGACGTCGAATACGAGGGAATTGTGCAGTAAACCCCTAGATCATAATTATAAGTGACTGAACATTCTTGATTTTAACTTTTTTTGTCTTCTGAAAAATACATTTTAACATGTAGCATTTTTACAAGGCCCGCACAAGGCTCTCAGAATGAACTTGTCAAAAAGTGGAACGAATTTTGTTATATATTTAAAGCTACTTTATCCGTATATCTGCATATTTCATTTTTAGTAATGGCAAAAATATATAGAACATAGGCGGATGCAAGAGCTTTTCTATGGCTGACCAGGGATTTCTGGGATTACCACACTGTCGGTATGTCCGATGTCATTGTGATTTCACAAAGTAGCCTACCCTATATTTTGGAAATTCTTCAGGTTTCGGATTCCCTGAACAGACTTATTGGAACTTCATAAAAATGTTATCTACAGTTTAAAAATAAGTAAATGAATGAAAATAATAAATTGATATCATTGACAGTACATTGACTTTACAAATTAAAGCAAAGGTCATTTTTCATTTCATTTAAATGAAGGCTAATGTCTAGGCAGATTGGAGTTATTCTTCATTTAAATTAGAGGCCGCTGTAGAGATGGTCAAAACAGGATTACTGTTGTAACTAATAGCCATCTTCGGTAACCCAGGCTATCCATTACCCACTGAATACGGTATAATACGGTATATAATATATTACAGAAGAGAAGCGGCAGGAATTAACAGTGGGTTCCGACGATGTGAATAGCATGTTAATGAAAAATATGGTTCTAAATAAAACGTGTAACATTTTGTTCAAGTTCAGTCAGTAGACTCATATTAGATACAAGTCATGTAATCAACAGGCAGTAATGTGTATACAAATCTTGAAAATGCGTCATATTACTTTTCTTTACAGTAGTGTTTGTTGGATCTTTTTTCTAAAACTCAGTTATGATGTCGAAGTTGGACGAAAGGTGTCGACTTTATATGACAAAACCGAAAATATTCCTGTATAAATTTTAGTGCCGAAATACATTTGAACTAGCATGTAGTAACTCTGATTGTGTTCTTAAAAAGCTATTTTTAGATCCAGTTCTGTTGGTTGTCAGGTAAATTCGACATATAAATGAATAACCCAAAATACTTCTAAAAGTGTCGACATTACCCGAACTTACTCTACATGATTATTACATAGGGTAGAATCCAGAAAATTATAGCATGAAAAATTACCTAATATGTTCAGGACTTTTTTATGCCCCCAAAGGGTGGCATATGAAAATCGCACCGTCCGTACGTATGTGTGTCCACCCTTACATTTTTTCGTGTCAGGGCTGTAACTATGTCATGCATGGAAGGAATTGATGTGCAGGCTGATCACTGGTCCAAAGGCAGAATTACTTACACTAGCTAGGTACATGTAAAGGTGAAGTAACCATGGAAAGAGCATTGCCAAAAGCTCTCCTGTACCATTTAGTAAATTATCTTACAAGGGTCATTCTGAGACCAATTCTCACAAAAAAGTAGGCCTATTGCAGGTGGGAATAATGCTAACACTCCGGTGCCATTCTAAACTAGAATTTTGGTGCAATGTTTGTTTTTTCTTACTTGAGATATGTTGTAATTATTTGAAATTCATTTTTCTGCATTATGGACTATGGTTGTATCATTTACCTCTGTCTTAAAATTATTTCTGATCATTTTTGATGATGTCATGTAAATAGTAATTTTATCATTTATACCATTGTTGTCATTTTACATCAAGTCATAATATATCATATTTAGGTAGTTGAAGTTATGTATACATTGTTGTTTTTCTATAACATACCTCATCATTATTGAATACAAGTATTTGTTTCTATCTTAGGAGTGAATGTGACTCATATTTATGGTGTACAATGGTGGCCACCTTAGCATAATTATACTGAATATGTTCAGGCTGTTACATAGTCTTTGTGTTGAGTTGGGTTAGCTTTTATAGAGAATTTAAGTGTAAAGGTTATGATGTCATAAATGATGTCACAGGACTGTGATGATGTCATTGTATTTTCATTAAATTCTAAATGTTGATGAGAAGTCAACAGCTGATTTCACAAGTTTGAATTCCAGGACATATAAAATGTCTCCCAGAAGTGTCTGTCTGTCAATCTGCATTCATGCTTGTGAATCCTTATGAAAACAAGTTCTTAATTGATAAAATGCAAGTAAAACAATGAGAGCATTAAATTTTAATCTGTGAAAAAATGACAGCGTTATCTAGTATATAAGTTGGCAAAATACAGCATTAATAAATTTAGAATTGTTTGTTACTATTAAGGAAGGGCTAGGTTTTAAATCCCAAATCAATTTTAAAGAATGTGTATCTGTCCATAATAATTGTATGCCATGATGGCCCTTAAAGTACACCATAAAGTTACCTCATTTTGTCTCAGGATATGTATAAGACTGTGATATTTCAAGAACCAAAAATGATTTTGTATAAATAATGTTTGACTGGAAGTACGAAAAGATTGAAAACGGATACCAGTTAAGTCATGAAGTAATGTTTCCTTCAGATGGTACAAGAACTACTTTTTCTAAAATATTTAAATGGTGCATTTTATATAAAAATATGAATACAGTAAACTCTGTGTATTTATGATTCCAGATATAGTGAATACTGGATTATAAAGAAAATATTTTCTAGGCCCAATGTTTTCTTTTATATTGAATATAAAAATTTTTTTTTTACTGTACTCAATTTTTTACTGTACTCAATTGAAAAGTATATAGCTGTTGGAGCTACAAAGTTAAGTCAGAAAGACACGTTTTATGGCAGGGATGTATTACATTATTTTTCTCATGTGAAATAGAAATATATCGGCGTTTCTTGTTTCATGTTAAATGTTGTTGGATTTTTTTTTTGTTACATATATTATGATAGAAATAGTTATGTAACATGCAAGAAAGTTTTCATACTGATCTCGATTACTCATTCGTGTGTGTTTTACGAGTTATGAGTAAACTAAAGCACAGGTAGTAAATGTGTTCATATAGACACAACACCTACCGTGTTAGACGCGGGTAGCACTGTGTATTTGGCTATACAGCATTTATCTGCACTGGTGGTTTTATTATTGACTTTCTGTTTTATTTGCGAAAATTAGACTCTCCACTTTGGATCATAGAATTCAATGTGCATAAGGGTGCTGAATTATACATTAACAAGAATGACAACAAACTTTTAGATAATGATTTTATGCTGAATCGCTGATTATGGTGTACAGCTTTTTAGGACTTAAGAATCTAATTTTGTTCAAACTTTATCATAACATTTATCATAACCAACATCTCTGGTTGTGATTCGGTGCCACATTAGTCCTTGTGTATATATCCAGATGATATATTAAATAAACTATTTTATAGAATTTTGTTAGGTTATATTTATTATGAGGTTGTTTTATTTATGTTATCGAATTTTACTAACTAATCAAGCGAAAATTTTTTAAGTATTTTCTTCTATAATTCTGGGCCACCACAAGTGTGCAGCTCTTACACAAACCAGTGATAGGTCATATTTAAATGTGACTGCCAAACACAACACCTACCAGTTGTAGATGGACACTAATGGTGGGAAAACAATGATTTCATGTGATTTTTTTTACCTTTTTGCAGTTTGATTCATACCTACCTTCTACATGTATTTTAGCAAGAAATGTACATGCACCACTATATATAGGTATTTTTCAATGCTGATTGATGCTCAAGAACAGAAAAATTCACTTGTAGCCTCACAGTATTACATACGATTTTAAAATTATAAATCAGCATTGATTACTGTATATTTTACAGTAATATGTTCACAAATCCCTTCTGCACTGCGCTGGTTTACAGTACTTTCAGTGCTTTGATTTCAGTGTTTTTTCCCACCATTACTGCCATAAGTAGATGACAAAAGGTGTTAAATTTATGCTGAAAAATTGTCAAAAACAATGCATGTCTTTCCAAAGACTGTAGCTTTACCTTTTACTGGAGTTGGTAACTACAGCAGAAATGAGTCTTGTTAAAATTTCTGTTACTGAATTTTTTTATGTTATTTTTGAATCGCTTTTTATCATTTCTAATTCACTTGGTAGCTTATATAACATCGTTGCAGGCACAAAAGGCCTTATTCTGTCTTATAAGATGATTGTCTAAGAATGTGGTCAGTTTTTGCATTTGAAATGTACAATGCAAGTGTGACTGGTGTGCCATGTACACATGCAAGACTGGCTTTGTGTTGGACTGCGAATAGTCTTATTTTTCAAATCAAATGGAGTAGCTTGTGCCTAGTCAGCCTCTAAAGGCAAACTTTATTTCCTTGCCTCTACCCCTATCATGCTCTGCGCTTATTTGTTAGATGTAATATTAAGGGCCCAATGCCATTAACAGTATATGGCGGCATAGTGATGTATAATTCGTGCCATTGAAATTCTTTTGCAAAAAAGGCACAGATCTGTCTGTGATTATCAACTTTTTGTGTAAGATGACATTTTTTTCAGTATAAATATCACCTGAATGTTAAGTATTTAGTTGTTCGTTTACATGTTTAGTACATAATATAGCTGTTTATGTCTTGGTTGTTCAGAGGTTAATTCTAAATGAAGTAGTCACCATTTTGATATTATAGGGGAGATTTAACCATTATCCTGCTGATACCTAACCCTGCTAAATTTATAAAATGGACTTGTCCATCGCAGTTTATATCTGTACAGTTCTATGGAACCGAGCCAGACACTTTCTATATCACAAGTATGGATGAACATTAACAGACAGTGGGGAATTTATTTGTCGTCCAATGAAAACGCCTTATTTTACTAATTTGTTGATTGTGCGTGTTGCAACTGACAGACACCGATTTATTAGACATTCTATGAAAATTAGAATGAAGGGGAAAAGAAAAACAAAAATAGAATGATTTCATTGGGTGACAAATAAAGTTGCCCACTAAATTTGGATGGTACTTTAAGTTGTTCAAACCTAAGCTGAATGAAAATGGAGTGACAGAATAGTGCAGATCATGATCAGATTGCAGGAACATGCCAGCTGATCATGATCTACCTTAGTCACAATGGGATAATCTCTTGCTGCTGGCAGGGTAAGGGTTAAAATCTAGTATGAACTCTTCCAACTTTCAGTTTAGAACACATCGTAGGACAGCCAAGATTGTTGACTCCACTACGCTGTATGGAGTGTAGTGGAGTCAACAACTGTGGGTCTTCAGTGCTGTTTAGAACAGAACCATTTGCAGTTCATAGGACTGGCAAGTGTTTTCAGCACAAATTGATCTGCATAGATGTATGGGTTTATCATGGTCTACACTACTCATCAATGTAGAAATATATGCTACTTTCTGGGTAAGGGTTGAATATGAACTGTGTTAATGTTGAAGTTGTCTGTGCTAGAAATGTAAAACAGACAAAACAGAGATTTTTTGCTCTTTTTGCAGTTTAAAGATTATCTATACTGCCTGCTTTAACAATATAATTGTTATATGTTTATTTTGTTTTGGAATTTCTTATATATATGTTGTGTAGTATCGAGTATGTAACATATTTTACCTTGTGCTAGAATGTAATCGGCACAATTTTACTGCAGAGAAGTGCTTGATTGAAATTTCCATGTATGTTATTTCTGTACACCTTTCACAGATGCAGATTTTAGATATTAATTTTTATCTTATTTCCGACCCAAAGCATTGTTTTTTCTTTAAACAGATTTTTCCCTTTAAGGTATGAATTATTTTCACAAATAGTAATGGTATAACCCAGATAGTCATAATGTATTAAATATATTCTCAACATTTTCTCCTTTATTATCTTTTGATGAAGGTCCAGGAATCTTAAGGACGGAAACCGGTCGATGTTAAAATATACTCTACTCCACCCCATTGTTTGACATGTTCCTTTTATTTCACTTTTTTGGTTATTTATCATTTCTTGAATTCTACAAGAACGAAGACACAGAAAGGTGACTATCATCTGCTTAATGAATGGGAAACAAGTCATTCTATTCAGAAGACAATAGGTTCAACAATCGTATGAATGAAAAATTGAAGCTGTCCTCATTAAAATGCTCGCGTGGTCTTTCAACAATGAAATTATATCAGTTATGGTATAATGTTATAACTTACCAGTGGCTCAAAAGTTTTCAGTTCACCATTTAACTGTTATATTGATATGCATTAGTAGTGCTCAAAAACACACAATTTACCCATTACCCTCTTGTTTTCTAAAATGGACTTGTCCATCTTTCTATTTGGACTGTTCCATTAGTTGGTCAAAGGGGTGCTCACTTAGAATTTAATGAATGAATAGTGATCAGTGTATAAATTTCTATCAACAAACTATGGGTTCATTAAAATCTACAGACAAGTGAAATCAGTTATAGTTCTACATTTTATTGAAAAGAATCAACAAGTCTTAAAGTAATCATTAACAAATATTTATAAATAGACAACATGATAAAGCAACTAAGAAATGTGAAAATTATAATTTATTGAGAGCTTTCATAAGCATGAGCAAGTTCGGTAAAATAAATAAAAAACAAGAGCTGCGCCTCAGAAGTGACGAATGCCCCCAAAGTGATGTCTCACAGTCTATGACCTTGACCTTCAAAGTGTGGACCCGGTACTTGCAACAGACACTTTTTCTTCCAATTCATTTTAAAATTCTTCAATGTACAACAGAGTTACAATCCAGACAAGAACATGTGCATATAATACAGGATTCTAAAATCTCTGATCTCTAAGTGTGACCTTTGAGATAGGATTGTGGTTCTTGCATGCAATACATTGTCTTGATGTGCTGAACATTTGTGCAATCTGGACATGAATGTGTATACAGGATCCCATTACCTTTAAACTCAAACATGACCTTGACCTTTAATTTAGCGATGTGGGTCATGTATGTGACACATCTCTTAATGTGCTGAACATTTGTGCATATGATTTGAAAATCCCTTCAGGCACGATGAAGTAATAGTTTGGACACGAGATAATGGAAGGACAGACTGACGGTGCGATTTTAATATGCCCACCATGGGGGGCATAAAAATAACAATCCAAAATACTGTCATAAAATAGGCCCTTCAGGTTTGTTGTAAATCATACAGAAAGTTGGCTGGTAATTCAAATAGTTGGTAGACCACCGTACAGTGCAGACAGTGGCAGTTTTATCTTGTACAAAATGGCTCATTAAAAAAACCATTTACCCATAAATAGTATGACTAGGTACTAGGTACTGTGCTAATTCAGTAAAATTTTACAAATTCAAGGACCTTAACTCATGTTGACCTGGAGTAATCTGTTACATGTATTACAAAATGGATTAAACGACCTGTTTTTATCAGGCGTAGCACATCAAATGAGCCAGATTTTACCCAGGTGATGAAACCAATACCGGCATTCCATGGGGATGAAAGGTATAGCCCCAGTAGGATTATCCCATTTTTACTTGTTAATGAATAATTATCTTTTTTACAAATTTCTGTCATCTAAATTATTAGTAACAAGAGAGCAAAGATGACCCTACATAGCTCACCTGAGACCTACTTATGACAGTTTATGACCAAACTTCAACCAAAAACTATAATAAACACAAACATTCTGTTCGACCTTGACAAGACAAACCTGACCAATTTACATGATGATTGGGTTGTACATACACTTTGTGCTCAGGTGAGGTAACAACACAGAACAATATGAAGTAAAGGTATTTTAGAACGCCAACATGACAATGAAAGTGTTACTAACACATATAATGAGGTTTAAACAGCAAAAAAGTGCACGATAAGAAATAAAAGCAACTTTCTCAAAAATTTAGTGTAAAAATACGGAGAAAATGATACAAGCTCAGAGAAATAAAAGAAAATTAGAGATTCTAAGAAATGTAGAAAATCTGTGTTTGTACAAAAAGTACAGTAGATGATATGGGACAAATTTACAGTCAACAGCTGGCATCTAAATCAGACACTTTGATAACATTTCAAGGAACAAATAGACATATAAATCAGATACAGTTGACTCTCGTTATCTCGAATTTCAAGGGACCAGGCCTTTAACTTCGAGGTAAACGAAGTTCGAGGTAAGAGGAGGGGCTTTTAGTTTTGTTTGTTTTTACGTATATGGACGAATAGTGCTCAAAATTCCCCGTTTTCAAGACAGACAATTATTTGTATTTATTTTATTGATGCAAATTTTCCCTAAAACGCTGGAACACAAATTCAATTTTAATTACATTCTATTTTTGCATAATTATACCCAATAATCATTCAATAATAAATACCAAGCACATCTACATACTTGTATCGGCCCGAGCGAAAAGGAAAGTATGCATCGGGCGAAAGTGAGTCGCGTTTCTTGAACTGGAAGTCGGAACATTCGTATATTCGAAACATAAGAACAGCATCTAACTACAAAACAAAATTTTTACAGACTGATACATTCGTTTAGAAATCATCTTTATTGATAAAGCCCAATCACTATTATCATTTAACCACTTAAATAAATTAAGTCTTTAAAGTAATTACCTCATTTTTCATCATTAATTACACATAGTCACCGGCAATTAAAGTAAATGCATGAAAAACAAACAATCATTAGCCGCACCTTTGATCTGTCGGCGACTTTTGCACTTCGACTTAACGAGTTGACAATTCACTGGAATTTGATTGACGGGACCAAAAATCCCTTCAACACATCAGGAGTCTCGGTATGTCAAATTTTGTCTTAAAAGGAGTTAAAGTACATAAATAAAGAAGAAATTTTGACGGGACTTTAGAATTTCTTCGACTTGAACGGAAATTCGAGGTAAGGGAGTTTGAGATACTGAGAGTCAACTGTACTTTGACAACATTTCAAGGAACAAATAGACATATAAATGAGACACTTTGATAACATTTCAAGGAACACATAGACATATAAATGAGACACTTTGATAACAGTTTAGGAACAAATATAATTAAAATATGAAAAGGGTTTCCCTATGAACAACGTATATAAATGTACATATGAGATTACTAAATCAATAATAAGTTATTAATGGTTTTGATACAATGTAACAGGGACCAGCACTAATACTGTATTATCTTCATTTGATGCAGTTGACTATGTGAAGTATTTATGTAATATTGCAATATCAAAGAACATCATTAAAAGAAAGAATCTATGACCATGGACAAAAATAAATATAGTGCAATTATACATGTTTAATGAACATTATGTTTGGGTATATCAAGATTCTGTCCAAACACCAAATAAATATGAATATAACTCAGAATTTATTTGTTTCCTGTTCAGCTATCACTGTTGGCTCATTAACTATTGCAATTATTACAATGTCACCATAAGTATCACAAAAAAAATAAAATCTTGATATGTTAACAGTAGCCACTGCTTCAAAGCTTTGGGTCAACTCTGCATCCCACAATGTCAGAAAGTTTTTAATATATATGCTTTCAACAGAGAATTTGATCAGTTTTGATAATTTCCACCACTGTCAAATGATCAATCTACTGAGAATGTCTTAAGCAAGGGCACAGACAGATCTATAACACCCAATAATGTCAGGAAGTGTAACAATATAATGAAACAGATAATAGCTTCACATTGACACCTATAACAACAATGTAACAAATATTTCTACAATAATTCAAACAGCAATATCACAAAATTCTGACAATGTCTCTAAAAGGAATGTCACAAAATTACGAAAATATCTCCAAGGCAATGTCACAAAATTATGACAGTGTCTACATCAGCAATATCACACAATTCTGACAATATCTCTTACAGGAATGTCACAAAATTGAGACAACAATGTCCCTACAAAAATACTGTTATAGCAGTTTGATATGTTAAAAATACTTAAAAGTTCTATTACTTTTCAAAATGTTTTGGGTTCAAGAAAGATTTTTAAACACAAATGAATTTTGAATTTAGAATGATTAATCTTTCAAAACTGGTGGTTCTTAACTTTTGACAATGATCGTAAAAAAATTGATTTTAGAATTATGATGGTCACTTTGAAAAGTAATATCTCTTAAATTAATGAGATCAATAAAACAGCAGAATATATAAGAGTCTGCCTGGTAACCAGATGCCAAGAGAAATACTTAAGCAAACATTGATTTACTTGGGAGCGGATCAGTGGTCTAGTGGTTAACAAGTTGAACTTGTACTTCAGTCTAAAGACACAAATCCCCCTTAACCCACTAACATAACTAAGGTGCTGGTCAATGAGACCTGAAACCAAGGGAGTGCTCTACACCGAACATGTTAGTGGGGGCTTTCTCTGGAATGGATGTTTGTATCCGCGATCCCCTGAAACCTAACATAACTACTAGTAAACTCTTCTGGGGGCGTTGGTCATAATGACCAAAAGTTGTTGTTTTTGTTAGGCATTACCACAGCTATGCCAGTATATTCCTCAATTAGACTTGTCCTTGCCTCTTGGCTTTTACACTGCTATATGCCTCAATCAGGTTTGACCGTGCCTAGTAAAAATTTACTGACTGAATAGGGAACATATTTGTTTTTGTGTATAAATTTATAAATAAAAGAAACTCAAAAAATATTAAAAAGAAAACGATATGTATATTTAGATACAAAAAATGAAAACTCTTTGGCATCAGTTTGAATTTGTCTCGTCATTGCACTTGAATGTGATCTATCTCCATGTGGGTATCTGTAAAACGAATACATGTGTATAACAAGTTATTCATTGTGACAGGCAATTCAAGAAAAGTGCAAACCGTATTAAGGTTGTTTCTTGGTTTACAGTTAAAAGTTACAAATTCTTACAAATCTTCTCTTGCTTACAGATAGGTGTCATAATGGTGCATAAGTATTCCAACTTTCAAAGTAATATCTCAAATAGAAAAGTCAACAAGTGCACAAGAACGAAAATTTTGAAATTTGAATGAAAAGTCAAAAAGGGCCATAACTGAAATGTAGTCATTGACAGAGTTACCTTTTCCTGCCTGTGTTTGGATATCAAGATGGTTAACAAGTATTCCAACTTTCCAAGTAATATCTCGAACAGTTTAGTCAAAAAGTGGACTGGTACGAAAAACTTGACCAAGATTCTAAGTTGATAAAGGGCCTTAATTTTTAAAAACATCCTCGACAGAGTTATCTTCTCTTGCCTACAGATGGGGATAATGATGTAAACAAGCATTCAAAATTTCAAAGCAATATCTCAAATGGGTTAAGTCAGTAAATGGCAAAGTCAAGCTAAAAAGGGGCAAACTCTGTCAAATATGACCTTAACCTACAAAATTTGGCAGCATCACGACCCTTTTATTATAAGCAATGCAATTTGAAAATGTGATGAAGAAATCTTAAGAAATGGCAAGTTATAGCCAACGTTAAGTTTTCATGACAAAAACTAAGTACATAAAGGGGCATAACTCTGTAAAATTGATCTCCAAAATTTGGAGGCACCATGAGCCTTTTGTCATGAGCAATACAATTGTAAAGTTTGATGAAGAAATGTTAAAAAATGGCAAAGTTATAGCCAACGTTAAGTTTTTGTGACAGACTGACGGACAATAGTGCTCCCTATGTGTCGCCTTTCTCCGAAAAATCACTTTAGTACTAAACAGTATCTACCAGTACTTACCAACTTTATTGGTGTACTCAGGACAAGACATCTTTTATCTGTAAAAGAGAAAATGACTCTTAAAATGTTACTTAATACTGAGGGAAAAGGTTACAAAATATACATATTAGCAAATACAAGTAACCAAGTTTAGTTTACATGTACTGTTGGAGAGATGTGTATCTCAATGAATTGGAAGGATGTACCCTAAGGGACAAAGGCAAATCCATTTCCTACATACAAACGAGGGTTGGGGCACTTTCATAACACTAAAATCAGGTTAGTTCACGTGTACTTTGTACTCTGTGACATGACATTAAGTCCTCTGAAAGCAACAACGGTCCCTCGAGGATGAAAACTGAGATCAACTCACAATTATATATCATTTATAATTGCGTATCTAGCAGATCAAAGACGTGACCAGAAATAACATCAGCTTTTACCAGGAAAACCTGGGGGCTGTAACAAATTCTGTCAAAGAAGTTGATTGATAGCTCTATACTTAATTAAGTCATATTTCCATAAGAAAATTAAGTTATGCCCATTAAGGCGATGTCATTTCCCCAAGATGATAGGTGTCAGATGATAGACTATATCTGACTGAGTGCGTAACATATGTAAGGCTAATTTTCTTTTAATTATCTTTAAATATCATATGCTGAATTGAGACATTCATCATGTCTGATGGCATTTTCTCATTTGAATTTTAAACTTTGAAATCCATTTTTAAAAACTGGTGTAATTCTGACAAATTCACATGAGTTATAAGACTCTGGCACCTTATTTAGTAACTCCCAATGACATGTAAAATTTCAAAGCCACACCAGTCCTATAAGTTTCTGTAGTCTTAGGTTGTGTACAACTAATTCTTTTCTTTCATAAGTCAAACTAAAAAGGGGCAAAATTCTGTTTCACTCTCAAGAGTTACATACCTTTTTTGCTTCCTGTGTATAAAGGTGTGCATGAGGTTTCAAAGCTGTCATAGTTTTACCACTACTAACCAATTGGACATATAAACAGATCTAAGGAAGACCGCGGTAGAATAAAAATACTGCCGGCCCACAATGCACTAGTGGTGTCATTAGGTGTATTATAAAAGTCATAAAATACAGCAAAATTTGTCTTAAATGGCCTCTGGTAGTATAAGAATAACTGAATATAAGAAAACTGTTTAACCCGCAATCTGCTTGAACCAACATTATCACGAGGTCCTAAAGGGTGCTAGATACGACAGGTTTTGATGTACTTATACTAAGTAAATTGTATTTTCTGAATTTGAGGAATTAATAAGATACCTTTTTATCCTCTTGTTTCAGCTGTTGTACTTCGGCTTGCAAAGATTTTACCACGTCTTCATAGTAGTCCCGTATCTATAACATTGTATGATAAAAACAATATACACATTAGCTTAGCAGTACATACACCAATCTTTATATGGACCTAGATCAGTGACCTTGACCTATATTGTTCATTTAACTATCTTAGTGAACACAGTATAGTGTTTATTTCTAATGCCACCAGTCGGCACTTCCAAATAAAGACTACCGTAAATTGGTTATTCTCATGTTACGAAAATTTACAGTAGTCTTTATTTGGAAGTGCCGATCTACTTTGCGGCCCTCTTGAGGTGTACATTAAGGCATGACACATACGAGTAATCCAGCTTGCGCCTCAATCCACCAAACTGCAGAGTGATTACAGTTTAGAGAATTTGTTTAGCAAACCAGCTAAATCAAACTCGTTATAATTTTCCAACACAATTATGACAACAGAACCTGAGTGGCCCGAACTTGATTAGGTGAGCAACGTGACATAACCCTCTTAATACAAACTTCTAATGAATGCTCTGAGATAATAAGATATATAACCTATCTATAGAGTACAAGGAGCTACAATTACAGACTTATATTTCAATAATAGAAGCTTCAATTGGCCTAATTTATCTTTCTATAAGCCGATTATTGGTTCCCAGCCCACCTGTGTCTCGTCTTATTCAAATTACTCTTTCTGCGAAACTTGTTTTGCTTTGTACAGAAAACTTGAAGCATAATAACTGATATCATTTTACTTTGTGATTAAGTCCTCAATGACGGAATATTGTATATTCTTTATTAATCTAGTCTCTTGAAATCTATGAAACTGATTAACGTCTTTAATCATTACAGACAGTAACAAGTGACAGGAAATTGTCACAAACCAGGTTTTCATTTTCCAGTTTGCTGGCCGAGCGCAAATGTGTTTTTAAAGTCAGTAGATATACATAATGTGAAAAAGAAACAAAGGTCTTCTTCTATATATTACATGTGTAAAACAAAGGGCCATAATTCAGGCAAAAATTATAAAAAAAAAAGGAAGAAAAAAAAAGAAAAAAACAAAACAAAAAAAACTTGCTGTGTGTGGGGTTTGAACCGCTGGTCTCCTGAGAAATTTTGTCATCTTACATTAACATTATATATTCAAAATTCTTTAGTTCACAATTATAGTTCTGTGAAAGTTTGGTTGAAATCCCTTGAGAAATGTAGGAGTTGCACACAGAAGAGTATTTCTCTATATATATTACATTATGTGGAAAAAAACAAAGGCCCATAATTCTGTCAAAAATGATCAGATCACAAAACCCCGACAATATGCGCCAGGGCACTTGGTGACAATAATTCTGTGAAAGTTTGGTTGAAATCCCTTGAGAAGTGTAGAAGGAGTTGCGCACAGAAGAATTACATATGTGAAAAAAAACAAAGGGCCATAATTAGGTCAAAAATGACCAAATCACAAAACCCCGACAATATGCCCCAGGGCACTTCATGACAATACTGAGTTTGGTTGAAATCCGTTGAGAAATGTAGTAGGAGTTGCGCACAGAAGAAATTGTTTACGCCCGCCCGCCCGCCCGCCGACATACCTCAATCTAATAACCAGGATTTTTCCTTCGGAAAACCTGGTTAAAAATCTTTAATGTGAAATATTTTGAAAAGGAAAAAGAGTTCAGTTGGTTCAGATGTAAGACTTAAATGAATAGCAGTAGATATCAAAGTTTTTATTAAAAACCAACTATGATTTGTTTTTTTCAGGAACTGACATCGCCTTAAAGGCTTCTTTCTAAGTTGTCAGTAAATACTATGTTCTTTTGCTAGACCCGTAAGTAAGGCATTTGTTCTTGTTACTAAGCTGTAAGTGAGTATCTTGTACACATTCTTATAAATAAGGGTTTTATAGTCATGAAGTTATTGGCTGGACTAATGAGCAGGTTCAAGAAAATTTATAACACGTTTGGTATCGTTTTTTATCTCTTTTTTTAAACATTTATATTCATTCTTGATCGTGAAACAAATATTTACAGCTCAGGACTACTTCAATAGTAAGCAGTGTCACATGGATTGGACCCTGAACCCTGGACCCTGGAATCATTACTGGTGGTTCCTACCTTTCTATTTTCCAATTCTAGCTCTGTCACTCTCTGCTGCAACTCTTCAATGATCTTGTCTTTGTTAACAGTTACCTATAAACAGTCATAATGCTACATTATTTACTTACAAGCAATCACATTGTTAAAATATCTGCCTACAAACAATCATGCTACAATATCTACCTAAAACAATCACAAGTGCTACGAGTGCGTAGCACGAGTGATTTAATTTTTCGCATCCGAATTCCTGGCTGTATTTTATTAAACGGTAAAATACAGAGATGCATTTATTATTTCTTAAGTATATGTAAAAAGCCTTCATTAAAATATAAATATCATTTAACTTACTTGGACCAATGGAAAACTAGAGCTTCACTAAATGTGATTAATACCCCCAAAAGGATTGCTTTATAAACTGAAGAAGTTGTAGTAACATAAACCTTGCAAACAAACTAAAAAGAGATATTGTTCTTAGCAGTTCCTCTCATTGTGCTTGACCATTGTATGAAGTTGTATGAATTCCAACTTGTAGTTTTCGAAAAATGCCCAGACAAAGGAAATGTAACAAGAGGGGGGGGGGGGGGGGGGGGGGGGGGGGGGGGGGGGGGGGGGGGGGGGGGGGGTGGGGGGGGATAACACTGTAATTAGCAGGATGGAGTTTGGCCTCTCACGGTGTTTGACCATTGTATGAAGTTGTATTGAATTCCAACCAAAGTTTTCAAGTTAGCTCCGGACAAGGAAAAGTAACAAAGGGTAATAACTCTGTAATGAGTCAAGATGGAGTTAATGGGGTTCCTGTGCACAGCACTTCCTCTAAAGACTTGACCATGTATGAGGTGTACTGAATTCAACCAGTAGTTTTCAAGTTATGCATCGGACAAGGAAAAGATCAAAAGGGCAATAACTCAGTAAATACTCAAGATAGAGTTATAGTTATGTACACGCACTTCCTCTGAGGTGCTGATCATTGTATGAAGTTGTATTGAATTCCAACCAGTGTTTTCAAGTTATGCTCCGGACAAGGAAAAGTAACAAAAGGGTAAAACTCTGTAATTAGTCAAGATGGAGTTATAGTTCTTGTGCACTGCACTTCCTCTCAATGTGCTTGACCATTGTATGAAGTTGTATTGAATTCCAACCAGTAGTTTGGGTCAAGGGTGGGGGGGGAAAAAAAAAAGGAAAAAAGGGCAATAACTCAGTAAATACTCAAGATAGAGTGTTATAGTTCTTGTACACTTCACTTCCTCTGACAGTGCATTGATCATTGTATGAAGTTGTATTGAATTCCAACTAGTAGTTTTCAAGTTATGCTCCGGACAAGGAAAAGTAACAAAAGGGCAAAACTCTGAATTAGTCAAGATGGAGTTATGGTTCTTGTGCACTGCACTTCCTCCGGTGGGCAATGTTGGGGAATGTTAGGAGGGGGGTTTTTTTTTCAACCAGTAGTTTTTAAGTTTTGTTCCGGCAAAGAAAAGTAACAAAGGGCAATAACTCTGTAATTAGTGAAGATGGAGTCATAGTTAACTTGGCACTTGGACTCCTCTCAATGGTTGAACATTAGCATCATTTGAATTGACTACCTGCTCAGTTGATTGGTCAAGTTCATGCCCGGAACCATTGCTAGGAACAAAATTCTCACCTTGGGGGTATAATTAGCATCATTTGAAACTACCTGCTCAGTTGATTGGTCAACTTCATGGGAACCATTGCTAGGAACAAAATTCTCAGACATGGAAGCACCGACAGGTGGCAGCAGGTCTGCAGCCGGACTAGATGGTGGTATATTTATTTGTGGTAATGGAGCTGGTTGCCATTGGAAACCATCAGGGGTCACATTTGGGGCTGGGTATGGGCCCACTCCTGGTGACTGAATCACAAAACCAGCAGGTACAGGTATAATGTCATCTTCAAGTTCCTTAAAGAAAAAAAAGCTTCCATTAATATAACAACAAAAATCATCAAAAATCAGCAGAAAGGGTTGACAAATATTTATTTACTATATTCTAGTATTTAAAACAAAAATTGATTATTCCATAAACTAAATTTTATGGGAAAATGACCACCAATCTCTATGGGCTGTGTCTGCTTCACAAAAACTATAATCATAATGTTCTATTGAAATTTAAATCAATATATCACACAGAAACAAGTACAGCTACAGTGCAATGCTACCATTAAGAAATGTACTCAAGTGCATTAAGTAATGTTACATAATGTAAATTAAATAATCCTAGAGTCACGAAATGCTCGCAAAATTGCTGCTATATGAATTATATATTAAGAATTCTTAACAGTGTCTTGAATAACACGTAATGGTTTGTCTACGAAATTATTATTTTTTAAATATGGCTTACAATTATTCTTGCACAAAGTAATGAGAATAAAAATCTCTCATATAAAACATAATTTACAATATGATTATGTGAGAAGTCTTACAGCTTCAAGCCATGGGGGAAGGTCCCCTTCAGTATTTTCTTCCACTAAACCAGGGGAAGCAACTTTTGGTACCAATGAGAACGGCCTGGAACCATCAGGTGAGGCTGGTTTCCCAGAATCCCCACTCATGATAGAGGAAGTGACATCATCATCTGTCTGGTTCTCACTTTCTGCATCGTTTGAAAAGGCACTGTCTTCTGGTGTAGAAACCAGTCTACTGTCGTCTATGTTAGAAAGATTGACTGAAATAGATGTTTTATTTTAAATCAATGCCTTGGTATTTTACAAAAAATGCATATTAAGTAGAAAAGGCCAATTAATTGATTTATTAAAACTTACAAATTTAAATGACCTGTTTCTAGACTGGTATGTTCAAAATTAAATGAAAATGACTGAAGCAATACATTTCTTTACACAAAAGTTATGCCCTGAGAATGTATCATTCAAAAAGTAAATATACGGTACATTTCAATGGTTTAATGGCTTAATGAGTTAACACCACTTCATGCAAGCACCTGTGAGAAGAGATCATGCGCTACTCTACTGTCGGCACAAACCAAGCAACGTCAACAGAACATCTCAATCAAAAATATTCATCACATATTTATTTTCAGGACTCTCATGCTTAAAATCAATTTGCAGAAGATCTGAGACAACGAAATCGTATTTATCAATCTTGAATAGTCATGAAAGTGCATACAATCTCAACTTGCTCAAGAATTTTTAGCTATACTTCTCACACTTGGGCAAAAATTATGTTCATGTATTTCCATTTGCAGCAAGATTTGCCATAAAAGGCTCGTCTGATGTCATAACACTAATATTTTTATATGTGTTGATATGATTTTCTTGTTAATTCATACTACCAGAATTTGAGAATCTTTGTGAACTACCGTAATCAACGTAAGTAATCAACGTCTGACGCCCACCATTGTTCATTACCCTATGCTCCACAATTAACAGTGTCTTACTTTACCTGTCTTCTTCTGATTGCACTTAACCCTGTATGAGACTGGACAGAATGCTAGACCAATGAAATAACTTGTCTCAAAACTTCACAACATGTTATGAGTATTTTGTTATATGCAATTTCATTGGTCATAATGTGACTCCCACATAATCATGCAGTGAATATGGAATGCTGACCAAATTGTCTGCCTACATTCAGGATATAATAAGCATTCAATCTATTTTGCTTTTAGTAATAACAATATGCCAGTAACAGTGTTAATATAAAAGCTAAAGCTGTGCTGAAAAGCAACATGGAACAAATAAATGTAACAAAAGCTGTGGGAAAGTGGGGGTGACTCTTGGAAAGCCATATATTTTTATACTTCATACACAAAATTACAGAACCCCAGCAATCCAATTTGCAGCTATTTTATCTATTATAAAAACAATGATAATACATATTCACAGCTGTCTACAGTTTTTGTTGAATTACAAAGCTTGATGAAAAGTTGTTCTACAGTTGAATAACAAAAGTTGTGTGAGGTTATTCAAATTCAAGCTTACTTTTTCGTTTATGTTTATTTACATGTACCATACTGTTTGAGTAAAGGATTGGCTTTTATTAGAGACTTTTTCTGAATTTCATTGCAAGACGGCTGTTTTTGGGCGGGGCATTTAGAATGACTGTAATTAAATGTACAGTAGAACTTTTACCTACCAGCAGGTTAATAGGGTTCAGTAATTTTGTACATGATCCATCTTGCTAACAATGAACACTGTCCATGATAGCGATTTTATCACGGGCCAATGCCGAGACTGTCATATAACTATTTCATAACCATAACATTCAAAATCACAATATGAACAGAATGATTTTCTGTATTTGTATACTTCAAATCCCAGTATTGAATAACTGAATGGGTACATCAGTTAATTATTTCTTTACAAGCATTATATTATGGCTGACGCATTTTACAGACTAACATTTTTTTTCAAGGGCAATTATCACAGCTGCATGTGTATTGTGATTTTGAACACCTTTATGACAATTTCTGGACTTAAAATGTAGAAATTCTCGGACCAATTTAAAATGACTTTACAGACTTGTGAATCAGCTCTTGAAGTCACAATTCAGACTAGAACCTATCAAAACCCTGATCACAAGTGTAGCATAAAGCCCAACATTGTACGCAAGATACGGGCACACTTTTCCACAGTCTCACCACTGGCCCATCAAGAAAGCATGTATAATCTGGTACACCCATGCATCATCAACACTGTCACATTACCTTTATCATTGCCCAGCTTCTTATATCCTACCCTTTTGTCTAGAAATTAGTTAAATTACAGAAAAACGTTATTAAAAGGTGCCGCAGAAGAAACACGGATTGTGCAAACAGCTATATTAGTTTTGTATTACTGTAAATCAATTCATTTTCCCACCAACATATATTTTCATTATGCTTATGTTGAAATAATTTGAAGATTGCTTTTTTGTTTTAATAAACAAGTGAAATTAGAAGCAAAATCTTACTTCTAAAATTTCGAAAAAACTTTTCCTTGTATTCTAAATTTTGCAGAAAATTGACTTTGTGAATATTATGAGCAAAAATAAATTGGTGTACAGTAATATATATTGAGGTTTCAATGAAAAAACGGTTTTAAGTCTTTCTTCAAATAAAGTACAGCAAATTCTATTGTCCACCCTCAACGTAGATCTTTAAATATTTGCAACATACAAAGTATATATATATACCTTAAGTAAAAACACCAAATATTCTAGTAATTTAACACCAAATATTCTAAAAATTTACCTATAATATGTGCTTTTCTGAACAAGAGAAATAAATTTTACCAAATAAACTAAATAGCAAAATTAACAAATGATCCCGAAATTGAAAAAGCTCACAACAGAACATAAATATGTAAATGATCACTTTGAACATAATTATTTAAATGACAACTTTTAATTTTAAAAGTTAAAGCTGTGAATAAAGAGACCTTGGTGAAAGTGGTACTGAGTATGGTCTATAAATAGCAGTGAAAAAAAAAATTGCAGTTAGGTGATACCTGGGTATCAGAATTACAGTTAGGTGATAACTGGGTATCAGAATTACAGTTAGGTGATAACT
This sequence comes from Saxidomus purpurata, assembly GCA_022818135.1. Classification (NCBI taxonomy): domain Eukaryota; kingdom Metazoa; phylum Mollusca; class Bivalvia; order Venerida; family Veneridae; genus Saxidomus; species Saxidomus purpurata. The sequence continues at coordinate 6,803,064 of JAFMSR010000001.1, read as the reverse complement.
GGGTATCAGAACTACAGCTGGGTGATACCTGGGTATCAGAACTACAGTTAGGTGATACCTGGGTATCAGAACTACAGTTAGGTGATAACTGGGTATCAAAACTACATATCAAGAGCTGACAGGAAAACTAGTGTATATGTATAAATATATAAGGTGATACAAAAGTTTTGTGATTAAAACTAAGTGGCAGAAAATCTACAACTCTGCTACAAGGTTCAGTTTACATCTATATTTAAAATATATTATTTACTTCTACACAGAGTCATTCTAGCATAGGCTGTAATAAAATGCAAAACTTTAGGAAAACGAGTCCAGCAAGGGCCATAATTTGTATTTCAGGAAAGCGTAACTATATTTAACTTGATTGTCTGACACCTTTGAAGACTTTGATAAAGTTTTAAATCAATCACATAAATTGGCTCATGAGTTACCGGTATGTCCATAATAGCAACTTGCACACAAAACTCTTACCAAAATTGTTATGATCAGCAAGGTCTGTTATTTGAATCAAATTCAGTCAACAGTTACCTAACTGTATTGTCTGATGTCTCTGAGCGTTTGAGCAAAGATTCAAATCAATCCCATAAGGTAGTAGCTAAGATATGTCCATGACAGTAGCTTGAATTCAAATCTTTAACCAAGAGTGCAATGCCTACAACCAGACTGACTGAAAGGTGACCCCTATATCATTTTGAGAGCCCGTAGCATACTAATGCATATATGCCAGTTAAGACATATTTGGCTTTCCCTAGAATCAACAGATATCGGCCAGAACATGTTTTGTCGATGTGAATTTAAATGCTATTGCCAATACCTCTTGAATACTGAAAAATCAGACATCTGAGGCAAATGCTGACACTTTTAGATAACATTGAAAACGACCTTGGACACGATTTTACCAGGTTTGAAAACCTTCAGTTTACCCTTGTTCGCTTACAGGCCCCTGTGGTATTTGTGCTTTAACCATGTGCAAACATTTTTTCATAGACAAAAAGCAGACATGTCGTGCTCAATCCCAGTTATATTGACATCCTAATAGAAGGCTTAAAATCAACCTCTTGTAAGCAGGAAAAAAGAAGTCCATGCACAAGTTTGTAGACAGGGTGACCCCTGTAAGTGGACCAATAAAAATCCTACTTTAATGTTAAAGCTTGGTCTTTTTGCTGACCTTTACAACACAACCAGTGAAACTGAAAGTAGCATGAAGTCATGTGCAGTGTCTACAAAGACACACGTGTGTCTGACCAGTGTGTATCAAAGTACGCCTGCACTCCAAACGATATAACTCCTTATTCTTCAAAATGTTAAAATAAAAATAACATGATACTTATAACCATATTCTGCCTTAGGACTGAACATGTTCAATGTGGAAATCAGCCATTGGAATACATGTACAGAGAAACATCCATTAACACTTCCAGTAAACCAAAATAATAAAATTTCCTGTGGACGCACGCAGATTTCACATGAACAAAAACACAAACAGAAAAAGCAAATTAATGAAAAATGCAAAAGTACCTGAGTGAAGTTTCACTGAAATTCAAAGTAAAATTACAACAGCTAATAAAAAAGTTGAACAGAAAGACTTGACATGAAATACATTTCATATTTATCCCTTTTAGCAGGTCCTAGAGCTGTTTTATCCCTTTTAGCAGGTCCTAGAGCTGTTTTAGTAGGCCAAGGGGCTATTTGCAGACAAGACGGCAACTAGCTTTACATGGTTGACATTTCGTTTACTTCTGCTTTCAGTATTTTGGAGTCATAGACAGGAAAAAAAGAAATGCATTTGTATGGGCTTTATCTAAATTACTTTACGAGTATTCAAACCAAGTAAACAGTATTCAGAAAGATAGAGACCTGGAGATTAACTGGTTACAAGTATCCATGCCCAATTTTCAAGTAGAGCTCCAAGTCAACCGAGTACTCGGATACTCACTCCAGTCATGATATAAAGTATAGGTTTTAATACCGATGAAAAAGCCTGCAACCTATGTCTCTTATTTCCCACAGATAGCGTAAAAGGCAAAATACAAAATTTTGGACATGTTAATGTCAAGTAAGATGAACCTTTCAATGACATGAATATTGATCTATTTGCTTATATGGCTGGATGATCTGCTAATACAACTACATGTGGTGCACTAAATGGGATAAATACGGCAACTAAAGAAAGTAATAATCAACTGAACCAATATATGTTGCTAAATATATGTGCCATTAATGAATTAGTGAAAAACACAAAAATGTAATATACAGGCATCTGTAAAAAGGCTGATACATGTATGAACATTTAGTAAAATGGAATACTCGGTGCTCAAACTTTGTCTTTCATCCCAGTTTATTCTTAGTTTATACTAATTTATTTTTGCTCGATTGTGAAGAAAGCCTGTAGCTTATAGAGATCTGCAATCTCTTGGATGAACCGCAGACACCTTTACCTCTACACCACAACTTCCCTTATTCTTGTTTACACATATATGGTTTACAGCCTGCAGTGCCAATCATCTGGCTTGTTCATGGAGTTCAATGAATACATTTTTACAATCAAATTATTCTAATTTTTTGTAAATAAAACTTCTCACAAGCAAATATAATGTCCCACAGATATCCAACAGAAAATAACATTTGATTTTCAATAGTTTGTTAGCAACACTATATTATCTCATGATCTCAAATAAACTTACAACAATTTTGCATGAAACCTTACAAAAATGTGAATAACTTGATTTTTTGCAGAGAACAGATATTTAGTATTTGAAAGAACAGAATTACATGCAACATGTAAAAATAGTCTAAAAGACAAAGGGGTCTACCACAAAGTTGTACAAAATCAGAATTTTTAGAAATGAGGAAAGTTTGCTATGAAAGCATATTAAACTCTAGTTTCACAGTTATATGAGACCCTGGTTCTACAATGTTTATTAGACATCCCTTTCAACCTGGTGTATCTGTAAGAAAAGCTCATCTGTGAAATATAGATGTGACATGTGACACTAATGTATCTACTTCTTTGTTTCTATGTAGATATAATAGTTCAATGATGAGCCCCTCCATCACTATCAGAATCATCACAATCTGTACCACAATCTGCTTCATAGTTCAGAGGGTCATATCAATTAAAATTGACCCACTACTCCACACACAAGAATGTATGCATGTATATTAAGTTTTTACACCACATTATAGTTTTGTATTATATAATAATGTAAACATAACTTACTCTTTGGCAGTGATCCACGTGTTTTAAGTGTTTTCTGATTTAAGACTTTTTCTGAAGAAAAAGAAAGAAAAAATTAGCACTTACAATATTCAATATCATTATGAGAATGCACATAAAGTTGAGGGCATTAAGATTTGTGAATCCTTGATAAAGACCACAGACTTGTCAAAACAATGAAATTATTAAAAGTTAAAAACATATTCTGTTATTTGTTCCACTGTACCATTCTTTGTTACTGTTGAAATGCCAAGTGTTAGTACAGTCGGACATGTCCTTACGACCATCTGAGTAAAGCGACATCTTGACCATATCATTACATGTATATTTGTGAGTTTTATATAACAGGGAATAAAATATGTAATATATGTTATTTATGTATATTTTATATAAAAAAATATGTACTTACATCAATGTTAATATAGTCTTTGAGAAAGCCATAGAGCTTGTTTGTATTTAAAAACATGCGCTATGAAATAAAGTATTATTCCCCCTTATAAAAAAAAAGCGCTATCATGACCTATGCGACTACTTTAAATTCCTCCCTTACGATTTAAAACAATAATAGTCTATCCTGAGTAAAGAAACCACCTGTCTAAAAAGACCACAATTTCAACTTCCCACAATTATGTGGTCACACAAGACAGGTTTGACTGTATTTAAATTTGTGAATTTTTCATAAACAACCCCAAGTGACGAATGCCCCCGAAAGAGGTGCCCACATCGGTCCCCCATTCTCATAAAGTGCTATGTAATTTTAAAATCCTTCCTGCAGACAGAGTAATCATGCATACAGATTCCATTACTTTAAACACTAAGTACCTTGACCTTTGAGGTAGGGACTTGGTCTTGCACGCGACACATCCACTTAGTGCTAGACATTTGGCACAGTTATTTTAAAATCCTTCAAACATAATAAAGTTTAGTCCGGACACAAAGTATGCATATATACAGGATTCCATTACCTATAAACTCTAAGTGGACCTTGACCTTTGTGGTAGGGATGTGGGTCATGCACGCGACACGTCGCTTGATGTGCTAGACATTTGTGCCAAATTATTTTAAAATCCTTCAAGGCATGACAAAGTTACAGTCCGGACACGAAGTGTGCATATATGCTTATATAGAGGAACCATTACCTTCAAACCTAAGATGACCTTGACCTTTGAGCTAGGGACGTGGGTCTTGCACGCGACACGTTGTCTTGATGTGCTAGACATTTGTGCCAAGTTATTTTAAAATCCTTCAATGCATGACAAAGTTACAGTCCGGACACGAATGTGTGCATATATGCTTATATGGAGGAATCCATTACCTTCAAACTCTAAGTATGACCTTGACCTTTTGAGCTAGGGACGTGGGTCTTGCCCGCGACACGTCGTCTTGATGTGCTAGACATGGGCCTAGTTATTTTAAAATCCTTCAAGCAGACAAAGTTACAGTCCGGACACAAATGTGTGCATATATAGAGGATTCCATAACCTTCATACTCCAAGTGTGACCTTCACCTTTGAGGTAGGGTGTGGGTCTTGCACGCGACACGTCGCTTGAGTGCTAGACATGTGTGCCAAGTTATTTTAAAATCCTTCAATGCAGACAAAGTTACAGTCCGGACACGAATTTGTAAGTGGGGCGCACGGACGGACGGACAGACGGACAGACGGACGGACGGACAGACGGACAGACGGTCAGACGGACAGACGGTGCGATTTTAATATGCCACCCTTCGGGGGCATAAAAATAGTATGTCTCACAGCTTTCCTTTGAGATCATAAATTACATTTTTGAATTATCGGTAAAATTAATATTCGTCAAATATTTATTGGTTTTGCAGTCTGCATATCTCAAATCCAGACGAAAAACAAGAGTTTGTTTTTAATTCTCTTCTACAATCAATCTATTAATTTATGCATTGCTGTCACAAACGATCCTTTATCTAGCTATTTAAGAGGTTCTTGCACAACTGCCTGTCTCTGAACTTAAGTTTTTCTAAATACCCATCACTTTCATCAAAACCTTGATTTTCACACAGTTTTTCCACTTTTTTTTAACTTACTCACTTCACATTGGTTGTTGACTCAAATTCTTGCAATTTATATTTACTACTCCTGAAAACCATTTCCAGAAGAAATGACTGATACTCTTTCCAATAGAAGGTAAATTTCAGTAACAGGTGTCAAACTCACGATTTTCAGGTAAGAATACCGATGATCTACCCCAAACATCACGGCACTTTTCTACATTCTAGTACTGACTGCAACAGTCAAGATGTTAGCATTGCACAGCAGTACATGTACTAATGTGTGCAATACAAAGGAAGATTATGTTTCCAAGAAACCAGTACAGTTCAAACATACCTGCTATAAGTATAGTATGCCAATGTCTGGCTGACAGGTGAGGTACAATGTGAAGCGCCCCAAAGATTGCCCTAGGTATGGATACAGACTTATTGTTTGGTCCTTTGCCGAGATCCATCTGACCAGTTCCCAAACGTCCATTTTCTCCATTGCCCCAGGCATATACATGATTATCTGAAATAATGTTAAATAACAACAAATTTATACCACATTTTAAGTCAGATGCATGAACTGCATTTCTGTTTTCAAGATGCAATACAAATATGCTATAAGCTTTTCATCATTAAGTCATTAATGGGATTTTTCTACAAACGCTTAAGTTTGTTTCAAAAAGAAAAATATATACCACTTGTTGAAGCCACAGTAAAACCATCTCCACATGTAACTTTCTCAACTCGATGACTGACCAGAACTCCTGGTACGCGACATATCCCAGAACGCACTTTGAAGTCTCCAACTCCCAGCTGACCAAACTTGTTACAACCAAAGGTATATAAATGACCACACACTGAAAATCAGTAAATTTATCACTCATATATGCACATACAAATAATTGGTACTCATAAGGGTTTTAAAAAGACCTATCTACCATCTACAATTCGAATTCTGTCAAAATGATTATGCTACAAGTAAAACAAGGTGATTAACTAAATGATCAATCAGTTTAGAAATCAAGGAAAAGCTAATAGAGGTCACTGTGACCTTGACCTGTGACCCACTGACCCCAAAAACAGTAGGAATCATCTACATGTACTTAGTAAGATCAATCATCCGATGAAGTAAAAAGATTGTTGTTTTAAAAATATTATGCGGAAATGATTTTCAAAGTTTTGGTCTGTGTGACCTTGACCTTAGACTCACTGACATCAAAAACAATAGGGTTCATCTACAGGTTACAGGCAATCATTTGAGCAAGTTTCATGAAAGTCAAATGAAAATGGTGACCCGTAGAGTGTTATCACGGAAAAGTTGATGGACAGACATACAGATTGACAGACAGACAGAAGGATGGATGAAGGACAAACCACCATGGCATAATGGCTACTGGACTTTCTCCAGTAGAGCTAAAAATCAGATTCATTGAATAAACATTTTCAACACAGACAATGCAATGTGATCTAAACAGCACTATTGATTTAGAAGAGGACAAAAAGGTCCCAGAGAGGCTTAATTTGAAAATCTTGTTAGAGGACCTCTTTGCAATGCTACATACAACATAATATGTTGTATGTAGCATTGCCTAGAGGTCTAACAAATTATCTAAGCTCCAGGCCTCATGGTTTTGGTGATGAAGATTTTTAAAGTATTTCCTTATACAAGTCTATATAAAACAAATGAAACCTGGGGTGGGAACAATTTTGACCCCAGGGGCACGTTGTGAACATACTTGATAGAGGACCACCGCATTATGCTACACACCAAATATCTAAGCTCTAGGCCTAACAGTTTCTGACAGGAAGATAAGTTAAGGTTTGCTCTAAAAACCTACCCCACTGGCCGGGTCTAATTTGAACAATCTTGATAGAGACTCACTAGACACTGCCACACACCACATATCTAAGCTCTTGGCTTTGCTGTTTTGGAGAAAAAGATTTTTCGTAATTGTTGCAATAGCCACCAGAGCTCTGCATGGAAAGGAATTCTTTGAATAACATTGGTAGAGTTTCATGCAAGGAACATCTCTACCAAGTTTCATCAACATTGCCCAAGTAGTTTAAGAGGAAATGTCATTGTCAGCCAGTGAGCCTAATAGCTCACCCTGGCACTTTGCACCAGGTGAGCTGAAAGTTTTCGAAAAGGTAGAATAAAAAAAGAAGGGTGATTTTGACATAATTCAAGCCATGGGACTGAGAGCTAGGTAAGGACTTTTATTTCACTGAGAAAACTCTATAATTCACTGATAAACATAAAATAAAACGTGACATTACACCAAAACCAACAATTTTCCTGTTTGTTGTTTATTTAACCCTAACCTTGTCTGCAGCAATTAATTCTACTACTGCCATCAGTGCAGATCATGATCTGTTTTCACATTTGTACAACCTGACCATAATCTGCACGTTTCTCTATTCAGTCAATAAATTTCACTGAGGACTCCTTTTAACATTAATGGTACTGTGACTACTATCCAAACTGAAAGATTGAAAAGACCACGGCAAAAAATTAGCGAGGTAAAGATCATGTTGAGTCCTCTTGTATCAAGGGACACCAACATTTACATTATACTTTTGTTAAGTCAATGTTTTATCTCCCTTCACAATGACGGTAGGTCAAGGGACACCAACATTTACATTATACTTTTGTTAAACGTCAACCCTTCACAATGACCTGCAAACTACTGAGAAACAATGTTAAGTGAGCTGTGACTCATATTAATTTTTTGAAATTTACATCGATAAATGCATAATAACCTGGTAAATGCAAAGCAACATTGGAGGATTATGAATAATTGCATCGAACGTTTGTAAAATATAGACAAATCTAATTGCGTTCGGAAGAAAGAATAAGGTTAGTAATAAACAATTTTTTTGTGCACTTCCATTTTAAAATGTATCAGTTTCATTCAGATGTGTTTTCACACCAGAGCAATTTGACATAGAAAACATTAAATAAAAAAAGCTGTAGCTATAAATAGTACCTACCATCAACTGATTAAGTTAATATCTTCACCAACAATATGAAAATACATATACATGCAATTTTCATGGCTAGATTTAACTGGCTGCTTTTACTCAATTAATACAATATGAAGAAAAATATTTTTAAAAAGCCATATCTGGTTAACATTTCAGGATGTTTCAAGCTCCAAATTACTACAATAATGTGTCACTGCATCTGTCCGAGGTCCTCAATAATATCGGTGTAAGCGAGAAAATGGTAATAAAAAGAAGGAGAACCTTGTTACTACAGGAGACTTTACTAACAATCACAAATAGATTACAGGGTAAGAATGTATTCTTATATCGGTTGGGAAGTCAGTCTGAAGGCACCACTACAGAAGGGCTTGACTCTGATGTGGATCAACTTCTCTGTAATAACAATTACAGTGTGATACAGGACTGGGACGAGCGGTCTACTAATAAATACCATTTAATGGTTATCCAGGACGAATCAACGCCACCTGGATACTGCTACCTACAGCTGCTGCGACGTGATGCGGAGGAGACCTACTTGGCTATAGACACACATGGAAGAGTATTGTTGAAAAACACAATACTTGATGAAGTTTTACACGAGGGTCAACAGCGACAAGGACCCTCAGGAGCATTACAAGGAAGAAAGGGTTTTGTTGATGAAGATAGAGTTCTTTCATTTCCGTTTAAGTCCTGGCCACATTCAGCCAGAGGATGGTTAAGCCAGGAACATTCAATGTGGCCTACTGCTGGAATGAAAAGATTTGCAGCAGAGTCAGACTGTTTTGTTGTTCCTACAGGCAGCAGTGTAAGTGACAACCAAGACTTCCAGTGGAGAATTTCTACCTCTTTGGCTGAGAGGTGTCTAATGTTTGATTTAAATTTAACTCAGATGAAGTGCTATATCCTGTTAAAGATGATACTCAAAACATTTATAAATCGTCATGGACAAAAAATCATCACAAGTTTTATGTGCAAAACGATTTTATTTCACTGTATTAGCAGTAAACCTTCACACGTATGGAAGGAAAGTAATATCTTAAACTGTTTAACATACTGTTTGTCTATGCTTAAGGAATGCGTATTCTGCAGCAACTGTCCTCACTTCATTATTCCTGGAAACAATTTGATGGCTGGTAAAATTTCATCAGAAAATAAGCGTCAGTTGCTAAAACAGATGTCAAACTTAATACAGCATACTGCTGGTGCTCTACTTGGAGTTCAGACTGATAACCTTGGGGAGAGACTGCTCTTGAAGTTTGACATTTCAAACGATGCAAATTACATTTCCAGATTCCTTCTCACAGATATGGGACTATATTTTGGAAATTTATCAGATCTGTTTTATAACACCACTCTGATTATTGATTTCATGTATATGAGTTACCTGATCAGTTTGAACAGCAGACGGCCAGAAACACAGATACATTTCCTGTTGCAGACTGTTGGTACTTTATTCATGTATCACACCGAGGGAAATTCATTTGTACAGAAAGCATGCATACTTTTAGTACCGTTCTACTGTACTACACTAGGATCTCTGATGGCCTCAAACAACATTCAGCACAACAACCCTGTTTCTCATCAAGTGCTTGAATGGTTATCTGCAGGAACACACTCAGATGTCTCATCCAGCAGACTGAAGTTTGCTTCTGTGCTTTTTTGTAAAGGAGATATGGAAAGTGCAGCTAACATTCTGAGAGTTACAGAAGCACGCTATGACATACATGCTGTTCAGCCTGTATGCCGCTGTTATCCACAACAAAATAACTTGAAGAAGAAGGCATTCTACAAAAACTCAGCACATTGCACTTTTGAGGCAGTAAGGCATATAGTAGCTTTTTGTGTCAGATTTCTGCCTTCTGAAGTAAACTGTATTCCTAGGGAACTTCAGTATGAAATGTTTAGATCTACTGGAGAGGAACTGTTACATAGAAAGGAAGCTGATGCTTGGATGGATTTGGCCGTTGTAGATTCAAGTCCATATCTTTATTTTCTTCAGTACAAGACTTATGGTTACTTACAAAGAAGACAAGACCAGAAACAAGCGTTAAATAATCTTTTCATGGTCACTAGAAAAGAGCAAGACCTTTCACACAGAGAAACTGCATGTAATCTGATAGGGCAGTGTATGGAGCAAGAAAACAGACTTAATGATGCCTTGAACTGTTATCGCAATTCACTGTCCATTAGACAAACAAATAATGTTGCGAGAGTTCATATCTGTAGGCTTCTGGCCAGCTGTATATCTCTTGCAAGGGAAAATCAGTTGTAACTCAGAGATGAACGTGAATACAGAGGAACTTCTGTTAAGGAGCTAAGCCAAACTTGTTAAAAGAAGTCACATAACGGAGATCGCTGCTTCATGCATGTGTATTCACTTTTAAAAAAATCATTTGGCACGTAAAAATTCTGCCGCCTAAGGCCATCGACTTCTTAGAACAGGCGACTGCTTTACAAGGTTCAACTGAGTATATACATAGGGTGTTCGCAAAGTTTCCTTAAAACTCTCAAACTGCTTTTATTAAGCAAAATTATTTGACAAGATTTTAAATGTAAGTACGTTAAAGTATATTCAATCTATTACCGCAGTGTTTTCATCATACTTTACATTATTTCCGTTCTATAGTCGCTATGGTAACATCATATTGATATGAGCGTGGCAGCTGCAGATATTTCAAAACTTGCTCTGAGAAAATTGCATCATGCTTTTGTCCCTTTAAAATACTGGACTGGAACCTAAAAATCCTTTTCAATCAATTCATCAGGGAGTGAACATGATTTGGAGAGTGCTGTATAAGTTTTCCTAATGTATTCACACAACGGGTAATCAAAGTCTTCCATTTTTCTTGACACCTTTACCAGACAGTCTGATCTAAGATAGGACTTCAGTATCACGTGTTGGGCCATTGTGAATGTTTGAATGAATGAATTCAATATTTTCCTGCAAAAATAACTCGACTATCACTAAAAGTGATTAATGAATTCAATACCTTTACTACAACTGAAGTAATTGGAGTAAAAGAATACCTGCAAACAAATTAAAAGAGATATTGTTCTTGGCAATAATTCTGTAATTTGTCAAGATAGAGTTATGGTTCTTGTACACTGCACTTCCTCTACAATGTGCTTGACCAATGTGTGAAGTCATATTGAATTCCAGAGCAAAAGTTTTCGAATTAGCTCCAGACAAGGAAAACTAACCAAGGGCAATACCTCTAAATGAGTCAAGATAAGTTATTTTCTTTTGCACTGCACTTCCTCTCATGTGCTTGACCATTGTATGAAGTTGTATTGAATTCCAACCAGTAGTCATAAAATTATGCTCAAAAGAAAAGTAAAAACGGGCAATAACTGTAGTACTTAGTCAAGATTTGGAATTTAGGTTCCTGTGCACTGCAGTTCCTTACAAGGCATTTATTTTCTTTTGATTGTATTGAATTCCAACAAGTAGTTTTTTAAGTATGCTCTGAATAGGACGAGAAAGTAACAAAGGGCAATTACTATGTAATGAGTCAAGATAGAAATATGGTTCCTGTGCACTTCACTTCCTCTCAATGTAATTGACCATTGTATTAAATAAATTGAATTAACCTGTAGTTGTCAAGTTATGCTCTCCACAAGGAAAAGGTAACAAAGGCGTAATAACTCTGTAATTACTCAAGATATGCTTAAGGTAAATCTTTGTTCAATGCAATTCCTCTCTAGAAATGTGCTTGATCATTGTATGAAATTGTATTGCACTCCAACCTGTAGTCTATCGCAAGTTATGCTCTAGACAAGGAAAAGTGACATCAAGGGCAATAACTCTGTAATGTAGACAAGATGAGTTATAGTTCTTGTGCACTGCAAATCCGCTCAATGTGTCATGACCATTGTATGAAGTTGTATTGAATTCCAACTAGTACTTTTCAAATTATGCTCCTGACAAGGAAAATGCAACAGACCGCCCGACCAACAGACCACCGGGATATTCATATACCCCCTAAACTTCGTTTGCAGGTAATAATTATGAAAGGTGACATTGCTTGCAATTCCATTAAATTCTATTGTGGACTTGCGGCTGCCCACGTCAACGCAAGGTTGCAACAGACATTACAGAAAATACATTTCTGACAGGAAGACACAACAATTTATTAGCCAATTCCTTCAAAAATTCATATCTGTCCTATTACTTTTAGTATCTATGTAAACCTATACAATTTTTATATGTAAAATCTTATTTACAATCTGTAAACAAATGATGGTGCTCATGCCAACAAAAAGATGATCCCAGGAACTTTTTGGATCTTGATGCAAAGGTTTGACTTTGTCACTCCTCAGTGGGCATTCACTTTCTAGATAAGACATCAGTTTTCAAGGTAAAATTGTTCACAAGGAGGCAAACTATAATATGAACTTATTTAACAGATATAGTCCAACCTCCCTGAACGACACCTCCCTGGAGCATCAACCTCCCTAAAAAGACGCATATTTTTATTTCTGTAGCTTCAGTAATATAAGGAATTGGCATCTGCAGGACAGCACCTGTCTGCAACAAACACATTTCTGTGTTCCCATGGGTGTTCACTCCTGAGAGGTTGTACTGTAGTTATATTCCTGTCTGAGAAAAGATATAGAAATGTTACCATCTATGACTGCTGAATGACTAGCTCCTATTGCTATGGTAACCACGTCCAGTCTCATCAATGGTCGCACAAGGGTAAAGTTCACTTTACACGGTATGTCGTAAACCTACAAACGAAGCAATTCAGAATTTCATAAGATTAAGAAGTCACAGAAGCTGTCAATCAATCACACTATCAATTTTTACTATTTTAAAGGCAAAGAAAAGTTATTTCAGCTAATATACCTGATTGTGAAACGTCACCTTGTATAGACCAGTCTCTGTGGCCAAGTGGTTATGGTTGCTTACTTAATATCACACACTCTCTTGCAGGTCATGGGTTCATGCTCAAAGACCAGTCTGACTCTCTATATGAAAAAGTT
>JAFMSR010000001.1:6714868-6787368 GCA_022818135.1 Saxidomus purpurata | reverse complement strand
TAAAACCTAAGACTTCTGGGTTATTAGTCAAACCCCATCACTGAGGTTACCTGAGACACAAATAGTAAAATCTTCGCCACAGTCAGCCTGTATGATCCCCACACCCTCAAACGCATCCACTTTCTTTGGTGTTTTATATGCTGCTGTGTTCCCATGGCCTAATTGTCCAACTATCTTGTCACCACCTTGTACGTTCTGAAAGTTAAGGACACCTACAACTTTAATAGTTCTAAGATACTCAAAATTACATTATATCAGTTAAGCAAGGTATTTGGACTAGTGAAACTACACAGGGTGAGCATTGTTCACTAAGATGTTACGGGATTCACACCCAGTATGGTAGGTGACTAGGTCTAATGTTCAAATCCCAGCCGGAACCTGGACAAAGACACTGACGCCACACATGCCTCGGTTCATCCAGCTATAAATGGGTGGCAGCGTTGAAAAGCCGACTTCCTCTCTCACACAGACACATGATTATATCTGGTTCAAAAGTGATTCAAATGGCTTAGGAAACAACAGTATAAACTAAAACATGGATTATGTAGGAAGTACTCTGCTATTAGAAGACTTAGTTGCAAAATTTGAAAACCTATTGATGTTCAATAATGTCACTTTTTACGGCATAAGACAGCTGTATTCTGCAATACTAATTTGACATGATAGCAAATGGCACAACACAACTCCATAGAAATTTACACATTTTGTATAAGTTCTGTTTCAATTCAGACCAGAATTTTACTGTTTTTCAAAAGACTTGACATTATGGCACTGCTGTGAGTAAATCTTTTAGCTATGTTTATAATTATTTCGTTTCTCACACAAAACCAATCATCTTCATATTCTGACTTATCTACCAGTCTCAGAATTTCTCATAAGTTGACCTCATGACCCTAAAACCAGCTTTTATATGCAAATGTTCAAATGATACTCACAGCCCATGTGTATACTTCTTTCTCCATGGTAACAACAGCAAAGTGACTGTAACCAGCTGAAACTTGAGCTGGGCTCCGACCTTTCACAAATATATCTTGCCTCTGTGGAACCAATTTACCTCCACCCCACTGGAATACCTGCATTTGAATATTCCAGAATAAAACACCTGACCTATGCCATCAATTACAGTATACCAACTTACAAACATGTACTTCAACATACAACGTATTTCCACTACATTTGCAAAGTGAGTTATCTGAATTCAAAGTTTTGCAATTCATGGAATAAATTTTTCCTTTCTTAAGAAATAATTTAGCAGTTAGTTTCACTTTATGTAAAAACATGACATTATTCATCAATATCTCATTTCATCATCTAACAAACACTGACATTAACATTTGTATTGATGCAAAATAAATGGTTTCCAGTAAATTAATTGAATCATATATGAAGAAATTATCAGACTCTGTAACAGAGAAACTGGAGGTAGTGGTTGCCAATGTGTCAAAGAATATTCTCAGTATAACAATGCTAAATTGTGTCAGAAGGAAATTGGACTGTAACACTTGTCATACGAGGTCTAAGTATGACATGCCTGTTTCTGCTAGAATTCATGTATGTTATGCTTAAACATCTTCCACGTATTATGGAGTCCCTGTGAGTACTAGGCAAAAGTTACCCATTACATATTTCTCTACCAAATACACTTTTTTGTAACAAGAGGGCCAAGATGGCCCTATATCGCTCACCTTGGTACAAGTCCACTTGCCTGATGGAAGATCACTAGATAATGTTATATACCAAATAGGTTTTCCTATATACCTCTTTCTAAAACAAGTGACCCCCCCCCCTTGGGCAAGGTCAATTTTGACCCCATGGGCATAATTTGAAAAACTTTGAAGAGGTATACTAGGCAATACTACATGCCAAATATCTAAGCTCTAGGCCTTGTGGTCTCAGAGAAGAAGATTTTTAAAGTTTTTCCTATATAAGCCTATGTAAAACTAAGTGACCCCCCGTGTGGGGTCAATTTTGATCCGGGGGTCATAATTTGAACAATCTTGGTAGAGGTCCACTAGACAATGCTACATGCCAAATATCTTAGCTCTAGGCCTTGTGGTTTCAGAGAAGAAGATTTTTAAAGTTTTTCCTATATAAGCCTATGCAAAACTAAGTGACCACCCCAGCGGGGTCAATTTTGACCCGGGGGTCATAATTTGAACAATCTTGGTAGAGGTCCACTAGACAATGCTACATGCCAAATATCTAAGCTCTAGGCCTTGTGATTTCAGAGAAGAAGATTTAAAGTTTTTCCTATATAAGCCTATGCAAAACTAAGTGACCACTCGCCCGGGGTCAATTTTGACCCGGGGGTCATAATTTGAACAATCTTGGTAGAGGTCTACTAGACAATGCTACATGCCAAATATCTAAGCTCTAGGCCTTGTGGTTTCAGAGAAGAAGATTTTTAAAGTTTTTCCTATTTGTTGCCATAGTAACCAGAGTTTAATAAATTAAAGAAATATGTTTATCTCTGGGTCCAATTATCACTCACCTTTTAAAACTGAATTTAAACTTTAAAAGAAATGTACGAAAGTGTTTTGCTGACTCAGATTCTGTTTCTATAAATTAATTCCATTATCTACTGACCTCTGTGACTTTTGATTTTACCACTGGCACAACTGTTTGCTCAATGACGGAAACCGAAGTCTGGATCCTGGCACGCCTTGCACTCGTGTTCAACTCGTACACACGCTTCTCCAAAATACTAGAAAAAGAGCAGTTTCAGAAGGAAGTTAATTAGAACTGATATGATTCAAGCAAATACTTACAGCAACAGAACAGGCACCAGTCAAAAATATATGGCTTCTGATTGGTTAGTTTTTAAACTAAACAAATTCTAACCGATCAGAATCATTATATATCTGAGACTAGTCTTTGAGGGAAGTTTACAATCTTAGACTGAGACAGAAAAGCAGAACATGAATAAATACCTATAATGTTACAAAAAGTTTAATGTAAACTGTTATACAATGTCAAAGGTTTGTGGATCTGTTTTTAAAAAGAAGCCACTGTCAGCCAACAATTCAAGATATCAATAAGGCTTCTGCACAATCTGAAAACAACAACTCTCAGTACATATTGACAGAAGTCATATTTAAAACATGACAAATGGCCAAAGATCCAAGTCAATATTTTGTAACATTTGAAGTAACAAAAAAGTGATTTCTTTAGGTGGGTGGGGTTGGGGTTGGAATTACAAAATAATCACTGAAACCAACTGACCATCAATTGTGATGAAGACAATAATCACTATATACATACAGTTAAACCTGTTTAAAACAGCCAAGGGATGTATCAAAAGTGGCCACATAAATTAGCTTACTGCTCCATACAGGTGTATCAAATATAACTACAGCTATCACTAAATGTGATTAATACCCCCAAAAGGATTGCTTTATAAACTGAAGAAGTTCGTAGTAACATAATACCTTGCAAACAAACTAAAAAGAGATATTGTTCTTAGCAGTTCCTCTCATTGTGCTTGACCATTGTATGAAGTTGTATTGAATTCCAACTTGTAGTTTTCGAAAAATGCTCCAGACAGGGAAAAGTAACAAAGGGCAATAACCCTGTAATTAGTCAAGATGGAGTTATGGTTACTGTGCACTGCACTCCCTCTCAATGTGCTTGACCATTGTATGAAGTTGTATTGAATTCCAACCAGAAGTTTTCAAGTTATGCTCCGGACAAGGAAAAGTAACAAAGGGTAATAACTCTGTAATGAGTCAAGATGGAGTTATGGTTCCTGTGCACTGCACTTCCTCTAAATGTACTTGACCATTGTATGAGGTTGTACTGAATTCCAACTAGTAGTTTTCAAGTTATGCTTCGGACAAGGAAAAGTAACAAAGGGCAATAACTCAGTAAATACTCAAGATAGAGTTATAGTTCTTGTACACTGCACTTCCTCTGAGTGTGCTTGATCATTGTATGAAGTTGTATTGAATTCCAACTAGTAGTTTTCAAGTTATGCTCCGGACAAGGAAAAGTAACAAAGGGCAATAACTCTGTAATTAGTCAAGATGGAGTTATAGTTCTTGTGCACTGCACTTCCTCTCAATGTGCTTGACCATTGTATGAAGTTGTATTGAATTCCAACCAGTAGTTTTCAAGTTATGCTCCGGACAAGGAAAAGTAACAAAGGGCAATAACTCAGTAAATACTCAAGATAGAGTTATAGTTCTTGTACACTGCACTTCCTCTGAGTGTGCTTGATCATTGTATGAAGTTGTATTGAATTCCAACTAGTAGATTTTAAGTTATGCTTCGGACAAGGAAAAGTAACAAAGGGCAATAACTCTGTAATTAGTCAAGATGGAGTTATGGTTCTTGTGCACTGCACTTCCTCTCAATGTGCTTGACCAT
The DNA here is from genome assembly GCA_022818135.1 of Saxidomus purpurata. Taxonomy (NCBI): domain Eukaryota; kingdom Metazoa; phylum Mollusca; class Bivalvia; order Venerida; family Veneridae; genus Saxidomus; species Saxidomus purpurata. The sequence goes on along the minus strand of JAFMSR010000001.1, from coordinate 6,783,003 downwards.
TGTATGAAGTTGTATTGAATTCCAACTAGTAGTTTTCAAGTTATGCTCCAGACAAGGAAAAGTAACAAAGGGCAATACCTCTGTAATTAGTCAAGATGGAGTTATGGTTCTTGTGCACTGCACTTCCTCTCAATGTGCTTGACCATTGTATGAAGTTGTATTGAATTCCAACTAGTAGTTTTCAAGTTATGCTCCGGACAAGGAAAAGTAACAAAGGGCAATAACTCTGTAATTAGTCAAGATGGAGTTATAGTTCTTGTGCACTGCACTTCCTCTCAATGTGCTTGACCATTGTATGAAGTTGTATTGAATTCCAACTAGTAGTTTTCAAGTTATGCTCCGGACAAGGAAAATGCAACAGACCGCCCGACCGACCGACCAACCAACCACCGGGTGACTCCTATATACCCCCCTAAACTTCGTTTTGGGGGTATAAAAACACCAACTACATCTGTATTGGCTGTTTAAGACAGGTGACTGGCTAAATAAGGTGACCACTAATACAGTCTAAACTGTATACCTTCTGTTACTTAGAACATCGTTGTCTATGATTTCCTGGGCAGATGGTCTTTCTTTAGGTTCCTGAAATATCAACAAACAATATACACAATATATAACCACAGAGCTAGGTCTTTCTGTCATACTAAACACTCTATCCGTGTAGGAATCACCTGTTCTTAACATCTGGTTTACACGACTAGAAAAGCTGTTTTCCCATAAATTTACAACTTTCCAAACTTGCAAATTGTTACATACTGATGCATTTTTAACACAGACTTTGTCTGAGCCAAAGATCTTTTCAACATATTACTTTAGAATGATTAGTATTTTTACTCTACCTGTCAGATACATGTGAAGGGCTGCATTTTACAATATAAAACAAGAGCTGTCCCTCACAAGTGACGAATGCCCCCGAAAGAGGTGCCTCACAGTCTGTGTCCTCTCCATGTGCTCAATAAATGTGCTATGTAATTTTAAAATCCTTCCATGCATGACAGAGTAATCATGCATACAGTATTCCATTACTTTAAACACTAAGTGTGACCTTGACCTTTGAGGTAGGGACTTGGGTCTTGCACGCGACACATCCGCTTGATGTGCTAGACATTTGTGCCAAGTTATTTTAAAATCCTTCAAAGCATAATAAAGTTATAGTCCGGACACAAATGTATGCATATATACAGGATTCCATTACCTATAAACTCTAAGTGTGACCTTGACCTTTGTGGTAGGGATGTGGGTCTTGCACGCGACACGTCGTCTTGATGTGCTAGACATTTGTGCCATACTATTTTAAAATCCTTCAAGGCATGACAAAGTTACAGTCCGGACACGAATGTGTGCATATATGCATATATAGAGGAATCCATTACCTTCAAACTCTAAGTGTGACCTTGACCTTTGAGCTAGGGACCTGGGTCTTGCACGCGACACGTCGTCTTGATGTGCTAGACATTTGTGCCAAGTTATTTTAAAATCCTTCAATGCATGACAAAGTTACAGTCCGGACACGAATGTGTGCATATATGCATATATAGAGGAATCCATTACCTTCAAACTCTAAGTATGACCTTGACCTTTGAGCTAGGGACGTGGGTCTTGCACGCGACACGTCGTCTTGATGTGCTAGACATGTGTGCCTAGTTATTTTAAAATCCTTCAATGCATGACAAAGTTACAGTCCGGACACGAATGTGTGCATATATAGAGGATTCCATAACCTTCATACTCCAAGTGTGACCTTCACCTTTGAGGTAGGGATGTGGGTCTTGCACGCGACACGTCGTCTTGATGTGCTAGACATGTGTGCCAAGTTATTTTAAAATCCTTCAATGCATGACAAAGTTACAGTCCGGACACGAATTTGTAAGTGGGGACGCACGGACGGACGGACAGACGGACAAACGGACGGACGGACAGACGGTCAGACGGACAGACGGTGCGATTTTAATATGCCACCCTTCGGGGGCATAAAAATGGGAAAGAAGATCAGTTTATGCCGGCTACACCAAGAGCAGGCAGTTTACGTAAACACTTTGATTTGATTTGAAGCAAATTTTATAAAGGTCCGTTCATGAGAGCATTTATATTAGCTTGTATTCTTAGATGAGACCTCGGCATGTCTCATACCATGCCTATACCTAACAAAATGTAATTTTTCTGAGTCCAAAAGAGGAGAGATTTACCTGACTGCAAATTCAAGTCAGTTTCAGCCAAAGAGTGAATTTGATTGGTTGCCAAAAAATCGTGGTGACCAGTTAGATCTGTGAGTGTGATTGACCTAGTTACATAAACACTTCTCCTGTAGCAAACAGTTATATACTGTTGTTTGTCTGCAAGAAACTGCTTTCTTTTTACAATACAGGTTAAAGTCGCTAGTCAGAGTCCTACACTCAGAACAGATATATGGTTACTTATTTCTTTACTTTATCAACACATTTTTTTTTATTTCACAAACCTTTTGCAACAACTTATTAACCAAATCTCGGATGCCCTTTGAATACCTGCTGTCCACACTTCCATGTTCGCCACAGACAATCTCATAGGCAAGTCTCAGATGGTTCTACAGAGGTGAATAAAAAGAAGCAATCTCATTGGCCAATTTAATATTCATAATAATACACTGATCAGAAGTACAAAGACAACTATTTATTTGGCATGTACTGCATGCTCTGGTTCTGATTTCATGAAACTATGAACTTATATTTTTTTCATTTTGTCATGCAGAAAAAAATCAAGGTTAAACCTGAAAACTTTTATCTATCTAAGAGTATAAGACTACAGGAATGCCACCTTAAACAGCAATTTACCCAAAAGCAGCCATTTCTCAATCATGTACAACTTTAAATACCTTCATACACATGTATGTACTACAAGTATTAAGAGACATTTCAAATGGTTTGATTTTTAATTTATTTCAATGATAAATATATGCTACAAATTCGAAGAAATTTAGCGTAGTTTTATTTATTATGTAGTACGATATTATAAATTTATAACATTGCACAAGGGAATTAAAACTTTCTCTGTTAGAATGAAATAAATTGTAGTCAAAGGAGTAATTTTACTTACTGTGCCTTGGAAAGTTCTGGTCAAGGTCAAAAGTTCAAACAGAACACAGCCAACAGCCCACATATCTACCTTATAATCATACCTATATAGAAATATATGTAGACGAAAACATTTTACATCTTCATAAATTTTCTTAGACTATTGTAAATTTGGTAATATTAGTGACGATTTAAAATTCGCTTTTTTCCTGAATTTTCCACTTCGTTAATTTAAAAATCTCATGAAAGATTAATTTCACACAGATTACTAAAACAGAATTCTCCTGTTTTTTGCATTTAAAATTTGCAAATGCGTCTGTCTGCTCACAAATCATGAAATTTTTTCTGACATGAAAATTACTCAATTTACAGTGTATATAGTTCTATGATAAATTTTGGTATACACACATCCACAGGCATTCCAGTCCCTTATCAATTGTCTGCTCCATCTTTTCACCAAAAACAAACTTCATGACATTAAGGTCGCAGTCTTAAATGTAACAGCTCTTTGGAAACCATTTTCAAACTAAAGGCATTGCTATCATGATTTCAGCAGACATCAAAATAAATTGATCACACGCAATGATCTGAGTACATGTATTTTTAACCATACCCTAACCATGTACACATTTGTTATCAGGTCTGGAGACAGGCATAAGAACACAATAATATGTATCAGTATTGATTATTCCAGTGAAAAATAGAAGCCACAATACTTTTTCTCAGTTGGGTCTGGAATAAACATCCCTTGGGTCAAAAATTGTGAAAAATAAAATTTGGTCCCTAATAAATGCCACCTAGGTAAAAAATGTAACGCTACCGGGGCATTAATATGGGGGTATACGTTAAGTGTAGGCTTGAAAGCTTCAAGAATGAAGCTCACAGGCATTACAATGTAGAAACAAAATATATCATATGAAAATAAATTACGTACTTTGTTCCCTTCATAAGTTCAGGTGCCATGTATAAGGGAGTGCCAGCTACCTGTAAGAAAAGACATATCAGTATTGCTTAATTAATACCCATTTTTACAGTATTTTCATTATTAAAGGTCCACTACTAAGCGAAAATTAAGTGACAGTTATTTCAATGGCAAGTACATTACCTTATGCAAGACACTAAATAATGAAGATTGTAAGGTTAAAATTTACAGAAAGTGTTTGGAACATGAAGAAAAGTATGTGTATTATGTTGAAATTTTAGTGATTTGACAAAATGACCACCCAGGTCTTTTTAACTTTCTTCGTAATGCATAGAAAAATAAGTGTACATGTACTGTGGTTTATTTAGAATTTCTACATACCAACTTTCATTTTTTATTAAAAATAACTGATTTCTGTGTTTTTTTAAGTATATTTGAATTTTCACTTTCCTTAGTATTGGACCTTTAACAACGATAAAGTTTACCCAACCATTGTTACGGGGAAGGACCAGTACTAGACCCCTATCCTCCATAAGAAACTGCCAACTTTCTCACATAAAGGGACATGTTTTGTAGTGGAACTCAAGCCAATGACCGTAAATCAATGAGAAGTTATAAAGATTTGTCCTCAACCACTCTAAAAACTCAACCACAGAGGCAGTCTAAGCACACCAGTACTGACTGACTATGCACGTTTGTCCACTCTCAAGTTCTAGCACATTTCAAACAGAATACAAATATTGTTACAAAACAAATATAATGAGAAGAAATACACAATATTGCAAAGGTGTTTTCGAATGAAACAAAATCTGATAAAACAAAACACAAACCGTTTCAGCCATTTGTGAGTTTGACTCGAGAACTTTCGAAATGCCAAAATCTCCGAGCTTCAGTAGATCAGTCTTTGTCATGAAGATATTCAGACATTTCACATCTCTGTAAAATATGAAAAAGAAACAGAATGATTTGGCTACTGAAGACTTGGCAACATTGTTATAAATAATGTAAAACATTCATACATGATAATTATATTTTTATTTATTTTTTCTTCAGTTGTTTATCAAAATATAACAATGGAATATTACCTGATAAATTCTCTGTTCACTCAGTGAAATTATCAAAATCTTTTACATAGATAAATGTCAAAAAGTATACCGAGCATAATGAATGCTGGAAACCATACAATAATCATGTCTTTAAAATGATGTCATGTGTGCTATGCTTTCTGACGTGTCCTGTGATTTTTCGACATTTTATTGAAACACTCATAAAAATGTCTCTTTTGGTGAAATTATAACTTGATATTATACCAAAACCAACAATTATCCCCTATATCTCTGTCAACAATAACCTACAAAATGATTATTGTGATTTTTAATGTTTTTAAAAAGTACCATTTTCTATAAATTTCATGATTGAAAAGTAAGCACTGCAGACCACAAGACTCACTATTGTGTAAACTCATCATAGTCTACACTGGTTGTCAAAAGGCAGAATTGTCAGCCTTCATTTCTGGCAAGGTTTCAACCTATCTTATACAATCCATTTTATATCAGTTTAGACCCAAATTAGTTGAATTCTTGTTTCTGCTGACCTTCAACTTTTCTAAGATTAAAGGATTGTTGCCAGCTACTTTGTGTTAGCTGAAAAAGTATCTCGTATATACTAATTGATTTGTTCACGATTGCAAAACAAGATCGTACAACTTATATCAATCACTCACGAGACTCATTCCAGATGGAATCAACTTTGAAGAGAGAGAGGCAATATGATATTATTTGTGTCTTGCCTAAGGACACTACCAACATGGCTGTGGTAGGGATCGAACCCAGGGACCTCCAATCCTGAGCCGAACATGCTACCACTGGGCCATGACGGCTTCACTGTTTCCTTTTGAAAAAGTATTGTTTGTCAGCTCAAAAGACACACTAAGCTTAGTGTCCAACAACTAAGTTGAACTGTTGTAGCATACAGACATGCATACAAACACTGAAACAAAACTGTTAGTTTACCTGTGTATAATACCATGTTCGTGACAATGAGCTAATGCAGAAGCAAGTTGGAACAGGTACCATTTCACCACCTGAAACGTAGCACAAATGTCTGATTTTGATTCATGACAAAGTTTTCTTGGGGTTTCTAGACAATGTTAACGCCTGTTTCTTTAATGTTTCAGTTATTTACAGGCAGCAATTTTATGTAACCATCATTCCTACCAAGGATCAGTGCAAGACCATTACTAGACTACTATCCTCTGTAAGCAACTGTTAACTTTCTCAAATAAAAAGACATTGGTGGCTGGGTTTCAGCCAATGACCCTGTATCAAAGAAAGGTAGCAGTGAATCATAGTCAATGACTTGAGACAACAAGAGCTGTCCATAAGACAGCACGCTCGACTATTGTGGGTGTTTGCTAATAAAACAAAACTTTTATCAGTGTAATAGCAAAACAAAATTCTGCTAACTATTAAGTATAAACTAGGAAAGTTGAATCATAAAAAAAGTCAAAATCTATAACTATAGATTTAATTTTTGGTAAATTAATCGTTTGATACAAAATGTACCCTGAACACTATTGCAAGGTTTGATATAATTACCATAAGTGGTTACTGTGATATGTGCATGATAGTACCTTGCATGCAAAACTTTACCAAATTTTCAAAGTCAAACAAGGGCCATAATTTGCACTAAATTTAAACAAGAGTTATCTGTCTTGACTGTGTGACACCTCTTAAGACATTAAAAAAGTTTCAAGTCAATATCATAAGTGGTTACTGAGATATGTGCATGATAGTACCTAGCAGGCAAAACTTTAACCAAATTTTCAAAGTCAAACAAGGGCCATAATTAGTACTAAATTTATACAAGAGTTATCTGACTTGACTGTGTGACACCCCTAGAGACATTAACGAAGTTTCAAGTCAATATCACAAGTGGTTACTGAGATATGTGCATGATAGTACCTAGCAGGCAAAACTTTAACCAAATTTTCAAAGTCAAACAAGGGCCATAATTTGTACTAAATTTTTTCAAGAGTTATCTGCCTTGATTGTTTGACACCCCTAAAGACATGAACAAAGTTTCAAGTCAATATCATAAGTGGTTACTGAGATATGTGCATGATAGTACCTAGCAGGCAAAACTTTAACCAAATTTTCAAAGTCAAACAAGGGCCATAATTTGTACTAAATTTAAACAAGAGTTATATGCCTTGATTGTATGACACCCCTAAAGACATGAACAAAGTTTCAAGTCAATATTATAAGTGGTTACTGAGATATGTGCATGATAGTACCTAGCAGGCAAAACTTTAACCAAATTTTCAAAGTCAAACAAGGGCCATAATTTGTACTAAATTTTTTCAAGAGTTATCTGCCTTGATTGTATGACACCCCTAAAGACATGAACAAAGTTTCAAGTCAATATCATAAGTGGTTACTGAGATATGTGCATGATAGTACCTAGCAGGCAAAACTTTAACCAAATTTTCAAAGTCAAACAAGGGCCATAATTTGTACTAAATTTTTTCAAGAGTTATCTGCCTTGATTGTATGACACCCCTAAAGACATGAACAAAGTTTCAAGTCAATATCATAAGTGGTTACTGAGATATGTGCATGATAGTACTTAGCAGGCAAAACTTTAACCAAAGAAGCAACGCCGACGCCGACACACAAGTGACTGTAATAGCTCTCCATATTCTCCGAATAGTCGAGCTAAAAATGGAACTCAACATGTCATGTCCGAAAAAATCTGTTTCTAAAGTAAATCATATTAATATGATGTTAAATTAGTTTATACTAATTTATTTTAGGTCGATTGTGAAACAAGTTACACAACTTATATTAATCACTCTCGACACCTCATTCCTGATAGTCTCCATCGCAGTGAGAGAAGAGAAGCCAGTTTCCCTTTTAATGCTGAGCGCCAAGCAAGGTAGCCACTGGTGCCATATTTTACATCTTTGGTATGACACAGCCAGGGAGTGAACCCACAACTTCCCGTACTCGAAGCGGGCGCTCTACCACTAGGCTATCAAGGGGGTTGAATTAATGGTGGCACGTTATAGAGCTAGCATTTCTTATCATTTAGTTAAATATTACATAGCAAAGTACTAAACAAATATTGAAAAATAAAGAAATGTTACATGTACCTCTTCTTGAAACAGTTCATTCTGTTTATCGATTTTCTGAGCCATTGTCCCTCCTACAATATATACTTGTTTATACAATAAACAACATAAAGCCAAATAAAAAACGTAATTACATGTATGTGTTTTGCAACAATTACTGGAACAGACATTTTTAAGTACATCCTGCATTAGCCAAAGCGTTTAAAAAATATGGCCAGATTTATTATATCTTACCATTTGCATACTCCAGTTCAATGAGAAGCGTTTCACCATCAAGGAAGTGGTTATAGTATGTTACTATATTAGCATGATTTAGCAGTGACAATACATCTATCTCATTGACAGCATCTCTCTTTTCCTTGTCACCTAATCTAGCCATGTTTATCTCCTTCCATACTACCAGACTGTTGTCCTGGAATGAAACATCAAACAGTTAAACTCGTGATGTATAATTCATCGGCAGATATTGTCTTGATTACAAGAAATACACTAAAAACAACATCCTATCCTGTATCTGGTGCGGAAAAATTATCAACTATTTGATTTCATGATCAAATACTATCTGGTAGCCTGAACTTTGTTGGCTTTAATCGGCAAGTATATACATGTATAGTTAAATCATAAAAACTATGGTGGAAGGCAATTTTTAAATGTTCTCCTTAAATTTTAACTACTAAATGACATACAATGTACATGCCTATTTAGCATATCCATAAACTGCATGACCAAGGTATCACTTACTGCATACAATTTAGAAAATTAAATACACTTACCATTTGGTATTACCGACCAACACCTTTAGCAATAAAATACAGTGAGACCTAATACATGTACATGTACTACTAAACTTATGACCCTTAGTACATGTCAGTAGTTACCAGCATCACGAACCTATGTGCATATGGGTTTGTGCCAGCATTTGTTGGTAAACACGTTCTCAATGTCATAAAAGAGCATTATAAATTTTGCTACATTGTGTCAAAAGCTAAATCATTTGTAATAGCATGGTGGTTGCCAGACATGTAAGATTTTCGTACCAATTATGGTTTAATGCCACACGAAACAGTAACTTTCTTTTAACAAAAAAGGCACCATTGCTGTGCCCCCTGGGTGGCATTTGGCAGGGATTTCTGTTAAAGGGAGATAGTAGTAACCATGATACCACAGGACAGGTGGTACATGTGAAAACTGCTATACATGCAGAGTGTGTACATCTTTTTTATAATTTGGCATTAAATTAGGAAATAGATTTTACTTTTGAGTGATATACTGGTTAGTATATCACTGTGTGGAGTTTAGATGCGCAGTAATCTACCGGTAATCAGGAAGGCCGAATATATATCACTCAAAAGTAAAATATAATTCCATTCTAACAAGTTAATTTAAACCCAAAAATATGTTCGAAGGCGTACTATTTATTGCACTACCACGAACTCACTGCTTTGTACTCATAGCATTCAGTGCATTCCATGGAATTTTGACTGTTCTATTTTACTCTTCCATTAAAACACTATTCGTGTTATTTTGTTGTTGCTGTTATTACAGGCGATATCGGAAGTGTAGCAAATTTTACTGCGATTTGTTTAAATCACATTACTTCATTCATAACAATGCAAATCCAAGCGTATCAATGCATCTATAATGTAAGTTTTATTTGAGTTTACTTTTTGTGACATTTTCTGGGTACAAGACAGCACCCAGAATTTCAATGGAAGTGTTCTCCATTATTTTGGTCTTTCAAGTCTTCGACTCGCATTTACTACCAATCACGCATCCTCATTACTCACTGATAGGATCTGCTTTATAATTGCACTCTTCAACTCAAATGGGCACCTGATATAATCAGACTTCTAACAATTTGCAAGCATCATATGTACAGTTAAATATGGTGAAAGTCAAAATTAAATTAGATGCATTGTTCAGAAATTTTTGTATTGTCCAGGACTCCCAAAAATATTCTGGGACTCCTTACAAAGCAGGGATGAGAGTCCTGGGACTCAAATTTCGAAAAAGCAAGGGACTCCCTGGATGTATACAGACAATTGGCTTTATTGATCAGGTCGGCATGACGTCACTTCCGTAGTTACCAATTATCCGCCATATTGCCGAGGTGAAAACAAGCACCTGGCAACCGCACAGTTCAAATAGGGAGTTAGCATTCAGATAGTCTTATTTTCGGCCCAGACAAAGTTTAGACGGTAAACAAACCTTTTCATACATATGTTTACTTATTTCAATGTCTTTGCGATGTTTATGTCAGATTTTTCTTTAAAAAAATCTTGAAAATGATTGTTTAATGACGGTGAAATATCATGCACGACAAGAAAAGATAGAAAATGTATTTTAAATTCGGCCTATGTAAAATGATCTATATATTTTAATTATTTTCTTTAAGTTCTAATATTAAGGGAAAGAATTTATTTGTTACAAACTTATCCTATCTTGATACAGATTTTCCCAAGTGCACAACTTTTCTCGTATGTAACTAAAATCATGTCGAAACACATCATTATACGAGAATGCTAGGTTGAAACTTTTGTCACAAAATGTATTTTATTACAGGGCCATAATTTTATGCTATCATTAAAGACACAGTTTTTTTTTTTTTTGGACCTATTCTATAAAAAGGGCTGGCATTTATATTCAAAATAATTTCAAAAAATCTCGTAGTTACAGTAAAGGCCCTAGATCTATATAGATTCTATGTGAATCAGGTAGATATACTAGAAGTTACTTACATGTTGCGGAACACTGAAAGCGCATCCTTAAAATCCTTCAAAAAAAAATTAGTTCCCGCTTTAAATGAAATCAAATATCACAAACCAGGGTTTCCCTGCAAAATTTGGCCACAAATTATCAGCAGTATGCAAGGGGAGGGTACCCCCCACTGGCGGCTTTGTTTAATTTACAAATCAAAAAGACACAATTTGAAGTGTGTTGAATACCTGTATAGGAGTAAAGACCAGATACACACATAATTCTTGTGGCCTGGGAAGCTTATAAGCCCTGTCATAGCCTTGAACATGGTTGTATTTTCTTTAAAAAATCAGTCTTAGGCCCCTGGAAGCGTCTGGAAACAAGCCTTTTAAACTCATTTAAAAGCCTTTCCTGACATGTAGTTTGACAAATTAATGTTACGAACTTGATTTCAAATTTTTTTTTATATTAAGACAAAACTTTATATTAATGTAATGATTTTATTTCAGTATGTAGTAAAAGCAGTCGTTAGCTGAAAACATCATACATGTATTTCTATCTGTTCTTTGAGACTTTTAACACGTACTGTTTTCTTTGAAGAAATAAAAAAAAGCGGGATCGCGAAAATAGGTGAAAAACGACGATTTTCGTCACGATTTCACATGTATCTACGATATAATTGCAAGAAATCAATCTGAAATTATTTTATTGATAGAGGGTCGTTTTCCAAACAGGCTACCGGTACATTCATCAAATCTTCTATTTTTTGTCAACTTTTAAAGGGGACTTTTTCGTGAAGGGAAACATATTTTTAGACAAAAAAGTGCCCTGTAGCCTCTTAATAAATCTTACGATTTTTGATGTTCAAAACTTCTCAATATTGAACAACAAATTGTTTTAACATAATTAATTGACCAAAGTAAATAAGTTTGTTTTTTACGAAGAACATTCCCGTCCTCGAAGTAGGCACTCTGATTCGGGCTTAATTAAGAATTGAGCTATTGTTTTTCGATCCGACTGCGAAAATGGCCGAGAATTTTGCAAAGAATTGTTTTTAACTTTACAAATTATACCAAGCGATTACCGTTGCGAACATTTCTTGCTTTTAGTCATAATTTACTTTTTATTTTGGGACGTCGAGGGTTAACCATAGTTAACCGATCCGACTGTGAGCTGCCGACAATTATATAAAGTCGGCACTAATTTTGCGTTATCTTTGATCCGCCCAGACGAGGGCAGTACGGCGCCGGTGATTGGCGATATTTTAACACGAGGGCGGTACCGCGCCGATGATTGGCGATTTACAAGCATCAATTATTTTGACAGCTGTGGCGTCTTCAGAAAAAAATAAACTAGGTATTAACTTTTAATCCGTGTCAATTACGTAACATACCGTGGTCACCAATTAGGTTGTATATTGTTATTTACGGGCGCCCAAATATACGATTAGCGGATGGATAATATGCCTTGATGATATAGGTATAAAAAAATTTGATGTTTATGAAAAAAATGTTCGCCAGGGTAGACTTTTTTTTCGCCACTCACATTTTTTTTTCGCCATATGCGAGTTTGGCGAATTACAGCGGAAACCCTGACAAACAATATCTCATTTTGACATCGTTACCATGGTAAATAATTAGAGTAGATCTAACCATTGATGGAATTTCAGTGGATCTAGCCCAAGGGCATAAGTCACAACAAAGGATGCGATATGATTTGTTGTTAATTGGCGACCCCCTGCCAGCAATCTAACTTGTCACACATCATTGCATATTGCACACTGGTCTACATAACAATTTGCAGAGTGCCCAATTTAAATTATGCAACCTTTTTTACTGTGATCGCGGTAGCATATGAATTTATTTATCACTGTGATAAAAACGAACCACATGTTTAATGAATGATAGGCCTATATAACGTTTATACATATACATTATTTGTCACTAACCTTCGAGTTACATTTATAATATATGATCAAGTCTGCATACAAATATTATTTAGTCATCTAACATGTATACAACTTTAAAAATTAATTCAGCAAATGAAAGTTTCAATCAACCCTACACATATTCAGAAAATACATATTTTTGGCTGTTGCATGATGACAAATTTTATGTAGGCTACTCTGATGAAAGGTTTTTCTATAAGTGAAATTGGACACGTATTTAGGAAGATGTCGTGATTTTAATTATAATGAGTTTTGTTTTTTAATAGATTTACGTTAACATTTTGTTTTCAACTAATAAAATCGAGAAAACTATTTTGATTAGCGATCTTAAATTAGATTATTCTTAAAACTAGATTCTACCCACAAGAAAACGTTTCATGAAAAAGCTAGGATAGCATGCTTGTGAATTTCTACCTCATTTTAGATATAGTAATTGGATGGAGCATTTGTAATCTCATTTTCGGAGGCAAGTGTTAATCGTCAATGGAAATAATATCATCCATAATTGAATAGTTTGTAAGTGATGTGCATGTGTAGATCTAGATCGTTTCGATACATTTACATTTCTTACACATTTAAGAATGAAAAATATCTTTTCCTTTTGATAGAAACAAACAGAAAACAGAAGTTGGTGTCATTTGCATATAAAAAACTCGTCATAACTGCTGAATATTTATACTTTAATCAAATAATTTTATAACATTACACGGACTTCGCTCTATACGTTATTAACAAGATGGCGGTTATTTTCACCTTGGACGGCGTTGCTATGCCTGAGCAGGTGCGCGCAACGGTAAATGCCCGGATGTCCGACCTGATCAATAATTTTGATTTTTCAGATATTGCCCATTCAGAAGTAGAAGTTACCACTTGTACACAAAAAAATGTAAGGACAGACAAAGCAATTTTACTATGCCCACCTTTTGGGCTTAAAAAAGAAAAACTGCATCTTCTTATGAACCAATCAATGGAATGTCAACAAGCTTTCCTCTGCCCTGTTTAAAAAAATGGAAACAGTTCGAATAAGAGGAACAGGGAATCAGGGATTGCTTCTAACATGTATTATGGAAAGCATTGACCGTGAACATTGTTGTCAACATACATGGCACTTGAAAGAGCACAAATATCAGCAAAACCTAAAATATCAACAACATAATTTTGACTGAGCATTTCCCCGTGTCTTTTTTTATCAAATACGATTTGTATAACAATTTCATACTTCGATCTTTCTGTAGAGATTTGCTTCAGCAAACGCTCCCGCGCCTAAACTGCGAACAAATATGTATGAAGTTTCGTGTCCGCCTTCATAAACAGACGGAGAAAGATCCAACGACGCTGGGTCTGGGACTGTGACCGCCATTTGTAAACAACACGGCTTTACCCTGGCTGTGCAGCCAAATTACGAATGAAAGGAGATAAAGCTGGGTACCACAGTAAATCGGTACACATTTTCAGCTGTAATATTTACTCTTAGGTAACGAGCAGCTAATTTCTCAATAGTGTCACAGGTTAATTTATGCTAAATGTTTTGCAATGTATTCCACACAGATTACCGATCTCTCAAGTTATACTGATGTAAATAATTAACAAAAACATAGTTCTTGGCCTGCAATTTATATTTTTAATTAGAATGTTAGACTTCCATTTCAGTTGCGTCATAAAATTATGATTCAGAGACAGATTCAAATCTTTCAAACCTATACTGCAATAATATGAAAATAGGCAATACCTATATCGGGCGAAAGCATGACTAAATAACTCGCAGGTGTATGGTAGATAACTTCAAAATTTTGTGCGATGTTCTCGTATACGTCCCAGACCCCAATTTCACACAAAAAACTTTAGTCATTGCTCAGCTGACTAAGTTATTTTAAAGCTACTAGCCCTCAGATTGTTTTGAAAAAATAAAGTTCTCCAGACACTCTAAAAATAAGTTATTTGAGAAGAATAGTCAAATCATGCCACCAGGAGCAAAATTAACTATTCCCCCCAAGACCACAAAGGCTAGAGGTAAGATATTTGACATGTAACGTTATCTAGTGGACCTCTACCAAGTTTGTTTAAATCATGCCCCTGGGGTCACTGGTTCTCAAATGGAATTTTACGGCAGGAAACATTTCTTCTCAAAAACCACAGGCGCATCGCAAGTTGATGGTAAAGTCAGTAATCTACACATGTCGCATGTATAATTTCCTCCAGGACATGGAAAAGCTGTGAAGTTGAACAAATATACACTTTTTCTGTTGTTGCATGTACTTTTCACATGGTATTTGTACAATTATATACATGTACCCTCAAACTCTTATATCGGTCCCAAGCCAAACTACCAACTCCTGACAAGAATGTTTACAAGTTCAGTAAGAAATTTAACGTACCTCTTCAATAAATACCCTAACACTCTGGTGTTCCTGGTTATAGAGTTAAAAGCATCCAGTCACTCAGCAGAGTAACACATTTGTTTAAAACTCTTACAGGAGAGAAAACTATGAAGGATGGCTATCCTCTACATGTGCATAATTAGATAGGAATAGGTCATACCATTCGGGCTTTGCACATAATACAGCAGTCTCAGTGCGCATATGCATGGAACATGTTATATGAGCATGCTCATGTGAACCTGGTTTTATTTTTCGACCAAATGTCGAAGTGGACAAAATGTCGCATTGACGATTTGTCATATTCGACCAAATGTCGCAGTGGCAAAATATTTTTCAACGAAATTTCGTGCACCCCTCATGTCATCCTACATACCAAACAACAAAACACTTTCTTCAGCTGTGTCCTTGTGTAAACAGAGGATAAAAAATCTAGGGGAAAAAACGTACGGCAATAGGGGCCTCGGGAAGACTGGTTCCTTTATTATGATTCTGACAGTCTAGACTAGCTGTGAAGGGAGAGAAAAGGTCACGGGGACAAAGGGTTGCAAAAGCACAAGATAAATGGCAGGGCAAGAAAATATCTTAAACGAACTTTTATCTTCAAGAAAAAGCTTTTCAACATTCCAATCAGGTGAAACAAAATTGACTTTGTAATATCATTTTTATGCCCGCGAAGGATGGCATATTAAAATCGCACCGTCCGTCTGTCCGTCCGTCTGTGCGTCCCCACTTCCACATTCGTGTCCGGACTGTAACTTTGTCATGCATTGAAGGATTTTAAAATAACTAAGCACAAACGTCTATCACATCAAGACGACGTGTCGCGTGCAAGACCCACATCCCTACCTTAAAGGTCAAGGTCACACTTAGAGTTTGAAGGTAGTGGATTCCTCTATATATGCATATATGCACACATTCGTGTCAGGACTTGTTATATAAAGTTCTATATTGTTTAAGTATACCCCTGTTTATACCATATGATATTGTTGTTTAAATAGTATGTATGAAACAGTATATGAGTCAGAGAGTGTTTAGACTTCAATAAAGCTAGTTATACTTTAGAGTATTTTGTGTTCATTCCTTCTTTGGAATAACGTAATCAAACCTCTCCACAACGCCCATATACCACCTCATAACATGGTGTCAGAATAAAAGGGATTATTATAGTGACGGAATTATTTTTATGAATTGTTGAAATACATTCCTTGTAGTTTGCATTCTAAGGACTGCCAGAAGTAACTCAAAATGGATTTAGCTGGAGTTCCTACACCCAAAATGGACTGGGGCAGTAACACTTTGTTAGAATCATTCAAAAAATTTCGTCAGCATGTGGAGCTTATTTTTAAGGGAGCGCTAAAGGAAAAAGATGAAGACGTTAAAGTGACATATTTGCTATTATGGATTGGAGAACGTGGCCGAGAAATATACAATACTTTACAATTGACAAACGACCAAAGGAAATCAACCAAAGATATAGCTGACAAATTCGAACAAGAGCTGTCCCTCACAAGTGACGAATGCCCCCGAAAGAGGTGCCTCACAGTCTGTGTCCTCCCATGTGCTCAATAAATGTGCTATGTAATTTTAAAATCCTTCCAGCATGACAGAGTAATCATGCATACAGTATTCCATTACTTTAAACACTAAGTGTGACCTTGACCTTTGAGGTAGGGACTTGGGTCTTGCACGCGACACATCCGCTTGATGTGCTAGACATTTGTGCCAAGTTATTTTAAAATCCTTCAAAGCATAATAAAGTTATAGTCCGGACACAAATGTATGCATATATACAGGATTCCATTACCTATAAACTCTAAGTGTGACCTTGACCTTTGTGGTAGGGATGTGGGTCTTGCACACGACACGTCGTCTTGATGTGCTAGACATTTGTGCCATACTATTTTAAAATCCTTCAAGGCATGACAAAGTTACAGTCCGGACACGAATGTGTGCATATATGCATTATAGAGGAATCCATTACCTTCAAACTCTAAGTGTGACCTTGACCTTTGAGCTAGGGACCTGGGTCTTGCACGCGACACGTCGTCTTGATGTGCTAGACATTTGTGCCAAGTTATTTTAAAATCCTTCAATGCATGACAAAGTTACAGTCCGGACACGAATGTGTGCATATTGCATATATAGAGGAATCCATTACCTTCAAACTCTAAGTATGACCTTGACCTTTGAGCTAGGGACGTGGGTCTTGCACGCGACACGTCGTCTTGATGTGCTAGACATGTGTGCCTAGTTTTTTAAAATCCTTCAAGCATGACAAAGTTACAGTCCGGACACGAATGTGTGCATATATAGAGGATTACATAACCTTCATATTCCAAGTGTGACCTTCACCTTTGAGGTAGGGATGTGGGTCTTGCACGCGACACGTCGTCTTGATGTGCTAGACATGTGTGCCAAGTTATTTTAAAATCCTTCAATGCATGACAAAGTTACAGTCCGGACACGAATTTGTAAGTGGGGACGCACGGACGGACGGACAGACGGTCAGACGGACAGACGGACAGACGGTCAGACGGACAGACGGTGCGATTTTAATATGCCACCCTTCGGGGGCATAAAAACATGTACAGCCAAAATCCAACCCCGTTTTCAGCAGATATAAATTCAAAAATGAAAAGCAAAGTGACCACTCCATTGAACAGTTTATCACAAAATTGAAAACCCTAGCAATTGACTGTGCTTTTGGCGACGATTATAGAGAGGATATGATAAGGGATCAAATAGTTTTTGGAATAACATCGGAGAAAATCAGAGAGAAATTAATAACCGAAGGAGACCAGCTTACATTAGATAAGGCGGAAAGAATCCGTCAATCTTACGAATACGCACAACAACAACTTCAGTCAATGAAACCAGCGAACATTGCTGTGGACATTGTTAAAAATAGACACAGACGAACGAACCAACAGCGGGAACATGGAGCTGTACCGAAAAAATCAGCATCAGCCACACCGTGGAAAACATTTCCAAAGTCTTCTCCAAAATGTGACAAATGTGGACTAACTCATGCAAGGAAAATATGTCCAGCTAAGGGGAAACGTTGTAACTTTTGCCACAAATACAATCACTTTGAATCAGTATGCAGACAAAAACGTTCAGTACATGATGTTAATACCGATGAATTACAAGGAAATAACAATAGTGACAGTGTTTCAGAAAGTGATTTTGAAATTGACAGCGTCAGAAGATCACCAGGTTCATGTAATCAGGTTTATGCCGAGATTCAGGTTGGTCCTAAACATTGTCCTTTATCCCTCAAGATTGATACAGGAGCATCTTGCAATATCTTGACT
The DNA here is from genome assembly GCA_022818135.1 of Saxidomus purpurata. Taxonomy (NCBI): domain Eukaryota; kingdom Metazoa; phylum Mollusca; class Bivalvia; order Venerida; family Veneridae; genus Saxidomus; species Saxidomus purpurata. The sequence goes on along the minus strand of JAFMSR010000001.1, from coordinate 6,764,562 downwards.
GAGAATGATTTCGAAAGCTTGGGTATCATGTTACCACTAAAGAAAGCTTCATGCAATCTGACTGCGTACAACGGTGCTAAGCTTGACGTACTGGGTCAAATAAATGTAAAATGCTTACATAAGGGCACCAAGAGAAATGTTGATTTCTATGTAGTACGTACAAGCAGATGTTCTATCTTAGGCCTTCAGACGTGCCTAGATTTCAATTTGATAAAAAATTGTCATGGCCGTAGACAACTTGTCCAAACCCTTGTCAAAGGATACAGTATTATCGGAATACACAGATTTATTTTCTGGTATAGGTCACCTTCCTGGCAAAGTTTCATTAAAACTTGACCCATCCATTTTGCCAGTAGTGCACCCGCCAAGACGAGTACCCGTTTCTCTGACAGAAAAGGTCAACACTGAGCTGAAGAAAATGCTCAAAGGTGGTATTATTGCAAAGGTAAACACACCTACCAAATGGGTCAATTCAATGGTTGTAGTAAACAAGCCTAAGTCAAACAAGGTAAGAATTTGCCTAGACCCGAAAGACCTTAATAAGGCACTGTGTCGTCCCCATTATCCAATGAGAACTCTTGATGATATCCTTCCCCAGTTATCATCAGCAACGTTATTCACTAAGCTAGACTGCAAGCAAGGATATTGGTCAATGGAACTAGACGAAGAGTCGTCATTCCTTACAACATTCAATAGCCCATTAGGTCGTTTCCGTTACACCCGTACACCTTTTGGCCTGGTTACAAGCCAAGATGACTTCCAGCGCCGTATGGATGAATGTCTAGAAGGGTTAAAATGTTGTTCTGTCATAGTAGATGATATATTAGTGTGGGGATCTACTTTAGAAGAGCATGACCAGAGTCTAAAATGCGTGCTTAACAGATGCCGACAGAAAGGCATACGTCTTAATAAAGACAAAGTTGAGGTAGGGTTAACAGAAGTTCGATACTTTGGTCACATCCTATCGTCCGAAGGTTTAAAGCCAGACCCAGAGAAAATCTCAGCAATAAGAGATATGGATCCTCCTAAGGATAAATCAGAACTTGAAACAATTATGGGCATGGTAGTATATTTGTCACGATTTGCGCCAAATCTGTCTGAGGTTACTACTCCTCTCCGTCAGATACTGAAAAAAGATGTTCAATTTCACTGGGATGAAGCCCAGAAACTTGCATTTCAGAATGTCAAAGACATATTGATTCAAGCGCCCGTTTTAGCCTATTATGACCCAAACAAATCCTTGGTACTACAATGTGATGCATCCAAATATGGCCTTGGGGCTACACTGTTACAAGATGACAAACCAGTAACATATGCTAGCAAATCTCTTACACAGTCAGAGGTGAACTGGGCCCAAATTGAAAAGGAGTTGTTCGCAATTCTTTTTGGTGTTAATCGTTTCAAACACTATGTGTATGGACGCCAAGTGGTTGTTGAAACAGATCACTTACCACTCATTTCTATAATGAGAAAACCTGTCTATGCCGCACCTGCTAGGTTGCAGCGCATGATGCTTCAGCTGCAAGGTTATGACTTTACATTGGTACATAAGCCTGGCAAGCAAATTCCTGTAGCTGATACGCTATCCAGGAAATTTCTACCAAACACATACCCTGAATTGTCAGAGGCTGCTGATTTGCATGTGCATTTTGTACTGAAACATACGCCTGTATCTGACCGAAAATTCAATGAGATCAGGTCACACACCCTTAAAGATGAAAACCTAATACTTCTTAAGGATGTCATTTTGTTAGGTTGGCCTGAAAAGTGCAATGATTGCCCTCCAGAGTTACTTGATTACTGGAATTTTCGAGATGAGTTAACAGTCACTGATGATTTGATCATGAAAGGTCAAAAAGTACTCATTCCCGGTGCACTGAGATCAGAAATGTTAAACATTTTGCACAAAGGTCATTGTGGTATCACAAAATGCCTCCGAAGAGCATCGGACACTTTATTTTGGCCTGGCATTACAGCCAACATTACTGACATGGTCAACAAATGTCCTGTTTGTCTCGAACATAGAAGTTCGAATCCCAGAGAACCGCTGATTCCACATGAAGTCCCTGACCGACCTTGGCAGATTGTTGCTACAGATGTCTTTACATTTGATGGTCAAGATTACTTACTGATAGTGGATTATTACAGCAACTATTTTGAGTATGCTAAACTGTCAAACACAACAAGCAGTGTTGTTATTAAGCACATGAAGCAATGGTTTGCACGCCATGGGATTCCTATGAGGTTAGTTTCCGATGGAGCTACCTATTACACATCCCAACAGTTCAAAGAGTTTGCTTAAGCATGGGATTTCGAGCATGTTTTCTCTTCCCCGACTTACAGTCAAAGCAATGGGTTAGCAGAAGCTCATGTCAAAATTTGCAAGACAATTTTGAAAAAGTCCAAGAGTTCTTCTTCCGATCCAGTTATTGCTTTAATAGAATACAGAGCAACACCTTTAATTTCAGGTTACTCACCTGCCGAATTGTTGTTCGGGAGGAAAATAAGATCATTTCTACCTATTACACCTGAAAAGCTGTAACTTTGTCATGCATTGAAGGATTTTAAAATAACTCGGCACAAATGTCTAGCACATCAAGACGATGTGTCGCGTGCAAGACCCACACCCCTACCTTAAAGGTCAAGGTCACACTTAGAGTTCGAAGGTAGTGGATTCCTCTATATATGCATATATGCACACATTCGTGTCAGGACTGTAACTTTGTCATGCATTGAAGGATTTTAAAATACCTTGACACAAATGTCTAGCACATCAAGACGACGTGTCGCGTGCAAGACCCACGTCACTACCTCAAAGGTCAAGGTCACACTTAGAGTTTGAAGACAATGGATTACTCTATATATGCATATATGCACACATTCGTGTTCGGACTGTAACTTTGTCATGCATTGAAGGATTTTAAAATAACTTGGCATACATGTTCAGCACATCAAGACAATGTGTTGTCAGCAAGAACCATGTCCCTACATCAAAGGTCCAGGTTACACTTAGTGTTTAAAAGTAACGGAATACTGTATGCATGGTAACTCTGCCATGCATGGAAGGATTTTAAAATTACATAGCACATTTATTGAGCACATGGAGAGGACACAGACTGTGAGACACCTCTTTCGGGGGCATTCGTCACTTGCGAGGGACAGCTCTTGTTTATATATATAAATTGATTACTCCCATCCCCAGCCATGGCCAAATATCATATGTGGCATTTATAATGTTTGTCTTAAAATGAAGTTGATGAATTTCAAAACTGTACTGATTATCTGATCTGTTATTAAAAAAGGATGCATTAAAATGCACGAATAATAAAATGTTTGCAACGCTGAAGTGTAAATTGTTTAGAACTTACAATACCACTTAACTTGCTTTGATATAAATCAGTTCACTTCTAAAGGAAATAAAAAGAAATTACTGAATACTTGTTCTTGTCATTCTCGTCATCCAGTGGACATAACAATAAACGTCATTCGCAATACGGTATCATATGACTCAGTCGCAGATTTCAATCATAGTATTAAGGAAGAATATGTCATATAGTATAGGACTAGATTATGAGGTTTGAAGAAATGTTTCTATCTGCGGCCGGGTATAGTTCAGTCGGTAGGAACGCCCTGTTGGCAAAAGGGTGCCGGGTTCGAGTCTCGAGTAGTCTGCACATCTTTCTAACCCTGTTACACTTTGGTTTAAATTTTGATGTTGACATGATCTGAAGCAAACTCAAAGGCTATGCTTTTATTTTCCTCGACCTTATCTTTTGCATTTATAATTAACAACCGGAAGTACCAGGAAGACAATTATCATATTTACGAAAACGGAACTTTCTCATTTACGTTGTTTCATAATTTATTATGTCATCTCAGTGATAAGGATTCAGAGCTTATTCGTGCTACAGAAGTTTGGTCAAAATGAGTGAAAAGGAATACGGTACTTTTGGTCCTGCTGTTGGTAAGTAGATATACTATGGATAGTACTAAATACTCAAAGTATGCCTCGCTCAAATCTTTCACTTTAGTTTGTAAAAGTAAAATATAATTTATATATTCTTAACATTACATAGTAGTGGTTTCTATGATTCCGAAAGTAATTGTACACTAAGAAGGTATTTCATGCAGATATACAATTTTCTTCTACTACAACCACTTATGCAGTTTATAATGAAATACATTGTTTAGCTTTTGCTGCGTTATCCGGCATGATCGAACTTCCCATACAGTAATCTGTCGAACGCAAGTGTAAGTAAAGATTTTACAACAAAACATTTTATACCCTGCAGATGCTCACACGTTCTTCGCAAATCCTGTTTTCTATGAGGAGGGTATAGATAATGTATCGTCACAAGAATTTTCCCGCTATTTGATCGAATTGATGAATCGCCTAGGTTATAGTTATGAAATGATCAAATACAGACAACTAATGTGGGCAGAGTGGAACAAATTTGATAATCGTATTGCCAATATGCCTTACCAAGTCACGACAGGGGGTAAAGGTGAAGGCACAACATTATACTTCGAGAGTGACATTGACATCATGTATATATTCGAGAACGTTATCTGTACTGACATTCCACGATATTTTAACCGTGAAGAGAATATTACGCTGTTCCAAACTGAAACACAAGAAACATCGCCTGGTTACACCAGGTTAAAACTTTTGAAATTTGATGGGACATTAGGCGAAGTCTTAACTTCGTCTCTTTTTGCGGCTGAGACAGGTTCTTATTATCTGTCAAGTCAGTTTTTAACAGAAGCAATGAAGGCGTATAATAGTCCGCTGCTATTGCAAAGAGGATTCACAACTGAACCTGCAAGCGGACCTTCCACACCAGTAACTAGCAAGTATCTGATGTATGATAACGTCGTCTGCTTCCGATGTTTCTGTCCAAATATTATAGAACGCTGGGTATCTCGGCCTCGATCTCAAGAATGGCCTTCGCAAGAAACGATACAAAAAATATCTAAACTGGATGGACATGTGGTGCCTGTCGGTTTTAAGGAATCTCCAAATTGTTACAGGGAATGGAGAATTTGTTATTCGCTTGCCGAATTGCATTTAATGCGAAATTTAAATGAAACACAACTCAAAGTGTACATTCTTCTAAAGAAAATATCTAAGTCAGTTTTAAAAACAATTTGCAAGGATATGACCTCTTACATTATGAAAAACGTTATTCTTTGGATGTGTGAAATAAAAGGACTCAGACGTTTTACGCTGGACTTACTTATGGATCGATTGTGTGATTGCATTAAATATCTTAAGAAATGTGTTCATAAGAACAACCTCCCAAGTTACATGATACCTGACAGAAACTTGTTGGCCGGGAGACTGGGCATTGAGCAGAAACACGAGCTGCTTGGTGCACTGAGTAACCTCCTCAAAGAAGGAGGTAGAATGTTTCTGAGATGTGAAAAAATTGGCGACGCCATGATCGTGATGTACAAGACACCGACCATGTTTAGACAGTTTAGTGAGAAAAGAGATAAAGTAGAGCGTCTGAAGCTGATGATGGCGAGTATAATAGCGGAGACATTCAGATTGGGAATGTCTGTGGAGGAGTTGGGTCAACTTCTATCGCAGAATAAACTATATTGTGATATGCAGAGACGTGTCAAACATTTGATACAATTTGATGATCAAGCTCTAAGACAGGTTGGCAAAACGGATGAAGAAATCACTGATTTGTGGATGACGAAACTAAGTCAGTTACTGTCATAAGTATAGGTACGAGGGAAAATTAAGTAAAATGCAAGACGCCAAGATGTTGTTTTTAGAACCGATCATAAGTCGAACATTTCTGATACTCTTCAGTAAATTTTATAAATCCTAACTGATGTCTTGACCTTGTTATGAATTAAATATTGCAGACATTAATGTTGAACTTAAGAGACTATTTACGTATGTATGATATTAATGCATTGTAAAGATTGTCGCTATTTTATATGTTTGTTATGAATAAAAAGGAGGTATTTATAATGTGTATCTTATCGAATGTCTTTTTGTGTAGAGCTGCAGCCATGCATTGTTACGTTACATGGTCGAGAGTGATTAAATTGTCTTTCTGAAATAAATGAATTATGGCCACGACATATATAGCAATTCATGAATACGGATTTCATATTTCAAGCTGTGCTAAACAAAGCTAAGACGTTGACCTTTGAAAAAAACATCACAGTTCTCTCCTCACTTTTCCCTGGACTTTAAAATAATTGGCTTTAGTCTGTTTTGTGCCAACTCTGTATGCAACTGTTTTGCCCGGGACAAATAACTACCATAAAAAGTGATGTTTAAAATGAATTAAGGTACATCTGAAAATTCATACACAATAAGCATGTTCAGTTCTTAATCTATACTTGTATGTATGGAACTGTCCCTTTCAGTGGGTTTTGAGATGTGCCGGAAAATGGAAATCAGTGTAACAGCAGGAGATTAAAGTAGAAGCAAGTGTAGTTAAATTAAGTAACTTTCAAATACTATATGCGATTACACATTTCGTATTTAATGCACGAACCCATAGACAATGTTTACGCCGACGCATATTTTTCTAAAAATGATACTTTAAAGTAAATCTGCTCTCGGAAAGCCCACTTCAAACTCCTCACAGTGATTTGATTGGATGAGTTCCGCTCTCAGCGATCTGATTTTGTGAGCATTAATATATACTATAAGGGGAAGTAACCGCTGCGGAGAGTTTGAGCCCACTTATGCTGCACGTATTGATCAACCGGAAACCACGCAAGTATTTTGTCGTTTAGAGCATACCACGTACAAATGATACATTCTAGGGGGTAGGATGTAAAGTGGTTGCGAGATTTTCGGTGTATGATCGTAAAAATGGCGAACTGACGGTTGCTTTTTATCTCCGTGTTTGAATTTTCACTTGGTAAGTAGTACAAGTTAAAGTATTCCAAAAGTTCCTTCTAGGGCACATGTGTCTATATATATTATTGAAGTACAAAATACGACAGTCTAAGCAAATTCAGACATTAGTATTTGATTGATAACGTCTACAATTTTAATACTCATTCAATACGCATCTGTTACTACGTCACGCTAGATCTGCTTTGATGCATGGTCACATGGTAAGTTCGCGCCAATACCTCCAGCAACAATATTAGCATATTTCTACACTATGCAAACGATATGCAAACGATATGAAAATTTACATTCATTTCAGCTATTTGTCAAACTCACAATGCAAAAAGCAAACGCATAGTCGGCGATTTCTGCAAGTCCAACGTGCAATAGCTTACCCAGTGAAGTTACTGCCATATAAGTATATTAGTATAAACTAAACTAAAGGGAAATAACCACAGTAACGTAAACATGTAGCGTATACGAAAAAAAACGGCTATTAGTTGTTAATTGGTTCCATCCAATCAGCAGAACGCATTTTCAATATAAGAACGTTTGACTTATAACGGAAACCCACTGAAAAACGGCTTCCGTGATGCATTGTTCAATCAAGTGTGTCTGTAAAATTCCAAATGTTCCTTCATGGGACGGAACAATAACGTGAATATTTCTGGCAAATGATAACGCCGATTCGATTCTACTGTTTATATGCTTCACTCGGTTTTTTGTTTCAAGTTCGTAGGTAGAAGAATAAAAAAGTGATTGAAGCAAAACCTTTGACAGATCGTTTGTTTACACGTGCCACAAGGCGTATTTTCTTGCCTGCAGAGTGTTTTATATACAACTATATATGGTATTTGAAGACTGGCATGATCTGAACTGTTAGCGAATCACGTCGCCTTCATTTCTCCACGCTTTCCCTTATAATTATAAAAAGGTTCAAGTATTCCTGTAAAATATATCGGCATATTTGAATTATACGCTACCAAATTATAAAGAGTTACAAACACTTTTGAAATTCCAGTATTGACATAGGCTACCGGTAAAAAACGGTGACACTCATTTGATGACGTGGTGTCGTCTTACAAACTGCTGTCACGTTTGATATATTTTGTCTTTTAACTTTTTCTTACACCGACGCGTAGCTGCCAGTAATACACCCAAGGGGGTGTTGGGCAGGATCAATTATAAATAAGGACGCCAGTATCGTATTTACATCGACTGTCAAAGGAAAGCCAGTGTAGATTTTTAAATAATTCTTATGTTAGTGTAAAAAGCAGAGCTTCTGAAGTATTGTGTTGGCTGCTCTTTTATGAACTTTAAGTAGATTTATTCTGTTTTTGTTAAATCTACTACTATATCCCCAAATGATACAACCATATTCAAATATGGACACAATGTAAGCGTTGTAAAAGAGTTTCTCCATATCAAGAGTTAAGTAGAAAGATAATCTTTTTAGCTAAACTATTTTTGAAGAAAGTGTTTTGCAAATAGAGTCAGTATGTTTACTCCAGCTTAAGGTAGCATCAATGTGTAAACCAAATGATTTTTGTGAAGAGACATTCTCTAGAATATTGTCATCAATGTATAATTCTAGCTCAGGATTATTTTTTGTTCTAAGCTTTGATGTAACTACCATGCATGTTGTTTCACGGAATTTATCATCATGTTATTGTGAGAACACCACAACTGTATATTATCAAGAGATTTTTGTAGCTCTGATTGAACACAATGTAAACTGACACCTGCTTACTGTATACTTGCATCGTCGGCGTAAATATATTAGTTGGTTCTGACATGTAATAATAGAGGTCATTTTTGGCCTGGGGACTGAAAGTCTCCTAGGCCTAAGTTAGTGTACCACATGTCAAATACTGCAGACAATTTAACTGTGCTATGTGCGAATAACAACTGTAAACATGCGCTATGCGAAAGTAGTGCAAGATAGACCAGATCAATCTTCTGTTTGAATGTCGCATATGATAAGAACATATTACAAATAAAAAGAGTACATACAACTTCAAACAATTGCAGAAAGGTATATAGCTCACGGGCTGCATTACACATTATTATTTTTTTCTGTTTTAGAAATTAATGCGCTGTATGGAAGATAATCATATGCATATCACGGAAAAGTACGGATATTTACGGAAACGTACGGAGCTCGATATAAGAGTTTGTAGTTTGATTTTCAAATGTCCGATGTTATTTCATTTACAACTTTGTTATTCACGAACGGTTACATATATATTTATCTAAAAATAAATATCTCTAAAAATAAGATATAATTTACGTAGATTCCCGAGAAGGAACTCATGTGATCAAAATCACCCGCCATTTATCGAGGACGCTGCATGTCAAGGCCCAGTGAACGGTTTCACCGATTACAACTACAAGGTAACCCAGAATCATTTTTGGTTTTCTCTGTTATACACATTGTACAGTACTGTATTTATATTTCATTGCTGGTATTGCTTTGTTTATTTCTGTTTCAAGGTCTTGTCCTTGGTACACAATACTTTTCGATCCACATCATTAGATCATATCGCTTGAAGTTGTACAAAGCGCAGATACAATTATTTTTATTGGTTTAAACAATTTATAATGTTGACTATGTGATTATTTTCATTTAACGTACGTTTTATAATAAAACAAACTTCCCTGCCACCCATATATTTGTGAATCATTCATTCTGTGTCATATATTGAATTTCGTCCTCTGCACATTTCGATCCGCGCTTTAGGTAAGGTTCAGCGCAAAACACGTAGGTCAAAAGTTGTTTTTCGGGGAGTTAACCTATAGCCCCCAGGCCTTCAGCGCTCACAGCGCTTTGATTGTAAAGAAGGCATAATAGAGCCCCTAGGATAGATACTTGGTGCACACCAGACAAAATGACGCGTATATTTGATTCAACATTGCCGTGCCTTATTTGCTGATTTCTGTTTGAGAGAAATGATTTAAAGAAATTAACCACTCGAATTGTAAAATGATATACATGTAGTTTCAGTTTATGCAACAGAACAGTTTGATCAACAAGATCAAAGGCCTTTTTAAAATCCAAAAAGACAGTCCCAATAAGTTTACCCAAGTCTAAATTTGTATAGTTTGTAATTGTGCTTATTAGGTCCACCATCCTTTAAAGAAGGCTATAGTCGGTACGACCCGTTAATTTTTTTTATATACCAATATTCTATGATTGTTATCACAGCAGTCTATCATGACTGTTCTTTCCTAATGCCATACTGATTTTCATAAAGAGTATATGTTTGCTTAAAGAATATGGACAGGTAAATTGTGAAAGGCCTGTAATTATTTGGGTCTTTTTTCCTATTAGAATGTTTGGATATACATTTGTATTTATGAAATGTCCACTTAGACCATTTAAAATGTTACTCTTACTAATTTCACTTTCTATAAAGAGTGTCTCTGTAGATATATGTTAGTGGATGAATTTCAATCATGAGCTGCAAGTTTTAACGAATCCCATAACACTAAAATATGTTTTTTTAGTTGAAACAACTGATCTTCTTATAAAACTTTTTTCTTTTAATTTAGGTATTGCATTTATTACGCCAAATAATTATGATAATTATGGTACCATCGTATTTATGTGAGCTGTTTCCACCTACAGTACACGACAGTTTAATTGGCCAAAATAATCAATATTTATTGAGAAACTCAAATGATTATATTACAATGCCTCAACGCTTGGATATGTAATCCCGTGCAACATTAACTTCTTCCCTTAAACTGTGGAACGAACTCAATATAGAAATTAGATAATCTCCTTCTCTTTCAGTTTTTAAAGGCTCTAAGTATTATAATTTCGAACAAGAAGTGTTTTAAAGTTCTCTTTATATAAATTAGGTGATAAATACAGCTGTGAACAACATTACAAATGTACCTCTTTATAAATTAATTGTCTTAAATTTTGTGATTTATTATCCATAGATATTTACATTTTCCTTGAGAAAAAACCCCATCTCATTTCTTTTGTTCACCAATCTTATCTTAGACTTTGATTTTAATTATATCAGTACAACAGAGAAATGTAAACACAAATCTCCAAGGTTACTCAAAGTTCATAACTTATGTAATATCTTAAAATGGCTTTGGAAATCTTGATTGAATTGTCAAATTTTAGCATGGCCCAAAGTGACCTGGTTATTTTCCAATAATCAATCTCATGACACATGCCCTGTATAAAGAAGACTTATATAAGCCTGTGGAGACAATGCAACAACTCTAGGTCAAAGGAAGCATATTCCAACACTTTAAAAATATAAGGAGATTGTACTAGTTTTCTCACATTGCAGGAGGTAAAAATAAAAACCATACCTGGCGGAGCCAATTTTTACGCCAGACTCTCCATGGCTCATCCACACTAAATATACTAAACATCCATTAAGAGACAATGCTGCAACTCTAGGTCAAAGGGAGCATGCTCCCAACACTTAACGAATGTTTTCTCACTTGGCAGGATGTAAGGGTAAACAAGAGGGCCAAGATGGCCCTACATCGCTCACCTTGGTACAAGTCCACTTGCCCGGTGGAAGATCATTAGATAATGTGGTATTTCCTATATAGGTCTTTGTGAAACAAGTAACCCCCCCCCCCCTCTGCTGGGCAATGTCAATTTTGACCCCAGGGGCATCATTTGAACAAACTTTGAAGAGGTCTACTAGGCAATGCTACATGCCAAATATCTAAGCTCTAGGCCCTGTGGTTTCAGAGAAGATTTTTTAAAGTTTTTCCTATACAAGCCTTTGTAAAACTAAGTGACCCCCCGTGTGGGATCAATTTTGAACCGGGGGTCATAATTTGAACAATCTTTGTAGAGGTCCACTAACCAATGCTACATGCCAAATATCTTAGCTCTAGGCCTTGTGATTTCAGAGAAGACGATTTTTAAAGTTTTTCCTATAGAAGCCCATGTAAAACTAAGTGACCCCCTGTGTGCGGTCAATATTAATCCGGGGGTCATAATTTGAACAATCTTAGTAGAGGTCCACTAGCCAATGCTACATGCCAAATATCTAAGCTCTAGGCCATGTGGTTTTAGAGAAGAAGATTTTTAAAGTTTTTCTTATATATGCCTATGCAAAACTAGGTGACCACCCCCGCGGGGTCAATTTCGACTTGGGGGTCATAATTTGAACAATCTTGGTAGAGGTCCACTAGCCAATGCTACATGCCAAATGTCTAAGCTCTAGGCCTTGTGGTTTAAGAAAAGAATTTTAAAGGTTTTCCTATATAAGCCTATGTAAAACTAAGTGACCCCACCCCCGTACGGGGTCAATTTTGATCAGCTTGGTAGAGGTCCACTAGCCAATGCTACATGTCAAATATCTAAGCTCATAGAAGAATATTTTTAAAGTTTTTCCTATATTAGCCTAAGTGACCCCCCTGTGCAGGGTCAATTTTGAACCGGGGGTCATAATTTGAATAATCTTTGTAGAGGTCCACTAGTCAATGCTACATGCCAAATATCTTAGCTCTAGGCCTCGTGGTTTCTGAGAAGACAATTTTTGAAGTTTTACCAATACAGTCTAACCTGCATTAGAGGTCACCTGTATATAAGGTGACCATGTCTGTAACGGTCAGTCTAAGGTGCAACGGCTGGAAATAACTCTAAATGTACCCTGTTTAACGCGGTCAGTGGCCACTTATTTTAGTCGGAAACAGATTATATAACGGCCAGTGACAAAAAAACAGCGTGCAATTACTAAGGCGATTAGCAGGAAGCATTAAACAGCTGATTGAAACCGATAAAATGTGAAGTATGATCATTGAAAATGTGTGAATAATACATAAATTTCAAAGGATTAGATCAATTAGGTGAGTTTGTTTGGTTTGCTTGATATTTTAGTGATTATCTTGAGCAATGATTGAGCGATGTCGTTTTTATGTATGAGATTTTTTATGAATTTCCATGATTTTGCGTAAGTTTGATCGAAAACTATTCAGATTTATTGAAACATCATTCGGTATAAGAATCTATGACAAGGCAGTCTGTATGCCAGATTTTTTTTCCAGTATGTCTTCACCTAAACGTAAAGTGCTTTCATGAAGAACGAGTTTGTGTAATAAAGCATTTGAATGTGGGAATAGTTCTCGAAAACTTGCTGATCAATTCTGTATGGGAAAAACACAAATTGAACAAACCATCAAAAGGAAGGCTGAATATTTGTTTCAGTATGAAATTGACACGAATTACATTAAAAGTATTAATAAGTGTATCATATAAATTGATATGCCATGCGTGTAATGTAACAAGAGGGCCAAGATGGCCCTATATCGCTCACCTTGGTACAAGTCCACTTGCCTGGTGGAAGATCACTAGATAATGTTATATACCAAATAAGTTTTCCTATATACGCCTTTGTAAAACAAATGATCCCCCCCCGGGCAAGGTCAATTTTGACCCCAGGGGCATAATTTGAACAAACTTTGAAGAGGTCTACTAGGCAATGCTACATGCCAAATACATGTATCTAAGCTCTAGGCCTTGTGGTTTCTGAGGAAAAGATTTTTAAAGTTTTCCCTATAAAAGCCTATGTAAAACAAAGTGACCCCCGGTGCGGGGTCAATTTTGACCCAGGGGTCATAATTTGAACAATATTGGTAGAGGTCCACTAGCAAATGCTACATGCCAAAAATCTAAGCTCTAGGCCTTGTGGTTTCAAAGAAGAAGATTTTTAAAGTTTTTACTATATAAGCCTATGTAAAACTAAGTGACCCCCCGTGCGGGGTCAGTTTTGATTCGAGGGTCATAACTTGAACAATCTTGGTAGAGGTCCACTAGCCAATGCTACATGCCAAATATCTAAGCTCTAAGCCTTGTGGTTTCAGAGAAGAAGATTTTTAAAGTTTTTCCTACATAAGCCTATGTAAAACTAAGTGACCCCCGTGCGGGGTCAATTTTGATCCGGGGCTCATAATTTGAACAATCTTGGTAGAGGTCCACTAGCCAATGCTACATGCCAAATATCTAAGCTCTAGGCCTTGTGGTTTCAGAGAAGAAGATTTTTAAAGTTTTTCCTATATATTCCTATGCAAAACTAAGTGACCCCCGGTGCGGGGTCAATTTTGACCCGGGGGTCATAATTTGAACAATCTTGGTAGAGGTCCACTAGACAATGCTACATGCCAAATATCTTAGCTCTAGGCCTTGTGGTGTCAGACGGACATGTTGACGGACGACGGATAATCATCGATCAGAAAAGCTCACCCTGGCGTAGCCAGGTGAGCTAAAAAAACTACCGTAACTAGATATTGTCTTATTTTATCAAATTTTTATCATATCATTGTCAACCTGTCTATAGTGGTCACCTGTCTATAGTGGTCACTTTCACCCAGTCCCCTTGCTGACCGCTATAGGCAGGTTAGACTGTATAAGCCTATGTAAAACTAAGTGCGGGGTCAATTTTGAACCGAGGATCATAATCTGAACAATCTTTGTAGAGGTCCACTAGCCAATGCTACATGCGAAATATCTTAGCTCTCGGCCTTGTGTTTCTGAGAAGACGATTTTTGAAGTTTTACCTATATAAGCCTATGTAAAACTAAATGACCCCCTGTGCGGGGACAATTTTGACCCCAGGGGTCTAATTTGAACAATCTTGGTAGAGGTCCACTAGCCAATGCTACATGCCAAATATCTAAGCTCTAGGCCTTGTAGTTTCAGAAAAGATGATTTTAAAGGTTTTCCTATATAAGTCTATGTAAAACTAAGCGAACCAGCCAGATGCTACATACCAAATATCTAAGCTTTAGGCCTTGTGGTTTCAGAGAAGATTTTTAAAGTTTTTCCTATTAATTGCCATAGCAACCAGAGTTCTGCATGGAATGAAATTCCTTGAACAATTTTGGTAAAGCTTCATGCAAGGAACTTTCCTGCGTAGTTTTATAAATATTGGCCTAGTGGTTTCAGAGGAGATGTCATTTGAATCAAAATGTTGATGAAAGATGGAAAATCATCAATTAGAAAAGCTCACCGTGGCGTAGCCAAAGTTTATGACAGGTCCATCATAAATAAAACCTTTTTAGAGGACTCTCCCAACGATCATCAACACCAAATATAATAAACATCCATCAAGTGGTTTTGGAGAATATGTCATTAGAAGTAAAATGTTAACAGGCACTGTAGGATGGACACCGGACTCAGGACAGCAAGTGACACACAAAAATAAAAACAAGTGGCCATGATGGCCGTTTATAGCTCACCTGACTACCTTGGCTATAATACAAGGGGTCATGATTCTGACATAATTCGTAGAGGTCTACTTCACAATTCTAAGTAACATTCTGAATATCTATTCTCTGCCTGTTGGCCTTGTGGTCTTTTTAAGTTTTCCCTATTAGAAATAATAATCTCTAGGCCTTGTGGTTTCAGACAAGGATATTTGTTTAATTTTTCTTATGCAAGCCTATATAAAACTTAGTGACCTCCCAAGCAGGGTTAATTTTGACCCAGGGGTCATAATTGGAACAATCTTGGTAGAGGTCCACTAGACAATGCCAGATGCTAAATATCTAAGCTCTAGGCCTAGTGATTTCAGAGAAGAAGATTTTTTAAGTGTTTCCTATTTGTTGCCATAGAAACCAGAGTTCTGCATGGAATTGATTTTTTTGAACAACTTTGATAGAGCGACATGCCAGGAACTTCCCTGCAAAGTTTCATCAACATCGGCTTAGTAGTTTCAAAGGAGATGTCGTTTGAAGGAAATGGTGGACGGACAGATGGACAACGAACAAAGAGTAATCCTAATAGCTCACTCTGGCACTTTTTGAGGTAATAAACAGGAGTTTTAACATTGCTACTTCTAAGTGATATTTTGTTTTTATTTGTAATACAAATCCCAAGATTTCATTAAAAATTATTTTGTAGCTTATTCTTAAGAAGGTTCTTGTCACAAAATTTTGACATCTCCTAATGAACATAATAGTTAAAAAAACTTTTCAATTTATGGAAGTTGTAAAAACAAAGACTTCTCATTTTTACAGAATCACCAGTTTATTACTTTCATAATTAAACCATGTATACACTTGGTGTATAACCTAATAATATATAATAAATCTCCCTGTTATTTGAGAATTCACTGCACCACCTTATGGGGCTAGTGTAGTTAGTCTCAAGTAACAAATACAGGACATTTGCCCCTATGCTAAATTTTGCAAAGGCAGACATAAGCCCAATCATGATCTTTCAGAGGCGGACATAATCCCCTTAGAATCATAAAAGTTTTATAAAAAATGATTTACTAATATTAGTAAGACTTAAAATTGAATATTTTTGGTTAGATTTATTGATTTTCTTAAAACTTAAAATTTTAGGTCAGCTCTTATTTATTTATACAAAGTAGGTACTGATAATGATTATGTTATACATGATATCACTAAAATTTAATATCAATGAAGGAGTTAATGTCTGCCTTCACAAAGTTGAGTAAAGAGACTATTATGCTTTAACCTCAAGTAACAGATTCAGCATTATATTATTGGCTTCATAATTAAACAAAAATAACTGACTATATTCAGTCCAACAAAAACAACACTCCCATAACACCACCTTCATTCTAATATCGATAATTGTTAACTAGTCAACAATTAATTCTGATAATTGTTAATCAATTAATGATTAATTCATTTTAATACATATACAATCTTTATAAAAAAAAAATAGTTTCTACAAACATTCCATTGCTTCAAGAATAGAAATAGATGGATGTGTAAATCGTCCATACTTGAATTAACAAAAAAAAAAATTTCATTACAAGAGAAAAATCATGTGTGCTGGTGATGTATCACCGACAAGTGTTCAACTATGACTTGATATTGATACAAGTTACAACATTTAGTCAGAGACTATGCTTTATTTAAAGGCGTTTGCTACAAATTCTTATATGTATATTCTAGGTCTTGATCTTGAATTATCTGCCCTTGTAAATCAGAAAATAAAAAAAATGCAGTGTTCAAAGGCAGATAATTTAAAATCAAGGCTGATGACCTGTGATTTTTATTTCATATTGCTTTATAGGATTTGATTCTCGGTCAACATACCAAGTTTTAAGAAATGCCTCCTATCGGGAAAAGTTTTGCCCCATGATTACATGTATACATATAGGAGATTGTACCGAATGCCTTCAACAGAAATTGTAAGTGACAGCTATTAGTTACGGTAAACGGACATTATCCCCTAGGACATTATCCCCTTGGCTCATTTTTGCTTAGGAGGACAATATCCCCTTGATGATTTTGCAAAGGAGGACATTAGCCCCTTGCTAAATTTGAGGAGGAGGACATTATCCCCTTGATGATTTTGCAAAGGAGGACATTAGCCCCTTCTCCCTAGGACATTATCCCCTTCTTACATATGTGATATGGTACCAATATTGATACATTAATTTTAAGATCCAAAATAAAGGTTGATTTAATGTAAAAACTAAAAAAATACACTTGATTTTAAGAAAATCTGATACAAAAAAAACAACAGTTAGTGAAAATTAATAATATTGAAAAAATATAAAAGTAAGGATTCACAGTTTTTAGTAACGTCAAAAGGAGTTTGGAATAAGTTTGCTGAAAATTAGTGCTGATTATGTCTTTAATGAATAGAATGTGCTAATAAATCTGTGATTAATAATAATTTGTTTCAAAGAAAGAACATCAAAGAAGTTTGGAATGACAGTTTTGCTAATATGTAATGTTAACTAATATAATGCTGAAAATGGTTTTACAGCTGCTTGCTCTAAGTTACTGTTGAAAAAATGTTGTGGTTTTTTAAATTAACATACTTATACATAAATATAAAATTAAAAGCTAGAATCAAAATATAAGCAAAAATCTAGGTAGAAATCAATTGAAAATGTCGGATACACGGCACTGCTACACTATATGTTAACACTGGAATTTGGTAGCACCTGACAGGAATTTTTACTGGAGCCTTTTTATATGTTCTAAGATATGTTATTTATATATGGTTTGAAAAACTTTATATTTTTACCAAAATCTGAGAGCAAGCAGCTTTGAATGAAAAGAATGTTTTCTTTAATCTTATAATTGCTTTAAACACAAAGTGCATTAAATTTGACAGTATTTACTCATTTCCCATATATATTATCTGGGAAAATGAATATTCAAATATTACATTCTGTAATATGGAATTCATTTTAAGTACTTGTAGTAGTAAAAAACCAACGTAAGGGCAAACTGTGTCATGCTATACTATCAACTGATGCTGCTGTAAGTATAATGACAACAGTCAAGTATTCAAAGAACAAACTTGCTATAAGAATGCATATTTAAAAGTAATAATGGATGTGGTAGATAGATTTTGATATTCTTATTAAGGATACAAAAGTGGCCTTTGATCCATTAATCCATTCATTTAATGTGCTAATTATGGCTATATATAAATTAGTCTATCTTAAAATAGTTGTTGACTTTTGCCAACATCTGTTAAGTCTAGTCAATATTCCTGCAAAAAGTAATTAAATTGAAAAACAGTACACAAGCTCTTTGTATTTAAAATTTGTTTGTTAACACCTTTTTAACATAGACATTGTTCCTTCAAAAACTCTCACACATATTCTACAAATTAAGTGATAATTACATTCAAAAAGAATAATTTTCAAAAGGCTATTGTCCTAGGATGATTTAGCTAATGTCTCCATATTCAAACCATACAAGGGGCTAATGTCCTCCTTGGCAAAATCATCAAGGGGATAATGTCCTAGGGAAAAGGGGATAATGTCCTCCTTCTCAAATTTAGCAAGGGGCTAATGTCCTCCTTTGCAAAATCATCAAGGGGATATTGTCCTCCTAAGCAAAAAAGAGCCAAGGGGATATTGTCCTAGGGGATAATGTCCTACATTCATTAGTTACATCATCAAAAAGTGGCACTTTCACCCATGACCTTAATTAGAGGAAGGTTTTAAGAAAAGTTTTGCGAGTTTATGTCAAGAACCGTAAGCTCTAAACCAAAGTTGTGGAAAACAGATTTTCTTCAGAAAAAAATGATCACAATCTACTGAAATATAATATGATATGATGATGACAGTTTTAATAATAAGTTTTCAGTTATAAACTAGAATAGTCACTAATGTGGACTTAATAACCCTGCAAAACTGCTTTGATTGTGAATAAGAAACAAGAGGGCCAAGATGGCCCCATATCGCTCACCAGCAACTTAAGACAATATGTGACCAAACCTCAACTATAAACTATATATCATAAACACATAAATTCTGTTTGACCTTGACAAGGCAAACCTTTTGACCAATTCACATGATGATTGGGTTGTAAATGTCAACTGTATGGCATACACAAGGTTTTTAAGCGGGTGACCTAGTTTTTGACCTCAGATTACCCATATTCATACTTAAGTTTCACGAAGATAGAATGAAAATGCAACCTCTATTGCATACACATGTTTTTTTCTACAATTTCACCCCGTGACCTAGTTTTTGACCCCAGATGACCCATATTCGAACAAGATCTAGATTTTATCAAGGTAGTCATTCAAGTTTCATGAAGATCCAGTAAAAAATACAGCCTCTATTGCATACACAAGGTTTTTCTGTAATTTGAAAATGTGACCTGACCAAGTTTCATAAAGATCCAATGAAAAATGCAACCTCTATTGCATACACAAGGTTTTTCTATGATTTGACCAAGTGTCCTAGTTTTTGACCCTAGATGACCCATATTAGATCTTGACCTAGATTTCATCAAGGCAGTCGTACTGAGCAAGTTTCATGCAACGTCAATTGCATACACAAAGTTTTTCTATGATTGGACCCTGTGACCTAGTTTTTTACTCCAGATGACCCATATTCGAACACAACCAAGATTTTATCAAGGCAGCCATTCTGACCAAGTTCCATGAAGATTCAGTGAAAATTGCAACCTATATTGCATACACAAGGTGCAGTGTGGACAGACAGACGAGGAACACCAGGCCATCACAATAGCTCACCTTTGAGCACTTCATTCTCAGGTGAGCTTAAAATAAGATCATTGGTAACACTGATGGATACTCAGTGCCTGAAGTCTGAATTTTTGAATGAACAATAAACATGTAAAGAGAGAGATTTGAAAATATGGTCAGCCAGAGTTATGGTTTTTGTTCATTGCACTTCCTCTAAATGCTCTATTTTACTGTGTGAAATATCAACTCAAGGTTTTTTTCCAGACAAGCATATCAGGTACAGTTATATTAACTTCAGTTATGGTTCTTGGTCATCGCACTTCCTCTCAGTTACCTATATCACTGTATGAAGTATCAACTCAAACCCTTTTATACATTTTAAGTTATGCTCCGGACAAAAAGTATTCTGATGGATGGACAAAGTGGCAACTATTTCCCTTTTGGGAGCATAAAAACTGTTTACCGGGTAAGTCAACTGGCCATAACTCTGCCAGTCCTAAACCGTGGCACCAAAACTCCGTGTAACACACACTTTCTTTATACTGTACAGAAGTGTTTGCCATGTATCCTTCAAAATTGAGGAAAGATTGCACCACAACATGTCTGGAAGAGACTGACAAACCGTATGACTTACCACAATATGACCTCCAGCTTTATTTTTGTTCCAAATTTCATACATATGAGTAAACAGACATTGTATTGATAAACTGGAGATAAGTTAGACCTGCAAAATTTTAATTCTTAGCTGCCATTTTACAATTTTCCAATGCATAAAACATGAGAAAAATTAGAAAGAATTAAGGATGGGAACGAATACTATATTTAGTATTCGAATATTCATATCAACTATTCGAATACATTCGAATAAAATTTTAAAACTTTTCCGAATGTTTTACTATCCGAAAAGTATTTATCCGAAATTATGTATAGTTCGCCAATTACTAATTAATAACTATTCGGTAATTGTCAATGAAATTCATGATTCTCAACATTAAGGGATTTGAAACATCGAGCGCGTGAAAAACTTCCATGCACGTGATGTAGTTGCTGGAGGCATTTTAGCAAGATTTTAGCGTTTTTAGATGTAGTAAGATTAAAAATAATATCAGATCTGATCGTAAGTAAAGTTAATAAATCGGACTTTGATGCAAAGTGGATTCAGTGCGCATCAATCTTTCTTTCTTCAAAATACCATTGGTTGCATTTTATTGAGTAATGATTTTCAATTGGGTTTCAACTGAGTAATCGAACATGATTGGTTTCTTAAAATTTAAAGCTATGAAGTTTATCTGTTACAGGCGATAGACTTGAGTTACATTGCCGAATTAAGGGGTAATTATTTGAACAAAACATTAAGATTCGCACCCTAAAAAACATAAAATAAAGACACTAGATAATGACTCCATGTGTGAATTACTCAAACAACAAACTGAAAAACTGTTTGCAATTTAGGATCTGCAATTTGCAATTATAACACGTGTTATCAAAACACCGACTGGGGCTATTAAGCAATTAGTTGTTTGATGAAATATGGTAAGGCTTTCGTGTGTTTGTCAACGTTTTGTCGAACTTTAAAAGTTGAAAAAAAAATATAAAAAGAATAACGAATATTCGAATCCTAAAATTGCATTCGAATATTCGGAACGAATGCGAATATTCGAATGTTCGAATATTCGTTCCCATCCTTAGAAAGAATACATTACATTTTGCAATCACTTATTTACATGTACATGTATATGAAATAAATTATTCTACATTTAAAAAGGATTTAAACACCATAACAAGCACTTATTTGCCTGACGTCACTTCAGGATAAGTGAGCCTCTTATAAAGACTGGCATTTTAATTTATTAAATAACTAATGTAAGGCATGTAAAACTAATGTCAAGGCATGTAAATTCATTGGCATATAATTTCATGCTTTTGTAATAAATGCAATTTCATGAATAGTCCAACTTGAATAAGTGAATTTTTTTATTACAGAAAATCATAATATCAGTTATTTGTAATTCACGAATCCCCCTTTACCACCAAATTTATAAAAATCAGTGCCTCTAAAACATTGGTTAAATAGCTCCACAACATTCAAACAAAACAAAGATATTTATAAAGTGGCATGTAATCGAAAACTGATAAAACAACACAAACTTTATTAACTATTACATATGGTACTGTAATTTGCAACACCCTCTGAATTGTGTAGTATTAGAACCAAAGTATTTTCCACAAATTTTAAAACTCTGAACACCATGCCAAAAGAGGTTATTGTTACCCTCATAACATCTACTACTCCTTTCAATGAGAATTTTCAATAGCAACTATTACTGCAATAGTTTTTCTATCACTACACAGTTTATTTTTTAACCCCATATCGTATTTTCAGTACTAAAGAACTACTGATTCCTGAAATAACATAAACAGCAATCTAGTGGTTCTATGATAACCATGATAATCCCACAAAAACTTTGTACACTTCAAGTAATCTAAAATACCTTCAATAAACGTGATTGATATGTAACAATGTAGAAACTTAAAGATAAACATAACTAGGGATATGTCAAAGGCCGACAAGTAAGATAATAGCTCAGTGTAGATTGTAGTTTGAACAGACCTATAAGAGTGACCTCCCCTGTGTAAACAAAATTTCAGTGACAGATCAAGTTTTATCTGATTCCTGCTTTTATTGGATGAAAGAACTGCACTGGCCAACCTTCCAATATAAAATGGAGGTACTGGCACAAGTCATTCAGTAGTAAGACTCTATGAAGTGGAATCTCTTGTCACAATCAACATGTTCTTTCGTTGATCTGTTGTGACATGTATGAAATGTGTGCCAAAGTTATCAGATCTGCCAAGGGAAGAACAGTGCACATATACTGCAATTATTTCCTTCATCTTTTAAAGGACAGTCTGCTATACATTTTAAGACTTAATAAGTTAATATATACCATAAATATACAGATGTAAATACAGTGTTTTAGTACACCTCATTTTCCATCGGAAGCTATATAAATTAAATGTATTCAACTCCATTGTGGCAAACAACTGAAAGACATAGAGGATAATTGTTGGTTTCGGTGTAAGATCCTGTTATGATTTCACCGAGTGGGCACCAAATATAATATTTTCACAAGTGGTACAGCCACGAATGAAAATAACTTTTGGTGTTCACGAGTAAAATTAACGTGATATTTCACCGATACCAACAATTTTTCTGTTTATTTCATGGTTAAAACTCTAGTTTTATTGCGTTTGTTTCTACCAAATATTGAAAATCATGGGAAACCTCATGAGAAACATAGTGCAAATGACGTCATTTAAACGACGTCATCGTCGCATGGTTTCCAGCATTAATTACGCTCGGTATACTTTTTGACGTATATCCGGGTTAAAGATTGCAAAAACAGTGAAAAATAAAAATGGTAATCCACTGTTTCAAAACTGTGGATTATCACTTTTATTTCACTGAGAAAACTACAATTCACTGGAAAACATAAAATAAACTAAAATTAGAAGTAACAGTACCCAAATATCTGAAACAATACTGATAATGGTACAGTCATAAAATCTTCATCATTCATGAACAAACTTATCTGATAAAGCAAAACAAAATGCACAAGTATGTGAAACATTTGAGACAATGACTTTTCCCATGATAATACCAGGGATGATTTTGGCATAATAAATAAAATGAAAATGATGGGAAAAGGGTAACAAGAGGGCATTTATGACCCAGTATCGCCTACCCGAGTAAGACAAAATATTAAACAGCTTAGTTCAAAGTACATATTACTTTGATCTGGTTCATAAAGTGTGCTCCAAAAATGAAGCCTAAATTGTTTCTACTAGATTGACATCAGGTTGATAAGTAAGATATAGTATCATCCAGTACATACTAAGCTGTGATTAGAAGTTACTGAAGCGACATTCCTTATAAATATAAAACTGCACGTACATAGAGTTATTTTAACAAAGTTTATATATACACTTAACCGATTTATAAACGCAAGAATTTCCCCTGTTGAACATTTTTATTTGAATGACGCTATCGTTTTTATTTTTACTTAAGTCATTTTTTGCGATGAATTATTGTAACTTTTACAAGAATTCAATTTTATATGGTTTTTGTTGTGTATGAAATCTGAATAAATTTGAAACATGATAACACTGATAAAATAAATATTTTGCCACTTTAGCGTTTCTAAACCGGTTGAGTGTATATAGTGAAAGGCAAAATTTCCATAGTCTTTTTTTCTCTTTCAACCTGATCAGGACGAAAAAGATGGCAATTTAAAAAAAAAGAGAAATCTGTATAGATTAATACACACAAGACTAACAAACAAATAGACAGACAAATATTGATCACAAGAAATCTTACACAACAAGGTGTGTTTGTGTACTTTAAACTTACATTGTAATGGAAATTAGTCAGTTTATAATCTTATGGAAATTAATCAATGTCAATGAAATAAAAGAACCTCTTAAAGACTGCTAGTTTGACAAGTATTTTTCTCAAGCTCTGGTTTTAAGTCAGTCTGTGATAACTTCTTTTCAGTTTCCTTTTCTGTTTTGTCGTCTTTCTTTCCTTTGTCCTTCTTAGTATTACCTTTTGTTTCTTCTACTGTCTTTGGTTTCTTTTTCTCTGGTAAATCTTAAATACAAAATATTCATAAATTTATAGTTTCATTTGATTTCACAAGCAGTGTACTTACATGATCATGACAATAAATCATACTTCATTGCTACAAAATGTAAATTTAGATCATATCAGGTCATTTAAAATTATAATAATATAAACAAGACCTATCACTAAATGTGATTAATACCCTCAAGATATAGTTATGGTTCTTGTACACAGCACTTTCTCTTGTTGCGCTAGACCATTGTATGAAGTTGTATTGAATTCCAACCAGTAGTTTTCAAGTTATGCTCTGGACAAGGAAAAGTAACAAAAGGTAGTAACTCTGTAATTAGTCAAGATGGATTTATGGTTCTTGTGCACTGCACTTCCTCTCAATGTGCTTGACCATTGTATGAAGTTGTATTGAATTCCAACAAGTAGTTTTCAAGTTATGCTCCTGACATGGAAAATGCAATGGACCAACCTACCAACCGCCTGACCAACCACCGGTGACTCCTATATATCCCCCTAAACTTCGTTTCAAGGGGTTTAATTATAACAAAATTTATAACCTGTTTCATTTTCTTTTTGCTCCATTTCTGTTTTACATTCTGTCAGTTCTTTTTCACTTTTCTTTTCTCCACTATTTTCTTTCCGTTCTTTTTCTTTCTTGTTACCTTTTGTTTCCTCTGCTGTCTTTGGTTTCTTTTTGTCTTGCACTTTTGAAATGATAAATATTTACACTAAATTGCATGTATGTTTTCAAAGTCCATGATAAAGATTAACAACTGAATTTTAGATTAAAAAATTCTGATCTATTTGTACTAAGTGTTATGAAATTTTCAAATGACTTTCATCACATAAAATACTGTCTCATAGGGGGAAAACGCAAAATCACACAAGAGCTTTGCCCAAAAGAGGTGTCTCAAAGTATATGTCCTTGACCATCAAGGTGTGGAACCGGTACTAGCGCATGACACTTTATCTCCAATTCATTTTAAAATTGTTCAATGTATAACTGAATTACAATACGGACATGAACATGTGTATATAGAATATAGGATTAAGTTTGACCTTGACCTTTGAGGTAGGGTCGTGGGTCTTGAATGCGACATGTCTTCTTGATCTGCTGAACATTTGTGCCAAGTGATTTTAAAATCTTTCAATGCATGGCAAAGTAACAGCCAGGACAGGAAAAAATGTAAGGATTGACACACAGACAGATGAACGTACTAAAACTTGACAGTTGTGTGGCTATTCTTTTGTTCTATTGTACTTTATAGCCACATAAGCCCAAAACTAGCCACATACAGAATGAATGACATCAAAGAGAATTTACTGTAACCTATTGTTGCCATAGCTACTCAACCCCCACATTTTGGGCTCAGACTCAGGCTCTAATATATGGATACTTATGTGGCTACTCTAGTGTTCTTTTAGCCATGTAAGGGAAAAAAATAGCCACATAAGAGCTTACAGATTGAATGACATCAAAGAGTATTTACTGTTACCTATTGTTCCTATAGCTACCTAAGTATCCAAATGTAAGCACGGACAGACGGTGCGCTCTTAATATCTTTTAGGGGCATAAAAATGTTAAAAATTTACATAAAACAAGTTGATGAGGTATAGCCATGCAATACAAAGTCCTCTACTGGTTTGAATAAATAAAAGAATTTATTAAAGACTGCTACTTTGATAATTATTCCGTTCACTTTCTTTTTCCTCAATCTCTGATTGCAAGTCAGTCTGTGACAATTCTTTTTCAGTTTCTTTTTTTGTTTTGTTCTTTTTCTTTTCTTTGCCCTTCTTGGTATCACCTTTTTTTTCTTCAACTGTCTTTGGTTTCTTTTTCTCTGGCAATTCTTAAATAAAAAATATTCACAAATTTACAGATTCATGTGGAATATACAGACTGGAAATGAAACTGTGTGTAGTAGTGTTCGAGCCCTAATTGCAACCTCATAAGAGACATTGGGTGTAGGTAGCTGTTTTTTCATGCATAACACATCCTTGAGGTATGAGTATCAATTGCGTGAAGTTATATCAAAATTGGTCCTTGCATGTAGAAGATACAGACCAGAAACAAAATTGCATGCAGTAGTGTGACCCTGACATTGGCAGTAAGTGGCTAATTGTATACACAACACAACCTTGTGGTATTGGTAACCATTGTGTGAAGTTATATCAAAATCGGTCCAGGCAAGTGGAAGACATGGACTGGAAATGAAATAACGGACGGACAGACAGAACCGTGTAAACCTATAGTCAGGAACCAGTCATAGGGGACTAATTAATCGACAAACTCTTCGGCAATGTCAAATTTTGTATGAGCTGTTGCATTCAAACCTACCAAATACCAGTACTATGAAACCTTCTTTTGACATTCAAACTTGTATATTTTATCAGTTAAACTGGACACATTTAAATTGTTTAAGTAGGACACATCGAACAGATATTTATTTCTTCAAAAATAACATCTATTATGTAATCAAATTCAAATCCTGTGTACTTGAGGCATTAGAGTTACATGTCATGTCAGTAAGGTGTACTGTTTAAAGCATTATATCTTATGAAATACAGTAGATACATTTATGTCTTGGTTCACTTACATTCAACGATTTAACCCGTATTTGATATCTTCAATGTCGGGGTAACTTTTCAAATGCAAAGACTCATGCAATAAATGAAGAGTTCTAATCAAAAGTACTATGAACCATACTGTGCTGCAAATGCACATATTCACAAAAAAAAAACAGTAGGAAAAAGACTCAAATGTTTTTTTTCACAGTTATATGAAGGAATTTAGAGTCATACCTGTACAAGGCCTGTCGACTGGGAAGTACTCTAGCAGATTAGTTTCATACACCTCAACATCTTTTATCAGGAATACACAGAATATGATCTTATCTATCTGAAAACAGAAATACAACATGCAGAATAAAACTTGAACAAATTCAAGGACCTGTCAGGGTGATTTTCCAACGAAATAGGTGCAATTGTTTGTGTATTTTCTGCCCTGTCTGAGTGAGATGAAAAGAAACTAAACTGTTTTCTTGCTTACCAGCTTTGAAGTCTGTTCTAGTTCTTTATTTGACTAAAAATTAAAAACATGCTATTTACAGACACAACAAGAATGTCAAACTGTCACAAAATACGCCCGTCAAGGAGGCATAACTCAGTATGTGGCAGTTCATAGGTTTCGTAAAACCTGTTAGAACTATAGAGCGGACAAGGCTAATTCACCTGTTTGAACTATAGAGCTGAGAAGGCTAATTTCATCATTTTTCGATAATTCAAGGGCCATAATCCAAAAGTGCGTTGGGCTATTTTGCTGGTTACCCACCCGCCTTGGGTGTACCCATAATACATCCCTTTGGGCGCATAAAAAGTGATTCTTATTTCCAGCAACTGTTCCTTGACCTTGCTTTTAGCAGATCCAAATGACAATATCGTAAGTCTTTATATTAAAAAATACTTATTTCGCAATTTTCTATTTATTTGAGAGTTTTTAAATTTGGGAGGAAATGAATAACATTAAGTTTAGATAGAGACTCACACTTTTACTGTTTTCTCCTACAAGCAGCCAATCTCTAATAGTCTGCATGACAACTGGGGTTGCTTTTTCCACATCATAGCCTGTAAAAATATAAGACTGAATTAATATGACCTCTACTTTATGCATACTAAACTAGAATTGTAACTAAAAGTGACTGATTAGCACCTTAATCATTGTTTCAGCAGGGAACAAAAGTTTCTATATCCAAACGCCATGTTTGTTTCAGCCAAACTTGGAATGAGAGTTCAAAAGAAAGTTGAATAAAAAACGTTTTACACATTTACTTTTCATGTAGATGTGTTGGCAGTTATTAATTTAAGTCCTTCAATTACTGAGAAGGTATACTGACCAGTAAAAGAAACACAACTTTTTATCCTGTGCATTTTAAAAAGAATTTGACTGGAGCAGAGATATACAGGAAATAATGAATGTCTCTGAATAAATTATCAAATAGTAATTTCATGCAGACAGATATGAAATTCAATTCTATCACTAGTTTACACGTTATAATGTAAAAATTTGCGCTGATATTTTTCTGTAAATTGTTACAAAATGAAAGCTGTTGCATTTATTTTGCCTTTTAGTATAGTACCAACAGCAACACACCAATTATGCCAGTAAACACAGTTTGTCGGAGTACAAAAAAGTACATATCATTAACACTTCATAGTGATTATGTGAACCAATTTTTAATGCAGTACTTCTAAAATTGAAAAAGAACAGTTACTGCCACAATTATTTTTTCAGCAGACCACCCCACTATGTGATGACTCAAAACACTTACAATCCCCTTGGTCGAAATCCCCTTTGTCCAAAAATGGCATAGTAGTCATAATTTCCTTAATGGATTTTACATCGTAATTTTTTTTTTTCAATCATTCGCTATAGTAAAGTAGAACTAGAGACAAATAAAACATTTAGTAAATTTTTTTATTCAATATATGCTTTTTCACATGTAAATTCCATTGAGGGGATTATGACTACCTTGCTATTTTTGGACCAATGGGATTTTGACCAAGGGGATTTTGAAGTACTCTATGATTTCTCTATAAGCCATTCAATACCATTGTCAGGACACAGATCAGATTGTCTTTTTGAAATCACATAATGCTGTTCCTTGTTTAATACTTCTTTTTCATAAATCTGGCAAAAAATTGCAATAATAAGTTGTATCTATTTTATTTTTCCACGACCAGAAAAAGAAATTCTAACTACACCTATCACTAAATGTGATTAATACCCCCGAAAGACTGCTTTATAAACTGAGGAAGTTTGTAGTAACAGAATACCTTGCAAACAAACTAAAATAGAGATATTGGTCTTGGCAATAATTCTGTAATTTGTCAGCATAGAGTTATGGTTCTTGTACACTACACTTCCTCTTATTGTGCTGGACCATTGTATGAAACTGTATTGAATTCAAACCAGTAGTTTTCAAGTTATGCTCAGGACAAGGAAAAGTGACAAAGGGCAAAAACTCCAATATGAGTACAGATAGAGTTATGGTTCTTGTACACTGCACTTCCTCTCAACGTACTTGACCATTGTATGAAGTTGTATTGAATTCCAACCTGTAGTTTTCAAGTTATGCTCCGGACAAGGAAAAGTAACAATGGGCAATAACTCTGTAATTAGTCAAGATAGAGTTATGGTTCTTGTACACTGCACTTCCTCTCAATGTGCTAGACCATTGTATGAAGTTGTATTGAATTCCAACCTGTAGTTTTCAAGTTATGCTCCGGACAAGGAAAAGAAACAAAGGGCAATAACTCTATAATTACTCAAGATAGAGTTATGGTTCTTGTACACTGCACTTCCTCTCAATGTGCTAGACCATTGTAAGAAGTTGTACTGAATTCCAACCTGTAGTTTTCAAGTTATGCTCCGGACAAGGAAAAGTAACAAAGGGCAATAACTCTGTAATTAGTTAAGATAGACTTATGGTTCTTGTACACTGCACTTTCTCTCAATGTGCTTGACCATTGTACGAAGTTGTATTGAATTCCAACCAGTAGTTTTCAAGTTTTGCTCCAGACAAGGAAAATGCAACAGACCGCATGACCGACCGACCAACCACTGCGTGACTCCTATATACCCCCCTAAACTTCGTTTTGGTGGTATAAATATCATAACTTTGAAAACGAGCTCGAGGTTTCTTGTCTAACCTGTCCCTACTGATGTAGCCCCTGTAGCCCCTTGATAATGTTAACATATCTAACACTTGTATGATTATATGAAGCTGATAAAACTGTCAGAAATCATACCATATATCCCTGTTGAAATGCATGGAAAAGCCTGAAAATAAATAAAAATATTAACTGGTTAGGTACTGGCTGTAGTTCAACATTAACAATGTACCTGGGTGTCCTTGCTAGTATTAATCTCTTTTCTGCAAGCCACTGAAAACTTTTAAACTTGTATTACAAAACAAGAGCTGTCAGTAAGACAGCCCGCTTGACTTTTCTCAGTGCTTGCCAATAAAGCAGAACTTTTGGCAAAAAAAAAATGAAAAAAAGGCATTTGTGTAATTTCAAAGCGTAAGCAAGTGCCATATGTAGCAAGATATTAAGAGAAGAATTGTTTGTTTACCCTGAACACTACTGCAAAGTAGTTTTAAACTAGAGCTATCACTAAATGTGATTAATACCCCCAAAAGACTGCTTTATAAACTGAGGAAGTTCGTAGTAACAGAATACCTTGCAAACAAACTAAAGAGATATTGTTCTTGGCAAAAACTCTGTAATTTTTCAAGATAGAGTTATGGTTCTTGTACACTGCACTTCCTCTCAATGTGCTTGACCATTGTATGAAGTGGTATTGAATTCCTACCAATAGTTTTCGAATTATGCTCCGGACAAGTAAAAGTAACAAAGGGCAATAACTCTGAAATGAGTCAAGATAGAGTTATTGTTCTTTTTCACTGCACTTCCTCTTATTGTGCTTGACCATTGTATGAAGTTGTATTGATTTCCACCCGGTAGTTTTCGAATTATGCTCCGGACAAGGAAAAGTTACAAAGGGCAATAACTCTGTAATTAGTCAAGATGGAGTTATGGTTCCTGTGCACTGCACTTCCTCTCAATGTACTTGACCATTGTATGATGTTGTATTGTATTCCAACCAGTAGTTTTCGAATTATGCTCCGGACAAGGAAAAGTAACAAAGGGCAATAACTCTGTAATGAGTCAAGATAGAGTTATGGTTCCTGTGCACTGCACTTCCTCTCAATGTGCTTGACCATTGTATGAGGTTGTATTGAATTCCAACCAGTAGTTTTCAAGTTATGCTCCAGACAAGGAAAAGTAACAAAGGGCAATAACTCAGTAAATACTCAAGATAGAGTTATGGTTCTTGTACACTGCACTTCCTCTGATTGTGCTTGATCATTGTATGAAATTGTATTGAATTCCAACTAGTACTTTTCAAGTTATGCTCCAGACAAGAAAAAGTAACAAAGGGCAATAACTCTGAAATTAGTCAAGATGGAGTTATGATTCTTGTGCACTGCACTTCCTCTCAATGTGCTTGACCATTGTATGAAGTTGTATTGAATTCCAACCAGTAGTTTTTAAGTTATGCTCCGGACAAGGAAAAGTAACAAAGGGCAATAACTCTGTAATTAGTCAAGATGGAGTTATAGTTCTTGTGCACTGCACTTCCTCTCAATGTGCTTGACCATTGTATGAAGTTGTATTGAATTCCAACTAGTAGTTTTCAGGTTATGCTCCGGAGAAGGAAAATGCAACAGACCGCCCGACCAACCGCCCGCCCGACCGACCGACCGACCAACCACCGGGTGACTCCTATATACCCCCCTAAACTTCGTTTTGGGGGTATAATTAATACTGTCCAAATGAAGGGAGGTAAGTGGTTAATGATATATGTGCATGACAGTACCAGTTGCATGCAAGTCCTCAACTAGGAACTCCTAAGTACAATAAAACATATTTTTGACAGAGTTATTTACTGTTGCTTACAGATGGGTGTCATGATGGTACAGAAGTATTCCAACTTTCAAAGTAATATCTTACATGGTTAAGTCAATAAGTGGACTGGTACGCAAAACTTGACAGAGATTGTCAATAAAGGGGCTTAATTTATAAAAGTTTCTTGACAGTGTTACCTTCTCTTGCCTACAGATTAGGGTCATGAAAAAACCTCATGATGTAAACAAGTATTCAAGTTTCACAGTTATACATGTATCTCAATGAATTTTCTAAGTCTATAAAGGGCCATAATTCTGCCAAAACTATGAAGAGTTATGTACTCTTGTCTGTTAATAGAAGTAATGATGGTAAATGTGTTGTAAATTTCAAAACGATTTCTTGCATATCAGATTGACATTTCTTGTGACCCATTCCGGAAAAATTGGTCTTGCCCTCCCTCCCACGTGCCAGACGATTCTTGTGAATCACTTGTGACGTAACGTTATAAACATGTTGATGTCACTTTCCCAAACACAACATCTGAATAATGTTTGTTTAAATATGATTATGCATCATTTCAATAAGTTTATGAAAAAAAAGTTTTTAACAGATTCTGATTTTTTCCAAGATCAAGGTCATATTATGAGCCTATGGCTTAGAAAAGCTAAATGGCTAAATGTTGTGTACATATTTTTAACTTACTATTGTCCGTAACTGATTTTTCTTGGCAAGATCTAAGCATGATAAGTAGCAACTTTTAAGCTCCTCTGAATGTTCTCCAATTGGACCAGGTGTGTGCAATATATCTGTAATGAAAAACACAGTATCTACAAAATCATTTAGTAACACTGATATCAAAATAAATGCCTCAAATAAGCACATCTGTACCGGTAAGTGTTGTTTAAATTTGTATTGGTAGCCATCTTGCTCAGACACTGATTATAACTCTTAAGCTTAGTTTATACTAATTTATTTTAGCTCAGTGGTGAAGAAAGCTTGTAGCTTATCAAGTCACTCTCGAGTCTGCTTCCTGGAAAAACTAGTACTAATGTCATATGAGAAGGTACGGTCGTGACCCCAGTAGGACCCGAATCCGCAACCTCCTGGATGAGCGGCAGACACCTTAACCTCTACACCACCGCTCCCCTTTCAGATATGATAAATCACCAGAGGTTACATCAAGTATTTATACCAAAGTTGCAAAAGTCTGTCGGTTACACACAAAATTTCTACATATGGAAAACAATTTTTGAAAACTTACGTTTTGCTGGTAACTTGTAACCTGAAAACATAAAAAACATTTTCTCTCTGAAAGATGAAAAACTGCAATCAGCAATGATCATAAAATACTGTTGATGGACGTAGGCGGCATCAGGCTCATAAAGATAGTCACAATATACAGGTTACTTTTTCAGTTGTTTTTATCTGATTTTTGGAGTGTAATAAGTGATGCAACATGGACAGAAAATCACTTTTGACTAAGAAACTGTGTTATTACCTCCCTTCATTTGGACAGTTTCAGAATTTCTAGATTTCTGCAAAATTTCGTCTTTTCGCATGCAAAAGGTAATTTTTAGATAATTCATACATAGTCTCCAAATAATAATTTTCAATTGTTTCCCTTGTTTGAAAAACCAAACAATTGTTTTAATGGCATTTAGTAGTACATTCTCTTCTATATGACAAGCCCTACCATCCCATACTTTCCCAGGCAGACATAAAGCAATTCCTCTCTTTTGTCTCTTTTACATTTTCTTGCTTTTCACTGCCTAAAGTTATGTTGTTTACAGGAACATTTTTTGACCTTTACCAAGTATATCCCCACTTAAACAAAGGCTTACTTAATTTTCTCCTGATATACCAGTGCCAAAAGGTGATACGCATAATACAAACAACTAGATTCTGTCTTCCTGCATTAGTTTAGTTTATACTAATTAAGTTTAGCTCGATTATGAAGGAAGCTTGTAGCTTATCGAGTCACTCACGAGTTTGCTTCCTGAAACAAGAGGGCCAAGATGGCCCTATATCGCTCACCTTGGTACAAGTCCACTTGCCTGGTGGAAGATCACTAGATAATGTTATATACCAAATAAGTTTTCCTATATACGCCTTTGTAAAACAAATGATCCCCACCCCCCCCCCGGCAAGGTCAATTTTGACCCAGGGGCATAATTTGAACAAACTTCGAAGAGGTCTACTAGGCAATGCTACATGCCAAATATCTAAGCTCTAGGCCTTGTGGTTTCAGAGAAAAAGATTTTTAAAGTTTTCCCTATATAAGCCTATGTAAAACTAAGTGACCCCTGGTGCGGGGTCAATTTTGACCCAGGGGCATAATTTGAACAATCTTGGTAGAGGTCCACTAGCCAATGCTACATGCCAAATATCTAAGCTCTAGGCCTTGTGGTTTCAAAGAAGAAGATTTTTAAAGTTTTTACTATATAAGCCTATGTAAAACTAAGTGACCCCCGGTGCGGGGTCAATTTTGATCCGAGGGTCATAATTTGAACAATCTTCGAAGAGGTTCACTAGCCAATGCTACATGTCAAATATTAAGCTCTAGGCCTTGTGGTTTCAAAGAAGAAGATTTTTAAAGTTTTTACTATATAAGCCTATGTAAAACTAAGTGACCCCCGGTGCGGGGTCAATTTTGATCCGAGGGCTCATAATTTGAACAATCTTGGAAGAGGTTCCACTAGCCAATGCAACATGCCAAATATCCTAAGCTCTAGGCCTTGTGGTTTCAGAGAAGAAGATTTTTAAAGTTTTTCCTATATATGCCTATGCAAAAACTAAGTGCCAACCTGCGCGGGGTCAATTTTGACCCGAGGTCATAATTTGAACAATCTTGGTAGAGGTCCACTAGACAATGCTACATGCCAAATATCTAAGCTCTAGGCCTTGTGGTTTCAGAGAAGAAGATTTTTAAGGTTTTTTCTATTTTTTGCCATAGCAACCAGAGTTCTGCATGGAATGGAATTCTTTGAACAACTTGATAACATGCAAGGAACATCCCGCAAAGCCACAACATTGGCCCAGTGGTTTCAGAGGAGATGTCGTTTGAAGGAAATGGTGGAGGGGGGGGGGGGGGGGGGGGGGGGGGGGGGGGGGGGCGGAATGCGATCCTAATAGCTCACTCTGGCACTTTGTGCTAGGTGAGCTAAAAACCAGTACTGGTGTCATATGAGGAGGTACGGTCGTGACCCAAGATTGGCTCAAACCCACAGCCTCTGGGATGAGCTGCAGTCTTCCTGCATTCTGTACATACCTCCTGATAGTCTAGCTTCTCCTGTTTTACAGCCCCCAATTTTACAGCACTCATCATATAACCTCTTTCCTGCTGCTCTGTGTATTGCCCCATCCACTACGGACAAATATGATATATAAATAAGTACATCATTATTTTATATGGTACAATCATGCTTAACATTTGTTATTAAAAGTGTGATAGAATCTTCACAGCATATTTAATGGCTTTTACGTACTTATTGCATCTATTTTCAAATGCATACAAGGTTTAGAGACTTTTTTTGATCAGTAACAACAGATGGTAGGTTTCAGTTGACCTTTGAGCACCATTCCAAACCCAAAAGACTAACTTCTTGCACAATTCCTATGGGTTCAGTTCAACATTTTGCAAGTGCAAAACATATTCATTCATATTAATCCTAAATTGCATGCTAGTTTCAAGGTCAATCAATACAGAAGTTAGTGGTCAAGAAAGATATATATTTATGAGAAAAAAAGAAAATGATGATCATGGTTTGTGCAGCAACTACTGGCAACAAACAACACTGCCTTTGAGACCAGTGCAGATCATGATCAGCCAGGACATCCATCCATCCATGCAGGCTGATTATGATCTGCCCTGTTTACTCAGCTAAAGGGTGATATCTTAAATATTTAACTCCACTAGAGGGTGACATTTTAAACTTTTACCCCCTCCACCTCCCAGTAAGCTGTTATTGGCTGCGTTACAGATCACGTCTATTTCGAGTGTGGTGATGTCCCCTCGCCATAGGGATATCTTCATGTTTAATTGTTCATCTACATCAAACTTCGGTGTAGCAGTTCTTTTCACTGCAAAACGTAAAAATGCATTTTAGTATTTATAAATAACCTCTTTTTGCAATAAATGATCTCCTTAAAGGTCCATTACTAAGACCAAATAAAATTTTCTTTTAAATCTGGAATTGTAACAGGGAAATACAGTTTGAAACTGGCTTATAAAACTTTACATTCCCTGTTTGAAATACTGCTGCAGAAAAACGAGTGAATGTTTTTATATGTCCTTAGACTGACCTGGATGGTCTTTTGTCCTACTTTCATTTTACTGCATGTTGTAAACAGTCAGAGATATGCGTTGCACATTCTTGGAAGTAAAGTGCTTTCAACTATAATTTCAAAGTGTGCATGCTTATTCATGTACAACCTATTTACAGCCTCTTTGTCCCGAGACTTCTCGAAAATTACAAAATTATTTGATAACTGGAAAACCTACTTTCGTTTTTTGAAAAGGCAAAATATAATTCATTAATTCTTTTGCTAAGCATAAATTTTTAACACAATATGGTCACATTCGATGCAGTATGTCATATTTTTCACATGTTACAATTCAAGAACTAAATT
This sequence comes from Saxidomus purpurata, assembly GCA_022818135.1. NCBI lineage: Eukaryota > Metazoa > Mollusca > Bivalvia > Venerida > Veneridae > Saxidomus > Saxidomus purpurata. The sequence continues at coordinate 6,728,028 of JAFMSR010000001.1, read as the reverse complement.
TCGATTTGGTCTTAGTATCAAAATGGACCTTTAAGCTAGAAAAGGTGGAGTTTTTTATATACATATGTACAACTATAATAAGCATTAAACTTGGATTCATGTCTTGCCCTAAAATGGATATGTGAGTTAATTTACTGGTATGAGAATGCCATGAAAACTATCATTTGCAGCTACTGGTCTGTTTTAGATTTAGAAAAGGCAGGACTAAATGTCAGAATAGGACTGTTCATAGCCAGACACTGAACCACCATTGTGAGGAATACCTTGTGCCTAAAATCTTAAGGGCCTGACAAAAATCTGACTGACCTTTTGTAGCATAACTTGACCAGTCCTCCACTCTATCTAAACATACATACTTCTTGCCACAGTGATATGTCTTTCTTTTCTCCTCTACAGGAAGGTTGAGATAATATTCTGAAAAAATACATCACATATATGGTATAATTACAGTTAGATCAACATCTAATAACATAATATTTGAAAGACATAGGATTGTGTTCAATCATCATACTGAATAAGCCATGCATTGTACTTAGTGACACAATACTATTCAAATACATGTTCATCAAATACATGGATGTCTGATGATGTTTGCATTCAGTTCATTTAATTAATATGAAAATTGCCATAGATATGAACTTTGCAACAAACTAAATCAACAATAAATCCTCATACACCACTTCAGCCAATTAAACTGATGTGATATGGTTTGAGTCTCGGGCATTGCTACATTGTACCATGGCGACTTGAAATAAAAATTTGTATCTTGTATATACATGCATGACAGATTTCTGTTCAATGATGTAGGGTCTATTTAAATAATATTTCTACAGTGAGACATAGAACCACAATCTGATGCATAGTCGTTTCTTATGTTTTCATCTGTACATATCCCTGTATTCTCGGGGTTTCACATATTGTTGTTTTTACCTTATAGGTGTCAAATTGGCAACTCTTTGTTATTATTTACAGAGAAATGATACAAAACCGGAACATAAAAAGGTTGAAGTGATTTGACTGAAAATTGCTGAAATTTTTTGTGGTGGGGTTAGTAAAAGTGCCCATATTGTTTTATTCTGCTGTCTATGATTATTATTTTTATGTCATTTGTAACATTTCATGCCAAGCTATGCACCTTGGCATTTTAAATTTTTTTGATTCTACAATGTAGCAATACCCAAGACTCAAACATAAATCCCGAGGAATATGAAAAATGCTCTTCCCATTTTAGAGTATGAGGGTGACCTCAGATACTGTAGCAAAATTCATGTAAGGAAAACATCATGCAATTTATGACACCAACTGAAACAGGAGTATTTTTTCTATTAATTAACATAAAATATTGTTGCTAAAATGTGTACTGTTTTAAAGACAACAAATTTACAACCTTAGATTCTGAGTGTTTTAAATGCACTTGATGTCCTCACTTTGTTTTTGAGGAATGAAGTGTTTTTGGAAGAAGATGAGTTGAATGTCAATTGGTTCAAGTACACTAAGTTACTAGGAAAATAAATCTCCTGCAGGTTAATTGGTTCAAGTACACTGAGTTACTAGGAAAATAAATCTCCTGCAGGTACACTAAGTTACTAGGGCTGGGTATTGCCAGCAAAAATGATAATTGCAATATATTACTTGTTATTTCAATTATATTATAATATATTGCAAAGCATTTTCATAAAACCAGAAGTCAGAAAATCAATTAAAACAATTATATCTAAATATTGTACTCCAGTACCGAGCCTTATCACAGCATTTCATGTTACAGATATAAAACTTAAAGGTTACATAAAGTAATTAAGTATGAATAGAGCAGGAGTAATGACCCAATTATACTTGTCAATTTGTTAACATCCAATAGAACTATTATTATGCCCCCAAAGGGTGGCATATTAAAATTGCACCGTCCGTCTATGCGTCCGTCTGTGTGTCCCCACTTACAAATTCGTGTCCGGACTGTAACTCTGTCATGCATTGAAGGATTTTAAAATAACTTGGCACACATGTCTAGCACATCAAGACAACGTGTCGCGTGCAAGACCCACATCCCTACCTCAAAGGTCAAGGTCACACTTGGAGTATGAAGGTTATGGAATCCTCTATATATGCACACATTTGTGTCCGGACTATAACTTTGTCATGCATTGAAGGATTTTAAAATAACTTGGCACAAATGTCTAGCACATGAAGACGACGTGTCGCGTGCAAGACCCCTGTCCCTAGCTCAAAGGTCAAGGTCATACTTAGAGTTTGAAGGTAATGGATTCCTCTATATATGCATATATGCACACATTCGTGTCCGGACTGTAACTTTGTCATGCATTGAAGGATTTTAAAATAACTTGGCACAAATGTCTAGCACATCAAGATGACGTGTCGTGTGCAAGACCCACGTCCCTAGCTCAAAGGTCAAGGTCACACTTAGAGTTTGAAGGTAATTGATTCCTCTGTATATGCATATATGCACACATTCGTGTCCAGACTGTAACTTTGTCATGCATTGAAGGATTTTAAAATAATTTGGCACAAATGTCAAGCACATCAAGATGACGTGTCGCGTGCAAGACCCACATCTCTACCACAATGGTCAAGGTCACACTTAGAGTTTATAGGTAATGGAATCCTGTATATATGCATATATTTGTGTCTGGACTATAACTTTATCATGCTTTGAAGGATTTTAAAATAACTTGGCACAAATGTCTAGCACATCAAACTGATGTGTCGCGTGCAAGACCCAAGTCCTTACCTCAAAGGTCAAGGTCACACTTAGTGTTTAAAGTAATGGAAAACTGTATGCATGGTTACTCTGTCATGCATGGAAGGATTTTAAAATTACATAGCACATTTATTGAGCACATGGAGAGGACACAGACTGTGAGGCACCTCTTTCGGGGGCATTCGTCACTTGTGAGGGACAGCTCTTGTTATTGTGTAGATATTTGATGATTTCAAACTGAACTGTACCCTGTTTTAAATATTGCAATATATCATTGTCTAATAAAATATTGCGATAACTGGTAGCCTCTGGAGCCCTCGTACCAAGTTAGTCCTGCTTCCGGTGATTTTTGTTTACCTCCGGTATCTCGCGAGATTTGTGACGTCATACTCCGGGCACTTTTTAATGTGGGCAAATTAATGTGTATTGAAGAACGCAAAGTTTCAGGAAGATAGAATGAACAAGAGCTGTCAGTAGGACAGCGCGCTCGACTTTTTAGTGCTTGCCTATAAAACAAAACTTTGACAGTTAAGGGCACATAAGACTTTAACTAGGAATTTCTAAGTACAAATCAAGAAACAATTTCACGAAGAGTTATCTTCTCTTGCTTACAGATAGGTCTCATGATGGTTCATAAGTACTCCAACTTTCAAAGTAATATCTCAAATGGTTAAGTCAACAAGTGGACAAGAGGAAAATTTTAACTGAGTTTCTAAGTCAAAAAGGGCCATAATTCAAATAAAATCCTTGACAGAATTACCTTTTCCTGCCCATGTTTTGGGATCATGATGGTTTACAAGTATTCCAACTTTCAAATTAATATCTCAAACAGTTTAGTCAAAAAGTGGACTGGTACGAAAAACTTAACCAAGATTCTAAGTCGATAAAGGGCCTTTATTTTTAAAACAATAAGTTTTTTAATAACAAAAGTTTCAAAGCAATATCTCAAAGGGTTATGGCAATAAAAGGTTTTTACCCATATTCAATGTATTTTCTAAGTAAAAAAGGGGCATAATTCTGTCAAAAACCTTGACAGAGTTATGTACTCTTGTCTGTTGATGTAGGCCATGATGGTAAACAAGTATGGTTAGTTTCAAAGCAATACCTCCAATGGTTTTGAAATAAAGTGAGGTGGTACGAAAAACTTAACCAAGCTCAATACACTTTCTAAGTCAAAAAAGGGCCATAATTCTGTCAAAAACCTTGACAGAGATATGTACTGTTGTCTGTAGATGGAGGTTGTGATGGTAAACAAGTATGGCAAGTTTCAAAGCCATACCTCTAATACTTTTGAAATAAAGTGGGGTGGTACGAAAAACTTAACCAAGGTGTGACACCAACGCCGATGCCAGGGCGAGTAGGATAGCTCCCGTTTTCTTCGAAAAGTCGAGCTAAAAATGCAACCTCCATTGCATACACATTGTTTTTCTTCAATTGTACCCCATGACCTAGTTTTTGACACTAGATGACCCATGTTTGAACTTGACTTAGATTTCATCAAAGCAATCATACTGACAAAGTTCCATGAAGATCCTATGAAAAATGCAGCCTCTATTGCATACACAAGGTTTTTCTATGATTTGACCCCTTTACGTAGTTTTTGACCCTAGATGACCTATGTTCAAACTCAACCTAGATTTCATGAAGGCAATCATACTAAATAAGTTTCATGAAGGTCCAAAGAAAAATGCAACCTCTATTGCATACACAAGGTTTTTCTATGATTTGACCAAGTGACCTAGTTTTTGACCCTAGATGACCCATATTCGAACTTGGCCTAGATTTTATTAAGGCAATCATACTGACCAAGTTTCATGAAAATCAAATGAAAAATGCAACCTCCATTGCATACACAAGGTTTTTCTATGATTTGACCTTGTGACCTAGTTTAGAACATAGTATAATTATTATTATTATATTATAATATTGCTGTGTTACCTTTGTTTTAATTAACACTGAATGAAAACTGGAACTGTAAATCCTGATGAAAAAAACGACAAAAATAGCGTTAAGGTTATTGAGAGGTTTTTCATGAATATGTTTTTGTTTCTTTTTATAGAGTCATAAATGATACATTGAAAATGATAAACAGTTACTAAAATGTAAATGCACTAACCAGATAGTCAAGTATTTGCTTTACACAAACCTAGAGTATAATTTATTCTGTCTTGGTTTTCAAATTCTGTAAAGTTAATTTGCATCTCCCATTTCAAACTAGACCTATCACTAAATGTGATTAATACCCCTGAAAGACTGCTTTATAAATGGAGGAAGTTCGTAGTAACAGAATACTTTGCAAAAAAAAATAAAATAGAGATATTGTTCTTGGCAGTAACTTGTCAAGATAGAGTTATAGTTCATGAACACTGCACTTCCTCTCATTGTGCTGGACCATTGTATATAGATGTATTGAATTCCAACCAGTAGTTTTCAAGTTATGCTCTGGACAAGGAAAAGTAACAAAGGGCAATAACTCTGTAATTAGTTAAGATGGAGTTATGGTTCTTGTACACTGCACTTCCTCCCATTGTGCTTTACTATTGTATGAAGTTGTATTGAATTCCAACTAGTAGTTTTCAAGTAATGCTCCGCACAAGGAAAAGTAACAAAGGGCAATTACTCTGTGATTACTTAAGATAGAGTTATGGTTCCTGTGCACTGCACTTCCTCTCAATGAACTTGACCATTGTATGTCATGTATTGAATTCAAACCAGTAGTTTTCAAGTTATGCTCCGGACAAGGAAGAGTAGCAAAGGGCAATAACTCTGTAATTAGTCAAAAAAGAGTTATGGTTCCTGTGCACTGCACTTCCTCTTAATGTACTTGACCATTGTATGAAGTTGTATTGAGTTCCGACCAGTAGTTTTCAAACTACGCTCTGGACAAGGAAAAGTAGCAAAGGGCAATATCTCTGTAATCACTCAAGATAGAGTTATGGTTCATGTACACTGCACTTCCTCTCATTCTGTTGACCATTGTATGAAGTTGTATTGATTTCCAACCAGTAGTCTTCAATTTATGCTCCGGACAAGGAAAAGTAACAAAGAGCAATAACTCTGTAATCACTCAATATAGAATTATGGTTCTTGTACACTGCACTTCCTCTCATTCTGTTGACCATTGTACAGTATGAAGTTGTATTGATTTCCAATCAGTAGTTTTCAAGTTATGCTCTGGACAAGGAAAAGTAACAAAGGGTAATAACTCTATAATCACTCAAGATAAGAGTTATGGTTCTTGTACACTGCACTTCCTCTCATTGTGATTGACCACTGTATGAAGTTGTATTGAATTCCAACTTGTAGTTTTCAAGTAATGCTCAGACAAGGAAAATGCAACAGGCCGCCTGACTGACCAACCACCAGGTGACCCCTTTATAGTTTGGGGGGTATAAATATTTACATGAAAGCTTTGTAGGCCCGCTGTGATAGGTAGTATCACAGTTTTTCTTGTTGCCGTTTTATTGGCAGTAATTTCCCTTGGTGAGCCCCCAGATGATGTGACCAGATGCAGGACACCATTTCTTTCAAAGCGCTGTACACCAACATCCAACTTTTCAACAATTTTCATGAAATACGCAATTTCAATGACAATTTTTTACATTTTACAGAAGAGTCCTTCATGTTTATGTGGTTATGTTTTTCCTAAAAATTGTGTTTTGGCGCCATTGTTTTCTTATCCCATCGGTATGACGGTAGCCCACACCTATAGCCCACCTCAACAGGCTGATGAAATTGCCCAATCGGGCTTTTGAAAATCAGCTTTTTTAAAAATGATTTTCTTCACTTCGAAACGGTGTGAACATGTCAAGTATGATAAAAACATCTGAAAAAGAGTTTAAAAGTACAGCATTGTTCATGTTTTCCTGCAAAAATTTGTCTCTGAGTTGTCAAGAAAAGACATTTTTGGCATTTTCTTTTAAACATATCAACAGAACGTTCTAAAAGTGCTCAAATTCATAGAAAATGCACACATAATTATAAAGAAACCCAAATTAAGATACACAAAGGTATAGTTTGTTGCGCCGGTCCTTTTTCTGATTTCACATATAAAATATATGGAAACTGAAAGTAGAAGTGCCAAAAACCTGGCGCAAGAAATGGATGAATGGATTTTGGCGATGTAGAGTTTTTTCATACCCTACTAATGCAAATAACATTCCCTAGCTATTTCAGAAACATTCATGAAGATTTGCACTGTAAATCTTAAAAAACTGTGTTTTTCAGTGATTTCATACTTATTTTACCTGTGTTAAAAAATCTCGAGATGACTTTTATTCACTTTTTAATTTATTCTCTTCATCTGAACATTGTTATGGAATGTTATTGTATGAAATTATTCATTTTTAAAAAAGCTGATTTTCGAAAGCCCGATTGGGCAATCTTATCAGCATTCTCAAATTGAGAAGTGAGATACACAAGCAGTAGAAATTGTATTTTCAAAGACTGCACAAATCTTAAGGGTCGTATGCCGTACTACAAGGCTAGACTATTTGAACTGAAATGATAAAAAATATTCTACCGGTATATCTAAATTCTAAGAGGACTCATTATGTAAAAGATTATATTTTATTTTGCCAAAAACAAAGCGGGATATGACAACGGTATGGAAGGCACTTTCCCCAGCAATCCCCTACCCCCTGGACAATGGTATGCCATACAACTTGGCACTTGTCAGAAAACATTCTCCTAGACAACAGTATGGATGGCACTGATATCTAACACCCCTGGACAATCAGGTGGCAGGTACTTTTGCATAATATGGAAGGCACATTTGCCAGCAGAAAAAAACCCCCTGGACAGATTTCTGCCAGAAAACACCCCCCTGCACAAGGGTATGGAAGGCACTTCTGCTTGAAAATACCCCCCTGGACTGATTTTTGTCAGAAAACACCCCCTGGACTGATTTTTGTCAGAAAACACCCCCCTACACAAGGGTATGGAAGGCACTTCTGCTTGAAAATAGCCCCCTGGACAGATTTCTGCCAGAAAACACCCCCTGGACGAAGTTCTGCCAGAAAACACCCCCCTGGACAAATTTCTGCCAGAAAACACCCACGTGGACGGATTTCTGCCAGAAAACACCCCCCTAGACAAGGGTATGGAAGGCACTTTTGCCAGAAAACACCCCCCTGGACAGATTTCTGCCAGAAAACACCCCCCTGGACAGATTTTTGTCAGAAAACACCCCCCTGGACGGATTTCTGTCAGAAACCCCCCCCCCGATAGACAAGGATATGGAAGGCACTTTTGCCAGAAAACACCCCCCTGGACGGATTTCTGCCAGAAAACACCCCCCTGGACAGATTTTTGTCAGAAAACACCCCCCTAGACAAGGCCAAAAAGGCACTTTTGCCAGAAAACACCCCCCTGGACGGATTTCTGCCAGAAAACACCCCCCTGGACAGATTTCTGCCAGAAAACACCCCCTAGACAAGGCAAAAGAAGGCACTTTTGCTAGAAAATACCCCCTTGAACAAAAGTTTGTCCAGACCCCCCCTTGGACAAGACCCCCTGGACACCGTGTCTGAAAACCCCCCCCTGGACAAAAAAAAGTGCCTTCCATAGGTGGGGTGCGGATAAATTCTGTAATAGCCCAATTATCAACAGGTTGCATTTATTTCAAATACCTTTCCAATCCTTTTCTACATCTTTTACATGACTGCGCGTGACTTTCTTTTCCTGGACTCTTTTAAGTTCCTTGAAAAGTAACTTCCTATCAGGTTTCGCTGCATTGTCCGAACTCATTTTCACAAGAATACTGTACGGTCTGTAGGTGAACCGTGGTTCTGACAGCGCCCAATGTTTGTCCAAAAGTTTTATATGCTTTGGTCGTAAAAACGGAAGTTTACAGATATAATTTGAGTACGTATTTAATCTTGGCCGTATCATTGAGGCTGGGAACTGTTTCCCGATTTTTGTTAGCGACAAAAATTGCGCTGTTGTTGTTGTCGCATTCTGTATAGCTGAAATCCGAAAAGAGCTGTTATCGCGAAAAGAGCTCTTTCGCAAAAAGAGAATCTCAAATACGAAAAGAGGATTTTTTTTGTATTCAATTTTTTGTATTCAATTCTGTTTTAAATGATAAAAAAGTCAGTTCATCGTGTAATTGATTGAATTTGTAGGTTTGTGACAAAAAATAATGACAATTTTTAAACGTTTGACATTATAGTGGAAGTTTGTATGTTTTCCTACTATCTCTAATGCCAATAAACCGGGGGGAAAAAAATATCAAACAGGGAAGCCAGAAAAAACAACCCTTTAACCTGGGTACGGAAAGAAGATTTTGTTGGTTTAATTCTGGGTTAAATGATAAAAAAAAGTAAGTCCATCACGTAACTGATTGAATTTGTAGGTTTCTGACCAAAAACAGGGTATACTGAATATAAAATCAATACAAAATTTATTTCAAGTCGGCATTGTAAAACATGGTATAGCTATTAACCGACAGTAACAATGATGACAATCTTTAAACGTTTGACATTGTAGTTGAAGTTTTAACTTTTTTTTAAACATGTACACCATCATTTATCAACTTTTACCTATTGTAAAGCTATGCAGTAGCCGTGACTGCACTTTTATATTTATAGAATTTCAAACTATTCTACGTAAAGTTTCACCAAATTACAACCAAGAACTTGTCTCTGTTAAGGTGAAAGGATACTATATAAAATGCTCTAGTCAACCTGAATGTTTGGTACCAGCTGAAACTTTAAGATATTTCTGATTCAGATCTATATCTTATTTGACGTTATTTATGTAAATAACGTTACCATGACGATGCAAACATGACCATGTCGCACCATTTTTACGTCGGTTGTACGGAGACAAATTTTGTATTATACTTACTGTAATGAGATCATTTGTTGACGTAAAGCAATACAATTGGTATCAAAATAAAGCCGCCTAGGTTTGGAACAATCTACCAAATATATTTTGAACAACTACGGATTTTAAAACCAAAAAAACAAAAATAATATCAAACAGGGAATGCCACGTACCAAAAACGCAGCCTCCCCAAAACGAACCCCACAGCACCCAGAGTGCACCCCACCACACACAACACACACACACACACGCACACACACACACACGACCGACACGCACACAATCATGTACACACACACATATACACTACCAACACACACTAGCATACAAAGCAAACACACGAGGACAAAACGAACAATTAAAGGAACACAGTGGGGCACCGCTTGGAACGGTCAGTGGCAAAAACACCACTGGGGAGCTTAACCGGTTTATGGTGCGCACCCAACCTCACTCTTACCCCCACCATGTTCCAAAGTCACAGGACAGTGTAAATAAAAGTAATCCCTGCTAGGTGAATCTCTAACACAGCAATGGAAACAAAAGGCATGGTATGTAAAACACACAAAATGCTCGTGTATAAATATATAAAAAGCAAACCTTGAGAACCAAAAACGTATGTACTCAATGCCTTTGCAGAAGGCAGAGCACCAAGAGAAACACCCTTAAGGGCCCGACGAAACAGGCCAGAGGACAGAAATCAAAACAGTTTCGTCCCAGTGGGATTTAAAAACGCCCATCACAGAGTCCTCCCCCTCTTCCGTCAGACACAATCAAAGAGGGAAGCATAGCGTCAACTGTAAACGGGTTGAACACCAAACATGCGGTGTGTCTCAAAACAGTTGGGTCGTAACCTCTTTTAACAAAAACGTTTTATAATTTTAGCAAATACAGTTGGAAAATTGCCATGACCCAAAATCTTACGAAGTTTGTAAACCACATCCCCATAAAAATCGGGTTTTGAAATACCTTCTCGCAGAAGAGTCTTTAGATTACTATTGAATTTCAAAACCAAATCAGAATTACGATAGTAAAATTTAGCAAAATATTTACGCAATTTGTAATAACGGTAGCCCTGTTGAAGAAGTTTATTTGTAATATATTGATTACGTTCATTGAAATCCTCAACATAACTACACGCTCTGGCAAACCGAATTAACTGAGAAATGTATACCCCATAAGATGTAGCATGAGGTACATCCCCATCCAAATGGGGGAAATTTACAATACTAAAATTAAAATCATCCCTCTTGTCATAAATTTTGGTATGTATAATATTGTTATAAATAGAGAGATGTAAATCTAAAAATGAAGCACCAGTATCCAAATTGTTAGTTTTAATTAACTGGAGTTCCCGGGGATAAATAGTATATAAAGGACTTATTAATACATAGAGTGGCTACAAATGTATGTGTGCATAGCTTTAATCCTCTGCTTTTGCTTTTGTTTTTATGTTCATATCATAGCCTTATTTTATGTTTCATTTTTTGTATGCGTAGCCAAGCTGATTTGTGTCTTTGTGCCTTTCATGTGTATGTCAATGTTTGTTTTGATTCTATACCTAATGTACATGCATTGTGTCTATTGTGAGGAAGTTGCTGATCAGTTCTTCTCAAATCTGATTTGGGGAGATAAATGCTCTTAAATATTTCTTATTGGTCACACTTTTGTGTTTCTTTTGTACCTCAGAGTTTTATTTTTTCCTTTTTTATGGAGTTTTTAGACCCACATTGTAGGCCAGGATCAGCAACCTCCCCACACATCTTTTAATATCCCCTGCATTCGAGAATTGTTCAGTATTTTTTATCCTTATAATGTATTACATGTACTGCATGCTTCCACTGTTTCATATGCTTTATATGTTTTTTTCCTTTATCTGTATGTATCTTATGGAGGACTTAGCTCACATGTTTTGTCTTAAATGTTATCCATTTTTTCTGACGTGTGCCTCTTTACTTCTTATTGTTTTTGCTTAAGTTTAAATACATTTTGTACTAGCAATAATTTTCAAATGTTTCTTCTTAAATTACATTTAAATTGGTTTATTGTTTTTCCCGAAATATTTAAAGAGGCACTCCCTACATCTAGCAGATTATATTCTCGAAACATAATATAAGTTTCACTTTTTACAGTAGTAGAAGTAAGAAATATACATATATTCATTATTTTCCTTTTTATCATGTAAAGACCAACATCGCAAGCATTGCAAACAAATGATGTAAGATGAAGAGTACTAGTATCTGTTTTCAATTTTCTAGCAGTGACGGTAAAAAGTGTTGTGGTAATCTTGTGATTTATTATTGTCAATTACAAGGGCAACTGATAATAGCTTTCATGCTGAGATTCCAGCTAGCCAGGTGATGCTCAGGCTGAGCAATTCTACTACCCTTGTATTACTGCCTGATCACCCTGAAAGACTCAAATGTTGGTGAAAAGAAATTTATGCCATACTTTGAAAACAAACAACTTCCACTTCAACAGGAACATATGTGTAATATGTACAGTGAAACAAGGAAAAATTCATTTTAACTGGACTAACAACAACTCTGAGAACGCAAACCATTTTTTAAAAGCAGCAATTCAGTGGAAAACGCAGGGTCTTCTTAAATTCAAAAACACTTTGCTTCGCATAATCAAAGGTGGACAAAGTGGACGTTGTAGAGTTTTTAATGGCACCCGCAATTTCCGACTGGCGGACAGATATGGCCATCACCTCACTGATGTCAGTTACTGGTACACCATTTCTGAAGAAAACCGACAGAAACGTCTGAAACGTTTACTCGCAGACTACGGTAGAGCAAACAGTAACACCGTGATGTCGAGCGACGGAACGAGAACAACACCACGAGCTCCATCCGTCGGTAGAAAACCACAACAGGTAAAACGTAATCGGACAGAAAGGATCAACACTCCAAACTCTAAGAGGAGGCTGTAGTCGGGAAGGGGGGGTTGGGACTTCACCGGGTGTTCAACACACCGACGCATTGCCTCATTCATGTTTGAACACGATCATGTTAAAGTGACAGTGTATGCGCACGGAACATTTAGCAAAGCGCATAATATGCTTTATAAATTTAAATTCATAAACTGGGTTTGGTTCAATTCTGATGAAATATTTAGTCATTAATTTTCAAAATAAATTGACTAGGAGTATGAATGAGTAATATTTTATCAAATATAAAACCCAACCCAGTTATTGTTTAGTATGTATTTAGAATTTACAAATTTACTTATGTAAATTAAGAATAAACAAATTTGACCAAAAAAAGTAAAAAACAAAAATAATATCAAAAGAAGATACAAATACATTTTTATTCAAGTTAGGCCATCTGTGATTGTTATTACTTTATGTGTCCTCGCATATTATTAAAGTCTAGTCGGAAAGAGAGGTTTTCTGACCTAACCGGGTATTCAGCACACCGACTCATTAATTCAAAGTTATCGAGTGGTCTTTTTATTTGAGGGATTATGGCGGGCCACGATCAGAGCGCCTCCCATTGGTGTGGCCTGGATGCAGATGGATAGTACTGTACCAGTATTGAAAATAATTATAACTTAAGAAATAAAGCGATGCAATTTATATTGAAATTTCCGGACGCACGGACGGACGGGCCTGACT